>CM054058.1:249541838-250141838 GCA_028641055.1 Alopecurus myosuroides
AATCCATGTAGGCATGCACGTTTAATTAACCTAAAAGCTACTGTGACCAATTATTACAAAATGAGATATGAAATTGCAGTTGAAATAATTTGAAGATTAACCCAAAAAAGGTTGTAACACCATAAATAGGAGAATCTAGGATGATAACACGCTACACAATTATTTCAACATTAGATATGAAATTGCAGTTGTAATTATTACATGATGAGATATAAAATGGCATTTGAACTAATGTAAATAACACTTGAGAAATAAAACAATAAAATTAGAAAGCAAAATCGATCTACTCCCTCTTTCTTTGAATAAAAGACCACTATCAAAAATAAAATTTCTATGTATGCAAGACCGCTATCTCTTCCAAAGAGGAATTTATTTCGATTCTACCACATAGAATGGTGCTAATTGATGTCAATGTGCCATGCAACCATAGAGTAATATGCCCCAGTATTTCATAACAAAAACAGATAATTAAAATCTTGCGGATCAAATTACCCAAGCTATATTCATTGAATTTTAATTAAACAAAGTACAGAGTGTACAATTATTACAAAACGAGATATGAAATTGAAGTTGAAATAATGTGAAGATTACTGCAACCCAAAAAAAGGTTGTAACACCATAAATAGGAGAATCTAGTATGATAACACACTATACAATTATTTCAACATTAGATATGAAGTTGCAGTTGTAATTATTACATGATGAGATATAAAATGGCATTTGAACTAATGTAAATAACAGTTGAGAAATAACAGAATAATATTTGAAAGCAAAATCGATCTACTCTCTATTTCTTTGAATACAAGACCACTATCAAAAATACAATTTCTATGTATGCTAGACCGCTAACTCTTGCAATGAGGAATTTTTTTCGATTCTACCACATAGAATGGTGCTCATTGATGTCAATGTGCCATGCAACCATAGAGTAATATGCCCCAGTATTTCATAACAAAAACAGATACTCCCTCCGATCCATATTAATAGTCGCTAAATCGGATGTATCTAGCACTAAAATATGTCTAGATACATCCGATTTAGCGACCATTAATATGGATCGGAGGGAGTAACTAAAATCTTGCGCATCAAATTACCCAAGCTATATTAATTGAATTTTATTAAAACATAGTACAGAGTGTACAATTATTAGAAAATGAGATATGAAATTGAAGTTGAAATAATGTGAAGATTATTGCAACCCAAAATAGGTTGTAACATCATAAATAGGAGAATCTAGGATGATAACACACTGTACAATTATTTGAACATTACATATGAAGTTGCAGTTGTAATTATTACATGATGAGATATACAATGGCATTTGAACTAATGTAAATAACAGGTGAGAAATAAAATTGCCTAGGCTCACACGTGCATATATACCAGGTTGTGCTCCAATCCATCAAAAAATAAAAGAAATTTCCTAGGCACACACGTGCATGCAGTACCATCAGGTTGTGCTCCAATCCACCATAGAACAAAATAAATTTCCTAGGCACACACACGGTACCATCAGGTTGTGCTCCAATCCACCATAGAACAAAATAAATTTCCAAGGCATACACACGGTACCATCAGGTTGTGCTCCAATCCAGCCAAGAACAAAAAAGAGTAAAGTAGCAAACAGCACACATAGAGGTTTCTATCTTAGTTCTCTCAACTCACAGAAGTCACAACTCACAACCAAAATAAGTGGCAAACATGAACAACCACATAGTGCAAAGCAAAATCGATCTACTACCAGTCTGTGAATACAAGGGCATTATCAAAAATACATGGCAAGTTCACTAAAAATAGATCTACTACCTCAGTCGGCGCGGCAGTCGGCGCAGCGGGCGGCGCGGCGGTCGAGCGTTGGTCAGCTTAGCGGAGATGGCCCCCCACATGGCGTATTCAGCTGATTGGTCGTAGATTTCGTCAATCTCCTTGTACGCCGCCTCGAGGTCAGATGGCACGGCGGCGTGGGATGGGCCATCTTCTCCGTCCCCGCTCTTCGTCTTCTTCCGATCTATCTCCGAAGAGACATCACGGAGCGCCTCCTCCACCGGCGTGACCTCGCCGGAAGCAGCAGCCACTGTACCAGAGCTGGCCGCGGCTGGGACGACAGCAGAAGATGGCTCGCCGACGACGGACGCCACCTCATTACCTTCCTCGGCGTCGAAGCTTTCGCGTGATCTCTTCATGGCGGATGGGAAGGGCAGGGGAACCGTCGAGGGTTTTGCGGTGGAAGTGGAGGGGAGGATGCGTTTTTTGGGGAAAAGTTGATGCAGAGACGGAGGAAGGAAGGAAGTGGATATGCGTCAAACCGTGTATTTATGGAGTTTCCCTTTTGCTCTCCCTCTGACGCAATGTGCACGCATGAATCTAGGGTTTCTTTTTGTATAGTTGTTTTTCCATATTTTTTGCACAAAAATGGCTAAAATTGAAGACTAAAATTGAAGACAAAAATGGCTTACATTCTCATCTCTGCTGTTTTCCAGGCATCCTAGGTGGAAGGGAACACTGTTCTGGACCGAAAGTGCCCGGAAACGGCTACGACATAAGATTGGTAGGCAACTTGAGAATGGAAGCGGCTTTTTGAGATCCGACACGTGCAATGTTGCTGAAATGAAGCGAGGTTCTTGGAATGCATCATGATTTCGACTTTGGGCATGGGAAACAACAAGTTGGCCAAGGAAATCCCCGTTTTCGGCCGTTCCTTCCGCTTTCGAAGGCAATATAAAACCAGATCACGCATCGCCCACTCATGGACAGGGGTAACAAGGTGCAGTGTTGCATGTGGAGTGAGTTGCTTGGAGTGGGTTGTAAGGATGCCCCAGGTGTCGAGGCTGGCATGCAAGAGCGAGAAGCGGCGAGAATCGTCCCGGTTAACGTCCGGTGCTTCGACGCCACCCAGCGCAACGGCGGCACCATACAAGTCCTGCAATGGGGTTCAAGCATTTTGTGTGGGCCCACATTGCCAAGTGTGGCTTACATTCTCATCTCTGCTGTTTTCCAGGCATCGTAGGTGGAAGGGAACACTGTTCTGGACCGAAAGTGCCCGGAAACGGCTACGACATAAGATTGGTAGGCAACTTGAGAATGGAAGCGGCTTTTTGAGATCCCACACGTGCAATGTTGCTGAAATGAAGCGAGGTTCTTGGAATGCATCATGATTTCGACTTTGGGCATGGGAAACAACAAGTTGGCCAAGGAAATCCCCGTTTTCGGCCGTTCCTTCCGCTTTCGAAGGCAATATAAAACCAGATCACGCATCGCCCACTCATGGGCAGGGGTAACAAGGTGCAGTGTTGCATGTGGAGTGAGTTGCTTGGAGTGGGTTGTAAGGATGCCCCAGGTGTCGAGGCTGGCATGCAAGAGCGAGAAGCGGCGAGAATCGTCCCGGTTAACGTCCGGTGCTTCGACGCCACCCAGCGCAACGACGGCACCATACAAGTCCTGCAATGGGGTTCAAGCATTTTGTGTGGGCCCACATTGCCAAGTGTGGCTTACATTCTCATCTCTGCTGTATTCCAGGCATCGTAGGTGGAAGGGAACACTGTTCTGGACCGAAAGTGCCCGGAAACGGCTACGACATAAGATTGGTAGGCAACTTGAGAATGGAAGCGGCTTTTTGAGATCCCACACGTGCAATGTTGCTGAAATGAAGCGAGGTTCTTGGAATGCATCATGATTTCGACTTTGGGCATGGGAAACAACAAGTTGGCCAAGGAAATCCCCGTTTTCGGCCGTTCCTTCCGCTTTCGAAGGCAATATAAAACCAGATCACGCATCGCCACTCATGGGCAGGGGTAACAAGGTGCAGTGTTGCATGTGGAGTGAGTTGCTTGGAGTGGGTTGTAAGGATGCCCCAGGTGTCGAGGCTGGCATGCAAGAGCGAGAAGCGGCGAGAATCGTCCCGGTTAACGTCCGGTGCTTCGACGCCACCCAGCGCAACGACGGCACCATACAAGTCCTGCAATGGGGTTCAAGCATTTTGTGTGGGCCCACATTGCCAAGTGTGGCTTACATTCTCATCTCTGCTGTTTTCCACGGCATCGTAGGTGGAAGGGAACACTGTTCTGGACCGAAAGTGCCCGGAAACGGCTACGACATAAGATTGGTAGGCAACTTGAGAATGGAAGCGGCTTTTTGAGATCCCACACGTGCAATGTTGCTGAAATGAAGCGAGGTTCTTGGAATGCATCATGATTTCGACTTTGGGCATGGGAAACAACAAGTTGGCCAAGGAAATCCCCGTTTTCGGCCGTTCCTTCCGCTTTCGAAGGCAATATAAAACCAGATCACGCATCGCCCACTCATGGGCAGGGGTAACAAGGTGCAGTGTTGCATGTGGAGTGAGTTGCTTGGAGTGGGTTGTAAGGATGCCCCAGGTGTCGAGGCTGGCATGCAAGAGCGAGAAGCGGCGAGAATCGTCCCGGTTAACGTCCGGTGCTTCGACGCCACCCAGCGCAACGGCGGCACCATACAAGTCCTGCAATGGGGTTCAAGCATTTTGTGTGGGCCCACATTGCCAAGTGTGGCTTACATTCTCATCTCTGCTGTATTCCAGGCATCGTAGGTGGAAGGGAACAATGTTCTGGACCGAAAGTCCCCGGAAACGGCTACGACATAAGATTGGTAGGCAACTTGAGAATGGAAGCGGCTTTTTGAGATCCCACACGTGCAATGTTGCTGAAATGAAGCGAGGTTCTTGGAATGCATCATGATTTCGACTTTGGGCATGGGAAACAACAAGTTGGCCAAGGAAATCCCCGTTTTCGGCAGTTCCTTCCGCTTTCGAAGGCAATATAAAACCAGATCACGCATCGCCCACTCATGGGCAGGGGTAACAAGGTGCAGTGTTGCATGTGGAGTGAGTTATTTGGAGTGGGTTGTAAGGATGCCCCAGGTGTCGAGGCTGGCATGCAAGAGCGAGAAGCGGCGAGAATCGTCCCGGTTAACGTCCGGTGCTTCGACGCCACCCAGCGCACCGACGGCACCATACAAGTCCTGCAATGGGGTTCAAGCATTTTGTGTGGGCCCACATTGCCAGGTGTGGCTTACATTCTCATCTCTGCTGTTTTCTAGGCATCCTAGGTGGAAGGGAACACTGTTCTGGACCGAAAGTGCCCGGAAACGGCTACGACATAAGATTGGTAGACAACTTGAGAATGGAAGCGGCTTTTTGAGATCCCACACGTGCAATGTTGCTGAAATGAAGCGAGGTTCTTGAAATGCATCATGATTTCGACTTTGGGCATGGGTTGGAAGCGGCGCGGTTATTACAAGCGGGCAATGCGGCTGTTTACCAAAATAATTGGGAATGGAATACTTTTGTACCAACATTTCTAAAATTGAACACACCATTGGTCTGACAGCCATTAATTACAAAAAAAAGTGCAAAACTTGTCTGGCTGCTCCATGGCGTGGAGTAGGACGAAGATCGTCAGTGGAGAAACAGAGGAGAAAGCAGGGGAGGGGAGGGGAGACGCTCGGTGGCACTTCAGATAGGAACCATAAAAATGGCAACTGCCCCGCGGAAATGTACCCACCATTTGTGGTAACAGACTTACAGGTGGGCCCAAGTATCATCTTCCTCTCGTATTGTCACGTCAAGTTCGCACTCCTCCTCTTTGTGTACCTACAGTTATTTGCTCCGAGAAAACCCTTATTCCGCAGTTCACCGACACCGTCGCCGCCGCCGCCGCCGCCATCCATCTCTCGACCTCGCCGCCCCTCGATCAGCATCCCTCTCTGGGCCGCCGCATTCTCGCGACCGCCGTCGTCGCCAGTCTCTTCATCGCGCTGTAGATTGACCCACGGCGCGTCGATTCACCACTGATCCATCGCGGGCGACACTCAGGTTAGAACTTCACCTCTTGTGGATGCATTGCAGAACGATTTAAGTTCAAACACTCATTTTCTATAAGGTAACTAGTGTCCTACTTGTCTAGACAGGAAAGAAATGTGAAATCTTGTGCTACATATAGATGGTAGCACGTATTTATGTTTGATGTCATTCATGATTGATTTGTCTTTTACATGTTTATGACTAAAGTAAATGGTACTTACATGCATCTGATTGAGATGTTGCACTATACCTTCATGTTAATTTTGATAGTTCCAGGTGCCCAATTGATGTTGGTAGCTGTTGTTGTGTGTGCCTTTTTCTAGGTAGGTAATTAGTGATGTTGAAAGTAAGACCTCTGGTACTCACACTGGCATATGTAGGACCAGTACCTACTTTTAGTAATTTCCCTGTTTACTATTCACAAGTACAGTTGACTTTACCCCTTTTTAGGTTCACTAGCTATTTTTAGTAATTTCCATTTTTAATCTTCAGCAGGACAATAGATGTGAGCCATTTTTTAGGACCAGTAGCTATTTCAATTAATTTGCTAAAGCAGTACAATTGATTGTCGGCACACCATTTCCTTGACATACTAGTAGATTTTCTTTTCTGAAGTTCCGTACTTCCATGAAATTCTTGAATGCATGTCAAATTTAAATTTCACCTGTGTATGAATGTCTCTGAACCATGATGCTGCTAGACTGCATTTAGTCCTAAATTTGTAGTGAACCTTCATGTTTCTTAACCTCTGCTGTTTTGGCAAGTCTGCTAAATGTAACTGAAGTCATACTTTTTAGTACGATCTACAGGCGGGTTTGCATACGATGGACTACGAGTTCCTCGCTTACGTAGATGATGCTTCATCGGACAAACAGGTATTGTACTCATTTTACTTGTCATTTTAGTCAGATAGGTGGAATGATGTTCATGGTTTGCTCTATCCTCTGCTGCAGTCACTGCCTAAGAAGTTCGCAGAGTTGCTAGGGGACCGTAAACCCCGTGCACTGAAGCTGCTTGAGGTCGGCCATCGGCGTAGCACCACGTGGGACGTTGATGTGTGGTTTGACAACACTGGCCGCATGTTCCTCAAGCGCGGCTGGGAGTGTTTCGCCCGGACCTACAAACTGCAGAGAGGCTTTATTCTGATCTGCAATTACGACGGCCGCAATGTCATCACAGTAAAGATGTTCGACCTAAGCAGTTGCCGCTTGCAATATAACGCGGCATTCAGTACGTGGACTGTATCACCAAAATGTTAATTCCCGATTATATATGTAGCCGGAAATTGATTTACATTTCTATTATATGATGAACAGAGGGATCTGTTAAGATGGAGTTGGCAGACTTTGAGTTCTACTCCCTCGTAGTAGACGCTACATCGGACAAACTGGTACGCTTTATCGATCCACACCACCACTTCAGTTATTTAGTCTGACATAGTGTCTGAGCTATGATCCTGTAACTAGTTAAATTTGTGAATCAAATTAAGGTCTAGTAGATGGGTTGTAGTAGCTCAATTGCTCTACGTGAATATGTTCACTCGATATGGTACATTTCAGCTCCCACTGAAAGTTCATCTTTTTGAATTAATGTGGCAAACACCCTCATTGCTCAACTAAGATTTAGTATAACTGATTACTAGGTACTACTTGTTTACATTTTTATAGTACTCATCCATCATCAAACAGTAAACTTATTTCTAGTAAGCACTCTTTTCTATCTATTTAACTTTCATATTGCTGCAGGTGCTGCCTAAGAAGTTTGTGGAGTTGCTGAAGGGCCGTGAACCACGTGAACTTAAGCTGCGTGAGACGGACGATCCGAGTAGCAAGAACTGGGACATGGATGTGCTTTTCGATGAAGCTGGCCGCATTTTCCTCGGGCACGGCTGGGACCAGTTCGCCCAATATTACTTCCTGCAGCGCGGCATGTTCCTCCTCTTCAGTTACGACGGCGACGCCTTGCTCACCGTCAAGGTGTTCAAGTTCGACATGTGCCGCAGGCACTACTTGTACGACCACGACGCTACTACAAGCAATGAAACTGACCTAGATCCCAGGACTGATGAGGAGTCCACGGATGAGGAGTCCACGGATCAGCAGTCCATGCATGAGGATGACCCATTCGACTCTTCCATCATCTTCTCCCAGAGAGCTGATCTTGATGACGATGAGAAGGACCACGTTCGTGAGCTTCTACCCACAATAGATGAGTACATTAGAGTGCCATACGTGACTCGTTTGACGTGGACAAATGTGGCCAGATATGAGATGGTACGTAAGGTGCCAATGCTATTTATGTTTTTCAACACAATTTATGCTTACAACGTGTGCCTTACTATGACCTACTTCTTTTTGTATGTCATCCACACGCTCGAAATCCAGAAACTACCTCAGTCCATAGCGGACAGTGCTGGCATTCCGTCTTCAGGCCATGCTGGGCTATGCCTCGGATCATCAGAGGCGTTCACCACCGTTCCATACAACACGGACAGGGACGGCCGCATTATGTTTGTCAGAAATGCATGGCGGGAATTCCTTGAAGGCAAGCATTTATATGAAAAGCAAGCTATTCTCATTACACTTAGGAGCACCCGTAACCGCCACTTGGACGTGAAGATCGTGATGCGGGCGGTGTCGCCCTGGTTGTAGTACGTAGTCTGCCAACTTGGACATTCTCATCGGATCATGAACGTACGGATGTATGTAATTATCGTACTGCCATCAGCGATGTGCTTCAGTGGTTTGATCACCCAAACCTTCATCTGCAGTGAAGATTACTTGTCCTGTTTATATTTTCAGTGGCAATTTCAAGTTTGCAGAAATAAACAAGGCGGCGGCAGCTAATAAGTTGCATGAAATAATTGTTCAGTGACATTACATGACTCATGCGAGACTTCCACATGTTTTCAATCCTACGTTGTAAGCGCTAGGGAATAAATCCGATTAGTTTTCCCTCGATAGTTAAGAGCCTGACGCCTTGAAACTCAATGCAAAATATGCCTTCTAGGCAGCCTGCGATTGCATGCATTGTTTAACTGCTCTATTAGCGCCTATATTGTCAACAAGGCGTTGTGGTTGCTCGAATACGATGTCCCACCAAAAAAAAATTAAATCCTCCCGCTAAAACGCCAAGTGTAGCGAAATTTTGTGTTCCCACCAAAAAATAAAAGCAGTCACTTTAAATTTCCCGCTAAAGTGTATGTAGAAGTGCACGATGTCCCTCCTGTTTAGCCATAGCATAATCTACGGGCCACCTCTTTCGCCATTGCAGATTAGATCTCATCTCGCCCTCATCACGTTCAGAGCTCTACACATGTCGATGTCGCGATCGGACTCCATGGAACGCTAATCCTCTCAGGTTTTCCTGTCTAATCTGCTTCTCGTCCATCTCCGTGATCTTGCCGTCTCTTATATGGTCTTGATATTGGTTGTTATTCTCTGTTCTTCCTCTGGTTGAAGCGTTAATCCGTGTATGAACACCTAGTCGATCATATGTGTATCTAGTTTTCTATGTGAATAATGCCATGTAACTTTTTTTTTTTATTTCAGATCTGCTAACTCACTGATTATTTGGGTTCTCATTTTTCCTTCTATCTAATTGTAGACGACCGAACCCATTTGGAAAGTTAGACTTTTCTATGAGGACGGTGATAAAAACAAAAAAGTTGTGGAAGCAGCCATGGAACCGGAGGAAATCTGCTATATGGAATTCATCAATTTGATTGAAAACGTTGGCTTCAGTGGCGCGCGTGATTACCTGTACTACAGGCTAAATAATAGCCCTGGCAAAGGAAAACTTGTTCCAATAGACCATGGTAGTGATTTGGAGCAATTGAAACGCATACACTCTAATGATAAGAAGATCTCCCTGTGTGTGTTTAGGGAGAAGGCCACGGCGGTTGATATTGCAACAATAGAGTCTCTGCTTGATGATGCAACTGGATCCACCAGAAAAAAGCGACAGATCACTATCACAGGTTATACTTTCATGCCAAATCTCCAACTCGCAACTCCTTCAATACAGACTTTAATAAATATTTTCCCCGGTAACTATTTTATGCATTCCTTACCAAATCCACAATTTTGATAAACATGCAGTTAGGGATGCAACCGAAGAGGAACAAGCTTCAAACGAAGAAGAAGATACAGATTACTCCTTTGGGAATGGTACACAAGTTCATTAATTCTTAATCAGCTTTCTGAATTATGCACAATGCTAATGATTTGTCCATTTATTATTAACATTTTCAGTAATAAAGAAAGGATCTGTCTGCATGACAAGGGTTGAAAGTATACTACAATATAAAAAAGTCAGGAAAAACGTAGACGTGGTAATTTATTTTTGACATTTAAGCTCTGTCTAATATTTGTTTTAATGGATAAAATCTACGATTGCTGATTCAGTACAAATGTTAACCCTGAAACAGGAACTGAACCTAACACTGATGTGTCTGAAACTGACATGTGTTCCGTTGATGATTGGCCTTCCCATGCACGCTGCTATCGCCCGAAGCTACAACTACAAGAAGGTACTAGCTATTTTTTTTACCGTTGTGTCCTAATTTCTTTCAATCAACTACAAAATAAATTGTTTCTTTGTGTGTTTTGGGATGTAGGTGATGACATACCGAAGAAGAAAGGGCGAGGTGTAGTGAAAGGTTTGAAAGCCAATAAGAAGCGTCATGCCAATGGAGCTGCAAAGCTAGGTGTTGATTTCTCTGAAACATTGGGTGGTCCAGTAGGAATGAACAACCGTTCATTCAAGGATGACGTGGTAATCACAATGAAAAGAAGGTTACCAATTATTGGAGTGAGGAGGTGGTCAGACATTCACCCTAACATCCATCGCATGATCGTCACAGATATGTTGGTGAGTACAACCTTTCTCACATGTGTTGTCTGCTTTTTTCGTCCATAATTAATGTACTACTACTAAACTAAGTCTATCTGTTTGTTCTACGCATTACAGGACAGATACGATATGCCAGATACAGACGAAACACACGGAAAAATTCTTAAAATTGCAAAAGAACGCTACAGAGGCTGGCGAGGAAACCTAAGCAGCACTTACAAGGCATACAAAACAGATGATGCCAGAAGGGCAGTTGTCCCAGAAGATTTACAAAAAGAAGAGTGGGAATGGTTGATCGAGTACTTTGGCACTGATCCGAAATTCCTGGTTATTTCTATACTACCTGTTTGTGAATTTTGTACTATCATCAAATGGCTTGTCTGACAAGTTTTTTTTTATAATTGAATGAGCAGGAACTCAGCCAAAAGAACAAGGAAAACCGTACGCAGATGAAGAAAAAACACAGAGTAGGATCAAAATCCTACTCTCAACTCAGTTTTGAGAATGTATGGGCCTACTCACTATGCATGCGTCGGTGTTCACTTTGCTTTAATGTTTATAGTATCCAATTGTTGCAGTACTTGCAGAGGGATTCGAAAACTGGAGAAGAGCCAGACTGTGTTGCTCTCTGGAGACTGACCCACACAAAGAATGAAACATGGACTACAGAAGAGTCCAAGGATGTTTACGTGAGTTAACTGACTTAGAAGCTACTCTAAACATATTTACTGTTCTCCATCTTGGATGGTTCTTCATCTGATTTGAGATTTTTTTTCCTAATCAGGAAACAGCATGTAAAGAGATTGAAAACAGATTAAAGGAAACTGGTGTTCCATTGTCAGCTGAACAAAGAATCAATATTTTCCAGAAAGCATATAAATCTACCGTTCAATGCAAGTCATCGCAGCCTCGTGGGTTCGGATACATGGCCCAGGTGCAAACTAGTTCTCAGCGGTCTAAGTTGCTGTTAGAGGAGCAAGCTCGGGCTACGGCAGAGACCCAAAAAGTTAACTCCCAGCTCACCACGAAGGTCACTACTTTAGAACAGAAGTTACTAGATGAACGTGCAAGCATGGAAGAGAAGATTAATGTAGAGCGGGCTGAGAGAGAAAATCTTGAGAAGAGATTAATGGAAGAGCTTGCTCAAAGGGAACAACTGATGGAGTCGGAGAGAAACTCAAGAAAAGAATTTGAAAATAACTTGGTTGCACAGTTTAACTCACGGTTCCAGGCAAAGTTTGACGAGCTCTCCGCACAGATGGAAAAGCAGAAGACGACTACACCTCAGGTGATGATAGTCATACAATTGCAAACTAGTAAGATTTAGTTGTTTACTTACGTTGCTAACAGTGCACTTTGTTTTTGCAGACGTCTAAGATGTCGAACCAGCAACCATCACTTACCAACAGTCCTGCTAAGAAAATAGTTCCTCCGCACAGCACGATACAGAAAAGTCGAATGTATAAAGCACTTGTAAGTCACAATCTTGTACAGTTTGGTACTAGTACATTCTGTTTTTGCTTCACCCACACTATAGCGTTGCTGCACCCACCCTATACTTGCTGCAGTTTATGTTTCACTATGGGTTGTGGCTTCGTTGAGTTACAACAACAGTTTTTGCTTCATCCACACACTATAGTCTGCTGGTTCTTATGTTTCAGCATGTGTTATTGCTGACTAGACTCACACATTTTTTTTTACAATTGATTGCAGGACGGCAATCAAACTTCTGATGGAAACAAATAGCTGCACTGGATATTTCAGTTTGATTTGATCTTGATTTGATCCATGTTGTACGAGAATTTCATTTGTATATATTAAAAATAGCTATGAGAACTATTATTTTGTGTAAATAAACATATTTTACGTACCGTTTTGAACATTTTAATTCAATGCCCGTATTATTTGTTTCCTTATTTTTTTTTCTATAACGTGGCAATAGGTAGTTTACCACGATAATTGTAGTGTTGCGTGAAGCCTCAGTCGCCACAACAAAGTGTTTTATTGAAATAGACTGTCACCACCATGAGGGAGACATCGTCGCAATATTTTTTCTCCACCAAACTAAATTTGTTGCGATAGTTCATTCACGCCACCAAACTATGTTCGTTGCAATAGAGAATTCCATACTTCTCGCCACGAAACTAAAGTTTGTAGAAATAGAAAGACGCAACGAATAGTTGAAGTTGTCGCAGTTGTTTCTAGCTACTAAAATTTGTACGTTGAGAATAGTACATGTCGCCACGAAAATAAAATTTGTCGAAATACAATGACACCACGAAAAGTTGTTATTGTCGCAGTTGTTTCTAGCAACATAAAATGTGGATGTTGCGAATACTACATCTCACCACGAAACTAATGTAGAAATAGAAAGGCGCAACGAATAGTTGAAGTTGTCGCAGTTGTTTCTAGCTACTAAAATTTGTACGTTGCAAATTGTACATGTAGCCACGAAAATAAAATTTGTCGAAATACAATGGCGCCACGAAAAGTTGTTATTGTCGCAGTTGCTTCTAGCAACATAAAAGGTGGATGTTGCGAATACTACATCTCGCCACGAAACTAAAATTTGTAGAAATTGAATGGCGCCACGAATAGTTGAAATTGTCGCGATTGCTTATGGCTACTAATATGAAGGCCGTAGCGATTACTATTTCAAAATCATCTTACCACGATTGATTGTGTGTGGCAAAACGTTGTTCCCACGCGTATAATGTTTGTTTCCATAGTTTTTTGCCGCACAATTAGACGTGGCAAATAAACTCGACTTTTGCAACGAAAGAACAAGCGCAACGGAACACTCGCCGTTGCCACATTGGTCACTCGCCACGTTTGGGTATTTGTTGCACTAGAGGTGTACCAACGAAATACGTACGTTGCGTTATGTGCGAGACGCGACGGAAAAGTGCGTGGCAATTGGCCTAGGAAATGGTTGCAACTGGATTCTTTTTTAGCGACGAATCTAAGTGCGCGGAGACAGGCTTCTACCACGGAGGTTTTCGCGACGCCTCCCAACGAAACCGATTTCGGTGCAACAAAACCCTATTGCGACGATAAGTCACTTTTTACAACGACTATTTTCGTTGCAATAGACCGATTCCGTTGCAGTGCCAGTTCACTAACAGCTCCAACCATAAGAGCTACTCATTGGCTAGAGTAATGGCCTTCTTTTAGATTCTCGGATGCATGAGACTATACTAGTTAACCGGAATGAGATTCACTTGGAGAGTTAGAACTAATGATATGTGTCGAGCACCTTCATCTACCTTGAATATGATTGTAATTTCCTATATTTAATTTTGGAGTACACTTTGTCTAATACATATTGATTAAGCTCGTGACGACAATGATCACGCATGGTAAAATAACATGTGCGAGGGTACCTTATCAAGTATATTTAAACAACATGATCAATTTGAAAAGTTTCAATCGTAAAAATCCACAAATAAAAAAGAACATTGTTTTAGGGAGTTGCCATAGCCTAACACAACGTTTGAATTATGTTTAATCCAAAAAGGAAGATAAGCATGTCTAAGGTAAGAGTCCAGAACCAAATATTGAATATTTTCAATAGCAATAGGTGCTAAATTTAGTGGGGTTGTGGTAGTTGGCAAAACCTCGATGTTACTGTGAAAGAGCGCACATGTAATAGCATTATAAATGTTTGAAAAGGCTGTCGATTACAGCGGTGACCAATGTCTTAATTCAATTATTTCCAAAACCAAATTCCGCACTGTAGGCTGTCCTTGCATGAACAAAGGAATTATAATCAAACTTCAGGTGTCCTAGGTGAGAAATAACAAGGATAAGCTGGCAACGAAGATTGAATATATAATTTCTTTGGCAAGATGTAAGAACAAGTGAAGGAGCTCATGTGCTTACATAAGAGGTACAAGATCGAAAATGAAAGAGTGCACATGTAATAGCATTATAAATGTTTGCAAAGATATAGCGGTGACGAATGCCTTAATCCAATAATTTCCAAAACAAAATTCCGCTGCAGCCTGTACTTGCTTGAACAAAAGAATCATAATCAAGATTTAGGCTTCCCAGGTGAGAAATAATAAGAATATGCTGGCAATGAAGATTGAATATATAATGTCTTAGGCGAGAGGTAAGCATGGATTGTATTACCTTCCAGGGAAAAGGACCTTCTTGATGGTACACTGAAGAAAAAATCTCATAGATGATATAAACGAAGATCAATTAAAGATAAATCTCAGCCAGTAGCCATATGGTAGAACATTGATTAGCAGATTATAATTTCTTGTTTTCAAATGGCGATGTGTGGTGTGCCTCCTTCTAGCCTCTACGTATGCATCTTCCTCCACGCTGGCACATCCGCCGGTGTCTTCGTCGGCGCCTGCCAAATAATTATTCTCGCATGTAGAAGGGCCTTCATTGTTCCATACGAGCCGGTCGTCACTGCTCGAGCTCCATATGGCCGGTCATGCCTGGAACGGGGGAGAAGCCAAGGTCGAGCTTCTATCAAGGGATAGGGTGGCACAGGAATATGGAATGGAGCAGGGATAGGGTCAGCCGGCGTAGACGCTGGAGCTCACCGTGGACTTTGCCACCGGAGTTGCCGCACTCGGCCGCTCGAGCCGCTCCACCCGAGCTGTCCGACACGCCTAACTGCGCCCGCAGCCGTCTCCGACTTGGTAAGAGCAATAACTGAAGTCAGAGCAAATGAAAATGAATGTGCTAAAGAACGAAATTGCTCTTTATATCTGAAATAACATAACTACTCAAGATTGCAACACACGATAATTGTTCAATGACAAACAATAAGAAAAAAGGAAAAAACAACAGTAGAGATAACCTGCTAAAGAACGAAATTGTGTTCCTTTATATGCTCCACTAATATAAACATCCAATTATCCAAATATTACAATCAGTAAAAAATGTTATTGTCAAAATAATTTCAGACAGACCAACCGGTGCAGAAGAGTACAAACCTGCCTGTATTTTCATATCATGCCTGCAAGAAAAGCTTACAGTTTAGAAATTTTAACACTTATGTTATTTCAGATGAGCCACTCTCTATCTGAGGTTTCGAGTAATGGTAAGACATAGACCAAGAGTAACCAAATCATTGATACGTGGATAGGTTTAATCTGCTTGGTGTGTTAGTTGTTGATTCCTATGTTCTCAAGTCACTGTATTTGCTATTCTCTTTCATTCCATTTTACCTCTTAGATAATACTTGAATGTGCTATTACATGGTCTTGAATCTTTGCAGTAAAGTTTTAATAATAAACTTGAATGTGATAATACTTGAATGTGCTATTACATGTGTTTCACCAGTTGACACCTGATCTGTTGCAATCTTTGAATTTTGACCCAAAAAAAATTGCTGGAGTAATATAGTTTTTCCCTCCCCTAAAATCAATGAAGGAATCTCAAACACGGTTAAGTAAGTAAGATGAATAGAACTTGAAAGAGCAGATCTTCGGTCGTTGCTGCGCACTCCACATCACTTGGTAATCAATCAGAAGTGAAGAGTAGATTACATGTCACTTGGTAATCAATCAGAAAAGAGTGTCGTCAGAAAATGTTGAAGTAACTACACCCTGGAAGTAAAAGGAAATGAACGAATTGCTCACAAACATTTTGTCAAACAGGTAAAGTGCAGACCCAAGTGTTACCTGAAGAACCGAGGTCCTGGATGCCACGCCGTGAGGCCTCCGGCTTGAAGGCGAAGAACGCCCGGAGGCAGTGGTCGGTCTAGATGCACGTCCAGGAAGCCCCCTTCGGTACATGCCGGGATACCGTGGCCGGGCCGGCGCACCGTACAGCCGCACCTCCACAGACGACTCGCAGGTTCCGGTGGTTGGCTCGAGCATCGGCGTGGTCAGCGACTCCTCCACCAGCGGGGGGCGACGACGTGCAGTAGCAGTAGGTGGCACGCGAAGGCCAGAAGTAGCAGCGGCGGCGGCGGGCTGAAACTCTAACATCCTCGCTCGGGAAAGAATTTTTGGTCGAGGCCGCCTCTTCTGGGAGGATCGTGTTTGATGGGCGTTTTTTATTTTCTGGGTCGAGGGATGGGCCCCGCGAAGCGCTAGGTGCCCGATTTGGCCGCAACCAGCGTAGGTCCTCGAGCGCCCTCGTGTAGCGGCCTCGGGCGTTGCCCCACAAGGGCTTGGATCCCCCAGTGAGGATGATTCGAGAGGGACATGGTGGATCGACAAGATCGGGTAAAGGGTGAAAGAGCATGGTTCCCCCATGTGTGGTTTTGGTAATTGATGAAAATAACTATGGACTAATGGTTGCATTGAGCAATACTTGTAAAGTTTGTCCATAGGCAATGCTTGATGTCCATGTGTTGGATTCAAGATAATCAAGTGGTGACGAAGGTGCTATTCATGTGAATATCCCAAGTTTGGTCATGAGAGAGTTGAGAATATTACAAGTATGTCTTGAAGACGAATATTGTGTGAACATACATCTTTACCTTGAAGACATCATTATTATGAAGAGAGAAGAAAAGATAAAAGGTTGATCAAGGCAAAGTGCTAAGAGATTGTTAATATTGATCAACTCACAAAGCAAGAAGATGTACCATGTGGTATCATGGTATCGTAAGTAATTGTTCATATAGCTTTGTGTTCTAACCCATTATATGTGTGTGTGGTATATCTATGTGGGGTTAGGCATCTTTCCATGGGCTTGCATCAAAAGGAAGATTTCATATAGTCCATGGTGGATGACGTCAAGTTGTGGTCGTCATCAAGTTCGAGAAGTGCAAGTTCAAGGGGAGAATATCGAAGAGATCACATTCTTGAAGCTTGCCACTCTTTTGGAGATAATATTCAAGTAAAGATGTACTTAAAAGAGTCTCTCCCATAGTTGCATATGGTGGAGTAATCTTTGTGTCTTCACCAAGCAAAGTGAAATCAAGAAAGGTGTTCCATCTTGATGAGGTCAAGATCTTCATCATCTAGCTCAAGTGGAATGTTCAAGACAAAGGTATGATCTTGATAGGTTTTCTATTTTACCGGTCTCATAGCATTAGGAGGGAGACCGGGTTATAGGATAGATAACCGTACTATCAAGAGGGGCTCTCATATTAGCAACTTGATCGCATCACTCGGAGAGAGCTCAAACCTTTACATACTTTGTATAATCTTTCTTGGTTCTTATTTGTGTTTTCTCCATGTGTGGTTTTAAAGCTTGTCATGTGCTTCAATACAAGCTCAAGTTCATCAAAAACGGGTTTCGCATGAAAAACTTATTGCGTTTTTGATATTGGAGGTTTTACCAATTATTCCTTTATAGAAAGGTAAAAACTTTCATCATTTGGTTTTATCGTACAATGATGGACTATGATGTTTCTTTGCATAATCTTGTAGTGCTTGTTCTTGCGATTTCAACGAGCCCAAGATCATCGAAAACGGAGTCCGGATGCAAAAGATATCGCGTTTTTAGTGAAGGAGATTTTCTGGAAACTCGGAGGCCGGTCTCAGGCCGGGGTGGGCTCCCTAGGCCGGACACCTAACAGAACAGGCCGGCCTGGCCGGCCTGGGAGGCCGGGGTGCCACAGAATGCCCCCCAACGGGCTGATTTTGGAGGCCTATAAAAGGGTTCTTCTTCCCCAATGGTTCCCAACCTTTTGAGCAAGTTTTCCCCCATCATTGTTGACCTTTTGGAGCTTGTTCTCTCTCTATTCCTCCATGATTCTTGCCTCCAATTAGTGGGAAAAGAGAGAGGAGATCTAGATCTACTATTCCACCAATCCATCTCTCCTCTTAGTGAGGGGAAAGTCTTTGGATCTAGATCTTGTGGATTCATTTGTTGAGTTCTTCCTTGTTCTTCCTCTCTTCTCCCCCCATAGCATTTGTTGCTTTGGTGGGATTTGAGAGTGAAGGATTTGAGCATTTCTTGTGTTCTTTCCATTGCATAGGTTGCATCGGTTTGAGTTCTCTATGAGGATTCGTTCGAGTGAAAGGTTGATAAGTTTGTTACTCTTGGGTTCTTGGAGTGCCCTTGAGCTTGTCCTCTGGGGTACTTGGAGTGCCCTAGATGGTTGTTGTTGTCTTGGAGTTTTGGTAGCTCCGGACCTTGTTGTCCTGGAGTTTTGGTGGCTAGGGACCTTGTTGCTATCTCGGAGTTTTGGTGGCTCGCGGGATATTGTTGGGAGCCTCCAATTGAGTTGTGGAGATTGCCCCAACCTTGTACAGGATCGGTGACCGCCCTCAAAGGTCCCATAGTGGATCGTGGCACTCCGCATTGGTGGAGGCACGAGGAGAATAAGGTGAGCCATTGGGCGCTTGGAGTCATTGCGACTCCACACCTCTCCAACGGAGATTAGCTTCCATTGGGAAGTGAACTTCGGGATAAATCATCGTCTCCTCGTCTCTCGGTTATTTCTATATCCGATCTCTTTACTTATGCAATTTACTTTGTGATAGCCATCGAACTTGAAGTAACATATCTTGCTATCACATAGTTTCTTGAATTGTTTAGCATAAGTTGTTGGTGCACATAGGTGAACCTAGTTTGTTTAGGTTTTGACTTGATAAATTAAACGCTAGTTTTATTTCGCATTTATTCAAGGCTTAACCGTAATTATTTTTAAACGCCTATTCACCCCCTCTAGACGATATCCGTGTCCTTTCAAAGGGGTATGTACCATGGAAAGAAGCTGCCCTCATGCTCACCCTGTCCGCCGGTCGGCCAGCCGCATGATCTGGAGAAGCTAGGGAATATGGGGAGGCGGCGCTAGAATCAGTGAGGCAGCGATGGGTTCTGAGGGGGGAGGAATAGGCAGCCGTGCCGATGCACGGGAGAGAAATTCGGGGAAGATGGAGGCGGAATCGGTGGCGAAAGGCACGCGAGTCGGGCGAACAACCAGCGATGGGGGCGGGCGGACGATGGGGAGTTGGACGTTTAATAATAGTAAAAATAAACATAAAGATAGAGAGTATAGATTTGTTGAGGTAAATCAGGAGATTTTTGTGATTGTGTGAAAAGTTTTTCTTTCACGTGAGGTTAAAGATGGGAGAGAATTTAGGGCGGTGACATATTGTCCATAATTACCTAGAAGTGGGATAGTTAGTTGTGCGGTGGCATTCCTTCTGTAATTTCGTTAAAGTGTGACACCACCGCCACAGCAACCTTAATAGTAAAGATATGGGCAAAAATGGATCATCTTATCATTAATCTTTTTTAGTCTGAAAGTAGCGACCAACGTCATCATTTGACTTTAATGGCCACACACCCTCCAGACACATAACTGCGAACTAGGGCACACCATTATCGTGCCTACTTGTGTAGTATTTTAGTGATATCACACCTTAAACTTCTTTGCTTACATGACTCACAGTATTATTGTGGTCACCATCAGTGGCTCGTTGCTCAATTGACACATTCCACTAAGTTTTAGAACCTTTGTTTTCACATTTGTTGGCACATGCTGTTGATGATGTTTTTTTTTGAGTGGTTAATGAGAGCCCCGCTTTAGCCATGGACAAGCGAAGAGTCTAGTAGAGTCTACGTGAATTATGACATAATCTCTCTGATTTTAAACTGTGTACTTTAGCTGGAGCAATATAGAGTGAAGCTGTTGAACATGGTGGACACCCAAGGAAAAAAGAAAGATGAAAATGAGAGTGTCGAACATGATACCTTAATGCGTCTAGGTCAAGAAGGAGTTGTGTGGCCCAAACGAGAAGATAAATCTACTTCGATTAATGGTTTTATAAATCACTTTATTGTTCCGTGGAAACACACGGGTATACCTTGTTTCAAGTTAGGACACTAGGATGTGGTTTAGGATTTATCTAGACATCATGAGGAAGTTGAAGCGGATTATCCCATATCCCCTAGCGAAAAAACTAGGGTTTAGGTTTCCTCCGGCGACTGCGATTGCCGTGAGTTTCGACGGGAGTTTCCACTAGCGATCACTGGCGATTTGAGTCGAAGGTAACTCCATCCGATCGCTGCTTTCTCGCCACGATAAGGGATCTCTCCCCGAGACTGGTGTTAGGGTTTCGTGGACGGGTCTTCGCTGGAGAGGAGTTAATTGGATCGGGACTGGACAGTTGATACAGCAAAGAGCTCTGCATCCATGGCGGATCCGGGGGGGCTCGAGCCAGTTGAGACCTTCCGGGGAGGACGTGGAGAACCTGATGAAGAGATTGGATTTGAGAGAAGAGGAAGAAGACGAATTCGTATGGGAGGAAGAAGCTAGTGAACTGGATCTTCAAGCGAAGTGGCTTGCGATTGCTAAGCTTCATACGATGAAAGGATTCTCCCTGTCTGCTCTATACGCTGATATGAGATCAGCCTGGAACCCAGCAAAACAGGTACGGTGGAGGTTGATCGAAGCAAATTTGTTTACAATTCAGTTTGGATGCTTGGCAGATTGGAACACAGCCATGCATGGAGGGCCTTGGCTATTTCGGAACCAGGCTGTCATCATCGAGGATTATGATGGGTTCTCAAATCCAAGTTCGATAATGTTGAATAAAATTACGTATGGGCAAGAGTGCTGAAACTACCTGATAATTACCTCAAGGAGACAGTGATTAAAGGGATGTGTCGATCTATGGGCACTGTATCTGAAGTTCAAATACAACTACCGGCAGGGTATGTGGGATCTTTTGTGCGTATTCGGGTCAAATTAGATGTGAGTAAAAAATTAATAAGATTCATCCCAATTTCAAGAGCGGGGAAGAGAGAATGGTATCAAGTTAAGTATGAAAAGCTACCTGTTTTCTGTTGGAATTGTGGATTGATTGGGCACTGGCATGAGGAATGTGGCACAGGTGAGCATGACAAAACCCAATTTGGATGGGGAGAATTTATATTAGCAGATGAAGGACGGAATAGGAACTCTGGAAGAGGTTTTGGCAGAGGCATTGGTAGAGGAAGAGGAGACAAATCATTTGGGGGCCCTGCTAGAGGACGTGGTAATCATTCTTTTGTTCGAGGACTAGGCACGGATGAAAGAAGTGCGGAGGAATATTTAGGTGGAAGGATGGACTTATCTAGAGAAAACACGGATTGGAGGTTTAATAGCCTATACAACATGGGAGAAAATATTGAAATTAATACAAGCAGACCGAGTGAGCAACCAACAGATATGGTTCTACAGGAGGAAGAGAGTATTGGGAGGAAAAGGATAGCGGAAGATTCGACGACTATCACTACTAGTGAAGGGGCTTTGGTTATTTCATACAAACACCTGGTTGTGGCAGATCGGGTAACCCAATTTGAACCCCCTAATACTTCTGCTGCTTTGCTTTCCACACCGCAGAAGAATAGCAATAAAAAGAAAAGCAAGAATTTGGAAGGAGTAGCTATCTCTACTTCGGAAACATCTGATCAAAATTTAAGATCGGCGGCATCCCTCGAGGACGACCGCCGGGAGCAATGAAACTTATAAGTATGAACTGCCAGGGTCTAGCTAATGACTCGGCAGTTCGATCCGTGCTGGATGTCCAAAGCAAACACAATGCCGATGTAATCTTTCTATCTGAAACACATTTGGACAGTCACCCAGCTGAGGTTTTGAGGAAGCGTTTGAGGATGGATCAAAAAATTGTTTGTGCAAGTGATGGAAGAAAAGGAGGATTAATCTTTTTTGGAAAAGAGAAGTGGAAGTGGTGCCTTTGGAGCTCAATTCTAATTTTATAGATGTCAGAATTACAGAAGATAACAAAACATGGCGTATGACGGGTATGTATGGTGAATTTAGGTGGGAACATAAACATAAGACCTGGGACAGGATCCGAGCTCTTAATCAAAATAACAATCTGCCCTGGTTAATAATAGGAGATCTCAATGAAATCCTTTATCTGCATGAGAAGGAAGGAGGGAATCCTAGGCCACAAAGATATATGGAGGAATTTCAACAAGTCTTAGATGATTGCTTGCTGCGTGATATGGGATGTATTGGCAATGGTTTTACTTGGAGACGAGGTAGGATTCGTGAAAGACTTGATAGAGGGCTGATAAACGAGGATTGGAATCAATTGTACCCAACAACAACATTGGAAAATCTGGGTTTTGTCCGATCAGATCACAGACCACTGTTGGTTAATACTGAATACTACCAACCCCAGGATGATACAGGTGGTCCTAAACCCCTACGGTTTGAGGCTCGGCGTTGAGAGAGGCTAATTTCTCGGATATTGTGAAGGAAACCTGGAACCGAGTGAATAATGACAGTAACTTGAAAAGTATACATGACAAGTTGTCTCGTATGCATCATGAGTTCCACGACTGGGATCAACGAGTGCTCAAAAAACCGAAACAGAGGATTAGGAGATCACAGAGAGAACTTGAGGCAGTGATGGCTGGGCCTATGTCCGATGAAAATGACGAGAAGAAGAAAGAATTAACTGATCTGATTGAACTTCCTTCTTGAGATGGAAGAGATAGAGTGGATGCAAAGGTCCCGGGCTAATTGGTTACAGAATGGAGACATGAATACATATTTTTTCATGCTTATGCATCCGTTCGGAGGAAAAGGAATTTTGTGAAGAGCTAAAAGATGACAATGGTTCAACTATTGAAGGTACGGAAGCACTAAATAATCATGTTAATTCTTATTTTGCTAACCTGTTCTCCTCGGAAGTTTTCCAAACTGATCAGGGGATGTTAAATAAAGTACAAACAAAAGTATCAGAACAGATGAATGATATGCTTCTAGCTCCCTATACTGCGGATGATGTTAGAAAGGCTATATTTAGTATTGGAGACCTAAAGGCCCCCGGACCAGATGGCCTCCATGCTATATTTCTTCAAGAAGTATTGGGACATTTTGGGGAATGAAATTACATCGGAAGGTTCTGAATGCAATCAATAACCGAAGCATCCCTGAGGACTGGAATAATACTACTATAGTGATGATCCCAAAACTGATTCCCCGGAGCTTATGACACAGTACAGACCTATAAGTTTGTGCAATGTCCTTTATAAAATAATCTCGAAATTATTGGCTTCAAGGTTGAAGAGTATCCTTCCAGAAATTATCTCCCCTACTCAAAGTGCGTTTGTTCCAGGGAGAATGATCACAGATAATATTCTTATTGCTTATGAGTGCATCCATAAAATTAAGAATAAAAGATCTGGTAATTATGGGCTTTGTGCGGTTAAATTGGATATGCACAAGGCATATGATAGAGTGGAATGGCTTTTCTTGAGGAATATTATGGAAAAGTTGGGGTTCCAAGCTAATTGGATTGATATGATAATGTCTTGTGTTAGCTCTGTGAAGTATAAAGTGAGATTCAACTCCCAAGAAACATATGAATTTCTTCCTTCTAGAGGCATTAGACAGGGGGATCCCCTTCCCCCCTATCTATTTCTTCTTTGTGCGGAAGGTCTATCTAGTATGCTGCAGTATGAAGAAGAAGTTGGTGGTATTGAAGGAATTAGTGTGTGCAGAAATGCACCGTCAGTCTCACATCTCTTATTTGCTGACGATTCCCTAACCCTTATGCGAGCGGATGTTATAAATGCAACTTCCTTACGGCAGGTACTGGATTCTTACTGTGCAAACTCGGGTCAAATGGTAAGCTTAGCAAAATCAAGTATATATTTCAGCCCAAATACTAGTGTCGGATCAAGAGAAGATATTTCTCATGAGTTAAATATCAATACTGAGGCCTTTTTAGATAAATATCTTGGTTTACAGGCTATGATTGGTGTAGAGCGTATTGATTGCTTCAAGCACCTGGTAGAAAGAGTCAAACAAAAATTGAGAGGATGGATGGAAAAACAGTTATCACTTGGGGGTAAGGAAATTCTATTGAAGGCAGTAGCCCAATCTATACCTGTATTTGCAATGTCAATTTTTAAATTGCCAAAGGGGATATGCAAGAGTATCACTGATTTAATTTCCCAATTTTGGTGGGGTGATGATGAAAATGATAGAAAGATGCACTGGTATTCATGGTGGAAAATGTGTTATCCTAAAAGTGATGGTGGGATGGGTTTCAGAGATCTCCAGAGTTTTAATTTACCTCTTTTATCTAAATAATGCCGGAGGATAATTACCAACCCGGAGTCCTTATGCTCTAGGATGTTGAAAGCAAAATATTTCCCAAATACATCTGTCCTCAATGCAGGTCCTAGGAGTAATTCATCTATGACTTGACAAAGTATTTTTGCGGGAATAGCAACGTTTAAACGTGGTTATATTTGGAGGATTGGCAGTGGCGAAAATGTGAATATATGGACGGATCCCTGGATCCCTTCAAGCCTAGACAGAATGATCATCTCTCCTCGTGGACACACTGTGATAACGAAGGTATCTGATCTTATTGACCCTTCTACTGGAGATTGGGGCTCTGATTTAATCCATGATATATTTAACACGATTGATGCTGGTAGAATATTGAGAATTCCCATTTATCAGCATGCTTTTGATGATTTCATTGCCTGGCATTTGAATAGAAATGGAATTTTTTCGGTTAAGACTGCATACCATGCTGAATGGTCGCATTCTGTTAGAGGCCATATTAATTCAAATAGGGGTCAAGGGCCGGCTTCGCAACCTGGAGTCTGGAAGCAGCTTTGGAATCTCCATGTACCTCGTAAAATACAAATTTTCGGCTGGAGAGTACTACATGGAATCATCCCTCTAAAATCTATTCTTGCGAGTAGACATATAGGGAATTCTGGAGAGTGCCCGATTTTTCATCAATCTGCGGAGGACCTGAAATATTTATTGTTTGACTGTCAACCAGCTACTGAACTTTGCAAAAATCTTGAACAGTCGGATTATATTAATTCAGTGATTCACTTAGAGAGATCGGACTCGGTAATATTGGAAGAATTGCTATCGGATGAGGATAGGAAAAGTGCTATTATGCCAAATGTGGGTATTAAAGAAATTTCGGTGATTGGAGGGTGGTATCTCTGGTGGATCAGAAGGCAAATAACACATGGTGAACCAATCCCAAATTCTGGAAGGTGGGCATTATCGATTCTTGCTATTGCTAACAATTATAAGAAATCTATATCTGTAGGTACTTCTCCTCCTATGACCAAATGGAAAAAACCAGACTCCAAGATGATCAAAGTTAATGTTGATGCTTCATTTCATGAGAATGGGAGAGAGGGATCTACGACGGCTGTTCTTAGGGATTCCAAGGGGAACTTTATTGCTGCACAATGCATTCATGTGGAAAGGGGGGCTGATGTTATTACATTGGAAGCATTGGCTATGAGGGATGGACTGTCTCTTGCTATTGGTCTGGGATTTAACAATATCGAGGCTGAATCCGATTCCTTGGAGGTTATCAATTTTTGCTCTGGCCAAACCCAATGGTGGGATGCTGCATCTGCTATCTTTGCTGAGTGCTTTGATTTAGTTTCGTCTATTGGTAATGTTAGATTTAGTCATTGTTCAAGATCTGCAAATAGTGTAGCGCATGAGTTAGCTAATTTGGTTTTTGTAATAGGTCTTCCATTAGTTGGATTAACCAACCTCCAGGATGGTTGATCAGTTTCTTGGTCCTTGATGTAACTACTGGATAATGTGGAGGCTGCAAGTTTCAGACGCACTCTTTTTCTTACCAGGGTACCTACGAGGACTGAAAGATTTTTAATGAGGCGGCTTGCATGCTTATTTATATTTAGTGAGTGTTTATTTCAAAAAAAAAAAGACATCATGAGGCCATACAAACCACATAAACTACTTTTACCATGTGTGCATACAAAAGAGTTGTGTCCTAACCGCATATTTCCATGTTGAGGTAAAGAAAAGCTCATCTCAACATGGTGTCACCAGGTGTGATAAAAAATAATCAAATAAGAACAATGGATCGGTAGGGAGATAAAGAAAATGCCCTAGGCTGTGATGTGCCACTGATTACTATAAGAACTAAAGTCTGACGCGACAATGCCCCTAATAGAAAAAAAAGACTGAAGTCTAAACTTTTTAATTTTTAATTTTAGCAAGAACTATTTATCTTTTATCGACCTGTTACGATGTATGTGTGTTGTGCTAGTCTTGAATAGTGTGTGGCAAAATGGACCCCCTTGTAGGAATGCTTTCACCTTTTGGAATAATGACCAATGTCATCACTCACTCTAACCTCCGTCCTGTATAAATCTCAGAATTTATTCACACCACTTAATATCAAATCCTTTTGTGTGAAGGATTTGTTGCATGAAAGACTATTTGACCTTGTCATAAACTTTTCCGAAATATATTTTAAATAAAATACCATCCAAATAAAGGAGCAAATGAAAACCATGGACTACAAAGCTAGGAAAAAATTAGCAAAAAGGCTGACATAATATCAGTCGTAAACCTACACTAGTGGAAACAACCCCTATCGTCCAGGGGCAAAATTCCATTCATCCCGGTTGCACATAAATCCGGGACAAATGCTATGCATTGGTCCCGGTTTGTGTGCCCGAGGCAGCAGAAATCACCTGAGGGCAATTGTCCCGGTTCGTGGCGAGGCATTGGTCCCGGTTTGTGGCATGAACCGGGACCAATGCCTCGCCACAAGCCACGTGGCACGCGCATTTGTCCCGGATACTGGCACAACCGGGACAAATGGGGGAGGGGCATTTGTCCCGGATGCCCCATCCCGGTTGCAAAACCGGGACAAATGAGCCTTACAAACCGGGACAAAAGCCCCTGTTTGTACCAGTGCTAGAAGCGAAAAACCAAAAAGAGAGGGAGCTCCACGAAGCCATTACATCCGGAATCGAATATCTTTGTCGTAAACCCTAAACCCTATAATGTATAGGTCAGGTCAAGTATGGCAATGTCCCTTACAAATTACAAAAGTTACACGACAATCACCTCTACTAATTTTATGAGTTACACTACAATCACCTCTACATTACATTAACTTCTTGTCTACTGTAATCTAAGGAAGTAAGTACGAAATAAGGTGTTTCCGCAGTGTGTGTACTACTTTTTTTTTTGATAAAGGGTTTTATTACTCAAATAATTCAACTATTACACCCGGCCTCTGCATCGTGAGATGCACACAGCCGAAATCCGAAACTGAAAAAAAAACAGAGCGACAATGCTACAAAACATCCGCTGTAGACTGTCTATGCTATGGAGGCTCAATCCGTACTTGTGCTGCTCAGCCGGAACTGTGAGAGGCTCATCTTCGTCTGGGACTGACGAACAAGATAGCTTCTCCAGTTGTGCTTGCGGCATCGATGATGTTGGAGTTGGTTGCGACATTGACAAAGGTGGAGTCTTCGTGGGCGATTGACGATGTAGGAGATAGAAGCGATATCGAGGAAGGTGAAGATGGGGCCGACGTCGATGAAGTTGGAGTTGAAGGCGAATCCGGACCCGTGAAGTCCCGTGTTCCTCCATGACGACATGGTCTACGACTTCCACGACATCCGTTTCGACATTGTTCCGCGCAGTTGCTTCAAGTAGACCATGGCGACACTGTTCAACGGGAGGTGCTTCATCGGGGCTCCCGTCGATGGTTTTTCTTTTACTTTTGTCTGCGACCTGGGCTGGTCTCGCGACACTCGGTGAAGACAATGTACGTGGTGTGAAGTAAATTTTACACAAGACCAGCTCCTCCGACAGCATATTCTCATCCGGTTGGCGGTCAAACTGGAGCGAACAAACTTCACTGGACGTGTTTAGCTCAAAACAGGTTTTCACATTAGTGGTGAAGGGTTACTCAGCAAAGGAATGCCATTCTTCCCAAGAGAATAAGGTATATGTTCAGTTCCGGTTTGCTTTGGTGGAAACTGAAAGGTTCATCCTACAACCTTCAGTACGTAGCGCAAATTTGAACTGATACAAACATGCTCATGTGTTTTTTTATATTTTTCATGTTTCTTCTCACATTAAATTAAGGTTATGTCAATGTGCAACTTTCATTGGTTTAATTAAATTACAACCAAAAATCATATTAAAAAAACTGAAACATGTGTCCATGTACAGTATTATGATACAAGGTTCAGAGAAGTTCCGACACGACACCACACAACATGCTTTTTTTCATCTCATAGGCTGGTTCATACCGAAAAAGGCTTTTCGCCCCGCTTTATAAATAAACTAACCACCAATCCAAGATTATACAAAAAAAAAACACCACACAGAGATACAGCGAGAAAATAAAGGAAGTTCGCTGAGGCAACAACACAAGTACACCCAAAGTAAAACAAATCGAAACATTAGAAGCAGACGAAGAGGCGAGAGAGCTGAAACTCTCCCACCCGCAGGGCTCAGCTCGAAGGGGTGGTAGACGCGCCTCGCAGCCGCCACCAAAAGGTCCAGCAACTCGTCCAGCCGAGCCATGTCCCGTTGTCTACACAACGGGTGCCACTGCTGCAATAAAAGGGAGTCAGCAGCGCGTCGAAGAAAGATATGTTCTATCACCATCGAGTCAGGAGCTCATAGGCTAGTTCATTCCCACCATTCTAGCCTGTTCCGGATTTCAGTATAGGCGATCAGTTAGAAACTCGACAATAACGAAAATTATTTAGTCAAAAGAATTGGCATGAGCTCTATATGAGTAAAGTTATGCAATAGTCCCTTTGACTCCAAGGATTTTTCTTACGATTTGAATCTTCGAGAAGTTTGAGGGCATCACCTAGGCAAAAGTAATGATGCTATTGCCATCTATTTTTAAAATTAAGTCCGTAAGTCTACACCAATTTATGTGTTTCACTTGTCATGAAAATATTGTAGCACCTTACACGAGCAAACTTGGCACATGAATTTGCAAGAGGTGTTCTAATGCCCTACATAATCTAGCGTGGTCCTAGCCGGAACTTACGGGGGAAATGAATTCACAAGATGTGCTTTAATTCCATACATAATTAAGCTTGCACTTAGCATTAATAGCACTCCATATACAGTCTTTAACAAGAAGATGAATTTGAATACATAATATTTGCTACTTAACATAGACTTTCGAATTTAATTTATTAATCAGTAGGTGCATTGCACGTACACGGTTACTAGTTACATACAGAACAAAAAAAAAGGGGTAAAACATCTTAAAGTGTGATACAGAGGAGTACAATTCAAATGAAGGAGCAAATGAAAACCATGGGCAACAGAACTAGAAATACACTAGCAAAAAGATCTGTCAGAAACCTAGAAGCAAAAACTAAAAAGAGAGAGAGCTCCGGTAGCTGTTACATCCGTATATCTTCGCCGTAAACCCTAAACCCTATAAAGTATATATAGGTCAGGTCAATTCTGACAATCTCCCTTACAAATTGCAAAAGTTACCCGACAATCTCCTCTACTAACTGTGTGAGTTACACTGCAGTCACCTCTACAGATTACATACACTTCTTGTCTAGTGTAGTCTAAGGAAGGAAGTACGAAAAAAGGTGTTTCCATAGTGTGTGTAGTACTTGTGCTGCTATCAGCCGGAATTGTGAGAGGCTCATCTTCGTCCGGGACTGACGAAGAAGATAGCTTCTCCAGTGGCGCTTGCGGCATCGATGATGTTGGAGTTGGTTGCGACATCGACAAAGGTGGAGTCGTCGTGAGCGACATTGACAATGTAGGAGATAGGGGCGACATCGAGGAAGGTGAAGATGGGGGCGACGTCGATGAAGTTGGAGTTGAAGGCGAGTCCGGCGCCCGTGAAGTCCCATGTTCCTCCACGACGACATCGTCTATGACCTCCACGACATCCGTTTCGACATTGTTCCGCGCAGTTGCTTCAGGCAGACCATGGCAACACTGTTTAACGGGAGGTGCTTCATAGGGACTCCCGTCGATGGTTTTTCTTTTACCTTTGTCTGCTACATGGGCTGGTCTCGTGACATTCACTGAAGACGGCATACGTGGTGTGTAGTAAATTTTACACAAGACCAGCTCCTCCGACGGCGTGTTCTCACCCCGTTGGCGGTCGAGCCCGAGTTCCACCATCAACCACCCAGTCCTGATTCGTTTACGGTTCTCCTTAATGATGAAGGAGAAAAATTGACGGCGTCCGACGCGGCGATCGCCACAGTCCAGCACGGGTTTGGAGCCTGCCTCGGAGTGCCAGCATCCCGCCCCGGATTCGACCGTTCGCGCCTTGCGCTGGCCACCAAGGCTTTTCGTCTTCACCGGCGAGAAGAAGTACCACGCTTCCTCGCCATCGACCGTGCGCGCCGGAAGAAACTCCGTGGTGAGCTTGACCGGATCCACGGTGTAGACGTCGGCGTGATGGATGAATTCCCATGGCTTGCAGCTGTTGCCCGACGTGGTCCGAGGGCGGAGGTACGAGTTGATGAGCTCCAGCTCGGTAGGATGACGAGATGCTAAGACCACCTTGCATGCGTTGACCATGGCGGGATCCGACGTCGACTGGCATGGATTCGAACAACGACGAGGGCTCGGCGGAGATTATGGAGAGCGAAGCTCCCGTGTGCTCCGTATATATTGGTCCGGATTCCGACGCCGCCGTCAGAGTCCTAATCGGTTGCACCTTGGGAGAGTCCAGCAGCTACGTCCAGCCTCGCACTGCACCTACCAATCTTGGCACTGACACTCGCGTGCAGGAGCTGATCTCTCAGCTCTCGTCTATTCTTAAACAAACCGATCGTGTCGGGCTTTGTATAGGAATATAATCGGATTCTGGCGGCATCCATAATCGGCCTCTCGTCTACTGCAATCTTGAGAAGGAACCGACCGGGTCCGAATGAAAATAAATTAACCATGTATGGAAGCTAATTCGGATCGGAACCAAATCCAATCAAGCCTGTCGTAAACCTGCCAAACAGAGTCCGTGTGCTCAATATATAGCGGCCGGGTTTCCCATGCCGCCGTCAGAGGTCCGATAGGTTACGCGTTGGAGAGTCTGGCAGGCGTCAGCTAGCTACTTCCAAAGCCTGTGGTAAACCTACCAGCTTGGGACTGGCACAGATGCGCGCACTCCATATCGGGCCGGGTTTCCGTCTTTCCGATGCCGGTTAAGCGCTAGCGCGCACTGCAATTCCCAGCCTGTCGTAAACTTACCATGTTTGAGTCTGATTAGTCTTTTTTTCTTGACGCTTTTTGAGTCTCATTAGTCTAGTTAGTTCAAATATGGACGTAGTAGTGTTAGGTACGATCCTTCGGATCTTACTTCGCATCTTAATCGATTTTGGATATTTTTTCTTATGGTTGCCGCGAGGATAATTGTCATTGCAATATATGTCCCCACTGTTACGTTCTCGATAATGATGATTCGTACTCTCAGCTCCCAACGACGTCTGTTCGGTTACTTTTCCTTGGAATACTGGTGTTGATACTCTTGCCGATGTTAGTTGATTATTTTAATGGATGTGTGTGCAGGTAGGCTTCGCATTGCGGCTCAAAAAAACTACGAGAGAACTCTCATTGGTATTTACAGATCTGTGCTTTAATATCGTTGTTATTCTTCTACAGTTGCCTTCAGAAAAACATAAGATCGCGTCATGAAAGAAGAAAGAGTCTGAAGATCTCGAAAATTTGCTCGTTTCTTTCAGAATTTATTTTCTAATCACTGTAGTCAGCTCATATATATCTACCATATATGTGGTATCGATTGTCAAAAAATAATATGGACATAGTGTTAAAAAAATGTTCAAATATGGAAGTTCAAAGTAGTACTACTCCGGCCAGGATTAGTGTCTGTGTGTCGCGTGTGTCCTCCTGTTATATTAGGACTAGACATCGGGTCATCGGCTGTCCGTGCATATAGACATGAGTCTGGCCGCTGGTTGTAAAAACAAAGATCAACCAGTACTAATATGTTTCGAAATCAATAAAATTGACCCTAGGATGCAAAAAATTCGGCACCTGAAAAAAATTTACGAATCTAATCCCCTACAGTAGCGCCTAGATGGGGAGGGGGGGGGGTGCTACGCTAAACATGACAACCTCGTCCTTGGGCCCTTCTGGTCCCACGGATCAAAATGGTAGCGTCGTGGCGGGGCGCTACCCTACTGATGGTAGCTCTCTCTCACTTGGGGCGCTACCCTCTTAAAATTTCAGCTCCGAGAGCAACATGAGAGGCACCCTAAACTGAAAGTCAAAATTCCGCTAAGTTAAAAGGGTAGCGTCCCAGTCAAGGGAGTTACCTTACGTAAGGTAGGGTCCCAATAGACGGCCCTACCCTTCAAAAATTTCTCAGAAAACATAGAACACGCGTGGATTGGCAATAAATTGAAACTTGATCGGCAAACACCCGGAACAAACATATTAAAGTGACACGTACATATAACCATGAATAGGTTCGCAACATGAAATCTTTCGTGAAGAGAAGTCCGCAAAACACTAAATGAAAAGTCCAGATAACAGTTAATAGGTCTACAGGCCTGGAAATGCGACAATTTTTCTAGATGAACAAGCACATCTATTTCCTTCGCCTAACACTCCGTCCCTCCTCGGAGGAATCTTTTTCTTTGGCGCCGGCTGCTCCTCTTCATCATCGTCGTCTTCTTCCTGATAAACAAACGCCTTCTTCTTCTTTGGCATCTCCTTCTCCTCCGAATCCTCCATGGCCACCTTATTCTTCCTCTGATCTCGTGGCTGACTGTGTACGAACTGCTCCAGTGGCATATGTCGTCCAAAACAATATCATTGTTGCGGGCCTTGCAATAAATATTTATAAGGTTAGAATCCTATGTATGAAAGATAAGTGAAGAATTTGGATAGAGACATTTCATACCTCACTGGAATCCTCGTCTTGAAGATGCACTAAGGTAGAGCCCGTGCGACAAGAACGGCTACCGCTCGAAGAGGAACTAATTATGGCAACCTCTGGTTCATGGCACCCAAGTAGGTTCCCTAACCGACGTAACCGAATGGCTTGCCACTGTGACATCGACAAACCATCAAATTAGTGATACTTGAAACAACACATGCACATGGAGATGGTCTATCGACATACCTTCACAAACGCTCTTAGAGAGTTGTCCCGCCTGGGTCTGGCAAGGAGAGTGCGTCCTCGCATTCATCCGAATTCTGCATGACATGTTTGTGCTATGAAAACAGAAATGTCAGCACCCAAGCTCTACTAGTTTCGATAGGAGAATTAAGGTGGAAAATTACCACAAAGCAGATAATTGGAGCAAAGGAGGTTTTTCTTCCATCTCTAATCAGCCGGTTGTGCTCCAAGCAGTTAATCTCTTCAAACACCATGTGCTTCTCAAATATTTGATCCTCATAACCAGGCGGGCATAGCTATAAATAATTTGCCTCTTGAAGTCATCGAATATAGTTGTTGAATGTCGTTGCATCGTCCAATCACACACGGTTTCCTTGCGCTAGGGCTTGCGCGTGCGCTGTCTTAGCCTCCTCAACACGATAAAGAGGTGCAAATACCTCTTCTTGCGCATCGTATGGCATCCTCTTCTTGCTCGAGGCCTCGTGAGACCTCAGTCGAAGGGGTGCAAATACCTGAAAAACACAAGTTAGAACATTACACATTTGTGGAAACCTAGAATTTTGAAATAGCATGGTTCTATTTTATTACCTATTTTTCTTCGATCATCCACATTACACGGTGTTCGGTATCATAGTAATCATCGATGAGTTCCATACGTTCCATCCTACATATGTGAAATAGAGGAACTTAGAAAAATAAAAATCACATGGGAACAAGTGCTACTTCTCATGCTAAATAATATTTAGTAACATAATAATAATATAGGACACATCGGTTCATTATAAAGGACCAACGTAGGACAGCCTAGACATCATAGTTCATCATCTAACATATAGTAAACAAATCTAATCATTAAGCATGTGTAATACACTTGTATAATAGAAGATATAATTCAACTGTAAAATCAATGGCTAAGGCTAATGTACAAAGGTTTACAACCTAACACAAGTGTTATAGACATATCAAAATTCCAAATTTAAATAGAAATTTGTAATTATTTTGATAAACTAGGATTTTCCTAAACTTGCAAATAGAGCAAACATGAGCAAATTTTCGGATGAAATTGAGGGGATCGGAGAAGATTACCTTGAGGAAGATAATGGGAGAGAAATCTGTAAAGAACTCCTTCAGATGTATCGGGATTTAGCATTGGAATTTGAGAAGGAGACGGGAGAGCCGCCACAGCTATGGCTCGGGTTGGGCTTGGTGTTTGGAGTGGAACGGGGTGAGCGCGGGGCGGCTTGACTTACCCCTCTCTGGAGAGTAGCGCCCCAGCAGGCAGAGCTACCCTTTCGATCTGTCAGGACAGGCTGGGCCTGCCGTTGACAAGCTGGTAGGGTGGTAGCACCCCTAGAAGTGGGGTTACCCTATTTAAGGTAGCGCCCCCAGTGCAGGCGCCACCCTAAAGGGTGGTTCGTGAAAAAAAAATCGTGCCGGAGTCATACGACGAATTGTTTTTCGTCCGAGAGTCATTTTTGTCAATTTTCACCTAATATGCAAAGAGTCCGTCCCCGATGTGGATCTAAATCGGGTCATTGGTGTGCCGGTGCTGCCTCAACCACCAGACCTCAACCAATGGGGATTACACGAGACTAGCCGATGGTTGTAATCACAAGTTGTACCTTGAGTAGAAGAAACAAAGAAAAGAAAAATAGAGGGTGTGTGTGCATATCGTTAGTCTAGATTGATGTGATAGTTCCATATGCGAATCCCAAGATTCATCGGGAAATGGCTTGCATGTTGTATACAAAAACATAATGAGACTCGCATTTCACCGGAGGAACTTCACTAGGACGGGGCCTTGCCTGCTCTCACAAACTGCCCACATCGGTGCTCCTACATGGTGAGTGTTCTCAACCTTATTTCTTCGCGGAGCTCTTGTTGGAAAAAATGAGATCCTTGAGCGAACTAGTTATGTGTTGTGTTTCCCAACGCAGGGGCATTTGGTGAGGAGCTACTGTCCTCTTTTCTTGATCGTATGTGGTATTCGCCGATATCTTCGTTGTCTAACCAAGAAGCATCACGTTAGCTTTGAAGCAGCTGCATGGTATTGGCATTTTGTAGACATGGTTCGATTATTCTCATTTGTCTCTATCTATTGGTGGGGAGATATATGAAAGAAGGGAACGAATAAGTGGATTGAGGAATAAAAGCTCGAACACAAAGAGGACTGGGCTACTCTGTTTGTTTTACTCAAAAGTATAGCTATGGTATTCTCGGCCAATCCGTCTATTCAACAAATAAATAGAAGTTTTCATAACCTTGCTAGCAAAAAACTTTGCGACAAACTAAACTTGCAATACAAGAATCATCCCCATCCTTATCATGTGCAATGGAGAGGTGACTCTGATACTTTCAAGATCCAGCACGTGGTGAATGTATCCTTCAAGATAGGTTCACATGAAGATACCATTGAGTGCGATGTAGTGCTTATGACGGTGTTGCATAATTATCAACATTACAGTATAATGAGTGGAGTCTACAATATATATTTAATAACCCCCTCAAGATGGTTCCTACATTGTTGTTTAGGGAAATGAAGTTCCGCAGAACAGCAAGCGAACTTCCGCGCGACACTAAAGTGAACTTCTTCGTGACAAAAAGTGAACTTTAGAAAAAAAAAATTAAAAATTCTGGACGCCCAAAGTGAACTTCTTCTCGGCAAAAAAGTGAACTTCTTCGCGACAGGAAGTGAAGTTCATCGCGATATAAAGTGTACTTCCGTAATGGTAAAAAATAAACTCAGTAAAAAGTGAAATTCTGTTGCTTCCACTGAACTTCTGTGTGTTCGAAGTGAATTTCATCGCGGCACAAAGTGATATTCATTGCGGTAAAAAGTGAACTTCTGTAATAGCGAAAACTGAACTCAGTAAAAAAGTGAACTTCTTCAGCTTCACACTGACTTTCGTGCATTCAAAGCGAACTTCCTCGTGGTACAAAGTGAACTTCATCGCGGTAAAAAGTGAACTTTTTTTTATGTTTGATGTAAAATTCTACGCGTCCAAGTGAACTTCCACGTGGCATAAAATAAACTTCCGCGAAGTTCAAAGTGAACTTCTTTTTTTTGCATGTTTGGTGTGACCTTCTGCGTGATGCAAAGTTAACTTCCGAGGGGTGTCAAATTGAACCCTAACTAAAATTAAATTTCCGACGTGTTCAAGGTGAACAACTGGGTGCATTCAAAGTGAACTGCAGCGATATAAAGTGAACTCCCTGGCGGTATAATATGAACTTTGACACGATTATACTAATTTCAGTTTTTCCTTACCTTAGAGAACGCTATTTTTTCGCACTGTCCTTTGACTGGACTTCGTTGTATTAATAAAGTGAAACCCCATAGTTCAAATAGTGGACCTGTGTTTCTGTTTTTTATATGGTGAGTTGTTTTATAGTTTTACAAGTGAATTGTTGTGTGTGAGCTATATCTGGCCAGGGGCAGCCTGGCTCGGCCGGCCCGACCCGACCCGGCCCGACAGCACCATCGGGCCGAGCTCGGGCTTGATGGAAGTGTATTTTTGGTCGCAGTCGGGCCGGGCCGATCGGGCATGGCCGGGCTTTCTCGGGGGCGGGCCGGGCTCGGGCCCGATTCTTGCGGCCCAACAGTCGGGCCAGGCTCGGGCCTGAGATTTGGGCGCCAATTTTTGTAGGCCCGGCCCGAAGCCCAACCTAACCCGAACTTTGGCCACGTATAGTGTGAGCGGAGTGAAATTTGGTGCCTAACAAGCGCACTGTTTTTTTTAGTGGAGTGAACTTCCATAAAAAAATACAACTTTGATGGAAATGAAACATCATAAGTTGTAGCCGTTTCTTTGAGAAAATAAACAGTAGCACTATGGACTAAAACCACCAACATGAGAGGGGATGGAGTCCCCACGATGCAGGCGACTATGTGAGGTTACACCGGTGATCTTTTTTTCTCCTTGGACACCAGCGCCGGTGCCTCTCATCGCACCGAAGGACTATAGAACCGCGGAACACGAGCAAGTCGGGCAATAGGTCACTGCAACAACGTTGGCTACCGCATAGGAACTCCAATGGCTTGTGGGTCGAGCCAACGAGCAGGAAGGTACCGCGAGGTGTATGCAGGGGCATGATACGTCATAAACGTATCCTTAATTTCTGATGTTCCATGTTGTTTTCATGCCTTATGCTACATGTTACCTTTGCAATTTATGCCATTTGTATCAATTTCCTAGGACTAACCTATTGGCAAGATGCCATAGAGTCAGTTCCTATTTTCTGTTGTTTTTAGTTTCAGAAAAGTTCTTCTAGAAATATTCTCGGAATTGGAAGATTCAAAACCCGGAAGTCTTAGAAATTTGTCGCGCACACGGAGTCCGGAGGACACCCGGAGGGGGACCACAGGGGCCCCACAACATAGGGCGGCGTGCTCCCCTTGGTTGTGCCCAGGGGTGGTGTGGGCCCCCTGGCCGCCCACCGACGTCGCCCTCTCGCCTATTTAGTCTCCTCGAAGTGTTAACCCTAAACACCTGAGACTTTTCCACCAAAAACATCCGTAGCCGCCGTCATCATCAACCCTAGTTCGGGAGGGTTCTGGAGCTCTCCCCGGCACCCTGCCGGGAGCGGAAATCGTCACCGGAGGGATCTACACCACCATGCCCGCCTCCGGAGTGATGCGTGAGTAGTTCATCCTTGGACTACGGGTCCTTAGCAGTAGCTAGATGGTCGTTCTCTCCTCTTGATGCCTCATGTTTAGATCTTGTGACCTGCCCTACATGATCAAGATCATCTTATTGTAATGCCTCATGCTGTGTTTGTTGGGATCCAGTGAATATTGAATGCTATGTCTCATGATTATCAATCTATCATGTTCCTTTCATGTGTATGTTATTTATGATCTTGCATGCTCTCTGTTGTTAGTAGATGCTCTGGCCAAGTAGATGCTAGTGACTCCAAGAGGGAGAATTTATGCTCGATAGTGGGTTTATGCCTCCTTTGCATCCGTGCTCGAGTGACAGAAACGTGACAGATGGGGGATGTGTTGTTGCCATTAGGGAGAAATCAATGATGTTTACATTACACACTTTGCTTACTGTGATTATCTGTTGCTCGCAACTTAATACCTAAGGTTTACTCGGATGATATTTTGAGGTGGCTTTTTAGTCATAGATGCAGTTGGATGACGGTGACGAAGGCATGGATCCTGGACCCTGCGAGTAAGGACACCCCCTCTCAAGCCTTCTGGTCAAGGCCCAACAGGAAGCGCCCTTGGAGTACTCTAGAAGGCCCATGAGAAGCCCACCCGCATCAACTTGCGGGTTAAGTTAGGAAATTTGTAACCGACCCGGCTAGGGTTTGAGTCCTCTCCGGGTAGAACTCGAGACCTGGCCATCTATATAAGGCCAGGAGAGCCTCCTAGGAGAGGACCAAGCAATACCGCACGACCAAAAAGCCTCGGAACTCGAGATCTACTCTCGATTCGAGCAACCTGTAATCGATCTAATCATCCAATACAGATCGACAGGAGGCAGGAGTAAGGGTTTTACCTCTACGAGGGCCCCGAACCTGGGTAAATCTTGCCTTCTGTCTAGCCGACGATCTCACCAGCGCCCATGACTTCTCCTAATCGAAACCCGATAGGGTCACCTAAGGGACTTGTCGAGTCAGGGATTCGACAATTGGCACCGTCTGTGGGAAACGAGGGCGCTGGATCACCGGCATCTTCGGCTTCATCGACATCCAACTCCCGTTGGAAACCAACGACTACGGCTCCGAACAATCCTATACGGATCGGATCTGTCGTGGTCACGCCTCACTCGCCGGAATCTCGCCCAGCGTTCGAGGAACTGGAAAAGAGCGTCACCCTGACGTTCGGGAGCTTCAACTTCATGGCGAACAGAGACGGGATCCTCCACTTCTCAGATGAATCTGAAACCGAATCTGGAACCGCCAACTCGCGCTTCCCTACAGGGAAAAGCGGCGAGTCCATCCGCTACAACGCAGTCGACTACCACACCCTCTCGACAGAGGAACCCTCTCGGGTGCGGAGAGCTTTTCGATCTACGCCTAGGACACACGGACCACAACTGGCCCAAGTCTGCATGGCAGGGTCAGAACAGCCCTCGGAAACTGAATATAGCGCGACTGAGCGCGATATAATCGGCGTTTCGCGGGAAGCCTGGAAAAGAGCCAAGGAATCCATGCGAAAGAGCCAGCCGCCTGCGGAGCCACGCAGGAAGACCTAACCGCCTACCACTATCACCTAGTGAGGGCGGCCTCAAACATCAAGGATGCCCGAGCGGATCTAGCCCGTCGCAGGAGATCGGCGGATGAATCAAGCCAACGTCGAGCCGAACTATCCCACGCACCTTCAGTCGGTACCCGACCTAGGGGGAACGGACCCACAGCGTCGACGAGGGACCAAGAATCTATGGCTGGAACCAACAGGTCTACCACGTCTTCTTTCATGAGGGTCGACGACGACGGCAACGTCTACCCGCAAACCCCAGCCGCTGCGATCCTAGCCGCAGCAACCTACATGCAGATGAATCAGCCAACAGACAGCGATTACCGGGTGGAACAATACAAGCACATTCGCAAAGGTCTAGGGCTGGCGGCCGCGAGGCTCGCCTCTCACGATCGCAAAGAACAATTGGAGAAGGAGCGACTGGAGAAGGAAAAGGACAAGGAAACGCCCCGCAGGCACAGAAGCTCTTCCCCAAGAAAAGACAAGTCGCCACGTCGTGGCCGAGGGAAAGAAGCCCGCCGCCGTGATGACAGTCGAAGCAGCGGCGACGACAGCCCGAGAGATAAAAGCCCGCGACACCGCAGCAGCCGTTCACGCAAACGAAGCAAGGAACCACGGAAGAACTCCGATCGCGATCAACCCGGACGGGACGCGCGATCAGACATCGCGCAAAACAAAGTGGATAGAGCGAGGGCGTCAAGATATCGCGATCGATCATCGTCCGGCTCTTCGGATGACGAAACCTGCGGCGCACTATGTTTCGCCCGTAGCATCCGCGAGGCGCCCCTGCCCAAGCGATTCAAGCTCAGCACGGAAGTGACGAAATACGACGGCTCACTTGAGCCCTCTCAATGGTTAAGCGACTACCTCACGGCAGTGAAATGCCAACGTGGTAACAAGAACACGACCATGCAATACCTCAATTTGCACCTAGCCGGAGCAGCTCGCAGCTGGCTGGAGAGAAGACCGCGATCTTGCTACGCATCGTGGGATGATTTGCACCGTGATTTCTGCAAAAACTTCCAGTCGACCTACAAGAGACCGGCTACAATCGAAGAACTACGAGCCTGCAAACAGAAAAGTAGTGAATCCACCCGAGAGTACATCCAGCGGTGGAACACGCTCAGGAACCCCGCGGGAACGATCTCTGAAGAAGTGGCGATTGAGGCCTTCGCCAAAGGAGCAAGAAGAACCGCGTTTCGAGAAGAGCTCGGCAGAGCCGCGCCCAAAACCATCGGGGAGCTCATGGTCATAGCCGAAAAATGGGCCAATGGAGAAGACGCAGTACGCAACGAAAGAGGATCATCACCTGCACACGAGGACGACCGCCACGGACGAAGGAAGAGAAGAAAATATTACGACCACGACGACAGAGAAGAACTAGTGGCAGCAGAATTCACGCGAAGTCGCGACTCCGGTCGTCGCGGAAGTCGCGAGTGGAAACCGAAAGTAGAAGAAAAATCACCCGAGGAAGACCTCGATGCGTACTGCTCGCTACATCTGTTCACAGACAAGCGCACGGGCAAGACTAAGGCAACACACCTTCTCAAGGATTGCCGAAAGTTCATCGAAATCTCGGACGCGCTCGCCAAGAAAAGATTCGCTTCCACCCAAAACTATCCACCACTACCAGGAGGCGGACAACAATTCCAGCTACCACCGCCTCCACCTCCACCGGCCAACCCAAACATGGCGCTCGCCGCATTGCCAGCGCCACCACAACAAAACACGGGAGCAAATACATACCCGACTCCGCACGGACAGCTCCTCGGGATGATACAGAAGGTATGCCCCTCTCGCAGAGCTCAAAAGACTAACTCGAGACAAATATGCATGGCAGTGCAGACGCCACCGACAAAGCCCGAGTACCTGAAGATGGCCGATCAGCCAATCACGTTCTCGAAAGAAGACCACCCGCCACGAGTCTATCGGCCGGGACACGCCGCCCTCGTCATTCAAGCTCAAATTGGCAATTATGACCTGGCCCGCGTGTTCATGGACGGTGGCAGCGGCATCAACATCATCTACGCGGATACACTCCGTCGAATGAACAAAAATCTGGATGGTCTAAGGGAATCAGAAACATCCTTCCACGGGATAGTCCCGGGCAAAGCAATCCGTCCACTCGGAACAATCAACCTAGAAGTCGTACTGGGCTCCCCACGCAACTACAGAAGGGAATTCTTGGACTTCGAAGTCGTCGACTGGCCCTCACAGTACCACACCATTCTTGGTCGAACAGCGTTCGCCAGATTCATGGCCGTGCCACATTACGCATACTTGAAGCTCAAGCTACCTGGCGAATACGGTGTGATCACCATCGACGGAGACTTCCAGAAATCAGACAAGTGCGACATAGAATTTAATGAGATCGCAAAATCTTTCGGGATGCAAGAAGAACTTCAAGAGTTAGCAAAAACAACGGACCACTCCGTTATGCCCCTCACGAAGAAAAACACACCCGAACTGGAATTCAGTGCCAACAGCGATACTCGCAAGCACCAAGTACACCCGACAGACTCCGCGAAGACGGCGATGGTTTCCACAACCCTTTCGCCAGCATAGGAAGGCGCGCTCGTCAAACTCCTCCGTGAGTACTGGGAGATTTTCGCCTGGCAGCCCTCAGATATGCCAGGAATACCCAGGGAGTTTGCCGAGCACTCACTCGAAGTCTTTCCTGACGCCAAACCTATCAAACAGACGACTCGACGATTTTCAGAACCCAAGCAGAAAGCGCTGGGAGAAGAAGTAAACAGATTGCTAGCCGCAAACTTCATCAGGGAGATCAAAATATCCACCTGGTTAGCAAACCCGGTGTTGGTCCCCAAGAAAAACACGGATATCCTTCGGGTGTGCATCGACTACACGTCGCTAAATAAACACTGCCCCAAGGACAACTTTCCTCTACCACGAATCGACCAGATCGTGAACTCTACGGCAGGTTGCCAGCGTCTCTCCTTTCTAGACGCCTATTCAGGATATAATCAAATCCGCATGAAAAAGGAAGACGAGGAGAAGACGGCTTTCATCACACCACACGGTGTATACTGCTACACGACAATGCCCTTCGGGCTGAAGAACGCAGGCGCAACATATCAGCGCTGCATGCAAAGATGCCTCGCCAATCTCATTGGCAAAAACGTACAAGTGTACGTCGACGACATTGTCATCAAAACTCGAGTGGAGGACACACTCCTCGAGGATATTAAAGAAACATTCGACGCCCTTAACGCATATCGGATCAAGCTCAACCCGACCAAATGCGTTTTCGGTGTCCCCGCAGGCAAACTTCTCGGGTACCTGGTATCCGCCAGAGGCATCGAAGCCAACCCGGAGAAAATACAAGCCATATTGACTATGAAGGAGCCAACCAATCTACGCGGAGTACAGCAGCTCGCAGGACGACTCGCAGCCCTGAGCAGATTCATCGCACGATTGGGAGAGCAGGCACTACCCTTCTACAAACTACTGAAGAAGACGGACAAATTCGAATGGACGCCCGAAGCCAAAAAAGCGTTCGCAGAACTGAAGCGGTCCTTGCAAAGCAGGCGCATCCTTGCGACACCGCAAGAAAGGGAGCCACTTTTCCTATACTTAGCCGCCACAAACCAGGTCATCAGCACAGCGATCGTAGTCGAAAGACCTGAAGACGGCAAAGCATACGGAGTTCAAAGACCAATATATTACATCAGCGAAGTACTTTCGCCATGCAAACAACGCTACCCTCACTATCAGAAGCTCGCATACGGGGTTGTTCTCACAGCTCGAAAGCTCAAACATTATTTCCAGGAACACGCCATCACAGTGGTTAATGATGCGTCACTCGGGACAATCATGAACAACCCTATGGCATCCGGAAGAATAGCAAAGTGGAGCATCGAGCTGGGCGCCTGGGACATCACCTACGCTGGGCGCAACGCAGTCAAATCTCAAGTTCTCGTGGAATTCATCAGCGAATGGACAGAGCTGCAAACACCCGGTCCACCCGAGTATACGAGCAATTGGATAATGTACTTCGATGGATCCAAGAGAAACGAAGGAGAAGGAGCAGGAATCGTCCTCATCTCACCTAGCGGAGACAAACTGCAGTACGTCTTGCGACTGGATTTTCCACCCGATGACCCAGCATCGAACAATGACGCAGAATATGAAGCACTATTGCACGGGATGAAGATGTCAATCGCCTGTGGAGCTACCCGATTAATGATCTACGGCGATTCCAACCTCATAGTGCAGCAAACAATGAAAGAATGCGACGCCATTGCCGAAAACATGGTTGCATATCGCGACATGTATAACCTACTCGAAGGAAGCTTTAAAGGGTGCGAGCTAAAGCACATTGCAAGATCTAGCAACGAAGAAGCAGACAGACTGGCCAACATGGGTTCCACGAACACACCCATACCGCCAGGGATATATTTCGAGCGGATGATTAAGAGATCAATCAAACTGAAGAAACCCGCAGAACCACCCGCAACAATGGAAACAGAGGTCAGCCCGCAAATCGCGCTTCTCGAGCTTACTCATAACATATCACGGCAGGTTTTCCTGGTCGAACCAGTCTGGACGCAGAAATATCTCGACTACCTGCTAAACAAACAGCTCCCGGCCGATCCACGTGAGGCTCGACAGCTAATCAGGCGTAGCAAATCCTTTCGGGTGGTTAACGGAGAATTATACAAACAAAGCATCTCGGGAATACTTCAGCGTTGCATCGCACCTGAAGACGGCAAGGAATTACTTCGAGACATACATCAGGGTGATTGCGGACATCATGCTAGCTGGAAAGCGATATTGGGGAAAGCCTTTCGAGCAGGATTCTACTGGCTCACAGCAGCCACCGATGCAAAAAAACCTGGTCGATAGATGCGACGCCTGCCAGCGATTCGCACCAAAGCCGCATGCACCCGCCACGGAGCTGCACATGATACCCATCGCCTGGCCCTTTGCACAATGGGGGCTAGACATGGTTGGACCACTACGCAGATCCACACCCGGTGGATATACACATCTGCTGGTCGCAGTCGACAAATTCACCAAATGGATAGAGGCAAGACCAGTAACTTCGGCTAGCGCCCAATGCGCCGTGGAGTTCCTTGATTCCATCATATGCAGATTTGGTGTGCCACACGACATCATTACAGATAACGGCACAAACTTTACGGCAAAGGAAACACAGCAGTTCTGCGAAGAGAAAGGCATCAATTTCAAGTTCGCTTCGGTTGCCCACCCGCAAACGAACGGACAAGTCGAAAGATCCAACGGCTTAGTTTCGGCTGGGATCAAGAAACGACTACTCGACCGTTTGCACCCCGCAGCAGGGCATTGGGCAGAGGAGCTACCCTCCGTACTCTGGAGCCTCCGGACAACCCCAAACAGGTCTACAAAATACACACCATTTTTCATGGTATACGGGGCGGAAGCAGTCCTTCCCGAGGAAGTTCGATTCAGCGCCCCACGGGTTGTGGCCTACAGCGAAGAAACCTCCAACAAAGCACTCGCAGCAGATATGGATGCACTCGACGAAATGCGAGACATCGCACTCGCAAGATCCGCAGTCTATCAACAATCGCTACGCAACTATCACAGCCGCCGCATACGCCATAGGTCATTCGTGGTAGGTGACTTAGTATTGCGGCTCAAGCAGAAGGAAGGACACAAACTCGAACCACCTTGGGAAGGACCCTTCATTGTACACGAAGTTATCCCAAGAGGAGCCTACAGGCTCAAAAATCCAGCGACCGGAGGAATCTATTCCAATCCATGGAATATTGCACAACTCCGCAAATTCTACCCCTAGCCTTACTTGTTTCTACAACAATAAGGCTATACTAGCCAATTTTGTAGCTCGAATACATGACTTCTCAGTCATTGCAATAAAATACATGATTTCCTCATCATATTTACCCGAAGCTTCTTGTTTACTGCATGCTAAAAGTCAAAGGTACACACCCCATCGCATACACGGGGGTTACACCTAAGAACTTAGCATCCCAAAGAAATATCATCCAATACAAGGTTACACACCTTACAACGATTTTTACAAACTATAAACAGTTTACAGGATATTCACATCCGACAGATCAGTCAAAACGCTGAGCATTCTCAGCCGCTAAGACCCTATCTACCTCTTCAGAGGTCATTCGGATAATCTTCTCGGCTGCAGGGCGTACAGCATCATAAAAAGGTGTGATGTCCTCGATTGCATAATCTGGGCGCCGAGCTGCGGAGTTCATATCTATCTCAGGATGCCATATTCGGACAAAGGAGAGAGCCACAACCGCGCCGCACGTCATCTGTTTACGTACGCACGTGCGAATCTCCCCTTCCCGACTAAACAGCCCGAGTAGATAGCTCCAGTCTTCGGGACCCCTTTCGAGTGGATAAAAAGCTGCATTCATCGCGATCAAGACCTCGTGAAAAGAACCCACGAGAATTCTCGCCTGCAGCACTCGGAATTTCAAGGTGGCCATCACAAACCCTCGAGTGCGATCAGACCAGAAGTTATTCGCATGAGGTTTTTGGCTGTTAGCCTCTTGGTGAATGTGGTTTTCCACCCACTGCTTTTCCTCCCTGTCATTCGGTCTAACAACTGAAGGGCAGATGCACTTAGTCAGCTGAAGAATAGAAAAGGAGAAAAATGCACGGGGGCTGCACCACTTACATAGCAACTCCCTCGCAACTGAAGATAGCTCGTCCATCAGAAATTGCTCGCGCTCAGCCGCCAATTTCTGTTTGGATATCGCCACATCAGCCACCCCGCGCAAAGCTTTCAGCCTACGCTCACCATCCTGAACCTTATCACGAAGGCCAGCAAAAGTGCCCACGGCGGCCACAAGTGGATTTACTGGATTACCACGTCCACCAGAAGTTTCCGCGGCAAACACAGTAGCCTGGAAGAAGCACAAGGAAAGAAGTGAGATGCCCTACTCGAGTGGTTTCTAGTCGCACATCTGACTAAAACACGCTTGGGGGCTACTCCCATCGGGAGACAAAGGTACACACAGGAAGAATAAAAACTCCAAAGGATAAATGCTTCGATCAAGGACAATAAAAGTACGGGAATACATCCCAAGGTTCATTACATTCAAAGAAGGAAATAAAAAAAACTACGAGGCTACATTGGTGCTCCCACTAGCAGCAGTCGACCCTCCCTTCTTCCAAGCAAAAATCTCAGAAAGCTTCCGAGCAAGAATGGCGGCTTGCTCGCCAAAACGAGAGAGCCGTACCTTTTTGCCCGTGGAAGGATCGACTGGAATGGACGAGTAAGCCTCCTCCAACCCTTCTACTCCGTGCGCCAGAGCAAATTGGATCGCAGTCTTCGCGCCAGCCTCCGATTGAGCGACTGCAAAGGCATCCAGAAGCTTTCCTTCTGAGAAGACCTTCAACATATCATCGAGCGCAGGTGCAGGAGTGGCGCTGGCGAGGAGGCGACCGTACAGTTGCCCCAGCACTTGGGTAGCATCACTGACCATGGAAGAAACTCCATCAGCGTGCCTTTTAAGCTGGGCAAGCGTATCGGTTACCACATCCACCCGCTGGAGTCCAGGGATTTCTAGAGGAACATCCAGAATACCTGCGAAGGGAGAAAATAATAACTTAGCAAACTACAGCCAAGTGAAGAATCAGAATCGCGAAATTCCAGCAAGCTTACCCGTGAAGCGCTCAGCAAGGGGACGGAGGAACCCGACAAGCTCGCTGTCGGCCTTACTACCGGTTTTCTCTAACTCCTTCAAGGACTTCCGCGCGTCCGCAAGCTGTCGACTGAAGTCTTCCGACTGCATGCGGGAAGTCTCTAGCTCTTGTCGAATGGCCGTCAAGTCAGCTTCTCGAGCAGTTACCTGTTCAGAGAATTTGACCTTTTCGGATTCTGCAAATTCAAGTCGAGCTGCAAAAAGACGCTTATCAAAAACTCAAGAATGAATGGAGTCTAGAAGACAGGGAAGCGATAAAGCTCACCCTTGAGAAGATCGTTTTCAGTCTGAAGTCGGTTGCGGTCCGCTCGAAGAGACTTGCAATCCGACTCGGCAAAAACGACGCGGCGACCAATCGCCGCAAGAGAATCAACAAGCGACTGCAAAAGCACGAAGATAGAAGAATTAGAAGGATTACATTGGAGCCTGTACCCGATTATTTACAATCGACTACAGCCTCGGGGGCTACTCCCATCGGGAGCACTGCCGTGCACCCGAGAAAAGCAAAATCATGAAGAAAAGATGAACAGAACTTTGAGCCTGCAGCCGATCGCACGCGATCGACTACAGCCTCGAGGGCTACTCCCATCGGGAGCACTGCCGTGCACCCGATAAAAAAATTCTTGAAGGCCAAGAGATAGAAGTTTACCTGTCCGGTGGCGCGGGAGAGAGGATCCGCAGAACTGTCCGTCGCCTCCTTCGAGACCGAAGTCCTAGCGGCGGAGCTGGGGACTTCTCGCTCCACAGTCGCAGCATCAGGCGCTGCCCTGGGAGAGTTCTGGACGGTGCCTGCAGTGGGGGTTTCACCCGCGTCTTTTGCTTTGTTCCTCTTTTCGGGAGGAACGTTAGCAGCAAACCTACGCGGGCTGATCGCTTGCAGACTGCAGTGAAAGATAGAAAAACATCAATATCGGAATTTAGAAGTTGATCGACTGGCATTACAAAAGAACAAGGAAGAAAACACTTACTCATCATCTTCATCATCGTCCAGAGCATCCGCGTCCCAAGCGGTTGCTATCACTGGAAACGAAGCCGAAGGAGGAAGAGATTGGAGTGGAGTCACATGGATAGGAGCTTGACTAGGCGATGCTTCCAAGGATTTGTCCTTTGAAGTAGCTTCGTTTTCATCTACCCGACGACGTTTCGGGAGGACGCCATTCGAGTCTTCGACGTCATCCGAAGAATCGTCCTCCGAGCTCGAGGAAGCGTTGGCGACACTGGTGTCAACCGCGCCGTCCTGGTGACTAGACACTTGCTCCGAAGCAGCTCCCCCCGTAGCTGGCGGGTAGCAATCCGCCATGGCTAGACTCTACAAAGACAAGAAAACAAGAAAGATCTTATCGACTAAAAATTCAGAAGATGAAAGTAACTCAAAGACAGGAAACTAACCTCAGCTGGAGGAGGATTCGAAGCGGAGAAAGCTTCAACCGAGCAGTCGGGGAATTCTTCCCCTACCTTCAGTCGAGTGATTGCCGCTATCTTCTTCTCGAATTCCACATTCGAAAGTTCTTCGCGGCTCACTCGGCTGGGGTCCTCTGAGCCCTGGTACTCCCACATGGTGGAAGGTCTCTGCTGAAGAGGCTGGATCCTGCGCTTCAAGAAGAGGCTCGCCAGATGGAGCCCGTTGAGCACGACTCCCGAAGTTTGGTCTCGAAGAGCGGCTACTCTTGCGAGTAGGGGCGTGACCGTCTGGTTTTCGTCGGCTGACATGTTGTGGCTCCAAGATTTACGCCTCGTCAGAACTGCGAATGGGTGGAACTCTACGAGCCCACCCGAGCTGTTGTCAACAACATAGAATCACTTCTTCCGCCAGCCTTGGGCGGAGTCGATGAAGTGCATGTTGAAGTACGCGTTCTCCTGGCGCGCCTGGATCCCGAAGCCACCCGTGCGAAGTGGCTCGCCAGGCTCGGACTCCACCCGCGGCTTCTCGCGGAAGATCCGGATCTTGAAAAGCGCTTTCCAGAGCGCCCAATGCGGGCGAATGCCGAGGTAGCACTCGCAAAGCACGATGAAGCACGAAATGTGCTGCACCGCGTTCGGAGGAAGGTCGTGAAGCTGTATGCCGTAGGCACACAGCAGCCCGATGAAGAAAGGGTGAAGGGGGAAAGAAAGGCCCCGAGTCACGTGGTCCACGAAGACCACGCGCTCATTCGATTGAGGATTGGGTACCTCTTCTCTTTTCCCGAGACGGACGCGCTTCTCCGCCTCCGCCGGTAACAATCCCTCCCGCTGCATCTCCTTGATGCTTTTTGCGGTGGTGTTGGGCGAGCGCCAGTCGCCGACACGAGGGGCGGGTGGCGCAGAAGGCTCGCCAGACGCCAGAGTACCAGCGCCACGCTTCCTTCCGCCAGCCATTGTTCGCAGCGAGAGCTTGAGCGCGAGGAAGATGAAGATGGGCGCAAGGAAGAAGACGAAGACAGAGAGCGGGGAAAATTTTACTGCGGCGCTAACACCCCTACTTATACACGGGGCAAGGCAATCTCAGCCGTACGATGCGCTACGTGGCACCTATCACGGCTGCCACGCGTGAGGATGAAACGAAGCGGCGGCCTGCGCTGTTTCGTGCCACGATCTTAACAGAAGATCGTGCGCATTTACTGCGCGTTTCGCGTAGAAAACGGGAGCGACGTCTCGTTTCCCGGTCAAAAAGCTGACAAGGTGGGCCACCATCTGCTACCACTCCGTCACGTCCCATCGGGAGAAGAGGAGTGCGCCATGACGTCATGACGTTCGTCATTCAAAATTGAGATCTTTTCGAATGGAAGTTCAAACGCGAAATTATCTTCGTACGAATATCGATTCCTTCAGATGAAACCAACTTTTCCATGAACAGTTCATAAAGCAAGACCTCTTCGAACAGAGAGGAAAATACCCTATGCACGAAAAACTCTTTCGTATGGGCACAGCATCCCGAACATGAAAACTCTTTCATACGGGCTTGGTTTTTTCCAACGCGAAATTTCTTTCGTATGGAGCTCAAACGAATCCATCGGGTGGGAAAAACCTACCTCTCCTACACGTGATAATTCTACATCATAAAAACCTGGATTGTTCAGCCGACTAGGCACATCTGGATGCCGTATTCTTCGAGTACGAAGGTAAGACCCAGAAAGATCTTTCTTTTGGGCCTGGAATCGCACTCGAAAGCTGCGTCCTCCGGCATAGTTCCGTGTGAACAACACGAAGAAAAATCCTAGCGGACGCGCCGGGTACCCTCATAGGTTAAGTTCGACTCGATAAGTCCACAACGGCCCAGTCGCAACAATCACCTCATCGGGTTCGAGTCGGAGGTCTCGAATCTGTGTAGGCCAGGAGTGTTTTTGCCCTAGTCGCAATTAATTGGCCCTGATCTCTCGGGAGAGCCAAGCTACTGCGCCACATCCTTCTGCAAATAAAAGCCGTAAAACAGGCGCCAGTACTACTCGATACTCGAGCTTTATAACTTACAATACAGGGGACACACCCTTCAAAAACAACAACTGTCGAGCTGAACTTCCGAGAGGAGATCAAAAAGTTCTGACCGTCTACTCGACTGAAAGTAAATCCCAGTCAAGCACACGCTCGGGGGCTACTGACGAAGGCATGGATCCTGGACCCTGCGAGTAAGGACACCCCCTCTCAAGCCTTCTGGTCAAGGCCCAACAGGAAGCGCCCTTGGAGTACTCTAGAAGGCCCATGAGAAGCCCACCCGCATCAACTTGCGGGTTAAGTTAGGGAATTTGTAACCGACCCGGCTAGGGTTTGAGTCCTCTCCGGGTAGAACTCGAGACCTGGCCATCTATATAAGGCCAGGAGAGCCCCCTAGGAGAGGACCAAGCAATACCGCACGACCAAAAAGCCTCGGAACTCGAGATCTACTCTCGATTCGAGCAACCTGTAATCGATCTAATCATCCAATACAGATCGACACGAGGCAGGAGTAAGGGTTTTACCTCTACGAGGGCCCCGAACCTGGGTAAATCTTGCCTTCTGTCTAGCCGACGATCTCACCAGCGCCCATGACTTCTCCTAATCGAAACCCGATAGGGTCACCTAAGGGACTTGTCGAGTCAGGGATTCGACAGACGGTCTATGTATCTTCTTGTAATGCCCGCATGAATCATATAGTAATCATCATGTCATGCATATGCACTAACTTTCAGCCTTTATATCTGTCAATTGCCCAGCTGTAATTTGTTTACCACACATGCTATCTATCTATTTTGGGAGAGACACCACTAGTGAACTGTGGACCCTGGTACTTTTTCTCATACTGATAATGCAACCATTGTCATCTCTGTTTTCATACTGCTGCTACTGCACTGCTTTATTACTGCCATCACTGCTCTCTTTCATCTACTGCAAACAAATATTATTTTCCACACAGTACGTTTAACGACTTTGTATTCAGCAAAACCGGTGAGATTGACAACCTCACTGCTTCGTTGGGGCAAAGTGATTTGATTGTGTTGTGTAGGTTCCACGTTACTTCTGAACCGGTAGTGCATCCTGCCACCTGAGCTGCATCAACCTTCAGAAGTGATTTCTTTATCCTACTGGTCGATTCAACCTTGGTTTTTTTCTGAGGGAAAACTTATTGTTGTGCTCTTCATACCTTCCTCTTGGGGTCACCCAACTAGTGCAAGATCTGCACCATCAAGCATATTTTCTGGCGCCGTTGCCGGGGAGGAAGAGGATTTCTGCAAGGGGAGTCTCTCACTTCCAATCCCTTTACTTTGTTATTTTTTTGCTTAGTTTATTTTATTTTGTCTTGTTTACTTCTCTACATCAAAAACACAAAAAAATAGTTCTTATTCTAGTTGGTATTTTTTATCCTGTTTTAATCTTGCTTTATCATGCTTGCTATCAATGTTTGATGTCTTTGAAACTAGATCTTATTGGCAAGATGGGTTCACGGAAGAACAGAAAAATATTATAAGGAATAGCGCTTGTCACAAAAAGGGATACACTTATGGGAGCAAATTAATAAATTGCATAACTATGCTAAAATCTTGTGCTCTACTTATAATGTTAGTTAGTGCTTTGATAAATCTTGTTGCTTTAGGAGGTATAAACACCTCCATTTTCAATATGAGTGTAATGATAATGTAACCATATATTCTTATGTTAAGGGAAATTATGAACTTTATGATGTGGAACAAATTGAAGAATTTATTGCTTGGAAGGGTCCATTCGAAATTGCTTATTTGTTTAAAAATAATGATGATGCACCTTATAAATATGAGACTTATGATATATTTGAATTTTTATTTGATAATTACAAGGAAGGAAATGGCTATATTCTTAAATATCTTTATAAATGCTCTCAACCAAAGACTAATGCCTTGTAGGAGCCTATGGAAGAAGAAATTGTTGAACCGGAAGCTTATTGGATGAAAAAGAGGAGGAGAGTGATGATCAAGAGGAGGAATAATTCCCATGTCTACCTCCCAATGAGAGTAACTCTTTAACTCATAATTGCGATGATCCTATTGATTCCTTTGAAATATCTCTTTTTGTTGAAATTGATACTTGCTATACTTGTGACCTTGATACTACCATGAATGAAACTTGTGAGAATGATATTGCTACTATTATTTTTATGATAATCCATGCTACTTTGATAAATCCTATGACAATCCTCTATTTATTCCAACTATTGATATGCATGATAATGAGGAAGTTTGTTTAGAAAAATGTATATGATAATGCTCTAGATGATGGTCATATGTTACTTGATGTTATAAATTACAATGCTACTGAAAATAGTACTGCTATAATGTGTCCCATACCTTTTATGAGTGATCAACCATCTCGTTTTGCTATTGCTAAAAGTGGGAAAGAAGATGTCTTTATTTTTAATTTTGATCCCATTATTTTTGAGCTTGATATGAATTGTGTGCTTTTAGACCATGACAAACATGCTTTATGTGATAATTATGTTGTTGAGTTTGTTCATGATGCTACTGAAAATTATTATGAGAGAGAAAAATATGGTTGTAGGAATTTTCATGTTACTAAAACACCTCTCTTTTTGTTGAATGTTTTGAAATTGCTCTTGTTCTACCTTCCCATGATTTCAAGTTTGTGCTTCATTAATTTATTTATTTACAAGATTCCTATGCATAGGAAGTGGGTTAGACTTAAATTTGTTTTATAATTTCTTCTTGACGCTCTCTTTTGCGTAATTCATATTTCTTATATGGGCATCTTCTTTCTTTCTACGCCTAGCTAAAAGGCGATAAAGAAAAGCACTTCTTGGGAGATAACCCATGGTTTTATTTTTTCTTTGTTTTTTCTATTTTGTTTGAGCAAAGGGGTTATATAATTATGTAGAAACTACTTTGTATCTTTATTTTCATGTATTAGTTGTGCCAAGTAAAGTTTCTAGCAAAAGTTGGAGTTGATTTTCGATTTATGCACAGGAAACAGATTTGTGCTGTCCACTATAAAAAAATCGCATAATTCACAGAGAGATCAAAACGATCTGAAATTTTGTGTGCTTATTCCTCAGCTAATTCCGAAACCCTTTGATTCTTTACTTTTTTCGATCCGAGCAACTTAAGTGCCCCTACCAAATTTGTCTTTTCAGATTGTTCTGGTTTTGACAAATTCTGCCTTTTTACTTGCATTCTCTCTTTTTGTATGTCGAGTGTATTTCTTTGCTCCACAAAACATAAGTGGATGTAGCTAATATTTAAAAGTAATAATAATTCTTGTGTCCTTGCAGAACATGTGAGTTTTTAATTGTGCAGTAACCCTCTAATATGAATTACATTGAGTGTGGTGTGAAGGAAGTTTTCCATGGTCAATTGAAGAGGGCGATATAATATGATCAAGAAGAGTGCAAGGTCAAAGCTTGGGGATTCCCCATGGTTCATCCCATCAAATTCTAAGAAGACTCAAGCGTCTAAGCTTGGGGATGCCCAAGGCATCCCCTTCTTCATCAATAATTTATCAGGTCACTTCTAGTGAAATTATAATTTTATTCGGTCACACCATATGAATTTTACTTGGAGTGTTTGTATGTTTTTGTTTTGTTTTATTTTGCTTTCCTTGCTGCAATAATATTTTTGGAACCTAGCATTATTTGTGTGGGAGAAAGACACGATTCGCTTTTTCATATGAATACTCCTTATGCTCGTATTCTTAGTTTTTCTTCTAGATGCTGCAAAATTCTCCTTTAGCTCCTGTTTTTCATGCATCTCTTATTCAGAGCTATTAGTTTTAGTAGAGTTGTGTTAGTACTCTCTTGTTTTATTGATATATCTGTTGGAGAGTGTTTTTTTTGGTATAAAATGCTTGGTGTTGGAAAGCAGTAGTACAGTTTTCGTGCTTATAACGGTGCAAATAGAAGCTTGTATAGACTGTGGCTAGACTTTTTCATGTCATGCTAGATGTTATTTTAATTCTATGATTAGTAATTTTTATTGTACCATGACTTGTCTCAAATAGCTGAGAGTGCTTAATATGCCATTGAAAGAATCATGAGTTGTTGTTGTCATATTGAAGCATGAATTTGTGGTGTTCTCCTTCGAATGCTTTAGTTGGTTGACTTGGCGCATGCTTGGACCATGTTTATGACTACAAAACAGTCACTTATAGACTCTATGATCATCTAATTTTTGAACTTGTAATACCCTTGATGCTTTTATTAATAATGTTTTTGTCGCTATGCATGATTATGGCTAATATTGCTCTCTTGATTTGTCGCTCCCAGTCTTTTGCTAGCCTCCACCTGCACCGAATATGAGCTCTACTCATGCATCCAACTCCCAAAAACCAAAGTTTGCCAAATGTGTACACCATACCTACCTACATGTGGTATTTAACCGCCACTTCAAGTAAATTTCTCGTGTGATACCTTTAAAACTTTCAAAATTATTCCTGTTTTGTGCTCCTGTTTTAGCTCATGATGACATAAATAGAGAATCTTTATCTCACTTATTGATTGGACTTTACACACCTGGACTACTGGCTTCATCCGCTTATCCAAATTATAGAAGAGCTGGCAGCGGGGTGCCCAGCCCCAAAATTGGTTACTATAAAATTCTTTCACTATTTTTGCCCCTGATTTATCAGTCAAATCATAATTGTGTAAACAAAAGAGAAAGAGTGATGACCTTCTGAACCTAGTTGCGTCCTTCAATGGGATACGCTCTTGTGAAGTCTAGTTGGCTTGTGACGTACTGTATTTTCTACTTACCATTCGTTGACATAACCATACACCTCTCTAAAAAAATGTTTTCAATACCTCTGTTTAATAAAATAAAAAGCTCTAGCACATGAGTTAATCCCTGCTTCCCTCTGGGAAGGGCCTTTCTTTTACTTTTATGTTTAGTCTCCATCTTCTAACTTTATGCACAGTTGAGAAAGCATAGTTTCCATTATGAGTTTAATGTTCATTTGTCCCAGAAACATTATTAATTGATTCATGATGTGTTATTATTTGCTCTCAAATTATTTGTTCTAGACATCCACTTGAACTTTGAAGGTGTCCCGACATTTATGTTTTGCCCCACTCTTAAGGAGAAGCGAAATATCACTTTGCCATGTTTTCTCTATGCTTGAAACAAACGTATAACTTTCAAGTGCATTATTATTCATGATGCAAGGTGATTGCTAAGTTTCATTGTTAAAATTACATCTATCATGCTTGTGTTTAAAGTACTATGATCTCAGCTATACTTATGCTTTTACAATTCAGATGATCAAGTTTATGTTGGTCGCATGTCACCCCAGAAATTATTTGTTTTTATCGTTTACCTACTCGAGGACGAGCAGGAACTAAACTTGGGGATGTTGATACGTCATAAACATATCCTTAATTTCCGATGTTCCATGTTGTTTTCATACCTTATGCTACATGTTTCCTTTACACTTTATGCCATTTTTATCTATTTCCTGGCACTAACCTATTGACAAGATGCCAGAGAGCCAGTTCCTGTTTTCTGCTGTTTTTAGTTTCCGAAAAGTTCTTCTGGAAATATTCTCGGAAGACGATTCGAAGCATGTAAGTCTTAGAAAGTTGTCGCGCACACGGAGTCCGGGGGAGACCTGGAGGGGGGCACAGGGCCCCACACCATAGGGCGGCGCGCCCCCTTGGCCACTCCCAGGGGTGGTGTGGGCCCCATGGCCGCCCACCGACGTCGCCCTCTCGCCTATTTAGTCTCCTCGAAGGGTTAACCCTAAACACCCAAGCCTTTTCCACCAAAAACATCCGCAGCCGCCGTCATCGTCAACCCTAGTTCAGGAGGGTTCTGGAGCTCTCCCCGGCACCCTGCCGTTACGGGGAATCATCACAAGAGGGCTCTACACCACCATGCCTACTCCAGAGTGATGCGTGAGTAGTTCATCCTTGGACTACGGGTCCATAACAGTAGCTAGATGGTTGTTCTCTCCTCTTTATGCCTCATGTTTAGATCTTGTGAGTTGCCCTACATGATCAAGATCATCTTATCATAATGCCTCATGTTGTGTTTGCTGAGATCCGATGAATATTTAATGCTATGTCTCATTATTATCAATCTATCATGTTCCTTTCATGTGTATGTGATTTATTATGTTGCATGCTATTTGTTGTTAGTAGATGCTCTGGCCAAGTAGATGCTAGTGACTCCAAAAGGGAGGATTTATGCTCGATAGCGGGTTCATGTCTCCTTTGCATCTGTGCTCGAGTGACAGAAACGTGACAGATGGAGGATGTGTTGTTGCCATTAGGGAGAAACCAACGATGTTTACATTGTTTACATTACACACTTTGCTTACTGCGATTATCTGTTTCTTGCAACTTAATACCCAAGGTTTGCTTGGATGACATTTTTAGGGTGGATTTTTAGTCATAAATGCAGTTGGATGACGGTCTATGTATCTTGTTGTAATGCCCGAATGAATCACATAGTAATCATCATGTCATGCATATGCACTATGGTGCAGCCTTCATATCTGTCAATTGCCCAGCTGTAATTTGTTTACCACACATGCTATCTATCTGTCTTGGGAGAGACACCACTAGTGAACTGTGGACCCCGATCCTTTTTCCTCATACTAATAATACAACCAATGCCATCTCTGTTTTCATACTTCTGCTATTGTTTTACTACTGCCATCACTTTTCTTTTTCATCTACTGCAAACAAAAATTATTTTCCACACAGTACGTTTAACCTCTTTGTGTTTAGCAAAACCGGTGAGATTGACAATCTCGCTGCTTCGTTGGGGAAAAATGATTTTATTGTGTTGTGTAGGTTCCACGTTGCTTCCGAACAGGTAGTGCTCCCTACCACCTCAGCGGCATCACCCTTCGGAAGTGATTTCTTTCTCCTACTGGTCGATTCAACCTTGGTTTCTTTCTGAGGGAAAACTTGCTTCTGTGCTCTTCATACCTTCCTCTTGGGGTTTCCCAACGAGTGCAAGATCTTCACCATCAGGTTGGCGTGCGCCGGCTCAAGCAGGCGACCGTCGGTGGCACCCAATGCACCAAGGAGTGGCGCATTCGCGGTCGATTTCGAAACGTCAGCACCAGCGGCGCCGAATCCATGGGTTGGAGAATAGGAGTCCACACCGGCCAGCGTTGGAGTCCACCTTGGCTCACGTGGGAGTCTAGTGCACGACGGGCCGCCTCGACGGGAGTTGAGAGCAAGGGGTAGCGACTGCCGGCCCTATAGAAGGAGGAGGGCGGATCGGATACATGTGGTAGTCGCGAGAGACTCCCTAGCAACAGAGTTGGGGAAGCGAGGGGAGAGACAGGTTGGGGCCTCTATGCGAAGGAGGTCGGTGGGGCTCCGCCGGGCCCCGCCGGGATCCGCGTTGTTCTACTGATGGTGGGGCGCCGCCGAGCTCCGCCTTATGCAGGTCGGTGTGATGCGCGGCCAGATCCAACAGGGTGTAGGGGAGTGGCGGTCCGCCGACAGGGGAGGGGCGGTCCACTGTAGTCTGTAGGGCATCGCCGGTCGCCAGGATGTGCGGTGAAGGGCGGGGGCGGCGGATCGATGGAAATGGAGGTGGTTGGTGGGGGAGATGTGGGGGTCGAGAGGGAGTTCGCTCGAGGCGGTTGGTGGAGGGGAGGGTCGTACAAAGAAGTTGGTCGCTTGAGTGCTGTTTTTTTCAGCGTGGGGTTTTTTCCGATTTGGTGGTGGTTCGGCAGTGGTTAGGAACCTCTTAAGGGGGGTTATATATATATATATATATATATATTGGATAGTTGCAACACAATATGAGACATTGTGGATTACAACTTATTGGATAAACTCATTCGACTTAGTGAGATTTCAAAAGACGGTATGATAATTAATTTGGAGACACTTGAATTATTAATAATACTATGAAACCAGATTCACACAACTCCAGTTCCTAATAAATCCAATGCAAATTTATCACAAGTTGATTGGATCAAAAGGTGAAAGACAATGGTCTAAGGAACCAAATTCAAACGGTGAGTTACACCGGATTTCTATAGGTGTTATGACATCATATTAACTACAGTATTACCTACTCTAGTGCAAGTGGGATACTTTTGAAGATATGCCCTAGAGATAATAATATATAGTTACTATTCTATCTCCAAGTTCAAAATTAAGTTTATGTCATCATGCTACAACCGCTATAGCACTTGAAAAGTTATTTTTCAAACAAAAATCTTTGTGCGGGTGTGAATAAACAAACAAGAGTTCATAATCTTGTCTCTAAGATTAGATTATGGTTTGTGAGATGATCATGTTTTCCTGATCATGGACTTATTTAAAGTCTAGCAAAACATAATAGTTGATTGTTAGGGTAACAATAGTACTCAACCGACCCAATTATATGATCATGCTAAAATAGACTAAACAATTGTAATGTATTTAGGAAAGTACCTATGGATTTGTCATTGATTATAATTCCTATACTATGAGAATATCTAGTAACCGCATAATCGAAATTTATATGCTTTGGATGTCTTCAACCGTCCACCGTAAAAGGGGGTCATAACGTTGGCGTTTGGGTATAATCTAGAGCGTCTAATGGAACTGAGATCGTTCAAGATTAGTACTTAACTCCTCCAGACGATGAGAGATACATGCTCTGGGCCCTCTCAGTATCACCGATGTCAACTAATCATCTGCGCAGACAAAGTGTGATTTATCAGAAGGACGTCGGAGATAAGGATGGGAAAAGAGAATGATGCCGGTTTGAGTTTTATGTGTTTTGACCAAAGTGTTTGATCAGACTAGAGCACATAGTATCACCTTGTGGTATCGTTGGTATCGTGAAGTTAATAGAATACGTGAAATGAGTAGCTTTTAAGGTTCCCTCTCATTTTTGAACACACATGAGCCATCGTGAGCGTCCACGGTCCCGCTGTTTGTTATTGTTCCGCAAGTTACCAAACATGTATGTGTGTTATCGAGTCTTTACGGGTTACACGCTTAAGTAGTGACAACCTTTAGTTGAGAGAATCAAGTTGTTGCTATTGGTTTTATGCATGTTAGATGTCGATACGATGTCACGGAAACAAGCCCGGTGTCAATCAGAGACGTTTCGAGGAAGTTGCTATAAGAGAGAAATAATGCTGATGGTAGGCAGAATTTTATATACGAGAAAACAGAGGACATGAGATGTCCTCAGGATGATAGAAATATGTTTCTAACATCAATAGATAAGGTCGATGATTTTATCTCTAGATGTCACAGGGTTCCATAAGAGTTTAGGGCAAAAGCCGAGAATGGGCAAAGTGTCGGAGGGGGTAGTTTTGCCCCCATGTCCGCATCCTAATATTGGGGGCTGCTAGGTAGGCCCCAGGACACCACACTAGGCGCACCCCTCCCCAATATGTTCCTTCTTTATTTGGCTTGAGAGAGAAAAGAAAAAGACCAAAAGAAAAAGGAGTAAAAAGAAAAGGGAAAAAATGGGGGAGTCGGACTCCAACTGGGAGTCCCATCCGACTCCTCCTAGGTAGTAGGTGCAGCCAGCCTTTGGCTATCCAAACCGACCCACCAATAAAAATGCGCCAAGACCTTGAGGCAAAATATAACAATTGTCTCTCAAGTCTCTCTCTCTTTAATAGAATTAGAGGGTCTAATTAGATCCCCTCTTAGGGGCTTCGTCTAATTGGGTTTTTGAGGTGTCCTCTCTCGATTACACTTGGCTCTAATTGCTATTCTCCCTCATGTATTGAGAAACTTGCAGAATCATATAGTTGAAAGGCTATTTCTCTTTGTCAGTGCCAAGTCTTGGACAACGGAGCGCTGGCGGGTTGGCACGAGCGTATGTGTGCACACCATAAGAGGGATTACATGTGTGATCCTCGACGAGAGAAGCTTAGCGACATCCTTGCAATTATGCCTAGTTGTGAGAATCTACGATTGTCTAGAACTCTTCTACAACTACATCGATTCCATTGCTCGGTGAGTCGTCATTCCTTATCAATTCATGTATGGGCATGCATCGTTATCTGCATAGTAATCTTGGGGGGTTACGTAAGGCAATTTTTTAAAATTCTTCAACGTACACCAGTAATTGTCTCATCTTGTAATATAGTTGGTATCGTGTACTTAAGTGAATAAGTGCAATGAGTAACTTGAAGGTTCCCTCGTCTTTCATGAACATCCAGGATCCATCATGGGTGTACATGGCTCCGCTGTTGGTTATTGCTCGATAAGTTATCGAACATGTCTGTGTGTTACAGAATCTTTACGGGTCACGCGCTTAAACTATGTCAACCTTTGATTGGTAGTGTTATAGTAATCTAAATGGTTTTGGGAATGGTCAGAGTTATTCCTATGTCACAAGAACAATTCCGGAGTCATTCAGAGGTGTTCTGGTGAAGTTACCATGAGAGAGAAATAATGTCGGGAGAGGGAAGAATTATTTCAGAGAGATATGGAGAACATGAGATGTCCCGGGTTGTTAGAAATGTGTTTCTAACATCAGTAGATAAGATCGATGATTTTCAGTAGATAATATCGATGATTTTATCTATAGGAGTTACATGGTTCCGGAAGAGTTTCAAGCAAACCCGTAATAGGGGGGTGCCGGGGGGCAGAATTTCCCCGGGGAAGCACCCAAGTATTGGGTGGCTAACAATGGGCCCAAGGGCCACACATGAGGCGCAACACCTCCCGATATTTCTTGTCTGGTTTTCAGAGAAAAATAAAAGAAAAAAAATAAAAAGAACAAATAAGTAAGGAAACAATGGAAGGGGGAGGACTCCCAATTGGGACTCCAATCCGCCTGGGGCTAGGGGGAGGGTGCGGCCATACTTGGCTGCCCCCAAACCGACCTCCCAACATGGTAGGTGCCCCATGCAGCCCACTATATAAATGATCCCACCTATATGAGGTCAAATATAACAATTGGTCTATTTGAATTAGAACCTCTTCTCATTGGGGTTTTGAGGTTTCCTCTTCCAATTAGAGGTATCTCTAATCTCTAATTCTCTTTCATGTATTGGGAACATACATCTCATATAGATCTAATCAAATCCATTAGATCTACCACCAAAGTTACGCTAAAAGACTGTTCCCTCTTCGTTAGCGTCGAGTCCTCTACGGCGGAGCACTAGCAGTTTGACGCAAGTGGATACTATAAGGGATTACATGTGTGATCATTGACGAGAGAACCTTAGCGACATGCTTGCAACTAAGTCTGGTCGTGAGGATCTATGATTATTCATAATCTACTACGAATACACCGTTGTTCCGCTGCCGGTAATCGTAAGTGCTAGATCATCGTATGTATGGGTATGCCTCGTTATCTTCATAGCTGATCTTGGCGGTTACATTGGCCGGAAATTTAAAATTCTGCAACATACACGAGTACCTTCTCCACATTAATGATCTGGGGAAAACCCCTTGACCGCTTTGGTTTTGACGGTGGCAACACTACACTTTGTCACCCTCTTGGGGGCGTTGTCATGAAGTCTCGGTAGTTCTCGACCTCGCATCGGGGTCTCGGTAGCAAGTCTTCTTTTATTGTTCATCTTTGATCTGTTGTGTAATATGGTTTACTGATCACATCGCATCGGTTTGACCATTAGACTTCATCTATAAAGCAGGACTTTCGAGATATATATTGCTCTCAACAAGCCAATAAAAAATTAGGAAATAAAATTGCAAAGTGTTTAGATATAACAACACTTGCACTTACACTTTAAGCTCTGTTCCGCCGTCTTACAAGACTAAACACACTAGAAAGTTGTCGTTCGGATCGATTCAACATTTTCGATCATATCCCTACTACAGATATAAACTTTGCACTAAGTATGTTTGGAAAAAACCATACCGCGGAGAGACGAAATTCAGATGGGGCACGGACTAAATTGGTGGACATGGGCGTATGCATGTTGTGCAGGTACGCCCCTTTTGGATCTTCTGCTTTGACGGACATGCTGTTACTCTATGACATACGTACCATCGTGTCAGACACCGTCCGAGGAACATCGTGCGCCATGAGAGCCACCTTTTTAGGGGTGTATCTTCACCCATGCCGCTTTGCTCGGCACCCCCTTCACCAACACGAACAGCATGTAGTAGCCTGGCGGCGCGAGCGCCGGAGTCGCCGGCGCCTGAACGGTGATCCTGTAGTTCCGTTGCATTTCTGGCTTGAACGCGGTGACCTGCAGCACCAGCAGCCGCTGGTTCATGGAGTACCCGTGCGTCGTGAACGGCGGCGCGTACATTGTCACCTTCAGACCGGCTTCGGCCACGGGCTGCCCAGGCGCCGAGAACCTGAATGCAAAGTTGCCCCCATACTTGATCCCGTTCGCTGGGATGGACGCCATGTCGATGACCGGCCTGGTGGCGAGGAGCTGTGGTGCGAGGTACGGTGGGGTGAACCGCTCGACGCGCACCTCGGTGGGGAAGTCGACGCCGGAGAAGTTGTATGCGGAGTTGGTGTTGCCGCCGGCCACGAGCACTGTGGCGTCGGGCAGCACCGCGCTGGTGGCGTGGTACATGCGCGGGATGTTGGACGGGGCCAGTGCGCGGAACCGCTGGCCCCGCGGCTTATGCACGGAGTAGAGGAACGGGGACAGCACGGGTTGCCGGGCGAAGGCCCACCCCGAGCAGCCCTGGGCCGCGCCGTTGATCATTAGCAGGTCGCCGGTGGGGAGTATGAGCATGTCGCTCATCACGCGGCCCACGGGCATTGTGTCGAGCGACCACCGCGCGCCGGGCTTGGACGGGTTGATGCGCGCGCAGTCCCGGAGCGCGGGCGGGAACTTGTTGAGCTCGCCGACCTTGAAGGCGTCCTTGGGGGCGCCGCCGCAGATAATGACCTCGGCGCTGAGACTCTGGCCTCGGCGGAGGTCGAGCGGAAGGAGAGCGGACATGGCGGAGGCAGGGTAGTTCCGGGCCCCGCCGTTGAGCTTGGGGAGCTCGCGGAGGACCTGTCCGTTCTGGGGGTTGAGCACGATGGAGCGGTCGTTGGCGAAGAGGAAGACGGTCCCGTCCGGGAGGAGGTGCACGAAGGGGTACAGGTTGTTCTCCACGTCATCGGTGGTGTCACGCAGCAGGGGGAGGGGAGTAGCTCTGGCGTTCGACTGGCCGGCAACCGGGACGAACTCGTAGCTGAAGGCGCGCCGTCCGCCGACGACGATGAAGCGGCCGTCCGGGAGCACCTGCTGCGTTCCGTACCTGCGAGCTCATTCATGCATGCAGAGACGAGTTGTAAATTCTTGATCTCGAATTCCACTAATGAATTGAATCATTAAGCACGTATCCATTTGCTGTCTAGGCTATGTCTGTACCATCTTCCATCGGCCAAGCTATTGGGGAACTCCCTCCAGTCGGCATTGTTTTGTGGGGCCAGGTGTCTCACGACCTTCACCCCTTCGAAGTAGCCGCCGGTTTGCACCAGCATGCCATCCGCGTCGAACGCCCCCGACGAGCACCACGTGTCAGTTAGGACCTGCAGCACGTGCCAGATTAACGGTCGTCGTACGTGAACAACCAAATTGGCGCAGAGAGACAATCGGAGCTAGCAGGCAAACCAATGAACCTTGAGAGGCCGGACTGCGCCAGTATTGTAGTCGAACTCGACGGCGTGCGCCGAGCAGTCCAGGGCGCCAGGCGGGTCGCTCCGGGGGTCGGGGCGGCAGTTGCCCGCCGGCAGCTGCGAGAGCGACGGCCCCGTCGTGGTCGTGTCGAACATGATGGCCTTGCCGTGCCGCATGATCGCCAGGTGCATCGCTGAGACGCCCGAGTTCTCGCTCAGCACGTTCCACAAACCGGCGAACCCCGCGGCATTGTCTACAGGGACCACCACCTTGTCCAGAAACGCCCTGCTGGGCGGCGACCGGTTCGGAACCCTCAGGAGCCCCGCCTGCTGGCCCTGCGCCATGCCGACGGCGAGGAGGAGCGCCGTGGAGAGGGCGGCGACGCGGAGGAGAGGCGCCATTGTAACAGAGAAGATGCCCATCATTCTTCCTTATTCCTATAATCTTTGTGGAGAATGGAGTGGTGCACCCTCTCTTTCCTTGGTCACCATTGTATCGCCAGCTTATAATTCTACAGTGCCCGTGCCTTGTTTGGCTAGGGAGACTGGAGAAGCAGGAGGAACGCTCGTTCAAATATAGAAACTTGTGAACGGTGGCCGTGGTTCGCGCCAAAACCAGGAGAGAACAGGGGGCGACTCTTTTAGGCAGGTGATCGTACAGTAGTTGGCGTCTTGCTTAATCTGGGAGTCGGGGACATGATTAAGATCATGGATACTCCATTTTTTTGGGGGTACAACATAATTAGTTCTTCTACTCCCTCCATACCTCATGTCGTTTTGGATACGTATTAGTGTAAATCTGTTAAAACATTTCTGCTACAGAGGGCCGTTGTGCACAAAAAATATCATGAAGGCCATTGTCAAATCCAAACCCACAAGAGAATGGGCGCATTGTGGTCCATGTATGTGTGTCACATCTTGTTAGTCAGGAGGAGTAACACCAACATATAAATCCATCTGTTTTTCTTTTTTGAGCAAAATCACGGCGCACTTTATTGATCATTTAACCAAGTTACATCGTTTATTACATCTCTGAGCATAGACACATGAGGATCACCCTCCCACACAAAATTATGAAGTGTATCATAACAAACTCTAGCTTCTCTTGGACAGAGTTGGAAAACAATATTTCCCTGACTATGAACAATCTGAAAGCAAGCACTGCAGTATATGGGCCAAGCAGATTTATGGCTCCATTGCAGGAAAATACACATGGGTGCAGATGCCCTGTTTTTAAAAAATACTACCATATTTTAAGCATACGCAGAAATTTTTGTGAAAAAACGAGTTTTTATTTGGTCCGTGTAAAAAGGACAAAAATATGTCCAGTAAAAAGTGTTTTCTAGAAATAAAATTCGTCTTTATTGGGAAGGCAAATAAAAAGTTGTTTTCTCACAAAACTTTTTGCTGTGCGCATATTTTTATGGGCATGTACACAAAAGATTTTGCCCAGATTTTCCTTTTTGACATTTTAAACCGTGTTAATTTTTTTTTTAAGGGACAGATGCCCCCAAGGTCAGATGTGCACTCTCCTCCATTGTATGCATCCATAAGATCCAGGCAATCTAATTCAACAATGCCACGGGAACATCCCTTACCTTCAAACAGGCGCGCATACCGACTAGCCTTTTGCGTGAAGCAAAGAAGAAAAATACAAGAGAGTTGCTATAGAATGCCTCTTTTTTTGTGTGTCTATCTTTGATCTGTTTTGTAAGAGGTTTTTCTCATCACTTTGTATCTGTTCGGCCATTGGGTTTTATTTATAAATCGGGGCGAAAACCTATTACGGCAAAAAAAATGCGTGATCGTTTTGAACCTTTTTTATGGACAATCAGTATCATGATATATTTATTGTAGCAAATACAAGAGATACATAAACTGACTATAGTGAACAAAAACATAAAGTATAAACGAAATAAGAAAATATCCTAAATCTTCAAACTCTTTCTTGTCCATTACACAATCGTATACTTGTATGTAGGCAACAAAAGAACATAGGTAACAAACCACAAACCTGTAAGTATCAACAAGGTTTCTCCCATAATTTTAATTTCGAGCCGCAATATCAAAGCCGCAAGCACGCAAGCAGCCAATTAAAGTAATCAACCAACACAGGAAAGAACACAAACGCTAGTGTTGCAGGAAAAACCAACCGAACAGCCTGATTGACGTCGCTGGGAGCCGATAGTACAAATCACCATTGTCGAAAACATAGCAGTCGGGACAAATATTGCGAGGAAAAATCTCCTCGTGACAACCATGAGAAAAGATTCAAACCCGATTCAGTGAATAAAGATCTGAAGGACCGAATCAAAATCTGAAGGATCATATCTACACCGATGTAATCTTCTAACACCGCCATTGACGTTGATGGAGATCTCGCCGTCGAACGAGAATCCAAAGGTCACTTATTTTAGACAATTCCATCTCCATTAACAAGAAAGCCAACAAGAACAAGGCTACCAAAACTCTAATCTGTTGAAAACACTATTTTTTTTCTAAAAACTCCACTAATTGATTGGATTCCCTACCCCTCGCGACGTCGACGATGCCGGCTGAAGGAGGGGCAATGAACATATGGAGGAGGCATCGGCTTGGTTGTGGCTGCGGAAAAGAAAACGAATCTTTCTAGTTTCGCCCGTGGTTTTGGTATGGATTTACGTCTTAGTATTACCGAGACATGTGACGTTATAGGATGTTTGTGTTACCGAACGCATTTGGCATGACAATTAGATGGCACTTCTCTGAATTAATAATAAAAAAATGCTAGAAATAACATTATTTAATACTTCTTCCGTATCGAAATGTGAGATGTTTTAACATTTTCTAAAAAACATGTACTAGACATGTTTTACCGTAAGATGCACATGAATCTATACACTAAAACATGTCTAGATACGTGCTGTCTAAAAAACTCTAAAACATCTTATTATTTGATACAGATGGAGTTCTAAAGGGTAGTTCATCGATGATGTTTGAAAGGACACGGATGTCGCCTAGAGGGGGGGTCAATAGGCATTCTAAAATAATTGCGGTTAAGGCTTGAATAAATGCAGAATAAAACTAGCGTTTAATTTATCAAGACAAAACCTAAACAAACTAGGTTCACCTATGTGTATCAACAACTTATCTTAAGCAATTCAAGCAACTATGTGATAGCAAGATATGTTACTTCAAACTCGATGACTATCACAAAGTAAATTGCATAAGTAGAGGAATCAGGTATAGAAATGGCCGATACACATGGAGACGATGATTTATCCCGAAGTTCACTTCCTAATGGAAGCTAATATCCATTGGAGAGCTGTGGAGTCACAATGACTCCAAGCGCCCAATGGCTCACCTTATTCTCCACGTGCCTCCACCAATGCGGAGTGCCACGATCCACTATGGGACCTTTGAGAGCGGACACCGATCCAATACAAGGTTGGGGCAATCTCCATAACTCAATTGGAGCCTCCAACAATATCCCGCGAGCTACCCAAGCTCTGAGATAGCAACAAGGCCTCGAAATATTCCAAAGTTCCGAGGCAATAATCAACCATCTAGGGCACTCCAAGTACCCAAGAGTAAAAGCTCTAGGGCACTTTAAGAACCTAAGAGTAACAAGCTTCTCAACCTTTCACTCGAACAAATCCTTGTGGAGAACTCAAACCGATGCAACCTATGCAATGGCAAGAACACAAGAAGTGCTCAAATCATTCACTCTCAAATCCCACCAGAGAAACAAATGCTATGGGGGGGGAGAAGAGAGGAAGAACAAAGAAGAACTCAACAAATGAATCTCCAAGATCTAGATCCCAAAGGCTTCCCCTCACTAAGAGGAGAGTTGGTTTGGTGGATATGTAGATCTAGATCTCCTCTCTCTTTTCCCTTTAGTTAGAGGCAAGAATCATGGAGGATAGAGAGAAAGCAAGCTCCAAAAGGTCAACAAGGTGGGGGGAACTTGATAAAGAAGTGGGGAACCAATGGGGAAGAATGCCCCTTAAATTGATCCCCCCAAAATCTGCTCGTTGGGCAGTTCTACGCGACCCTGCCTGGCAGCCCGGCCAAGCCGACCTCACGGGTTGGCTTCTCTGCGCGTCCCTGCCTGAAAGCCCGGCCTAGGATAGCCTCTCTATGCGTAGGCCGGACACCTAATAGAGCCGCCCGGCCTAGGAGCCCGGCTAGGCTGGCCTCACATGTTGGCTTCTCTTCTTCCAGAAAATCACCTACACTAAAAACATGACATCTTTAGCCTCCGGACTCCGTTTCGATGATCTTGGACTCGTTGAAATCACGAAAACGAGAACTACAAGATTATGCAAAGAAACATCATAGTACATCATTGAAGGATAAAACCAAATGATGAAATGTTTGACCTCTCTATAAAGGAACAACTGGTAAAACCTCCAATATAAAAAACACAATAAGTTTTTCATGCAGAATCCGTTTTTGATGAACTTGAGCTTGTCTTGAAGAAAATGACAAGATCTAAAACCACACATGGATAAAACACAAATAAGAACCAATAAATATGATGCCAAATATGCAAAGGTTTGAGCGCTCTCTGATTGATACGATCAAGTTGCTAGTATGAGAGCCCGTCCTGATTGTACGGTTAACTATCCTATAACCCGGTCTCCCAACTAATGATATGAGACAGTAAAATAGAAAACCTCTCATTATATCTTTTCCTTGAGAATTCCACTTGATATTGATTATGAAGAACTTAACCGCCTCAATATAGAACACCTTTCTTGATTTTGCTCCGCTTGGTGAAGACTCATATATTGCTCCCCCATACGCCACTATGGTAAAGGCTCTCTTAATTCCATATTCACTTGGCCATTATCTCCAAATGGGTAGAAAGATTCAAAAAATATGATCTCATCGAGATGCTCCTCGTGAACTTGCACTTCCCAACTTGATTACGATCACCAGTTGACGTCATCCACCATGGGCTATTTGAAATATTCCTTTTGATGCAAGCCCATGGAAGATACCTAACCCCACATAGCTATAACACACACAAATATCATGGGTTAGTTGACAAAGCTAAATGCACAATTACTTACCATACCATGAACCCACATGGTTGCGGTGACCTAGCACACCACTGCATGTGTAGTGCACAAGTCGTTGATATAATACTCACGGAAGGACTTATGCGTGAATATTACATCCCTCAGAGTGGTAGAACAGAAACATAGCAGGTCCAAGAAAATCTATAGGATACAAACATATTCATTACAAAATCTCGAGAGTCTCCCTTTGATGTATCAAAGAAGATCTCGTGCAAATGAAACATCGGAAGAAGAAAATCGTAACTCTAAGCTAGAAAATAACTCTAGCTCAGAACCTAATCCACTATGGCTGATCTGTCGCACCCGAACTTCTAGAGGATACTCGCAGTTCCGTTGAACAGTAGTGGATTGGATTACGGGGCTTACCGGCACCCGCATCTCTTACGAGTAGGCCAGCACACGTATGTGTGACAACCAACCCCTATCTGTTCATCGTCTACGTAAACCATCCCATAGAAATCAGGATACTACCATTGACGTACTTCATATCATACACACATGGTACGTCAACGGCGTTTAACAGAATGATAGCACAACATATCTCTAGGACACGAAAGATGGAAATAAGTTGCAAATAGCTCTCACTAGAGCAGAGATAGCAAATACAATCATCCAGAGGACACATGTCCCAACATAACATCATTACATCACAGCGGAAGCATTCAACATGTCTGAGTACAGACAAAACCAAATAGGCCTAAGAGGCCGGCAATAAAAAGGAAAACGGAGCCCATCCACGAAGTCTCGGATCCTGCACGGGTCCGCTATCTACTCGTCAGCAGCCTCGTCGAACTCCACGTAGTAGCCTCCATGGAGATCCTTGGAATCGTAGTCTGCGGAAACCACAGCCCCAAAGGGGTCAGTACATAAACGTACTGGCAAGCAAGACTCACAGTTCACCAAAGTGTAACCCATCAACACCAAGCACAGATGCTTTGGGTTCAACGGAAGAAAGGGGAATACAAAAGATGCGGCAGCTGGCTGCACTAACCAACTACAGAACATACTACAACCTCCGGCTATCAGAAAAAGGAGATAAGATAGCGTATCATAACCAACTACAGCTAACCACCAAACAAACCCATCCTGGACCTCGCCCCTTATCCAAAGAAGCAATCCGAGGATAACTCACACCGTTGAATTAATGATGGTTCAGGTTATTGTGTCAATAGACCTATTACTAGTCAAGTTATTATAGTTAGGTGTAAGTTGTCTGAGTACTTGTTAGCCAGTACTTTCACCAAGTCGTCACATAACCGCGGACAACACGGCTTCTCGAGAAGATTCATCCCTGCAGGGTGTGCTCCAGTACCCGTACACACTCAAGCCACCAACTAAAACTCAGGTTGGCTTGACACGACTCGAACCATCTCTACAATCTGTCCTAGGAGCCACAGAGCTATAAGGTCCCGGCCAGTCCGACCTAACCTAAGCGCAAGGGTGAAAACCACACCCCCCGGCACCACAGGCCTCGCCCTATATGCATCATCATCATAATAATCATCACCAACAGTAACCATGGGAGCGACCCATTCATGCTTGTGCGCAAATGGAACACCCGAACTAAGTGTGGCTCTTCGGACAAACTGCGGATCAGGTCAAAGTCGAGGGGGGTTCCATACTACCACCCGGATGCGGTGAGCACGCTCATCATGGATCAGTAGACAAGACCCTTTTCCTAATTAGGGTCGACACTAGCAGGCCTCAAAACCACGTCGGGCCTCCTGCCGGTGCCTTATCAGCAAATTATTATTACCCATGCATTAACAGGTTGTTGTTTAAACATCGAGCCCATCGAACATAATAGAAATATGATAACAGAAAGTAACTGACAGAAGACTCGAGCAAAACAACCCTAAGCATGCTAGTAAGACACTGGCCCAAACAATTTGGTTGTAGGAGTGGAGGTGAGGCAATATCAGGGTTAAGGGGATTCATGTGATAGGTTCGTAACAGAATCAACTACACATAGGGCTAGCAAGATAGACAACGGAAAGTATCGGTAACCAATGTTGAAAGGAACACAGTGGTTCATGTGAGTGAATACTTGCCTGCAAACTCAGTAGCCTGGTACTGAGCTAAATCCTCAGAAGGGGTGTCGTAAAGATCGTCGGTCTCAACGTCGTCGTCTATCCGAGAAGAAGCAACCAAACAATACAGGAAGATAAACAATCAATATCATGGCATAGTGCACAATCATGGGATGATGCATGACAATTTAATTGATGCATCAAAAATAAACTAGTTGACATGGTAACACAATTTAAATGGACCCACATGCAAGTTTGAGTTGCATATGAAAAGCCCATGCATTTAGGTTGAAATAATTGTTTTACAACTAATCAACAGGTGAAAGTGGAATAGCATGATGCATGGATGAGGAAAACAGAAAAATAACAACAATAGAATCAAATGGAGTTAAGGTTTACCAATTTAGAAATTTATTTATTAAATTAGAGAATTTTGGTTCCTTAAGGGGATTACACCAATAGTTGTTGTTTTCACCAATTTAAATTGTGCACAATAATTAACAAAATTCATATTTGAAAAGAATACAAAATTTTAGTTGGATTACATGTTTCAAATATTGAAAAAGGAGTTAGGATGAATTTATTATGATTGAAACAATATTAAACAAGTTTTAAATGAATTTAAAACAAGCATGAATTTTATTTGAATTTTATTTGTTCAAAACATAAATTCAAATTCATATTTGAAAAGTTTATGCTTTGATGGTTTGGAAACATATTTTGCATGTTCAAAAATAATTTTATTTGAGCAAGTTATGATTTTATCAAATTTAAATGAATTAAACAAGGATTAAATTATTTAAGCAATTTTTATTATTCAAACCATGAAACAAAATTTATATTTGAAAAGGTTATTTGAAATAGTATGGAAAACATATTTTATTTGCATTATTTGGATTAAGAATGAATTAGTTATGAATTTTAGCAATTTGCAATTGAATTATTTAAATTCAAATTTGAATTGCATTTGGAAATTTCAAAACAGTACATAAATGGTTTAATTGGATAGACAATTTAATTTAGATCAACAAACATATTTAGATTTTATAATTTGGAGTTATAGATTAAAAGTTATTAAGGTTTTAATTTTTAGGACTAAACTGCAATTTTAAAGGACCTGTTTTAAAAAGAAACGTGCAGGAATAACTTTTGTTACCGCGTAGGTATCCAACCACAGCCACTGCCAGTGGGCCGCGGGCCTACGTGGTGCTGCGTGGCACGGCTAGGAGGTGATGTGGCCGCACGGGTCCATGACGCGTGGGCCCCGCGGCGGGTGCGGCAAGGAAAAAGGGAGGCAAAATTCGGCCTCCCGTGGGATTCGATCCCGGGAGTTTGCGCTTCCGCGCACGGGGCGGTGGCCAGATGGGCTGTGTGCGTTTGGTTGTCAGGTAGCAGTAGCGCGGGGAGGTTAACGTGTAATTTTCGTCAGGTAAGTTTTTTAACTGAACTTTCTTTTTCAGTTTCAGGTTGCAACGAGCGGACAGATGGGTGGCGGGCCGGCCGCCGGCGGCTGCTGTCCGCGCGACCGCGGCGCGAGGGGCCGGGGCGCGTGCTTGCGGGCCGTGCTGCCGTGCGGGCCCGTGTGCCCGTGCGAGAGGAGGAGGGAACGAGGAAGGGGGAGGGGCGGCTCACCTCGCTGCAGAGGGAGCGGTCGAAGCAGGGAGGAGCGACGGCGGCGAGTCGGGGATGGCGCCGGAGTTCCGGTGGTCCTCGGGGGAGACCGAGGCCACGGCGAGGAAGAGGGAGCCGCGCCGTTTCCGTTCCTGGCCCAAGCTCGGCCGGACGGGCACCGTGGCGCCGGCGATGGTCGGAGGAAGGCGACGGTGGTGAGGAGCTCGGTACAGAACAGAGAAGAAGGAAATCAGAGGGAGGAAGAGAGGAAGAAGGAGAAGTGGCGGCGGTGCGGGGTAGAGAGGGTAGAGAGATTAGGGCAGGAGGGGGGGAGCTCGAGGCAGGACTTATAGAAGGAGGGGAGCTCGGATCGACCGTCTGCTCCCTGAACTGCTAACGTGGGCGATGGAGATGGCGTCCGTACGGAGGTAGGGGACGACCGTGAGGGGGTACGGGCCTTTGGGGCAACTGGGCTGGCCCCAAAGTGGGCTGGCTGCCCTCTATTCCCCCTCTCCCTCTCTTTATTCTTTTATGCTTATTTATTTATTTATTTATTTCAGATTTGGGAAAAGAGAAAACAAATGGTTCTAGGGTTAGCAAAAAAATTTGGGACAAATTTTTAATGATTTATTTTTGTAACAACACCTTGAAAATAAACTTTTGTTTTCCAATTATTTTAATTTAGTTGATGTTTGGAAATTAAATAATTTTAAGCAATTTTTTGGTATCAAAAGAATAAATGAACCTAAGCCAAAATTTAAAGTTTTTGATTCCACTTTTTGGTGGAACAATTATTTGTTTGCTTTGTAGTTTTTATTTGAAACAGGTAACATAACAAGTATGAACCACAATTGAATTTTTGTTTTGGAATTCAAATAGAAATCAGATGTAAACAATTGAAATCAAATGCAAAACAAATGCAACAAAAGCAATGACTAGGATGACATGATGCAAAACAATAACAAAACAAGAAACAAACATCTAGGGGGAGATTTTCATACTTGGGATGTTACATGATCGCATCCCTTATCTATGGTTTCTGAGAAACTAAATCCATGAATTAACTCCTCTTTTGCTTGCTAGCTTCTCCTCCACCGGCATTGTTGAGGACGTCGCTTCATTGGTAAAGTAGTTTACGACTCCTCCTAGCTTCATTAGGTAGCTTTGGCTTCACGATGAAGACGTCCTGATCATCATGATGGCTATCCGACATCTCCTTGATGGCTTTGACTCTAAGCAGGGGGTAAAAAGGGAACAAATGAGTAACGAGCGTTACTCAACAAGTTCATTATATACAGTGTGTAGTTTGATGCACTAACTACTGCTTTAGACTCGAAAGAGTCATAAGCTAATGCAAGGTTTTTGCAAATCTTTCTTCAAGAGATTGTTTTTAATATCGAAAACTATGCCTACCAAATCTTCACAAGAGCTAGAACTTCATAGAGTTCCTTTTCTGCAGCGTTCGCAGCTCCTTCCCAGAAGGGGGGTAACATGCCACATCTCTTTACACTCTGCAGAGGTGCGCTACTTTACGCATAGGCGATCAAGACCATGCACAACCAGGCTTACGTTCCTGTTCACACCCACTTAGGTGTGGGGCCTGGTTGTTGATTGTCGGGGGGCTACCCCCGAGTAGGGTCCAGTTTGGTATGAAATGGTATCCAAGGAGTGGATACCGAGATACTGTTTACCGAGATGCTGTCATCTGAGATCCATATGGGTACCGAGTTAAAGGGTACCGAGATGGATCTATCTTGGTAAGAAGAGAAAGGAGAAATAATGAAGAAACGAGTGTCCCCCCGGGTTATCCGAGATGCACTTGGAGAATCCGGGTAGACAAAGACCTATCCATCCCGGAGGGAGGTCAACGGAGCAGTTGGGATCCCAAAGATCAAGGGAGAGTACTGAAAGTGCATTTCGTTTTCCCGGTGTTTTGTGTGTTAGTTAACAATACTAAGTACATTATTTATCGAGCTGTTTAGCGTGCAGGTGTTATAATTAACATCGGCATCGATCACCGAAAAGTCGGTGAAGTTTGGCCTGAGAGATTTGGGACAGAAAACAACCGGATTATTTGGAACCAGATTATTCGAAGGAGCCGGATATTCCGGTCTGGAAAATTCTGGACCATTTTCAGAAAGAGATGAGCCGGATTATTTGAACCGGATTATTCATCTCGGACCGGATATTCCGGTTGTGGAGTGTTTGCTCGAAAACGGCTAAGGACTGGAAGAAAAACTGACAGAAGCGAGTCGGATTATTTGTACCGGATTATTCCGGAGGAGCCGGAATATCCGGTACAGTTGCCTGCGCGGATCAGAAGCGAGCCGGATTATTTGAACCGGATTATTCGCGGGCAACCAGATAATCCGGTTAAAGTCAACAGGATTCGTGAAGAGATGCTGACCGGATATTCCGGTCCAAACTTGGACCGGATATTCCGGTCCCAAAATCCTGCACAACGACTAGTTGTGAGGAGGGGCTATAAATACCCCTGCTCTTCTTCCTCAAGATCTAGTTCTTCCCCTTAGCATTTATTAGCATTTAAGAGCTCACCAAATCCCTCATAACTCCCAATCCATCCACCCAATCTTGAACATCTTTGGAGGATTGAAGGAGAAGGCCCCGATCTACATCTTCACCGAGCCGTTCTTCATTTCCCCCTCTCTAGCTCGAGGGATCTAGCCTAGGGTTTCCTCTTGTGGAGAACCTAGGCATCTTGATACTTGTTGGTGATTCAAGAAGATTTGGGAGCCCCCAATTTGTTTGTGGGTGTGTGCCCCAAGTTGTTCGTAAAGGACTCGATCCCCGCCTCAAAGGGGTTCAATAGTGGAAGGTGAACTAGGCCTTTGTGGCGGAGTTCATCGGAGAATAGGGTGAGGCCTTTGTGGCGTTGAGTAGGCCTTCGTGACAAGCTCACACCCCTCCAACGAGATGTACTCCCCTAAAAAGGAGGAACTCGGGAATACATCGCGTCTCCGTGTGCTTCACTTTGGTTACCTCGTTCCCTCACTCTCTTTACTTACCGCTTGCATTGCGTTTAGCATTATCCTTGTCATATAGGTAAATTCACCGTAGCCGCATTATCTAGAGAATTTACCTTTGTGTCAAGCCTAAATCGAAAGAAAAATTAAAATTGGTCGTAGCACCTATTCACCCCCCTCTAGGTGCCCATACTTTACTTTCAATTGGTATGAGGGCCTCGGCTCTTCTATCGGGCTTAACCGCCTAAGATTTTTAGTATGGGAGACGATTTGGACACCGAAACGTCCGTGGCTAGTGTGTCCATGGATGATCTCAATGAGTTGAGAAAGTCATTGACCTCATCCATAGATACCAAGGTTGATGAGCTGCGTCAAGTCTTAGCGCAACTCCTCAAAGCCAAAGGACCGGAGGTAGCCGAATCTACTCCTCCGGAAACTAATCCGGAGGGCACCAAGAAAGGGGTAGATGGTGATCCATCTAAAATTTCTTCCGCCGAAAACTCCACTAAGACGGGTACGGAAGGAAGCGGAGAATTTCACGCTGTTCCCGGAAGTTATTCTCCCGACCCTCCCGTTCCCCATCCTCATATAATCGCTAGAGGAGATCCACCTAAAATTGATGCTTTTTCTTTTCGTGAATGGCAATATTACATGGAGACTACTTGAACTCTTCTTGTATAGATCTTTGGAGGATTACTCGTGATGGATACAAGCCATTTGATCCCAAGAGCTTAACAAGAAGAGAAGCCGCAGATTGCCAACTCAACTACACCGCTTTATCCATTCTTCAACAAGCCGTGGGTCCTAAACACATGCCGCATCTTCAACAATATTCCACCGCCAAGGAAACATGGGACGCTCTTGTCGTCATGTTTGTGGGCAATGAGAGCATGCAAAGGAATAGATATGATGCCTTGACCAATGAGGCCGAAGGGTTCTATATGCATGATGGAGAGGATCATGTGGACATGTACCGGAGACTCAAGACTCTTGCCACCGCCTTCTCAAATGTTGGTGCCAAGTACATTGATTATGCATGGATCAAGAGGAAGTACATGATTGCCATAATGCCATTTGAGGGCGCGGACATAAAGAGCATTCAAGGAAGACATGATTTCGCTTCCATGACCTCAACTCAAGTAATGCAAGGAATGTGCTTGTATAAAGTGCAAACCAAGAATGCTCTTGACAACCGTGCTAGGGCCATTGCTTTGAAGGCCAAGGTTTTGACAAGAGAAGTTGAGTATGAAGAAGAAGGAGAAGATGCTTTGCCTCCTTTGAAGGAACAAGACTATGATCCCGTTCTAAAGGATCTCATTGCTCTCACCGTGCAAAAGTTTTGGAGCAATCCTCCCAAGGGCAAGAGATTTGTTGAGGAAAAGACAAGGTCTCTCTATGGCAATGATGGGGCTCAAAAAGTGAGGTCTCTCTTCAATTGTCAAGATAAGCACCATTTCATTGCGGAGTGTCCCTATGAGAATAGAGAGCTCCATAGTGGCAAGCTCATTCGCAAGTACAAGTCCAAGGTTGAGTACAAGAAACCTCATTTCAAGAAGAAGCCATTCAACAAGAAGTCTCCCACCAAGTTTGTGCCCTTGACTCAAGAGGAGTATGATTCCGGGAGTGATGAAGAAGAAGAAACCACAAGTGAAGTGGCCGCTCTTGCTATTGCTTCTATTCCATCATCTTCATCTCTTTTTGAATCCCCCAATGACGATCTTCCTCAATGAAATGCCAAGTGCTTCATGGCTAAGGCCACAGAGGTATCACCTTCTTCCAACTCTAAGACCCCTAGTGAACTAGAACATCTTGCTAGTCTTAGAATAGAAGAGGAGAGGGTCTCCTTGGAACGTTTTATGTCTAACATGCAAGGGGAGACCAAGAAGTACGTTGAGTATCTCATGAGGCAATTGGGAGAGGCCCAAGATGCTCTTGAGAAGAAAGGTGAGGTTGAAAGAAGGGATGCGGATGAAATTGCATCCCTCTCTATGACTCTTGAGGAAGAGCATGATGGTAGAGTTTCTCTAGAGGATGAACTTGAATCTATTGAATTAACTCATAATGAACCTGTCTCTAACATCACTAAGGAATGTGATCTTGCTATTGCTAAATATAAAAAGGCTAAAAAGGATAAGGTCGAGTTTGGGGTTGGTCATGGTAAACTAACCGAGGAGTTTGAAAAGCTAACCGAGGCTCACAAAGCTTTGGAAAGCCAACACTCATCCCTCAAAGAGTTGCATGAACAACTTCAAACTCAACTTAATCTACCTAACAATCCTAGCAACTCTACTTCTTCTTGTGATCATGCAAATATTATTGAGGAAAATGCTAGGTTGAAGGATGAGCTAGCAAGGCTCAAGGGCAAAGGCCCTCAAGTTGAGGAGGTTGTGATTCCTACCCCACAAGTGGTTGCCCCTAGCTCTAATGTGGTCATTGCTAGACCACAATTGAGTGCTCCAAGGCAACAAGTGGGCAAGCAAGGTCTAGGCTATGTAGCCAAGAAGAAGAACAAGAAGAAGACCAACAATGGTGCTTCGGGTGGTATTGTCATTAGGGACAACACTACTCCTAGCACACCCGCTCAAGCAAACAATATTGCCTCGAGTAGTAGTGTCATGAGGGACAACACTACTCGTAGCACATCCGCGGGAACTAACAATCCACACCATTTCTTATATGTTGATTATTATGGTGTTGTGCAAGCTAAATATGTTGGTCCTATTGAGTGTTTCATTGACTATACTATTTGGTTTCCAAAGACCCTTGTTGCTAACATGAAGGGACCCTCCTTGGGTCCTAACTCTAGTCAATGATCTCTTGCAGGACTATGCTTCCGGTGGGACTAAATGGATAATTGATAGTGGATGCACTAGCCATATGAACGGAAGCAAATAACTAGTGACGGAGTTGCGCCCAAATGACATACAAGCAACCGTCACTTATGGAGACTCGTCCTCGTCTAAGGTATCCGGATTCGGCAAGGTTGTGGTCGCTCCCGATATCACTATCGTGAACGTCATGCTTGTTGAATCCCTTGGTTACAATTTACTTTCCGTCCGATCTCTTGGAAAGATGGGTTTCTCCGTCTTTTTTGATGTTGATATTGTGGTCCTTTTGAGGAGCAAGACTCTTGACGTCGCTTACGTGGGACATGTTGAAAATGAGTTGTTCGTGGTGGACTTCTCAAAGTCCACCAACGCTCAAGCAATGTGTCTTTTCGGAAAGGCGGACTTGGGATGGTTGTGGCATCGCCGCCTATCCCATGTCAACATGAGAACTTTGCAAAGTCTTCACAAAGGTGGCCTTATTGTCGGACTAAAAGAAAATGTTTCTTTTGCAAAGGATTGCGTTTGTAGGTCGTGTGTGGAAGGAAAGATGCATGACAAGGTGCACAAGGCCAAGACTATTATTTCATCAAAGAGGATCTTGGAGCTTCTCCATGTTGATCTTTTTGGTGCCGTGCCCGAGGCAAGTCTTGGTGGCAAGAAGTATTGCTTGGTGATTGTCGATGATTACTCAAGATACACTTGGGTTTATTTCTTCAAGTGCAAGAGTGAAACTCAACAAACCATCATCAACTTCTCCAACGAAGTGCAACGTCAACACAATGTGCAAATCATGGCTATTAGGAGTGATAATGGTTCGGAGTTCAAGAACTACAATTTGAATGAATTCCTTAGTGAAGAAGGCATTCGTCATCAATACTCCCCCACTTACACTCCTCAACAAAATGGTGTTGCCGAAAGGAAGAATCGCACCCTCTCTGATATGGCAAGGACCATGTTGGCGGAGTACTCTTCTCCCCAATACTTATGGGCCGAGGCCATATCCACCGCATGCCACTCCTCCAACCGCCTCTACATCCGCAAAGGCTTGGGCAAGACTCCATATGAGGTCCTCACGGGCAACAAGCCCAACGTATCCTACTTCCGTGTATTCGGTTGTAAGTGCTTTTATTTGATCAGATGTGTTAGGTTGTCTAAATTCCAATCCAAAACTATTGAGGGTATATTTGTTGGTTACGGTGCCGAATCCCACACTTATAGAGTCTTTGACAAAGCCTCACGGATTGTCATAGAATCTTGTAGTGTGGCTTTCGAGGAAAATGATGGCTCCCAAGTGGCGCAATTTCATGTTTATAATGTAGATGTTGAAATACCTCAAGAAGCCATAGGAAGGATGGGTGTGGGATTTTTCCGCCCCATTGAGGGACACCTTATGGCGACTCGAGAAGGACTATGCTCTACTCAAGTGGAGCCCTCCTCTACAATAGAAGAACAAGCCAAGGAGCCAAGTGTTACACCTAACCAAGAACATGTTCAAGACCCTCCTCTCATTGACCAAGACACTACTCAAGTCGTACCCACTCCTACTACTAATGCGAGTCAAGGTCAAGGCCAAGATCTACCATCCTCTTCATCCTCTCCTCAAGTTTAAGCAAGTGTTGAAGATAATATTGTTGATGATGATGATCAAGGCCAAGCTGGTCAAGATGGGGACCCAAATGATCAAGATGATCAAGTGATCCCTCCGCGCAATACTGCGGAGATTGAAGCCCGTCGTGTCAAAAAGATAAAAAGAGCTTTGAAGCAAATTGATGCCCAAGACAACAAGGTCTTGGAGGATATTCAAGCTTGAAGATCCACAAGAAGGCAATTGGCACATTTTAGTGAGCATAAAGCTCATATCTCTATGGTGGAGCCTAAGAAAGTGTGTGACGCCCCGCGATCGGGCACTATGCAGATTTCAGCATTCCCGCCAAATCCGCATAATAACCGATTCCAGGTTGCCATTTATGATAACATTACCATAGTTCACGAATAATCCACAATTACAACAGAAACAGATAGATACAAGATGACTCACACGAGCCGGGGTTACAACTGATACAATACAAAGATCCAAATAGCAGCGGAAGAAACAAACGTCCGTCTACGGACAAGATCCAAATTGGACTAAGAGTCCTGAAGATAACCGAAGGCGTCCAATCCCTGCCCAGGCCAAGCCGGAGGGATTCCCAAGCTAACGTCGTCAGACTCCAAACCTGTTGACTGCAATTTGGAATTTGCAGCCACGAAAGAGATTCGTGGGTCAGTACGGTTAAGTACTGGCAAGGGGGATAAAACCCATACTCACAAGTTACCGGCGTAGCCAGTCATCACAAGATACAAATACTTTAGGAACAACGGAAAGGAAGGGGTTATTGCAAATATGTGACAGCAGGCTGCACTAACCAACTACAGATATTCTATTACTTCCAACTATCAGAAAGGAGATAAGATCGAGTGATAGTAACCAACTGAAAGTAAATCCAAACAAACCCATCCTGGACCTCGCCCCTTTAGCCAAAGAAGCATTCCGAGGATAACTCACACAGTTGTATTAAAGGTGAATCAAGTTATTGTGTGAATAAACCTATTACTAGTCAAGTTGTTAATCATGGGGTGTAACCTGGTTAATCATTATGTTGAAGTTGTCCTGAGTACTTGTTAGCCAGTACTTTCACCAAGTAATCCATAACCGCGGAAAACACGGCTTCTCGAGAAGATTATCCCTGCAGGGTTGCACCAATTTAGCCGTACACTCATGAATGTCCCGCCAGATGGGATGCCTCCCACCAAGCGGGGCACTCAACACAATCCAACCCTTCTTCGCATCAAGCCCAAAGCACCTTGGGCGCACGGCTACTCGGGCCCAGAAGAAAATGGACCCTCATAGCACTCTAAGACCGTGTCCCCCTATATGCCGACTACGAAAGTTCCACCCGGGATCCAAGGGCTCGCAAGATCATGCATGCAGCAAATGGAAAACCCGAACTAAATGAGGCGATTTGGACGAGATGCGAATCGGGTCAAACTGGGGGGGAGCCCATACTCCCCAAATGCGGGTAGTGCGCTCATCATGGATCAGTAGACAAGACCCTTTTCCTATTAGGGTCGACACTAGCAGGCCTCAAAACCACAAAGGGCCTCCTGCCGGTGCCTTATCATCAAATTTATTATTTACCAATAGCATTAGCATGATTGATTGATTAAACATCGAGCCCCCAGAACGTAATAGAGTAAAAACAGAAAGTAACGGGTAACAGACTCGAGCAAAACAACCCTAAGCATGCTAGATAAGAACAGGCACAAACAAAGGCTGTAGGTATGGAGGTGGGGCAATATCAAGGTTAAGGGATTCATGTGATGGGTTCGTAACAGAAACAACTACTACTAAGGCTAGCAGAAAAGATTCAACGGAAAGAATCGGTAACAAGTGATGAAAGGCAGCCATATGGCATGCAAGTGAGTATACTTGCCTGAGATCCCGCAAGGTAGCAGAACTTGTCGTTGCTCACATCATCTCAACGTCCTATCCGGGAAGAAGCAATGAACCTCGAACAAACACCGGATGCAACAATTACTACTACGGCAAAAGATCCAGCATGATCAAGATATGGATGCATGACAATTTAATTGATGCATAGGAATAAACTAGTTGACAAGATAAACAGATTTAAATGAACCCATAGGCAAATTTGAGTTGCATATGAACAACCCATGAATTTTGGTTAGATTATTTGTTTTCCAACTAAGCAACAAATGAAGGTGGATTAGCATGATGCATGGATGAGGAAAACAACAAAATAACAACACTAGAATCAATTGAAATAAGGTTTAACAACTTTAGAAATTTTATTTATTAAGTTAGAGAACTTTAGTTCCTTAAGGGTGTCACACAAACAATTGTTGTTTTCATCAAGTTAAAGTGTTCAAAACAAATAACAGAACTTATATTTGAAAAGAACATCAAATTTTAGTTGGATTACATGTTTCAAATATTGTAATTTGAATTAGGATGAATTTATTATGAATTAAACAATATTAAACAAGTTTTAATTGAATTTCATTCAAGTGGGAAAGATTATTTGAATTTTATTTGTTCAAAGCATAAATTCAAATTCACATTTGAAAAGTTCACACTTTGGTGGTTTGAAAACATATTTTGCATGTTCAAAAATATTTTATATTGAGCAAGTTATGATTTTATCAAATTTAAATGATTTAAGCAAGTATTAAATTATTTAGGCAATTTAAATTATTCAAACCAGGAAACAAAAATTATATTTGAATAGGTGGTTCAAAATGGTATGGAAAACATATTTTATTTGCATTATTTGGATTAATAATGAATTAGTTATTGATTTTAGAAATTTGCAATTGAGGTGTTTGAATTCAAATTTAAATTGCATTTTGAAATTTCAAAACATGAAACAATTGGTACCATTAGCTAGAGAATTAAATTTGGACCAGTGTGCATATTTTATTTATCTTAATTGGATTTGGCATTTGAAAGTTATGCACATTTCCATTTTAGGGGCCAAAAAGTAAAAGCAGGGACCTTGGTGTGGGAGAAAAGGTTTTTTTTTTTTTTTGGATTGGTCCTGGACTTTTTCTACTGGCTGCGGGTACACACCTTCACGCTGACCGTGGGGTCCCAGCGCCAACGTGGCGGGTGCGCGGTGAGGTGGCGCACTGGGCCACCGACTGGTGGACCCTGGGTGTCAGCGCGGATTAAAAGAGGAAAAAGGGGCGCTGTGCTTCGCGTGGGGATCGAACCCAGGACCTGCAGTCCGCGCGCGAGGGAACAGGCCAGCTGCGCTCGATCGCGGTTCGTGACAGGTACAGACAGGGTGGGTGTTTGAGGTGCACTCGCGGGATTTAACTGCAACTGCTCCTAACTGAACCCGCAGGTACCGCTCGATGTTCTGCAAGCGGACATGAACGCCGGCGATGGGAGGCAACTCGCGGTGGCCGTGGTTGCTGGGGCCGCTGCGAGGGGAGGTGGGATGCGAGTGGCGAGAGGGAAGGCAGGAGAGGAAGGGGAGCGATCGGAGGCTTACCACGGCCTGTTCGTCGATGGAGGCTGCCGACGGCAGTGGCCACGGTGCTCCTCTCCGGCGATGGCGCGGCCGCCGTGGTCCATCCCAGAGCGAGGCGAGGGCACGAGGAGATGCGGGCAGGAGCCACGGTTTCATTCCCATCGGAGGATGCACCTCGAGGTGACCGGAGATGGGGGAGGGCGGTGGACTGACGGCGGCTAGGTGGTGTCGAGGTGCGGTTCAGACATGTTCAGGTAAGGGAAACTAACAGAGAGGAGGTAGCTAGGGAGGACGGCGGCGATGGGAAGGAGGGCGTCTAGGGTTTTGGCAGCAGAGGGTAGGGGTTAGGGTACTTAAGGAGGATGGAAGCCAGTACGGCATGGCATCCAGAGGGGTGGGGATGATCCTGTGGTTCTGAAAGTGGTCGTACAGTTGGGGAAGATGTCAAACAGAGAGAGAGGTGGGCCAGAAAGAAGTGGGCTGGGGGAGAAAGAACTGGGCTGGTTCCCTCTCCTCTCTTTTAATTTTTTTTTTCTTATGAACACACATTTTTTGTAAGGAAAATAAGAGAGGAATAGGAATAGAATTTGGAGGGGATTGTTTTATTAAATACTTTTTTTTTTTTTTTTCAAAACAGAAAATGAAAGCAATGTTAGCCTTACTTTCACAAAGTTGAAATTTTAATTGAAATAAAATTGTTAGTTGAATTTTCCAAATAAATTTTGGGTGTTTAGTTGATAATTAAAGTTTATTAATTTGCAACACAACAACAACAAAGGTAGTTTAAAAAAATTACTTTCAACAACTTAAATTATTAGTGTGATATTAATTTGTTAGGTGATTCTCAAGTAGGGTTTGGTTGGAATTTTGGAATTGGAAATTGTTGAAACAAGGTGTGAAAGTTTAAATTGTTTTGGAATGTGAGTTGTGATGCAAACATGGTGCAATGCAAGGTGATGCATATGATGCAAGCAAAACAAACAGGTAACACCCCAGGTGTTACAGACGACACCACTAACAAGGGATTGCGCCCTCGCAATCCACCTACTAACCCGGGAGGGGAAAGAAGTTCGACTATCGATTCTTCGTGCTTCCGGTTGATCTCCTCGACACCACTAACAAGGGCTTCTCGACACCACTAACAAGAGATTCTAGCTCGAAGTGACGACGACGTTCTTCCACCAGGAATCTTCCGATGATCGAACCTATTAGGTTAAAGGCTCAGAAAACGTCCACCCACGTAGGATCCTAACACTTTGAAAGATAGAAAAGAGGGGAAGACTCCAAAACAAATAAGATGGGAGGGAAAATAGAATAGGGGTAAGGAGGAAACAAGAATCCTATTGAGATGTTTTTCCAGAAATAGTTTAGCAGAAATAGTTTTTGACACTCTAGAAACAACGACCGTTAGCGAGGTTATCCTACAGGCTTTGCGGACCCGTTGCTTCGATAACCATTCGTATCGAAACAATCTCGGGAATCGGAACCAAGGCTCTGATACCATTTGTGACGCCCCGCGATCGGGCACTATGCAGATTTCAGCATTCCCGCCAAATCCGCATAATAACCGATTCCAGGTTGCCATTTATGATAACATTACCATAGTTCACGAATAATCCACAATTACAACAGAAACAGATAGATACAAGATGACTCACACGAGCCGGGGTTACAACTGATACAATACAAAGATCCAAATAGCAGCGGAAGAAACAAACGTCCGTCTACGGACAAGATCCAAATTGGACTAAGAGTCCTGAAGATAACCGAAGGCGTCCAATCCCTGCCCAGGCCAAGCCGGAGGGATTCCCAAGCTAACGTCGTCAGACTCCAAACCTGTTGACTGCAATTTGGAATTTGCAGCCACGAAAGAGATTCGTGGGTCAGTACGGTTAAGTACTGGCAAGGGGGATAAAACCCATACTCACAAGTTACCGGCGTAGCCAGTCATCACAAGATACAAATACTTTAGGAACAACGGAAAGGAAGGGGTTATTGCAAATATGTGACAGCAGGCTGCACTAACCAACTACAGAGATTCTATTACTTCCAACTATCAGAAAGGAGATAAGATCGAGTGATAGTAACCAACTGAAAGTAAATCCAAACAAACCCATCCTGGACCTCGCCCCTTTAGCCAAAGAAGCATTCCGAGGATAACTCACACAGTTGTATTAAAGGTGAATCAAGTTATTGTGTGAATAAACCTATTACTAGTCAAGTTGTTAATCATGGGGTGTAACCTGGTTAATCATTATGTTGAAGTTGTCCTGAGTACTTGTTAGCCAGTACTTTCACCAAGTAATCCATAACCGCGGAAAACACGGCTTCTCGAGAAGATTATCCCTGCAGGGTTGCACCAATTTAGCCGTACACTCATGAATGTCCCGCCAGATGGGATGCCTCCCACCAAGCGGGGCACTCAACACAATCCAACCCTTCTTCGCATCAAGCCCAAAGCACCTTGGGCGCACGGCTACTCGGGCCCAGAAGAAAATGGACCCTCATAGCACTCTAAGACCGTGTCCCCCTATATGCCGACTACGAAAGTTCCACCCGGGATCCAAGGGCTCGCAAGATCATGCATGTAGCAAATGGAAAACCCGAACTAAATGACGCGATTTGGACGAGATGCGAATCGGGTCAAACTGGGGGGGGAGCCCATACTCCCCAAATGCGGGTAGTGCGCTCATCATGGATCAGTAGACAAGACCCTTTTCCTATTAGGGTCGACACTAGCAGGCCTCAAAACCACAAAGGGCCTCCTGCCGGTGCCTTATCATCAAATTTATTATTTACCAATAGCATTAGCATGATTGATTGATTAAACATCGAGCCCCCAGAACGTAATAGAGTAAAAACAGAAAGTAACGGGTAACAGACTCGAGCAAAACAACCCTAAGCATGCTAGATAAGAACAGGCACAAACAAAGGCTGTAGGTATGGAGGTGGGGCAATATCAAGGTTAAGGGATTCATGTGATGGGTTCGTAACAGAAACAACTACTACTAAGGCTAGCAGAAAAGATTCAACGGAAAGAATCGGTAACAAGTGATGAAAGGCAGCCATATGGCATGCAAGTGAGTATACTTGCCTGAGATCCCGCAAGGTAGCAGAACTTGTCGTTGCTCACATCATCTCAACGTCCTATCCGGGAAGAAGCAATGAACCTCGAACAAACACCGGATGCAACAATTACTACTACGGCAAAAGATCCAGCATGATCAAGATATGGATGCATGACAATTTAATTGATGCATAGGAATAAACTAGTTGACAAGATAAACAGATTTAAATGAACCCATAGGCAAATTTGAGTTGCATATGAACAGCCCATGAATTTTGGTTAGATTATTTGTTTTCCAACTAAGCAACAAATGAAGGTGGATTAGCATGATGCATGGATGAGGAAAACAACAAAATAACAACACTAGAATCAATTGAAATAAGGTTTAACAACTTTAGAAATTTTATTTATTAAGTTAGAGAACTTTAGTTCCTTAAGGGTGTCACACAAACAATTGTTGTTTTCATCAAGTTAAAGTGTTCAAAACAAATAACAGAACTTATATTTGAAAAGAACATCAAATTTTAGTTGGATTACATGTTTCAAATATTGAAATTTGAATTAGGATGAATTTATTATGAATTAAACAATATTAAACAAGTTTTAATTGAATTTCATTCAAGTGGGAAAGATTATTTGAATTTTATTTGTTCAAAGCATAAATTCAAATTCACATTTGAAAAGTTCACACTTTGGTGGTTTGAAAACATATTTTGCATGTTCAAAAATATTTTATATTGAGCAAGTTATGATTTTATCAAATTTAAATGATTTAAGCAAGTATTAAATTATTTAGGCAATTTAAATTATTCAAACCAGGAAACAAAAATTATATTTGAATAGGTGGTTCAAAATGGTATGGAAAACATATTTTATTTGCATTATTTGGATTAATAATGAATTAGTTATTGATTTTAGAAATTTGCAATTGAGGTGTTTGAATTCAAATTTAAATTGCATTTTGAAATTTCAAAACATGAAACAATTGGTACCATTAGCTAGAGAATTAAATTTGGACCAGTGTGCATATTTTATTTATCTTAATTGGATTTGGCATTTGAAAGTTATGCACATTTCCATTTTAGGGGCCAAAAAGTAAAAGCAGGGACCTTGGTGTGGGAGAAAAGGTTTTTTTTTTTTTTTTTTTGGATTGGTCCTGGACTTTTTCTACTGGCTGCGGGTACACACCTTCACGCTGACCGTGGGGTCCCAGCGCCAACGTGGCGGGTGCGCGGTGAGGTGGCGCACTGGGCCACCGACTGGTGGACCCTAGGTGTCAGCGCGGATTAAAAGAGGAAAAAGGGGCGCTGTGCTTCGCGTGGGGATCGAACCCAGGACCTGCAGTCCGCGCGCGAGGGAACAGGCCAGCTGCGCTCGATCGCGGTTCGTGACAGGTACAGACAGGGTGGGTGTTTGAGGTGCACTCGCGGGATTTAACTGCAACTGCTCCTAACTGAACCCGCAGGTACCGCTCGATGTTCTGCAAGCGGACATGAACGCCGGCGATGGGAGGCAACTCGCGGTGGCCGTGGTTGCTGGGGCCGCTGCGAGGGGAGGTGGGATGCGAGTGGCGAGAGGGAAGGCAGGAGAGGAAGGGGAGCGATCGGAGGCTTACCACGGCCTGTTCGTCGATGGAGGCTGCCGACGGCAGTGGCCACGGTGCTCCTCTCCGGCGATGGCGCGGCCGCCGTGGTCCATCCCAGAGCGAGGCGAGGGCACGAGGAGATGCGGGCAGGAGCCACGGTTTCATTCCCATCGGAGGATGCACCTCGAGGTGACCGGAGATGGGGGAGGGCGGTGGACTGACGGCGGCTAGGTGGTGTCGAGGTGCGGTTCAGACATGTTCAGGTAAGGGAAACTAACAGAGAGGAGGTAGCTAGGGAGGACGGCGGCGATGGCAAGGAGGGCGTCTAGGGTTTTGGCAGCAGAGGGTAGGGGTTAGGGTACTTAAGGAGGATGGAAGCCAGTACGGCATGGCATCCAGAGGGGTGGGGATGATCCTGTGGTTCTGAAAGTGGTCGTACAGTTGGGGAAGATGACAAACAGAGAGAGAGGTGGGCCAGAAAGAAGTGGGCTGGGGGAGAAAGAACTGGGCTGGTTCCCTCTCCTCTCTTTTAATTTTTTTTTTCTTATGAACACACATTTTTTGTAAGGAAAATAAAAGAGGAATAGGAATAGAATTTGGAGGGGATTGTTTTATTAAATACTTTTATTATTTTTTTTCAAAACAGAAAATGAAAGCAATGTTAGCCTTACTTTCACAAAGTTGAAATTTTAATTGAAATAAAATTGTTAGTTGAATTTTCCAAATAAATTTTGGGTGTTTAGTTGATAATTAAAGTTTATTAATTTGCAACACAACAACAACAAAGGTAGTTTAAAAAAATTACTTTCAACAACTTAAATTATTAGTGTGATATTAATTTGTTAGGTGATTCTCAAGTAGGGTTTGGTTGGAATTTTGGAATTGGAAATTGTTGAAACAAGGTGTGAAAGTTTAAATTGTTTTGGAATGTGAGTTGTGATGCAAACATGGTGCAATGCAAGGTGATGCATATGATGCAAGCAAAACAAACAGGTAACACCCCAGGTGTTACAAAGTGTTTGAAGCTCTTGAGGACTCCGATTGGGTTGAAGCTATGCATGATGAGCTCAATAACTTTGAGCGCAACAAAGTTTAGAGATTGGTTGAGAAGCCCAAAGATTGCCACAATGTTATTGGCACTAAGTGGATTTTCTAGAAAAAGCAAGATGAGCATGGCATTGTGATAAGGAACGAGGCAAGATTGGTTGCTCAAGTTTACACTCAAGTTGAAGGCATTGACTTTGATGAAACCTACGCTCCCGTGGCTCTCCTTGAGTCCATATGTATCCTCCTTGCTTATGTATCTTCTCATAATTTCAAATTGCAACAAATGGATGTGAAAAGTGCTTTCTTGAATGGTCCACTAAAAGAGGAGGTATATGTTAAGCAACCTCCGGGATTCGAGAATCTCAACTTTCCTAACCACGTTTACAAACTTGACAAGGCTCTCTATGGTCTCAAACAAGCACCTCGTGCTTGGTATGAGCACCTTAGGGAGTTGTTAGATGATCGTGGTTTCGAAGTTGGGAAGATTGACCCCACTCTCTTCACCAAGAGAGTAAAGGGAGAGCTTTTCATATGCCAACTATATGTGGACGATATCATCTTTGGCTCAACTAACCAAGCTTTCAATAATGAGTTCTCTAAGCTTATGACTGGCAGGTTCGAGATGTCTATGATGGGTGAGCTTAAATTCTTCCTTGGCTTTGAGATCAAGCTATTGGCTTGTGGGACTTTCATTTCTCAAGCCAAGTATACCCAAGATATGATCAAGATGTTTAATTTCCAAGATGCTAAGATCAAGACATCTCCTATGCAAGTCAAGTGCCACCTATCTCGTAATCCGAAGGGTAAAGATGTGGATATAAAGTTGTATCGTTCTATGATTGGTTCTTTGCTCTATCTTTGTGCATCTAGGCCCGATATCATTTTGAGTGTAGGTGTGTGTGCAAGGTATCAAGCGGCTCCTAAGGATAGCCACTTAGTGGCGGTCCATAGGATCTTTCGTTATTTGGTTCATACCTCAAGATTTGGTTTGTGGTACCCAAAGGGGGCACAATTTTCTCTCAAGGGCTACACGGATTCCGATTGGGCGGGAGATCAAGATGATAGGAAGTCCACTTCCGGGGCTTGCCAATTTCTTGGTAGGTCCTTGGTGAGTTGGTCTTCCAAGAAGCAAAATTGCATATCTCTCTCCACCTCCGAAGCCGAGTATGTAGCCGCCGCAAGTGCTTGCACTCAATTTCTATGGATGAGGCAAACTCTCAAGGAGTATGGAGTCATTTGGATAAGGTGCCTCTTTTGTGTGACAATGAAAGTGCCATAAGATTGCATACAATCCCGTGTAACATACAATAACCAAGCACATTGAGATTCGTCATCATTTCATCCGAGACCATGTGGCAAGAGGGGATATTGCACTATCTTATGTGCCCACCAAGGACAATCTTGCGGATATTTTCACGAAGCCACTTGATGATGCAACATTCTTGTTCTTGAGGAATGAGCTAAATGTCATTGATTCTAGGAGTTTGACTTGAAGATCTTGCACACACCCCTATAGATGAAACGTTCTCGAGTTTAGGTGTAGGCATGGACATAGGGGGAGTGTTATCCTAACACAATGGGTTCTCCCTCCCCCCATTATGCCCAAAGCAAAAATTCATTGTTATCTCTCTTTTTCTAATGTTGAATTGTGAGCTTCAATGTTGAGTAATGGCAATTCACCCAAGATACATCTTCGCGGTGGCATACCATCACTCTTACATGGTGGCTTAGGCCACCAACCTCGTCCTTTCGAAGAATTGGATCTTAGTTGGGACTTATTTGATATTTCATTGCATTTCTTGTTTGTCCCTTCTATGTGTTCTTTCGTAGGAAAATCCCACTCAATTGGTCTTTTGTTTGTTTGATTCTTACTTTTGAGAGGGAGAAGTACTACTATCAGTTCGGTGTTTCTAAACCTAAGCCATTCTACCACAATGCCATCTTCTTCTAGAACTTGTGTCGTCCTTTGAAACGAGGAAATTTCGAATCAGTAGGCAGCCGGAATTTCCGGTCCAGTTTTGGACCGGAATATCCGGTTCAAACTTGAACCGGAATATCCTGTCTGGCGAAAACCACTTATCCAGGAGACGAACGGGGAAGGGGCAGTTCGTGCCTTTCTTCCCGAACTCCTCTCCTCCACACCCAAACTCCGCCTCACTGATTCTTGGCCTCCCAGACCGTTTCCTCCACGGGATCTTCAAGCTTTGGGTCAGATCTGGTTCCCCTCGTCGTCGGGAGCGTTTCCATCCAAGCATCTTTGTCCATGGACTCCGGTAAAGTTCAATCTCGTTGAATCTTGGTGCTATAACCATATCACTCCATGGATTTGTGTTTTTGTTGACAATGCTTGGTAGAAATTGTTCCCTAGGGTACCCTTTGCATGCTAGTTACAATAGACTAGATTCACTTGTCACCGATCTACTTTTGAACTCTAGATTGTGATTGTTTTTGTGCTGTTTTCGCAGTACCAGAATATCCGGTCCACGATTGAACCGGAATATCCGGGTGCACCGGAATATCCTTTTCAGTTCTGAACCGGAATATCTGGCTGTGTCCAGTACCTATTGAGAACAGCCCAAAAATAATCGTTGCTAGATTTCTACTTAGATTAATACCTGGAATCTTTTCTATTGTTTTTATGCATGATTCATCCATTGCTTGACATACGTGCACTCATCCCCATTGATATCCTTCTATTGTCTTGTTTCACAGGTGGTTCCGAAAGGGGTTCTAGCAAGCGCCCCAAGAAACATGTTTCATCTAGGGTCAGAGGAAGTCTCGGCTCAACTATAAGACCGATATCTCTGTTCCGGATTTCTCTGTGCTCTGGCAGAAGGATGTCTACCTCACTCCTCGAGATGCTGCTTGTGATTCCCGTTTCTGGAACTTGGAGAAGTCTTACATATATGTTGATATTTACTGTGACTTCAAGTTCCCTATACGAGAGATGCACCCATTTGATTTTGCTGCTATCAAGAAGAAGGAGGAGTTTGCTGATGCCGCGAGTATTGTTGAGCGGTTCGGGCTTGTGAAGCTCATGTAGACCCAGTGCGACTACAACACTCTGCTCGTTACTCAGTTTATGTCTACTCTGGTTTTCAGCAAGGATCAAGTTTGTTGCCTCAAGTGGATGACTGAGTCCACTCCTTGTGAGATCCCTTTTCACAGACTGGCTCGTCTTCTTGGATACACTTACAACACTTATCCTCCTGGTGGTCGCCGTGTGCATGAGGTCGAGAGACCTCGGAGGGAGAGGTTCATGTCTGAGTTATATCCTCCTGGATTCACTGTTGGGGGCTCGGAGGGACTTCTTCCTCTCTATGATCAGCTGGTGCGCATCTTCAGATCCTTCTTGGTGCCGAGTGGAGGTAATAATGATGCTCTCACCTCTGCTTTGTGCAACCTTCTTATTCTGGCTAAGGAGTGCATGGAAGATGAGGATCCGACTGCTTCATATACTGTGAATGTTATGGATATCATTTTTCATGAGCTGTACACTGCTATGATTGGTGGGAACACCATTCCCTATGGTCCATACATCATGATGCTTATCAAGGATGTGATGAAGAGGGATTTTGCTGAGCTACCCATGGTGGAACACAAGGTCAAGAAGCTGTACATTAAGAGGAAGAAGGTCACTCCTGCTGCTCTTGTTCCTCCATTTGAGGGTGGTTCCTCTATGGGGGTATGCCTCTTCTAGTGCTCAGCCTGCTCAGCCTACTTCCACTCCTGGTTCCAGCACTCTGCGCCATGTCAGGAAGCTCTCCTGGTTCCAGCGCAATGTGCTGTGCATGAAGGTGGACATCCATAAGGAGCAGTACAGGGCCTATTGCAGGGACACAGAGTTGGCCAGTTCACAGAGTCAGATTCTTCACCACGTGAGTGGTGCTACTGGTGATCTGCCTACTCCTCTTGTTGCTTAGTCTTACTCTGCTTGGTCTGCTGATGATCGTACTCCTTGGGAGCGCATTGAGGAGGCTCTCCGGGTCACACGTGCTACCACTTCCAGGGCTGCTGATGAGGATGATGAGGAGGATGATGTTGATACTGAGGATGAGCGCGAGGCACAGGGAGAGTCCGAGGAGTCTGCTGGCGAGTCCTCTCAGCATTCTGATGCTTAGACTGTGTTGGGACGTTAGCTTAGTTATTCCTCTCCTTTTTGGTGTCTCGATGCCAAAGGGGGAGAAGTAACTACTATACTACGGGATTTGCATGGGTTTAGGCACAAGCGTATGCTTTTATCATTTCTTGAGAGCTTGTGTCCGTTTTAGTTTCGTTTATTATCTCGTTTAAAACTATGTGTTATTGTGTGTGAGACTATGTTGGTTATCTTGTTGGTTATCTCGGATATTATCATGGATTATCTATGTTGGTGGCTATATGTTTTTCTATCTTATATGTTGAGGATATTATCTATTGTTGTGCTTGGTTATTATTGGTTATCATCCCTACGCACAAGGTATATACTTCTATCTTATTCTCATCATGTTTGTGAGATTGTTACTTTGGCATGTTTGCTACTTGTTGGAAATTCTCCCTGTATATTATTGCATCTATTTGCATTTGAGGGAAACAAAATGTATGCATATAGATAGGGGGAGACATTTCCATTTTGTTTCTAACATGTTCTAGTCAAGGTTTTATTGCAAATATTAGTACTGTCATCTAACACCAAAAAGGGGGAGATTGAAAGTGCATTTCGTTTTCCCGGTTTTTTGTGTGTTAGTTAACAATACTAAGTACATTATTTATCGAGGTGTTTAGCGTGCAGGTGTTATACTTAACATCGGCATCGATCACCGAAAAGTCGGTGAAGTTTGGCCTGAGAGATTTGGGATAGAAGACAACCGGATTATTTGGAACCGGATTATTCGGAGGAGATGGATATTCCGGTCTGGAAAATTCTGGACCATTTTCGGACAGAGATGAGCCGGATTATTCATCTCGGACCGGATATTCCGGTTGTGGAGTGTTTGCTCGAAAACGGCTAAGGACTGGAACAAAAACTGACAGAAGCGAGCCGGATTATTTGTACCGGATTATTCCCGAGGAGCCGGAATATCCGGTACAGTTGCTTGCGCGGATCAGAAGCGAGCCGGATTATTTGAACCGGATTATTTGCGGGCAACCGGATAATCCGGTTAAAGTCAACAGGATTCGTGAAGAGATGCTGACCGGATATTCCGGTCCAAACTTGGACCGGATATTCCGGTCCCAAAATCCTGCACAACGACTAGTTGTGAGGAGGGGCTATAAATACCCCTCCTCTTCTTCCTCAAGATCTAGTTCTTCCCCTTAGCATTTATTAGCATTTAAGAGCTCACCAAATCCCTCATAACTCCCAATCCATCCACCCAATATTGAAGATCTTTGGAGGATTGAAGGAGAAGACCCCGATCTACATCTTCACCGAGCCGTTCTTCATTTCCCCCTCTCTAGCTCGAGGGATCTAGCCTAGGGTTTCCTCTTGTGGAGAACCTAGGCATCTTGATACTCGTTGGTGATTCAAGAAGATTTGGGAGCCTCCAATTTGGTTGTGGGTGTGTGCCCCAAGTTGTTTGTAAAGGACTCGATCCCCTCCTCAAAGGGGTTCAATAGTGGAAGGTGAACTAGGCCTTTGTGGCGGAGTTCAACGGAGAATAGGGTGACGCCTTTGTGGCGTTGAGTAGGCCTTCGTGGCGAGCTCACACCCCTCCAACGAGACGTACTCCCCTAAAAAGGAGGAACTTGGGAATACATCGCGTCTCCGTGTGCTTCACTTTGGTTACCTCGTTCCCTCACTATCTTTACTTACCGCTTGCATTGTGTTTAGCATTATCCTTGTCATATAGGTAAATTCACCGTAGCCGCATTATCTTGAGAATTTACCTTTGTGTCAAGCCTAAATCGAATGAAAAATTAAAATTGGTCGTAGCACCTATTCACCCCCCCTCTAGGTGCCCATACTTTACTTTCAAGTACGCGCGTGCGGTTCAACTTACTAGGCATGATGATGTATACACATACATCGGAGCAGTGCAGGGCATGGGCGAGGCCACGTCCTGTCTCTGACAAGGGGGACAGGACATCGGCTACGACGGAGGCGACTTTCGGCGTATGTCTGCAAGCGTGCGCTACGGCACATTGTATTTCGCCTAACCCTGTACGTTCGGTTGGTGGCCACCAATATATAAGGTGGCCACACCCCTCCTGCGCGGGGGACGTTGCGACGAGGCTAGACATTTCCCTTAGAGAGAAGAGAGAGCTTCCTCTTTCTCTAGCTCAGAGAGCTCGAGGAGCCACATTGTACTCGGTTACCCACTGATATTGACAGGCAGGAGTAGGGGTGTTAACTCCACACGAGGGCCCCAAACCTAAGTAGATCTTGGTGTTTGCAGTGTAGTGAGAGCGTCGTCTAGGCATGCAATCCCTCCCCGGATACCCAAAGTGTCCATTGGCCCCAAACTTAAGCCATCCTATGGCATCTGTTTTTGCCTCACCACGATAGTTGGCGCCCACCGTGGGGCTAGCAGCGGCACTGGCTGGGGTCTCTATCCAGAAGGAACCTCTACTTCGTTCGGGCGAGCACGTGGTCTGTGGCTTTGTCCACAGATTCGGCTCCATCGGCTTCGTCACCGACAACGCCGGTGATTTTGGCGGCAGGCCTATGCCCACAGATGGCTATGTCATCAGTTTCGGCGCACATTTGGTGTATGTCGCCACCGCGGTCATCCGCGGGTACCGTGAGGTGGTGCTCATTGCTGCGGATCCTCCTGATGTTCTCGCCGTCTGCGGCTAGTGTATCGATCGCTCCGCGGGCAGTGTGGAGGTGATGATGACCGGGCCGGCTCCTGCGGCCGAGAAGAGCGCGGCCGATGTCGCCGAGACTGCTGGCAAGTCGGCTCGGCCGGCCCATAAGCCACAGGAGAGAGACGTGAACCAACCGGGTTACAAGGCTCCCGCTACACCGACCCCAAGGCCACCTCCATTTGTCGATGTCATCGAGAAGCTGAGCGTGCCAGTAACTCCTGATGCGGATCCGGTAGTGGTGCGGCAGCAACTCGAGGAGCAGTGACATGCCATTCTTGTAGAGGTTGTCGAGATGTCCAAAACCAGGCAAGCATTCGATCCCGACATGTCCGAGTATAACAAGGCTCATGGTTTTACTCCTATTGTGAACAATCCTAGCTGGTTAGGTGTTGTGCGGAACCGAGGTCGTGATCTCGGTGCCGAGATAGCTAGAGATGGTAGAGCTGCTAGTAAATCTGTTAGTGACACCTTGACTGGTAGGCCCAAATATAGTTCTCCTGCTAAATATCTTAGGGATGCTGAGGCAGTTGCTGCTGAGTTGACGCATTTAACCGGTGAAGCTCGCGCTAGGCAGCAAGACCGACTTAATGGGCTTGTTATGGAGGCAAGCAGGCAAAATGAGGCTTTCCGGAAGGCGAATCCGGGGCCAGGTGCTTCTCAGATTGTCCACTCCAATGGTGGGAAATCTGTGGGCCAAGCCTCATCTCCCCATCTCGGGGGTGAGCGAGCTCGGAGTGTGAACTCCGGGAAGAACAAGCAGATCCAAGTCTACGACCCGGCTGACGCCAGAAAACAGTTAGCTGTACAGGGCCAGGCCGGGCAGGGACATGTTGCTCAAGGGGGGCATGCTGCCAACCGAGTTCAGGCAGCCGGGAACGACCGCAACCGAGTTGGTCCTTCTCGGCAGCCAGTGGTCAACCCAGCTCAACAGCAACCCGGTGTTGTGCGTCAAGACCGATACAACGATGGCTACTCGGCAATGGAGAAAGTCGGGTACTCAAGATACGATCACCATGCAGACGCAGGAGTACTCGGTGCTTGATTGGGGCCCCGAGTGCTGCAGCCAACTAATGCAAGATACAAGCTCGTCAGGATCTATCTGTCGGAAGAGTTGGAGGAGCAAGGCCCTCTGGTACCGCTCTGTTTTGGTCCCTGGATCATGAATGAGCCGGCTGTGTCCAAGTTCCAGCTAGCTAGAGGAACAAAAACTTATGACGATAGCACCAAGCCGGAAGATTGGTTGAATGATTATGTCACTGCCGTGCACATTGCCGGTGGTAACCTCCGGTGGGCGGTGAGGTATGTGCCTCAAATATTGGAGGGCCCAGCCAGGATCTGGCTGAACAACTTGCCAAGAGACATCATCAATTGCTAGCTGGACTTCTCGGATGCTTTCATCAGCAACTTCACCAGCACCTATCGGAGGCCAAACCGACCACAACAACTCTCTGCATGCAAGTAGAGAGAAGAGGAGACTGGCCGAGATTAACTTACTCGGTGGAGCACATTGAGGAACACCTGTGAAGGGGTGAATGAGTCCCAGGCCATTGCCTGGTTTGTGCAAGGGTGCAGGCATAGCAACATGCTTTGACAGAAGCTGCAAAGGGAGATGCCAAGTACATTGGATGAGACCATCAAGATCGCCGACATGTATGCTCTGGGAGATTCGACACAACCTTTACTGGACTCGGTTGATCCGAGCAGAAGGCATCACGGCGATGATGGTGCCAGATCCTCCAGGCGGAATGACCGCCCAGACTTCCGGAACAAGAGAAGAGATGACAGGTCGGATATCCGCTATGGTTCGAACCATGTAGCCGCGGTTGATCCGGATCAACCTGATGCAGGCAGCAGCCAGAGGCAAAAGAACACTGGACCCTAGTATGGGCTGAACCAGAACTACAAGAAGCAATGGACATACCAGAAGAATCCCGAAGATGACCAGCAAAGGTTTACCTTTGAACTAATGAGAGATGGGCCATGTAGCTACCACACTCGGCATCCGAGTAGGCCGACTGACCATACTACAAGGCAGTGCAGCTGGTGGGATCCGATTAAGAGCGAAGGTTTTGGCCAATTGCCTCTTCCCCCACCTCTGCCAGCTCCGGGTTCCAACATTCAGCCAATCTGGGCAGCAGCCCCAAGACCTGTAGAGAACCAGAGGAGGCCCGAGAACGTGAACCAAGTGGCTTAGGGAGCCAACAACAACTACAACAACAACAACCGCAACAACAACTACTACTACAACAAGAATGCTGGCGGCAGAGGCCGAAATGATTACCAAGAGCACAACCAAAGCTATATGGTGTTCATCACCGAGCCGGATGACAAGCAGAGCTTGCGCAGGCACACAAAGGAGGTCAACACGGTGATGCCAGCTGTGCCAGAGTACATGTACTGGTGCGATCAAGAGATTGTTTGGTCTCGGGCTGATCATCCCAAGATCATGTCGTACCCGGGAAGTTATGCTCTGGTGCTGGACCCAACCTTCATTGGGCCCGAGATCAATGTGAAGTTCACCAAGGTGTTGATTGACAATGGGAGCAGCATCAACATTATGTACCGAGATGCAATGGTGAAGCTGGGTATTTCCGAGAACATGCTGCAACTTAGTCGGACTACCTTCCACGGTATTGTGTCGGGAGTATCTTGTGCCCCTGTGGGCAAGATCTGAATCGATGTGCTTTTAAGCACCCGAGAGAACTTCCGAACTGAATGCCTGCAGTTCAAGGTGGTTGATCTTCAGAGCCCTTATCATGCTCTACTAGGTAGGCCAGCCTTGTTCGAGTTAATGGCCTCAACTCATGCGGCCTATCTGAAGATGAAGCTCCTGGGTCCCAATGGCATCATCACCATCTTGGGTGATTACAAGCGCTCTCTAGAGTGTGCAGCAGTTGGATCTCGGTTGGCCGAGTCATTAGTCATTGCTGCCGAGAAGAAGAATATACATGAGGTGGTGGCCATGGCTGAAGCAACTCAACTTGGTATGCCCGGGATGCCCAACCCTTAGCACAGTGCCACCTTCCAAGCCTCCCAGGAGACCAAGAAGGTGCGGATCAACCCCGAGTTCCCTGAGCGTGTGGCCATCATTGGTGTCGGGTTGGAGGAGAAATAGGAAATCAAGCTCATCCACTTCCTCCGTGAGATTCGGGATGTCTTTTCATGGTCCAATCAGGACCTGTCGGGTGTTCCGAGGAAGTTGGTTGAGCACTCTTTGCATGTGAGACCGGATGCTAAGCCGATGAAGCAGGCTCTGCGGCGCTTTGCCGCAGAGAGAAGGAAATCCATAGGTGACGAGATCACAAGGCTGCTATCAAGTGGGTTTATCATGGAGGTGCTACAACCAAACTGGTTGGCTAACCTGGTCCTGGTAGAGAAGAAGAAAGATGACCCAATGGCTGCGTATGTGTGTGGACTACACCGACCTAAACAAGGCATGTCCAAAAGATCCATTCCCGTTGCCCCAGATAGATCAAGTGATCGATTCCACGGCCGGGTGTGAGTTATTGTCCTTCATAGATGCTTATTATGGTTTTCACCAGATCCCTCTCAACCCGGCTTATCAAATAAAGACTGCCCTTATTACCCCGTACGGGGCTTATTACCATCGTGTCATGTGCTTTGGTTTGAGAAATGTTGGAGCCACATACCAGATATGCATGCAAAAATGTTTGCACGAGAAAATTGGTAAAAATGTGCAGGTGTATGTGGATGATATAGTCATCAATACCAAGGAGAAACACACACTCCTAGAAGATATCCGGGAAACATTCACTAATCTGCGAAAGTACCGGATGAAGCTGAACCCAACCAAGTGCACCTTTGGTGTCTCGGCAGGAAAGTTACTCGGTTTCCTTGTATCCAGCCGAGGTATCGAGGCCAACCCCTCCAAGATAAAACATGTCTCTACCGAGATCATTGAAGGACGTGCAGAAATTTACAGGTCACTTGGCTTCTCTTAGTCGGTTCATTGGGAGAATGGGGGGGAGGGAAGGCTTTACCTCTGTACCAGCTTATGAAGAAGAGTGACAGGTTTGTCTAGAACCCGCAAGACGATGCGGCTTTCCGAGATCTCAAGACCATGTTGGGTAGAGCTCCAGTACTGGCCTCTGCTCTGCCTAATCTTCCCATGTTGATCTATATTGCAGCAACCAACCGAGTTGTTAGTGTGGTGGTGGTAGTGGAGAGGGAAGAGGAAGGAATATCTGTGCAGAGGTGTAACACCTGGGGTGTTACCCTAATAGAGAGTTGTTTGTTTTCTTTTTTGCTTCCATCATATGCATCACATCGCATTGCACCATGTTTGCATCACAACTGAAAAAAAAATCAAAACAATTTAAACCTTCACACTTGTCTAAAAAATTTCAATTGAAACTTGCAACTCAAATTGTTTTCAATAAGTTGAAGTTGAATTTATTTCAATTTGCCTGCTAAGTAAAGTTTTCCCTGTTATTAAAAACCCTAATGGCAAATTAAATTTCAAATAAAATCATAGTTGATATGATCCAAATTGAGGTTTAAAATTAAATTCTTGCAAAACAAAATTTTCAATAATGTTTGCATAATGGTTTGAACTTATTAAATGGAATTTGCTTATTTCCCACAATTCCCAAATCAAACATTGTTTGAAATTCAACTAACCACTTAAAAAAATCAAACTAATATTTCCAAATCTTGAAAATCATTAACTAACCTTTGCTTTTGATTATTGTTTGCAACTTAATAAAAATTAATTATCAACTAAACACCCCCAAACTCTATTTGGAAAATTAACACAAATAATTCCTCACCCTAAAACCCGAAAATCCTTTTTCCACCTTGTGAAAATAATGCTAACATTGCTTTCATTTTTCTATTTTGAAAAAAATAATAAAATATATAATACAATAAACCACCCCAAAACCCCTATCCTTTCTCTCTCTCCCTCTTTGATCTCTTGCAAAAAAAAATGGAAAAGGGAAAAAAAAAATAGCAAGGAGAGGACAACAGCCCACCCATCCTTTTTTTTCCCCAAAGCCCATTCCCTTTTTTTTTCTCTCTTTCTGGCCCACCAATTCCTTTCTGTCGTCTTCCTCCCCTCCTGTACGAACACCAAAACCACCGCAGGATCTTTTCCTTCCCCCTCCGATGCTGGCCGTACCGAGCTCGCTGCCCTCCATATATTCCCTCCCTCCTGGAACCCTACCTGCTCCCTACGCCTCCTCCCACATCGCCGCCACCGCTTCCATCTCTTCCACCTCCCCTCCGCTTGTCTGATCCTTGAACCTGCACGAGAGAGAATACAGAGAGGGGTGAGCTCGCGGCCATCCCCTGCCATGGTCACCTCGAGGAGCCACGGGTCCCGGGAATGGAACCGCGGCGTCCTCTTGGGCCTCCCCGTCCCCTTGCCGTCTGCCGAGAACCGCCGGGGAGCCCACGCCGTCGCCGGGACTTTCCTCCTCGCCGCTGTCCATCAGTCTGCATCGACAACCACCGAAGGTGATCGCCTCCTTCTCCTCTTCCCCTTCCGCGCCCTGCTGTTCGCCTCCACACCCCCGTACCCGCACGTTATACCCAAGCACATCCACGCACCGCGAGCCCTAGTCACCGTCGTGTCCCACCGGAGAAACCACCGTCGAGCACTGCTGCTGTTCCGTCAGGTTCAGACTGAACCTGTTCGGGTTCAGTTAAAACGCGCAGAGACGACTCAACCCGCATCCTACCCCCTACCTGCTAACAAACCACAAGCCACCGCAGTGGCAAAGACCCCTGTGCGCACGCCCCAGCTCACGGGTTCGATCCCCGCGGCCGCCAGGCCCCCTTTTTTCCCTTTTATTCGCGCATGCACGGGCGGGTCCCGCTGGTCAGTGACCGCGGTGGCTGCATGGCGGACACCCGCGCCTCGTCAGCACCCGCGTGGCGCTAGGGCCCGCAGGTCAGCCGCTGTGGCTGGCTCTGCCCTCGGTGAACCCGTCCCAGATCCAGATCTGGATCCAGATCTTTGCAGAGAGGCCCCTGCCTCCACTTTTCTTTCGCAAATCAGTCCCTGGTCTTTTGCAAATAACCCTAAAATTCAAATGACTATAATTTCTAGTTCACAAACCCAAATGACACAAATTTTATATGTATCCCCATCAAAATTCCATGAACTTTTCAAATATGCTTCTTGTTTTCTATTTTGAATTTTCAAAATGCAATTCAAATTTGAATTCAAATAATTCAATTGTAATTTGCAACAATTCATAAATAATTCATACTAATTCCAAATAAGGCTAATAAAATATGTTTTCCATACCATTTTGAATAACCTTTTCAAATATAAATTTTGTTTCATGGTTTGAATAATTTAAATTGCCTAAATAATTTAATACTTGTTTAATTCATTTAAATTTGATAAAATCATAACTTGCTCAAAATAAAATAATTTTGAACATGCAAAATATGTTTTCAAACCATCAAAGTGTGAACTTTTCAAATGTGAGTTGAAATTATGTTTTGAACAAATAAAACTTCAATTAAATTCAAACTTGTTTTAAATCCATTTAAAACTTGTTTAATATTGTTTAATTCATAATTAAATTATCCTAATTCCAATTTCCATATTTGAAACATGTAATCCAACTAAAATTTGATGATCTTTTCAAATATAAATTTTGTTATTTGTTTTGAACACTTTAACTTGATGAAAACAACAATTGTTTATGTGACACCCTTAAGGAACCAAAATTTTCTAACTTAATAAATAAATTTCTAAAATTGGTGAACCTTATTCCCAATTGGTTCTATTGTTGTTATTTTGCTGTTTTCCTCATCCATGCATCATGCTAATCCACCTTTACCTGTTGATTAGTTGGAAAACAATTGTTTCAACCATAATTCATGGGCTTTTCATATGCAACTCAAATTGCATATGGGTCCATTTAAATCTGTTTATCCTGTCAACTAGTTTACTTTGATGCATCTTTAAACTTGTCAAGCATCCATATCTAGATCATGCTGGATCTTTTGCCGTAGTAGTAATTGTTGCATCCGGTGTTTGTTTGAGGTTCATTGCTTCTTCCCGGATAGGACGTTGAGATGATGTGAGCAACGACAAGTTCTGCTACCTTGCGGGATCTCAGGCAAGTATACTCACTTGCTGCCAAATGGCTGCCTTTCATCACTTGTTACCGATTCTTTCCGTTGTTCCTTTCTGCTAGCCTTGGTAGTAGTTGTTTCTGTTACGAGCCTATCACATGAATCCTTTAACCCTGATATTGCCTCACCTCCATACCTATAACCATTGCTTGTTACCCGTGTCTTACTAGCATGCTTAGGGTTGTTTTGCTCGAGTCTGTTACCCGTTACTTTCTGTTACTATTTCATTATGTTCTGGGGGCTCGATGTTTAATCAATCAATCATGCTAATGTTATTGTTAAATAATAATTTGATGATAAGGCACCGGCAGGAGGCCCTTGTGGTTTTGAGGCCTGCTAGTGTCGACCCTAATAGGAAAAGGGTCTTGTCTACTGATCCATGATGAGCGCACTACCCGCATGTGGGAAGCGAGTATGGGCGCCCCCCTCAATTTGATTCGATTCGCATCTCGTCCAAATCGCCTCATTTAGTTCGGGTTTTCCATTTGCTGCATGCATGATCTTGCGAGCCCTTGGATCCCGGGTGGAACTTTCGTAGTCGGCATATAGGGGGACACGGTCTTAGAGTGCTATGAGGGTCCATTTTCTTCTGGGCTCGATTAGCCGTGCGCCCAAGGTGCTTTGGGCTTGATGCGAAGAAGAGTTGAGTTGTGTAGAGTACCCCGCTTGGTGGGAGGCATCCCATCTGGCGGGTTATTCTTGCGTGTATGGCCAAATTGGTGCAACCCTGCAGGGATAATCTTCTCGAGAAGCCGTGTTTTCCGCGGTTATGGATTACTTGGTGAAAGTACTGGCTAACAAGTACTCAGGACAACTTAAACATAATGATTAACAATCTTTCACCCAATGATTAACAACTTGACTAGTAATAGGATTATTGACACAATAATCTGAACCATCATTAATCCAACTGCGTGAGTTATCCTCGGATTGCTTCTTTGGATAAGGGGCGAGATCCAGGATGGGTTTGTTTGAAGTTATCTTTCAGTTGGTTACAATAATCGATCTTATCTTCTTTCTGTTAGCCGGAAGTTGTAGTATCTCTCTGTAGTTGGTTAGTGCAGCCCGCTGTCGCTTATTTGCAATAACCCCTTCCTTTCCGTTGATCCCAAAGTATTTGTATCTTGTGATGACTGGCTACGCCGGTATCTTGTGAGTATGGTTTATCCACTTGCCAGTACTTAACCGTACTGACCCACGAATCTCTTTCGTGGCTGCATATTCAATATTGCAGTCAACAGGTTTAAAGTCTGACGACGTTAGCTTGTGAATCCCTCCGGCTTGGCCTGGGCAGGGATTGGACGCTCTCGGTTATCTTCAGGACTCTTAGTCCAATTTGTATCTTGTCCGTAGACGGACGATATGTTGTTTCTTCCGCTGTTATTTGGATCTTTGTAAGGTATCAGTTGTATCCCCTGGCTCGTTTGAGTCATCTTGTATCCATCTGTTTCTGTTGTAATTGTGGAATATTCATGAACTATTGTAATGTTATCACAAGTGGCAACCTGGAATCGGTTATTATGTGGATTTTGGCGGGAATGCTGAAATCTGCATAGTGCCCGATCTCGGGGCGTCACAAATGGTATCAGAGCCTTGGTTCCGATTCCCGAGATTGTTTCGATACGAATGGTTATCGAAGCAACGGGTCCGCAAAGCCTTTAGGATAACCTCGCTAACGGTCGTTGTTTCTAGAGTGTCAAAAACTATTTCCGCTAAACTATTTTGGAAAAACATCTCAATAGGATTCTTGTTTTCTCCTTATCCATATTCTATTTCCCCTCCCATCTTATTTGTTTTGGAGTCTCCCCTCTGGTCTATCTTTCAAAGTATTAGGATCCTACGTGGGTGGACGTTTCTGAGCCCTTTAACCTAATAGGTTCGATCATCGGAAGATTCCTGGTGGAAGAACATCGTCGTCACTCCGAGCAAGAATCCCTTGTTAGTGGTGTCGAGGAGATCAACTGAAAGCACGAAGAATCGATAGTCGAACTTCTTTCCCCTCCCGGGTTAGCAGGTGGATTGCGAGGGCGCAATCCCTTGTTAGTGGTGTCGTCTGTAACACCTGGGGTGTTACCCTTAGAGAGTTGTTTGTTTTCTTTTTTGCTTGCATCATATGCATCACATTGCATTGCACCATGTTTGCATCACAACTGAAAAAAAAATTCAAAACAATTTAAACCTTCACACATGTCTAAAAAATTTCAATTGAAACTTGCAACTCAAATTGTTTTCAATAAGTTGAAGTTGAATTTATTTCAATTTGCCTGCTAAGTAAAGTTTTCCCTGTTATTAAAAACCCTAATGGCAAATTAAATTTCAAATAAAATCATAGTTGATATGATCCAAATTGAGGTTTAAAATTAAATTCTTGCAAAACAAATTTTTCAATAATGTTTGCATAATGGTTTGAACTTATTAAATGGAATTTGCTTATTTCCCACAATTCCCAAATCAAACATTGTTTGAAATTCAACTAACCACTTAAAAAAATCAAACTAATATTTCCAAATCTTGAAAATCATTAACTAACCTTTGCTTTTGATTATTGTTTGCAACTTAATAAAAATTAATTATCAACTAAACACCCCCAAACTCTATTTGGAAAATTAACACAAATAATTCCTAACCCTAAAACCCCAAAATCCTTTTTCCACCTTGTGAAAATAATGCTAACATTGCTTTCATTTTTCTATTTGAAAAAATAATAAAATATATTATACAATAAACCACCCCAAAACCCCTATCCTTTCTCTCTCTCCCTCTTTGATCTCTTGCAAAAAAATGGAAAAGGGAAAAAAAAATAGCAAGGAGAGGACAGCAGCCCACCCATCCTTTTTTTTCCCCAAAGCCCATTCCCTTTTTTTCTCTCTTTCTGGCCCACCAATTCCTTTCTGTCGTCTTCCTCCCCTCCTGTACGAACACCAAAACCACCGCAGGATCTTTTCCTTCCCCCTCCGATGCTGGCCGTACCGAGCTCGTTGCCCTCCATATATTCCCTCCCTCCTGGAACCCTACCTGCTCCCTACGCCTCCTCCCACATCGCCGCCACCGCTTCCATCTCTTCCACCTCCCCTCCGCTTGTCTGATCCTTGAACCTGCACGAGAGAGAATACAGAGAAGGGTGAACTCGCGGCCATCCCCTGCCATGGTCACCTCGAGGAGCCACGGGTCCCGGGAATGGAACCGCGGCGTCCTCCTGGGCCTCCCCGTCCCCTCGCCGTCTGTCGGGAACCGCCGAGGAGCCCACGCCGTCGCCGGGACTTTCCTCCTCGCCGCTGTCCATCAGTCTGCATCGACAACCACCGAAGGTGATCGCCTCCTTCTCCTCTTCCCCTTCCGCGCCCTGCTGTTCGCCTCCACACCCCCGTACCCGCACGTTACACCCAAGCACATCCACGCACCGCGAGCCCTAGTCACCGTCGTGTCCCACCGGAGAAACCACCGTCGAGCACTGCTGCTGTTCCGTCAGGTTCAGACTGAACCTGTTCGGGTTCAGTTAAAACGCGCAGAGACGACTCAACCCGCATCCTACCCCCTACCTGCTAACAAACCACAAGCCACCGCAGTGGCAAAGACCCCTGTGCGCACGCCCCAGCTCACGGGTTCGATCCCCGCGGCCGCCAGGCCCCCTTTTTCCCTTTTATTCGCGCATGCACGGGCGGGTCCCGCTGGTCAGTGCCGCGGTGGCTGCGTGGCGGACACCCGCGCCTCGTCAGCACCCGCGTGGCGCTAGGGCCCGCAGGTCAGCCGTTGTGGCTGGCTCTGCCCTCGGTGAACCCGTCCCAGATCCAGATCTGGATCCGGATCTTTGCAGAGAGGCCCCTGCCTCCACTTTTCTTTCGCAAATCAGTCCCTGGTCTTTTGCAAATAACCCTAAAATTCAAATGACTATAATTTCTAGTTCACAAACCCAAATGACACAAATTTTATATGTATGCCCATCAAAATTCCATGAACTTTTCAAATATGCTTCTTGTTTTCTGTTTTGAATTTTCAAAATGCAATTCAAATTTGAATTCAAATAATTCAATTGTAATTTGCAACAATTCATAAATAATTCATACTAATTCCAAATAAGGCAAATAAAATATGTTTTCCATACCATTTTGAATAACCTTTTCAAATATAAATTTTGTTTCATGGTTTGAATAATTTAAATTTCCTAAATAATTTAATACTTGTTTAATTCATTTAAATTTGATAAAATCATAACTTGCTCAAAATAAAATAATTTTGAACATGCAAAATATGTTTTCAAACCATCAAAGTGTGAACTTTTCAAATGTGAGTTGAAATTATGTTTTGAACAAATAAAACTTCAATTAAATTCAAACTTGTTTTAAATCCATTTAAAACTTGTTTAATATTGTTTAATTCATAATTAAATTATCCTAATTCCAATTTCCATATTTGAAACATGTAATCCAACTAAAATTTGATGATCTTTTCAAATATAAATTTTGTTATTTGTTTTGAACACTTTAACTTGATGAAAACAACAATTGTTTATGTGACACCCTTAAGGAACCAAAATTTTCTAACTTAATAAATAAATTTCTAAAATTGGTGAACCTTATTCCCAATTGGTTCTATTGTTGTTATTTTGCTGTTTTCCTCATCAATGCATCATGCTAATCCACCTTTACATGTTGATTAGTTGGAAAACAATTGTTTCAACCATAATTCATGGGCTTTTCATATGCAACTCAAATTCCATATGGGTCCATTTAAATCTGTTTATCCTGTCAACTAGTTTACTTTGATGCATCTTTAAACTTGTCATGCATCCATATCTAGATCATGCTGGATCTTTTGCCGTAGTAGTAATTGTTGCATCCGGTGTTTGTTCGAGGTTCATTGCTTCTTCCCGGATAGGACGTTGAGATGATGTGAGCAACGACAAGTTCTGCTACCTTGCGGGATCTCAGGCAAGTATACTCACTTGCTGCCAAATGGCTGCCTTTCATCACTTGTTACCGATTCTTTCCGTTGTTCCTTTCTGCTAGCCTTGGTAGTAGTTGTTTCTGTTACGAGCCTATCACATGAATCCTTTAACCCTGATATTGCCTCACCTCCATACCTATAACCATTGCTTGTTGCCCGTGTCTTACTAGCATGCTTAGGGTTGTTTTGCTCGAGTCTGTTACCCGTTACTTTCTGTTACTATTTCATTATGTTCTGGGGGCTCGATGTTTAATCAATCAATCATGCTAATGTTATTGTTAAATAATAATTTGATGATAAGGCACCGGCAGGAGGCCCTTGTGGTTTTGAGGCCTGCTAGTGTCGACCCTAATAGGAAAAGGGTCTTGTCTACTGATCCATGATGAGCGCACTACCCGCATGTGGGAAGCGAGTATGGGCGCCCCCCTCAATTTGATTCGATTCGCATCTCGTCCAAATCGCCTCATTTAGTTCGGGTTTTCCATTTGCTGCATGCATGATCTTGCGAGCCCTTGGATCCCGGGTGGAACTTTCGTAGTCGGCATATAGGGGGACACGGTCTTAGAGTGCTATGAGGGTCCATTTTCTTCTGGGCTCGATTAGCCGTGCGCCCAAGGTGCTTTGGGCTTGATGCGAAGAAGAGTTGAGTTGTGTAGAGTACCCCGCTTGGTGGGAGGCATCCCATCTGGCGGGTTATTCTTGCGTGTACGGCCAAATTGGTGCAACCCTGCAGGGATAATCTTCTCGAGAAGCCGTGTTTTCCGCGGTTATGGATTACTTGGTGAAAGTACTGGCTAACAAGTACTCAGGACAACTTAAACATAATGATTAACAATCTTTCACCCAATGATTAACAACTTGACTAGTAATAGGCTTATTGACACAATAATCTGAACCATCATTAATCCAACTGCGTGAGTTATCCTCAGATTGCTTCTTTGGATAAGGGGCGAGATCCAGGATGGGTTTGTTTGAAGTTATCTTTCAGTTGGTTACAATACTCGATCTTATATTCTTTCTGTTAGCCGGAAGTTGTAGTATCTCTCTGTAGTTGGTTAGTGCAGCCCGCTGTCGCTTATTTGCAATAACCCCTTCCTTTCCGTTGATCCCAAAGTATTTGTATCTTGTGATGACTGGCTACGCCGGTATCTTGTGAGTATGGTTTATCCACTTGCCAGTACTTAACCGTACTGACCCACGAATCTCTTTCGTGGCTGCATATTCAATATTGCAGTCAACAGGTTTGAAGTCTGACGACGTTAGCTTGGGAATCCCTCCGGCTTGGCCTGGGCAGGGATTGGACGCTCTCGGTTATCTTCAGGACTCTTAGTCCAATTTGTATCTTGTCCGTAGACGGACGATATGTTGTTTCTTCCGCTGTTATTTGGATCTTCGTAAGGTATCAGTTGTATCCCCTGGCTCGTTTGAGTCATCTTGTATCCATCTGTTTCTGTTGTAATTGTGGAATATTCGTGAACTATTGTAATGTTATCACAAGTGGCAACCTGGAATCGGTTATTATGTGGATTTTGGCGGGAATGCTGAAATCTGCATAGTGCCCGATCTCGGGGCGTCACAAGAGGCCAGTGTACTATTCCAGCGAGGTAATCCCCAACTCAAAGCAAAATTACCCTCACTACCGGAAGATGACATATGGAGTCTATATGGTTGCCAAGAAGGTCAAGCACTATTTTCAAGAGCATCCAATGACAGTGGTGAGTACTGCCCCCATCTCGAAGATCATGGGCAACAAGGATGCAAGTGGCCGAGTAGCCAAATGGGCCATTGTGATGGCTGCTTACAGCCCAATGTATGCGAGAAGATAAGCCATCAAGTCTCAGTCGCTGGCAGATTTCTTTGTTGATCGGGCCGAGATGCAATATGAGCCTCCACTGCCGGAAATAAATTACTGGCGAATGCATTTTGATGACTCCAAGGTGAAAGAAGGTCTCAGTGCCGGTGTTGTGCTCACCTCACCCAAGAATGATCAGATCAATTATGTCCTGCAAATTCATTTTGCAGCATCCAATAATTTGGCCGAGTATGAGGCCCTAGTCCACGGACTGAAAGTAGCCAAGGAGATTGGTATTCGCCGAATAATATGCTATGGGGATTCAGACTTAGTTGTTCAGCAAGCCTCTGGGACTTGGGACGCGGAGGATGCCAACATGTCATCATATCGGTTCCTTGTCTAGAACATCTCGGGATTCTTTGATGGATGTGAGTTCCATCATATCCACCAAGCTGAAAATGATGCTGACGATACTCTGTTCAAGTTGGGTTCGTCTCGACAGTCCATCCCGGCAGGAATCACTTTGGAGCATCTCGGGAAGTCGTCCATGAAACCATCGCTCGAGTCGGATTTAATCTTTGTCCCGGCTAATCCAGAACCAGAAGTTGTTCTAATGGAGGTAGATGTGGGGTGCATCATGGAGAGCTCAGGGACTGCCTCCTTCATCTTGGGGACTGCCTCGCAGAACCAGGGGACTCGGGGACTCGTTCCTACCTTGGCGCCTGTCATGTCGGCTGATCCTATGGAGATTGATGAGCCCATTTTTCCTATTCGACCGATACCGAGTTGGGCCCAACCCATAATGTCTTATCTAGCAGATGGTACTTTGCCGAGTGATGAGATCTCGGCCAGGCAAATACAGAGAAGATCCAAAGGCTACACCATCATCAACAAAGAGTTGCACAAGAGAAGTTCCACAGGCGTGCTCCAGCGCTGTGTTGAACCAGAAGAGGGAGGAGAGATTCTCCGAGAGATACATCAGGGAGAATGTGGGCATCACGCCTCATCTCGGGCTCTAGTGAAGAAAGCATTTCGGCATGGCTTCTTTAGCTCACTACCTTGCAGCAAGCAGAAGATCTAGTAAGGAAATGCAGTGGGTGCCAGAGATATGATAGCAAGATCCATATGCCAGCTTCCGAGCTCAAGACCATCCCTATCACTTGGCCATTTGCAGTATGGTGTTTCGACATGGTGGGACCCTTCAAGCTAGCTCGGGGAAACATGACTCACATCTTGGTCACGGTTGACAAGTTTACCAAGTGGGTTGAGGTGAAACCAATCCGGAAGTGTGATGGGCATACAACTGTGACCTTTCTGAAGGATATTATCCTGAGATATGGCTACCCGCATGGGATCATCTCGGATAATGGAATTTTTTTTCGCCGAGGGAGCTTTTGCTCGGTTCTGCAAGGAGAAGAGGATCCGACTTGACATTGCGTTAGTCGCGCATCCGGAATCAAATGGGCAAGTTGAAAGAGCCAATGGCATGGTTCTATCCGGGATAAAACCCCGATTAATTGAGCCATTACAGCGAACCCCGGGTTGTTGGCTGGATGAGCTACCAGCGGTGTTGTGGAGTCTAAGGACTACCCCTAACCAATCTACCGGATACACACCATTCTTACTGGTATATGGAGCAGAGGCTATGTTGCCCACTGACATAGTGCATGACTCACCGAGAGTGACCCTCTATATAGAGGCAGAGGCAAGAGAATCCAGAGAAGATGATGTTGATTTGCGAGAGGAAGCAAGAGAATTAACTCTGTCGAGATCAACTGTATATCAACAGAATCTGAGACGCTATCATAGCCGGAAAATAAGCCCACGGGTGTTCCGACAAGGAGATCAAGTGCTTAGGCTGGTGCAACGCACAACGGGGATGCACAAACTTTCGCCTCCATGGGAAGGGTCGTTCATTGTGAGCAAGCCTCTGCACAATGATGCATACTATCTCATTGATGCACAGGAACCACAAAAAACAGGATGCACAAGTCCGGAGAAAAACTAAGCGCCCCTGAAATATAGCTCTACTCCGCCGTTTTCATTCCTAAAAATTCATTGTATGTATCTCCTTACCAAGTTGAAACTATGTCGGCACCCCGAGAAGGGACCCGGGGACTTCCTGTGCCTAACTTGCTCTGCGTACTTGCTTTTTTACTTTTGTATGTCGGTTAGTCATCTCGGAATTTCATGCGTATGTTTAGTAGTGTGCTTAAACCTAAGGGCCAACTCTTCGACTTTGCTGCTGTCCGAAACCCGGGTTCATGGCAAGCAAGAGAACAAGCTAAGGGTCGATGATCACATGAAAAACTACTAATGAAAGAAAGAGTTAACCAACATATATAAGCTGTCGTTTCTTCTGTTTTCAGCTAAGTGTTGGGCAGTTTTAATTCATATCTTAGAGTTGTGAGTATTATAAACTTGGTTTTCAAAATCTCGTGACTCGACTATCAAAAAGCCACAAGTGGTGGGCAAGAGAGGAGAAGAAAAAAGCCGAGTGGATAAGAAAACATACTCAGGGACTCGACTTAAAGCAATCCGGCATTCAGCCAGTCTTGCGCAAACTTAATTAAAATTAAGTGGCAAAAGATAAATGTATTTCTTACAACTGCACCCGGCATACCCCAGATCTGACGAATTTAGAGAATATTTGATAAAGGTTCAGGCTGCAGCCAAAGGAGTGGAATCTGCGTTGGTCCTCGCCGGGATGGTGGACTCGGTGGCAGCCTCGGTGGTGACCATCTCGGTGGCGACGGTCTCAGCAGCTGGGGTGACAGTCGTCTCAGTGATTTTGGCCGGGTCAACCTCGGCCTCGATCACCTCGTCGACTTCCTCGGAGCCCTCATCCTCCTCATCTTCTCCTTCGACGTTGCCGCTCTCCTCGTCCTCGGACTCCTCTGCTTCCTCGTCCTCGGTTTCGGGCTTGGGAGGACCATCAATGAACTCCTTGGTATCGGCATAGGAGGCGAGCCGGTGCGTGGTTTCTTGGCAAGCCCGGACATGGACTTCATCTGTGGACCATTTGGACTTCGCCCGCATGGTCTTGAACGTGTTGAGGTTGATGGTGTTGGAATGCGTAGAGATAAACAAAACTTTTTCCTACACGGTACTTCCAAGATCTAGCCGAGGTAGAAGGCCACGATGATTACCACTAGACGCGCGGTTGCGGATTATCGATGAAGCGCGTCGGGGCAGTGCAGTCCATGATCCGATCCAGCCGATCCGATCCAGCGAACGTCGAAGTGCTAAACGTACAACACCTCTGCCGGTATCCACACGTACTAGGAGGAGCTCCGACGGCGGACTGCTAGGTCCGGTGCGACGGCTGGACTGAGTGGGGCTAGGGTTCCCAACGCATGGGAGTGGACTAACTTGCCCGCTGGGCAACCTGTGCCCCTCTTTATATAGCGAATGGTATTGGGCTTCACAACACTTGTGGCCCATTCCCTCTGTGAGTCCGAATCACAAAACCAGTCCATTTCCGGTTCGGGTCCAACCCGACCAATACTTGCTCCCGCTCTTAAGTGTGCGACCCTGCAGGCTCATGGCGACTTGGACACGATTGGAGTCCGACTCTCAATCGATCAATCGGTAGCGGCTCCTAGCAGAACGTGCCAACTCCCAAGTCCCATTGAGTCATTACGACATACCTTTCAATGTGATATTCATCTTAGTCCCTTTTGCCTCACGATATACCTTGTCGAACTATAGGCGATTTATCGTCATCCCTTAAATAGCTCAACTCTCTTCTCGATCCGTGATATATGATTCATCTGACTAACTCTTAGTCAATAGACACAGTTAACACTTAACTGAGTCGCGCATGGCCATGCTTCCTAAATCATATCACTCGAGAGGGCCCAGAGAATATCTCTCCATTCGGGGGGGCAAAATCCCATCATGATTATCCACATCATGCAACTTGCTTCTCATTCGACCCGAACTCTGCCTTTATAACTGCCTTGTCACAGAACAGCGTTTGACAGAACCTAAGTCGGCGATCCACAACTCGGATTGTGCGAGAACCTCAGGTCTAAGGATTACATTGATTGAGACATGCAAATGACGACGTACTCGTTGCATCTCAATATGGGTCAGTTCGACTTGCTAAACTCTTTAGCCAAGTCCGTGAACGTTGGAATGGCATCACCATGCCCATGACAAGTGGAACCATGTCATCAGCCAACACTCACATTAGTCTAGGGTGTGTGTCCAGCACAACCTTAATGACCAAGGACAATCTAGTATGAACAACATGAATATATAGTTCCACAATCGAATCACATATTCAATGACATACATCAGATGTTCAAAACAAGGACAACTTAATAAATTTATGAATACATTGGGAATTACATCATCCATGATTGCCTCTAGGGCATATTCCCAACAGATGGACTCATACCAAGACAGAACAAATTGCAGAGTCTCATCTGCACCAGCTCGAGCTGCAAAAGCGCGCCACGCCTTGAGACGATCCCTGGTCTGGTCCAGACACTTGGCTAGCTCGTCAATTGACTAAGGGGCCTCTTTACCCGGCCAGAAGTTACGATACACCCGGAGCGCACTTGAGAGGAGGTTGGCTCCAATAGACCTGAGGGGCATAACTCGAGCCTTAATAGCCTCGACGAGATCCTCGATGCCAACCCTCTCCGTGACAACATCCCCAGCCTCAGCTCTTCTCTGCTTGGATTTCCCAATGGCATGTAAGGCGCTACCTTCCAACTCGAGGAATGCTCCTGTCAGATAAGCTGTCCGAGTTAAGTCAACATCAGTATAGCAGATCAGATCAAGAATTAGAAGAAACAGAGAAAATACAAAGCTTACTTTTCAGCTCCAGGTTGAGTGGGAGAGCTTGGTCAGCCACATGTCGAAATCCGAGTTGGCCTTGTCCAGCTGGGCTTCTGAGGAGCTCTGATGGGGGGATAGTAACCCGGTAGGCCAACTCCAAGGTGTAACCCGGCCCAAAGGATGTAGCACAGGATCCGGCTAAGAATAAAGAGACTTCTGGAAGGCCCAAAGTTTGTAGGCCTCGTAACCCGGATTGTGGGTTGCGGTAAGGAAAGCTAGGGTTTGTGAGCAAAGTTCGAATAGGACTCAAGATGTGCCTTGAAGGGCAAGTTAGGGGTGTACGGGTGCTTTATAAACCGGCCCCTAGGTTTAGTTTGCCAGAGATTCAAGTCATAGTTGTAACACCTGTTATCGAGTATCCAGCATAATTCATATTGAGATCCGGCGAGTTATTTTCCGGTTCTTAGATTGCTTTCCGCCATGTCTTCCTTCGAGCTAAACCCTCTCCCGAATACCTGTGTCGACTTGCCCCAAGATCAGTTACCCCCAGTAACATCTGCCGTGATTATCCCACGACAGTTGGCGCCCACCGTGGGGCCTGCGTCCAAAGGTGTTTACATCACGGGAGAAGCTCGGAAGGGCATGAAGAACCTCATCGTCGGGGAAATCTACGTCAACAGCAAAGGAGAGAAGATGGTAGACGATTCTGGCTGGGGGCCAGAGTCGGATCACCTCGAAACCGGATCCGTCGTGACAGTCGGCAGCATCAACGTCTTCATCGGTATGGTATGTACTTCCAGTTCGAATCGTGATAATCTTGGATCTGATTCTGTGTCAGGGGAAGACACGTATGTCCAATCGGAAAAAGAAGAGTCGATTGGAACAACGGGTCAGATAGAGAGGGAGGATGATACCGAGTCTATACGGGATTTATCGGAGGATCGATATGAGAAGGAAAACAGCGAGGAAGAACAATACGAATCTACACCGGGCATCATGCGCCGGGTTGCAGTTTATGCGGCTCCCGCGACCAATCTCAATCAAGAAAACGCAGCCGCGGCGCCAGTCGGGGCGGCTCAGGCAGTGGCCCAGCAGCAAGGTACAGTTGACCCGGTCTTGGTCCAGGTCGATGGAGAGTCGGCATCAGTCACCAGTCGCCCAGCAGACGAGGAGCGACACGCAAATATGTTTGGGTTCCAAGCAAACCGGACACCGGGGGCGGGCCCCTCGAATCCGCGCCACCCGGCTCTGTTCGATAATAATTTGATCTTGGACCCCACAGTCCTGGCCACAGTTATTACCCCAGAAAACGCGGCAGAGCGCGCAAGGGACCTGGACGTGGCTCGTCGCGCATTGGAGCAGCAAAGAAGGCAAGTAGAAGCAGAAAGGCAGGGGATGGCCGCGCGGCAGCGCGAATTGGATGATCGAGAGACCCGGCTCCGGGAGGAAACGACAAGGATGCACCAAAGGCACCGAACTATGCTGCCGGCAACAGGAGGGGTTATTAACCCGACTGCCCTGGTGTTCACGCCTCAAGATCAGCCGATTCCACCGGTGAACAAAGGGACCATACCGCGACCGTCAACAGGAGCACAGCCGGTAAACGCGCCAGCCGGGTTACCTTTGCCACAGACGGGGGTGACAGCCGGCAATACCATGCCACCACCACCATCACGATTCCACACACCAGCAGGCCATTACAACAATCCCATGGACAACGTGTACGCAGCAACACTCGCATTAAACCAGATTCCTGTAGGAGATTCGCCTCATGCAGAAGGAACCCGACGAGCGATCGATCTGCTACACACCGCGGTAGCACAGCAAGCCAATTATCCGGATCATAGAAGCGGAATGCATGGGACACCGTACGTCAGTCAGCAACAGGGCAATGTCCAAGCAAGTGCGGCACGACGAAGGGAAGAGCAACAGCAAATGCCGCCTCCACCGCGTATCCAGACAGTACCAGTAGTATCAGCAGCGCAGGCGGTGGTGGACAGTTCCAGGGCCAGAAGAGCCGGGGCCGGGTCTGCGGGGCACGAGTTGCCGGTGGCGCCGCACCTCGTGGCACCCCCAGCCGGGTCACGTGTCTCCCGAATAAGACCAGCCCCAACCACCCTGGCGGGACCCAAGTGCCTCTCGGACGATATCAGAGCAGAACCTTACCCGGAGAAGTTCAAAGAACCGGGGAAAGTAGTAAATTATGAGCCAACAATGGATCCAGAAACGTGGCTGAGCAGCTACGAGATGGCAATGTCAATTCGCAACGCATCCGAGAATCTCCAAGCCAAATTCATGTACTTAATGATGTCAGAGGGAGCAGCAAAGTTATGGTTCACCAATTTACCGGAAAAGTCGATCAAATCGTGGGAGGAGCTAAAGACCGCATTTATCAAGCACTTTCATGGGACATGCAGAAAGTTGTTTACTATTGATGATTTAGAAAGATGCGTTCAGAAGAAAGGAGAGTCAGCACGCAGCTGGGTACGCCGGGTTATGGAGATACTCCACTCGTCTACAGATATCCAGCCTAAGGACGCGCTACAAGCTATGGCAAAAACATGTAAGTATGTTCCTTTAGTGCAAAAGCTAACTCGCATGAAATCTAGTAGGAATGCAGCGGAAGTTACGATGGGAGAGTTAATGGATGCGTGCAACAAACACGCTGCAACGGATACCACAGAAGAGGAAGTTGATGACAAGAAAGCAAAAGCAAACACAAGTAGCAGTGGGAAAACCGGCCATGGATCGGCGCCAAATAATAATGGAAATAGCCAGAACAAGCGCCCGTTTGAAGGGAATTCCGAGTTTGTAGCCAACACGGAGGCCGGGTCTTCAAGACCTAGATCCGAAGGAAATTTTAATACTGGAAATCACAATGGGGGACACTACCAAGGACCTCCAAGACCAAGCAACAGTTGGGACATATTTAGGATGGCATGCCCGAAGCATAGCAGGAACGGCAAGCCGGCCAATCATTCATTGGAGCAGTGTGCCGACTTACAAAGGTGGAAGAACGAGGAAGTGAACAGAGCCATGCGAGGTGCAGGCCGAGGAGGAGGCCCGGGCCTAGGTGGAAATTTGGGCAACGGACCGCCCCCAGCCGGCAACCCGCCAGCTGGAAATCAAGGTAACAATCAAGGGGGAGCGGGAGGTTTTCAAGCTAACCCCAAACAGCTGGGTCAATATCATGTGCACACTACGGGAGGCTCTAACAAGGATAAGAAGATACTAAAACAAGCAGTTAATTCGGTCTCTTCCGCTGTTCCAAGATATTTGAGGTGGTCAGAGCAAGAGGTAACATGGAGCAGGAAGGATCACCCGGACAGAGTTGATCACCCGGGAGTCTTAGCTTTGGTAGTAGCACCACAGGTCAACGGCTACGAGCTGAAAAAAGTCTTGATGGATGGAGGAAGTAGTATCAATATCTTGTACTGGGAAACTTTTCTGCGCATGGGCTTAAAGGAATCGCAGCTGCAAAAGAGTACAACATTTTTTCACGGGATAGTGCCGGGTCATTCGGCATGCCCCGAAGGAAAGGTGGCACTGGAAGTAGCTTTTGGAGAGTCAAAGGACAACTACCGAGTCGAGTGGCTTACCTTTGAGGTAGTAAAGTTGCGCAGTCCTTATCATGCATTGTTTGGAAGGCCGGCTTATGCCAAGTTCATGGCGAGACCGTGTTATGTGTACCTACAGCTGAAAATCCCGGGTCCTAAGAAGACCATTACAATACACGGAAATCGAGATATAGCAGCTGAATGTGATGAGGGAGATGCGGCAATGGCGAGCAAGCCTGCAGGAAGGAAGAGCTCAAACATTACCGTTCTCAGGTGGACCTAGAAGAGAGGACAACGTCAAAAAAGCCAACTCCTGAGGGGGACAAAGCAAAAGTTAGGGCAGAACAAAACCCTAAGATGGTAGGCTTCATTAGGAGCGATCCTTTCAAAACCCCTAGCAGGGAAGAAGAAGACGTACCGCCATCCGCAGCTGATCACGCTTCAAGGACGATATACCCGGATTGGCTAGCAAATCCGGTACTCATTATGAAAGGGCCTAGCAAATGGAGAATGTGCATCGGCCGTACCAACGCGAGGCCGATTCTCGAGAATAACTAAAGCAGTGTAATGGACGGCAGGTTTCATACGCACTCTTTCCTACCCAGGGTACCTAAGGGGACTGGAAGGTTTTTAATGAGGCGGCCTGCTGATTCAAAGAAGAAATTTTTATCAATAAAAGAAGATGGTCTCGAGTCTTATCATGGTCCTTGCTTCAGTTACAAGTAAGTAATGCTTGTTATTATCAATACGTCAATATCATCGAAATACGTCACGTGCATATAGGTCTTCGGGGATTGGTGTGCTTAAATAAGTAATCACAAACCCGGAGACCCGGCCTTGATGCCTATGAGTTATGAGGGCTGATTACTCGAAAAAACGGGTACGGCTGCAATCTTATAACCGGACAAAGGAGCCAAATTTCTTGATTATTCTTACTTAAGCTCGATGTGACTCGCGCTAAAGTGGCATGATCTGTTCACTTACGATTACAATCAAACTATGCAGCCCAATGGGACTTGCTTGACCCTGTTTTTCGTATAGATGTAACAGCATGGTATCCACGCGAAAGCCGGCTTACAGTACAAGATAATCAAAAGGGTCATCTAAACCACAAGTCCATGCAGAGTATAAGGCTCAAATAGCCGGAAACTCAACAAGTATTAAGCATGACTTCAGTATTTATGTGAATAGCTATCGGTTTTCAGCTTGGTAAAGAGCAGTTTGTCATCTGAGAAAGGCCACGCCCCCTTAGCTCGTACTTTGGGTCATGGGGACTGGGGACTTCGAGACAGAAACAAACTGCTTAACTACTAAAGCTCGTAAACCTTAGTTTCCGAGTCTTGGGGACTTAAAGAAAAGTCCGTCTATCAAAACCTACGATACTCGGTTAGCCGAGTCTCAAAAGGGAATCAAAAGCAAGAGTTCAAAGTATCGAGAATAAGCTTACATGTAACACAAGGATCGAGATTATCAAAAGCCGGGAGAGGCAAAGAGTTATCATAAATTAACAAGCGCAAAGTCATAATATCAGTATCAATGTTGCACAGGCGCACAGCTAAAAATCATATCAGTCTCGAGAAACGCAAAACACTAGATATCATCCTACTCGGCATCCTGGGAGTGGTCCTCCGGGTCTTCGTCTTGGACTTGCTCCTTGGCTTTGCCAGCAGTTTTACCCGGACTCTTCACGTCAGGACGGACAGGAGGAGGAACGGCTGGTGTTGAGGTAGACGGCTTCACGCCTAGTTCGGTTTCTCTCTTCGCAGCCTCTTCTTTCCTCCTGGCCAGGTCAGTCGACCACTTTTCCAGCATATCAAAAGGAGGGGGTGCCTCCACCAGAATGACCTTGCCCTCAGAGTCATATGAGCTCATAATTGTGTTTAGATCCATTTTATCTGCCAAAGTTGTGGCCGAGTGACGTACCGAAGATTGTATAGCTTTGAAGTCCTGGGGTTTAAACTTAGACCCGTCAGCCTTGAATTCTGGGAACCCGGATACTACCTTGGCCGGGTCAAGCTTAGGAAAATAAGCCTTCGCCAGCGTCAAAGCCCGGGTCATCCCAATCCGGCAAGACGAACGCTTCAATATTTCAATCCATCCAGGCGCTGTGGACAGGGCCTGCATGAGATTTTCTTCGCCCGGGTATACCTCCGAAGGCCACTTTATAGCATCCAGCAAAAGTTTCGTGCCGGCAAAAAATGTCCGGAGCACAGTCTTCAGAGTTTTAGCCTGAGTAACGGTGTTCTCCTCCGGAGCAGCAAGGTTAGCACCTGCAATCGAAACACACAAAAGCATATCAGTAATCTTGATTATTACAACGGCGAGATAGAGATACGCAAGTTAATTGCAAATAACAAACTTACTTAGCAGGATACGGTAAGTGTCCGTAATTTGAGTTGACAGGTTATTCAGCGAGGATTGGGCAGCATTGTATTTGTTCTTGTATTTGGAGACATCTTTTTTCAAAGTCTTTATCTCCGCTTCAAGGGTTTCCCTACGTTTTGTTTCCGCAAGCAAGAGCTGCTCAGTTTTAAGTAATGTTTCATCCGACTGAGTCATCTCCGCCTGCAAAGAATGAGTGCAACTGTAAGCCGGATATCACGAGAATATTTCCTTCTGAGGCAGTAATTACAGAAAATTATTATGCGAAGTACCGAGAATAATTACAGAAAATTATGCTCGGAACTTGGGGACTGGATGTATAGTAAGAAGTATCAAGTAAGATTACCTGATGTGCTGCAGCCATACGCTCTAGGATATTTCCTTCTGAAGCTTTCATGGCGAGAAGAGCGCTCATCAGCTGGTTAAAATCAGCGTTATCCGAGTTAGATGACTCGGGTACCTGGAAAGTGGGAAAAGGAGCTTTCCTTGTAACAGGAGGTGGCACCCGGGTCATCCGAATGTCGGAGTCTGGTCCCCCTCCCGCGCTCGAAGCTGCTCCCTTCTCCTTCTCGCCTGCGTGCGAAGCGATTGGATACCCGGTGTCATGCCTAGCTAGCTCCGGTGGCGACGCTCGCTCGTCGCCAGTTGTGGTGAAGGCACCATCAGCCGGCTCGTTCTCGACCCGGACCTTAGCCTCAGTGTCCTCCTGGTCGCTAATAACAACCGTGGCTCTGTAGAAGGTGCGAAGGCACAATTAATCTTTGGTTATGAAAAAGGCGATAAAAGCTCGGTATAATGTCAGGAAAAGGCGTTTACCCGGTGTTCACCGGGAAGTCCGAAGGAAAGCCGCTGCTAGATCCGGAAGATACTGAGAAATGCCAAGCAAGGTTTGAGATTATGTTGCAAAGGAATGTCCGGAAAGAGTTTTTATTTACGATATAAATACCAGAGTGTCGAGCCGGGGGCGATGAAGTGCCCGGGTTAAGGGCCTCGTTGCCCGGATGGTTCCGAGTTACTCGGCGCCTAGTCGTGGGTGGTTCCTTCATTTATGATCAAAAGGGGTGAAGGTGGGGTTAGCCCCGAAATGGCGTTACGGGAACAAAAAATTAAAGTGCAAGGGAACGAAATAAAAACCTGGAGGGCGATCCTCTGGGATTTCCTTTTGGATCCAGCTTTGGTGGCCGGCTCCGGCTCATCCTCCTCGCTGGCGGACTCTTCCATGCCATCTGTCTCTTCTTCCTCGTCTTGGTCCTCTCGTTCTGAAAGGTATTAAAGTTATAGCATAAGGAAAAAGAGGAGGCAGGATATAATGTGTGCAAGGGGGTTAAGTATGCACCTTCGTCCGAATTAACGGCGTCATCTTCCTCCTCCGCGTCTCCAGAATTGGGAGGAGTATCGATTATCCAAAAGTCATTATCGGCCTGAGGTGAAAATGCCAGGGTAAGGGCCAATATTGAGTCAAGAGAAGCGGATAAAAGATGGCTTGTTAGAATCCAAAATCAAAGGGTAGAAAACTTACTGCAGGGGCCGGGTTCTCGAGGGTAAAAGGCTCTAATCCGGCTATGTTCCGGATTACCTCGAGCTTCTCTGTTAAGAAACCTTTAATCGTCTTGTTTGTATCGTTAGGAGCGAAGGTGCTGGTGGAGTATCGGATCGAGTCCGTGGTTTGGCCCGAATATTCACACATCAGTTTTTCACGAATAGAGTTGGGCTGGATGCGGAAGCTAACCCAGGTCTTCACCAAGTTTAGCCCGATGAGGCCTCGGGCTGATAAGATGGAGATCTTAGCCAACGAAGGCAAGATCGCCTCCCTGTCCGAGTCAGGGGCGAAGGCATTGAAAGACTCGGAAATGTCAAGCTGACCCTCCGAGTAACCCGGCAACTTCTTCTCGCCGGGTGGGGAGGTATCCTGGCAGTAGAAGTATGAGAGCTGCCAGTGCTTTACATGAGAATTGAGAGTGAGGGGAGGCATCAAGGAATTCTTGCGGCGCTGGATAGAAACCCCGCCGCAAGTAAGAAGTGCGCCGTCACCGCTTTCGCGGCACGGCTTGCACTGAAAGAGTTCAACAAAGAGAGCCAGACTTGGTGGAGTGCACAAGTAAGACTCGGAAAGAACGATAAAGTGGGTGATGTTCAGAACGGAGTTTGGGCCTATATCGAAAATACGGAGGTTGTAGTGATCTAGGACGTCACGAAAGAAAGGGTGACCCGGAGGCCTGAAGCCCCGGGTCACGTGTTCGACGAAACATATTACCTCATCCGTTGCTGGAGAAGGCCGGGTTTCGTTGCTTGGTACTCTCCAGCGGATAGATTCCTGGGGAGGAAGGATTCCAAGCTCGACCAACTCCTCCAGTTTGGCCTTGGTAACGGAGGATCTCCCCCAATTGGCTGAAATGGAGTTAGTGGATTTGGCTTTAGCCGGCTGTTTCCCCTGCCTCTTGGGTGCCATGGGGTTGACCTGGTAAAACATCAAAGGAAAGGAGGTGAGAAGCGAAAACTCGGAAATTAATGAATAATCAGTTACCGGTAACTTAAACATGATCCGGGTATTGCCTTGCTGGATCAAGTACGATCTGTCCGGGTATCGCATGTCGTTACGGAAGCTGTGAAGTTTTTCCGTAAAGCAAGTGTCTGGGGAAGGTAGAAGGATACCCTTATGTCTATTATCAGCAAGTGAGCCGGAGAAGCGAGATTTTCCGGATGATAAGAACAAGGGCGGAAATTTTTGGTGGTCCGAGCCTAGATGGGAAATCCAATTTCTGTATTTAAGGCCAAGCTAATGATACTTAGTGGTAGGGGAGTAAGATAAGCTGCGCGTCCTATCTATGGGAGTGGTTATGGTAAACACTAGTGAGTCAATTCGGCAGGGCCCGAGAAATTGCAGGCGACTCGATTCAGATCTGATCTAAGGAAAAGCTAAGAGATTGCAAGGTTAGGCTGGTGGATATCAAGAACTTACCGGAGGAGGTTGAAGTAGGGATTTGCGGAGACAGGTGGCGCAAGATTGATGCCCTTTCGCGATTTCTGGCCGGCGAATCGGGGGCTTAGTGGCGGATTTGGGAGCTGGAGTGGGTTGCACGGTGGCGGAGCGCAAACGACGGCGGATGGGCTCCGGCGACGTGCGCAGGGCTTCCGTGGTGGCACTCTGTGAACTCGAGCTTGAGAAGAAGAGGGATGGGGAAATGAGTCGTTGGAGTTGAGGTTGCTCCCTGGGGTCTATTTATAATAGCCCGGGTGGAAAAGCCTAACCTAACGGGCGAAACCCGGGAGGTGCGGAGTAATAGTTGGCTATTTTGAAATTTGAAAGACGCGCCTTATGCATAGATCGATATAATCCAGAGAAAAAGGAAGGGGAAATCTCTTTCCTGGTATCAGCGATAGTTATCGAGGAAGATGTGAAATCATCGAGTTTCCTATTAAGACTCAAGTCTGGAAGATTGAGGGAGAGCCTTTGAGAGAGAGCCGGGTTGCTACCTGATCCCCTTGGTGCTAATCCCAGCCATTCGTCAACATATTGTATCTTGATCTTCATGTGTTTTTGTATCCAATATTTCTGCAGGGAATAGCCAGCACTTCGAAGAGTAAATCTTGGAAGCCCAGGCTATTCTGGGGACTACTGATGGGGGGATAGTAACCCGGTAGGCCAACTCCAAGGTGTAACCCGGCCCAAAGGATGTAGCACAGGATCCGGCTAAGAATAAAGAGACTTCTGGAAGGCCCAAAGTTTGTAGGCCTCGTAACCCGGATTGTGGGTTGCGGTAAGGAAAGCTAGGGTTTGTGAGCAAAGTTCGAATAGGACTCAAGATGTGCCTTGAAGGGCAAGTTAGGGGTGTACGGGTGCTTTATAAACCGGCCCCTAGGTTTAGTTTGCCAGAGATTCAAGTCATAGTTGTAACACCTGTTATCGAGTATCCAGCATAATTCATATTGAGATCCGGCGAGTTATTTTCCGGTTCTTAGATTGCTTTCCGCCATGTCTTCCTTCGAGCTAAACCCTCTCCCGAATACCTGTGTCGACTTGCCCCAAGATCAGTTACCCCCGGTAACATCTGCCGTGATTATCCCACGACAAGCTCGCCCTAGATTCAAGCTCGGTGTTCTGGTCCTTGATATCCTTGATTTCTACTTCTTGGCGGGCCTTCTCGGCAGCAACATCCTTCTCCAACTCGGCCTTGGCTATCTTGGCCTCGGCCTTCTGCCTCTGCATCTCTGCCAGTTCTAGCTTCAGCCGAGTCACCTCGGCCTTCTCAGTCTAGAGCTCGTCCTTGAACTTTGCCTCGCAATCAATGAGCTGCATCTGCGTCTCGGCCAGAGTGAGGCAGTCTTGGGGCTTCTCAGCAAAGAGATTGTGTTCAGCTGCACAATAACAGTCCTGTTAGCGGGAAATCAGGACCATAGAAACAGAATAAGGAAGAGGAAGAGAAGCTTACTCTCAAGGGCCGAGATCTTGCTCTGTGCAGACTCAGTGAGTGTGATGTAGTCCTGATGCTTCTCGGCAAAGATCTTATGCTCATCTGCATCGGGGCAGCAGAGTTAGCCAGCAAGAAAAAAGGGCGTAAACACAAAATGCAAGATAGAGAAGGAAGCACTTACTTTCCAGAGAAGATATCTTGGTGATGGATTCCATCAGCTGCTGCTCCATGACGGCTATTGACAAAAAAGAAAACATGAGTTAGAAAATCGATGCAGTAACAAGCATACTCGATATCTCGGTGTTATAAAGCAATACCTTTCCCTCCCACTTGTTCTTGGAGATGATGGTTGTGCTCAGTGAGGTCCCGGTGGGTCCAAAGAAGCTTCTGGTATAGCTTGGCACGGGTCTCCGTGCAAACCTGAGAATAGACACAGCAATAATGAGTTGGAAGATTCGACCCGAGTAAACTTTAACTCGGTCGAGTGGTGTCTACTAGGCCCAAATCTCGGGGACTGGATATATGTATTGATCTCGGATTTACAATTTTCAATCTCGGAAAAAAATCGGAAAGGAAAGATATCACTTACCCGAGAAGTGATCTCGTCATCTTCAGCGACACAGCGCAAGGAGTACATTTTGTGCGCAAGCGTGCTGCTGGAGGCCGCAACTGCCATTGATACCGGGCCAACATCGGCTTGGTTCCAATCTTGGCAATAGTGGTCCAACGGACCCAACCTCTTCCCAGCATGAACCTCATCGATGTACCCAACACGGTAAAGACTCACCTCCAGGTCCTGATGGCGCACTCCGAGTCCCTCGTGCGAGACAATTTGAGTATCCGAGCTGATCGCCAGAGTGGCTGCTTTCGGCTGCCCCAACACAGACTTCTTATGAGGCACAAAGACTCTCTTTAACCGAGTGGTTTGTGGAAACTTCACGAGGGAAGGCTCCTTCCCCTCCGTGCTCCTCTTTGAGCTACTCTGCTCAGGCACAGAGGCTTGTTTCAGTGCAGACGAGGGGGCAAACTGGATTGCAGGTCGCTACCGAGTGGGAGGAGAAGTTGCTGTTGGGCCTGTTGGTGTTGCTGTTGTTGCTGTTACTGCTGGAGGAGTTGTTGTTGGGCCTGTTGGTGGTGCTGCTGTTATTGCTGGTGTTGCTGCTGGTGTTGCTGTTGCTTTTGGTGCTGGGGTTGCAGAAGTTCCTGTCGGTAGTGTTGGTGCTCTTGGTGGTGTTGCTGCTGCTGGTGGGGCTTGTTGTTGCATTATCTCTTCCTCCTGCTGCTGCTGCTATTGCTGTTGCTCTGGAGCCAGCTCCGGGCGTTCCAGAGCCTCATTGTTTTCCATCTCGGCGCCCATGTCGCTGGCACCGAGGTCATGGTCTTCCCTCTCCGGGATCTGCATCTCCGGCATATCCATGGCGTTGGTCTCCGAGTCCTCGGCAGCTAGGTCGACGTAGCCACTTGCATCCGGGAGCGGGATCACGGGACGGAGCCTGGCACTCGGTCTCGCCGAGGCAGAACTTCTCGGAGTCAGAGTGAACGCAGGAAGCTCGGTGAGCTCGATGTTAATCGGATCACTACAGGAGAAAAAGAGAGGCAAGGAAACCAATCACAATTGATTCAACTCGGGAAGAAAGGCAAAGGAGTAAAGAAAATGCAAAGATGGAGCATCTCGGAACTGACTTACCCCTCCAACATGGGCCTCTTGAGTTTTTGGCTGGTCTGGCCCTTGATCCTGGGCTTCTTCTTAGACCTCTTGGGCGGAGGAGCAACTGCGGCACTCCCGGTCCTTTTCCTCGCTTCCACGGGGGCGACCATAGCTACGGGTCTCGCATCTATCACCTACTGTCACGGATCAACTGAGTCCGAGGGCAGAGGATACGCAAATAAGATTGAGGATGGGCCAGGCACCTCTAAAATAATGCAATCATCATCATCATCATCTTCGTCGTCCTCGGACCAGTCTCAGATGGAGGATGGAACTCAGAATTTACCGGCTTAGGCTGCGAGCAGGACGTCCGGGATGGGGAGTTTGTCCTCATCGTCGTACTCCTGCGTGTCGTCCTTGGTCCGGTCCTCACCCCAGTGGTCCGAGGGAGTCTCTCCATCCTCTTCTAGCTGGCAGGGAAAGAGCTACACATGCGAAACATAAATCATTAGTTTCAAAGTTATGTGATATCGGATAATACCGAGATGGAGGTAACTCGACTGAGTGTGAGATACTTACGTTGGGTGGCCGATTCGCTCTGCTGTAGGGCTTGAGCCCCCACGCCCAGTCCTCGCCGAGACTGGTCTTGGCGATCGACTTAATCCGAGTAACCACCTCCTTCTTGCTGAGCTCGAAGGTGGTAACTCGGGTGGGGTTTCTGCGTCCACTCATAAAGCACATCTTGTGGGTTCTGCGCTGGAGTGGTAGAACACGGCGGTGTACCCAGGTGTCGAGTAGGTCGTCTCTCCGCAGTTCAGCTCGGAGGAGCTGTGCGAGTCGGCCATGGATGAGGTTCACTTCAGGAACGCTCTTCTTCGGGTTGTAGCTCCAATTCACCATCTCGGTGGGAGGGTCGACGTGGTACGCAGGGAGAGCTATCAGATCCATCTTGGGGAGATTCTTGACATAGAATAATCCCCGCTGCCACTTTCGGCAGGATTCTAAACCAGGGATCCGAGGAAACTTAAATCCCGGGCGCGGAACCACCATCGCGGCCCCGCACTATGTCATGCGCTTTTGTGCGTTTGGATTCGCCGGGTTGGGAAGAACTTGCTTACAAAAATGAAAGTATTTGCTCCATAACTCTATGGTGGGAAGGAGGCCGAGATAGGCCTCCGAGAAGGTGACAAAGGAAGAGAGAGTGGTAATAGCGTTTGCGGGAAGATGATGCGGTTGAAGACTAAAATGGAGAAAGAATTAATGCATGAAAGGAGAAAGGGGGAGGCCAAACTCGCGTGCGAAGTGGCCGAGGAAGACCATGTACTCGCCCTCGAGAGGCTCGGGCTCGATCTTCTGGCCGCGAATCCGGCACACCACGCCCGTCGGGATGGGACGGGTGTCCAACAATCAGGTGATATCGTCTTCTTCGACCTAAGATCCGGCCCATGCACTGCGCGTGGACGTGGGTCTCTCCAGCTCGAGCTCCTCCACGACTTCAAGATCCGTCTTGCAGATTTGAGATCTCGGCGCCTCCGAGATGCTCGCGGGCATGGGGAAGTGCTCGGGTTTCAGAGGACGTAGAAGCGCGGCGGCAGTGCGGGGGAAGAACGCTATGGCGGTGCGTGCGCAACAAGAAGCTCGGTGAAGTGCGACTCGGAGAAGAATGGCGTGGTGGCGCGTAGATCTGCAGTCCACGATGAAGAGCTCGAACCCGGTGGTGCTCCGGTGAGTTGTGCCACGCGGGATCACGGCGGCATTCGTCTTTGTGTGGCGGAGCAGAGCAGCGGTGCGGTCGCGAGCGGTGGAGAGGAAGAGAGTTTGGGGGAAAATGGCGAAGGAAACAAAGAGAGAGGAGATCGTGGATATTTATACTCCCATGGTGTAATAACCGCCCTGGATCAATCGTGGCTAAAAAGGTGGGGTCGTGGCATTTACCTCGCGCGGAGAAACGCATGAAGCGGATTTGCTGCGCATAACCGGTGCAGTGAATCCCACGATCTCCACGGCGTGCACTTGAGTGCACTATTAACGGACGCGACTGCAGGCGGGGTTTCGCACAGGAGAGAGAATGGGCGTGGCGCGTGCGCTGCCCCGCGCGAGAATCGGGGCAAAGTGGGTAGTGGTTATGCTCCACGTGGTGCGCCCACAACGCGAAGAAAATGACGAGACCCTGCCTCGCATGGTTGAGCTTGTGGAGAAATGGCTAAGTGCTGGGATCTCGGTAAAGATCTCAGGATGTGCAAGCAACTCGGACTTTGGTGGAAGATCCATAATGAAGGTTGCGGATTGAATCCGAGTTCGAGATGAATTTGAGCCGAGATACAAGTGTCTCGGTCGAGTATTCATGAGTTTATTGGTTTAAGCTGGCATGGCCCACTGTCCGAGTTCGGTGGACCATACCAGCTTCGAGGACTAATGTCGGGGAGGGGGGGGAGGGGGCTACTGATAGGTCATAAATGTATCCTTAATTTCTGATGTTCCATGTTGTTTTGTTATTGTTTCCCACATGTTTTTTATACACTTTATGCCCTTTTTATCCATTTTCCGGACTAACCTATTGACAAGATGCCACAGAGCCAGTTCCTTGTTTTCTGCTGTTTTTAGTTTCAGAAAAGTTGTTCTGGAAATATTCTCGAAATTGGAAAATTTGAAGCCCGGAAGTCTTAGAATTCCCAAAGGTTCCACGGAGTCCCGAAGAGACCCGGAGGGGGGCCTCAGGGGCCCACACCATAGGGCGGCGCGCCCCCTGGCCGCGACGGGGTGTGGTGTGGGCCCCCCAGGCCTCCACCGCCTTTGCCCTTTCGCCTATTTAATCCCCCGAGACGTAAACCCTAAATATATTCCACTTCGTCCCAAAAAACACCCGAGGCCGCCGTCATCGCCATCCCGAGATCGGGAGGGTTCTGGAGCTCCTCGGCACCCTGCCGGGAGTTGAATTCATCACCGGAGGGGTCTACACCACCATGTCGGCCTCCTCCGAAGTGATGCGTGAGTAGTCCATCCCTTGACTACGGGTCCATAGTAGTAGCTAGATGGTTGTTCTCTCCACTTTGTACCTCATGTTTAGATCTTGTGAGCTGCCTAACATGATCAAGATCATCTTTATGTAATGCTACATGTTGTGTTTTGCCGGGATCTGATGAGTGTTGAATGTTATGTCTTCTGATTATCAATCTATCATGTTATCTTCATGCATATGTTATTAGTAGATGCTCTGGCCAAGTAGATGCTAGTAACTCCAAGAGGGAGTATTTATGCTCGATAGTGGGTTCATGCCTCCTTTTCATCTGTGCTCGAGTGACAGAAACGTGACGGATGGAGGATGTGTTGTTGCCATTAGTGAGAAAACAACGGTGTTTACCTAGTTTACATTGTTTACATTACACACTTTGCTTACGGCGATAATCTGTTGCTATCAACTTAATACCCAACGTTTGTTCGGATGATATTCGGAGGGTGAATTATTAGTCATATATGGAGTTGGATAACGACTATTTATTTTGTTGTAATGCCCGCAAGAATCACATAGTAATCTTTATGTCTTGCATATGCACTACGGTGCAGCCTTCATTTTTGTCAATTGCCCAGCTGTAATTTGTTCACCACACATGTTATTTATCTTTCACGGAGAGATACCACTAGTGAACTGTGGACCCTGGTCCATTTTCCTCATACTGATAAAACAACTACTGTTTTCATACTACTTCATAATGTTCCTACTATTTTCCACACCATACGTTTAACATATTTGTGTTCAGCAAAACCGGTGAGATTGCAACCTCACTGCTTCGTTGGGGCAAAGTGATTTGATTGTGTTGTGTAGGCTCCATGTTGCTGCTGAACCGGTAGTGCGCCCTTCCATCTCCATTACTTCAACCTTCTGAAGGTACTCCTTCCTCCTCCTGGTCGATTCAACATTGATTTCTTTCTAAGGGAAATTTGTTGTTGCACTCTTCATACCTTCCTCTTGGGGTCTCCCAACGAACGTGTGTTCACACGCATCAAGCACTTTTCTGGCGCTGTTGCCGGGGAGGAAGAGAATTTCTGCAAGGAGAGTCTTTGACTTCCAATCTATTTTCTTTGTTTTAGTTTTTCTTAGTTTATTTTATTTTGTCTTGTTCTCTTCTTGATGACCCACAAGTATAGGGGATCACAACAGTCTTCGAGGGAAGTAACACCCAAATTTATCGATTCAACACAAGGGGAGCCAACGAATATTTGTGAGCCTTAACAAGTGAGTTGTCAATTCACCTGCACCTGAAAGTGGACTTGTTCGCAGTGGTTTATCAGTAGTAAACGTTTTATAGTAGCAGCAGCAGTAGTGAAATAATAGAAGCAGCGAAATGAAAACAACAGCAGTAGTGTTTGAACTAAACAGCGGGATTAAATACTGTAGGCATAGGGATATATGAACGGGCGTTGCATGGATAAGATAGTTCATATAATAATCAAGACATGGGCATTGCAGATAAATAAGATAAAGCATCCCAGCACTAAGTAACCATAGGCATGTGTTCTGTAAAGAGTCGTACGTGCTCGCAATGAGAACTTACACAACATCTTTTGTCCTACCAGCCCGTTTTCAGCGGGGCCTCAAGGGAACTACTGGTAATTAAGGTGTTCCTTTTAATAGAACACCGGAGCAAAGCATTAACACTCTGTGAACACATGTGATCCTCACATCACATCCATCCCCTCCGGTTGTCCCAATTTCTGTCACTTCGGGGCCTCAGGTTCCAGACAACGATATGTGTAAACAACTTGTAGGTATGGTCAATAAACAATAATTATCATCGTGATTCAATAACATGTTTAGATCTGAGATCATGACACTCAGACCCAAAGTGACAAGCATTAAGCATAACAAGTTGCAACAATGTCAATAGCACTAATAGAGGATACTAGGCACTATGCCCTAACAATCACGGCATTATTACATGAATAGTCTCATCCAATCACTACCACCCCCTTCAGCCTACAGCGGGGGAATTACTCACACATGGATGGGGGAAACATGGATGGTCGATGGAGAGGCGTTTGTGATGAAGATGATCTCCTCCAATTCCCCGTCCCGGCAGGGTGCCAGAACGGAGTTTCTGAATCCCGAAAAAGGATTTGCGATGGCGGCGGAGCTACGGACTTCTTTCTGGAAAATGATCGAGCCCCCTCGGGTTTTTAGGTTTCGGGGCATATATAGTCGAAAGGGGAGTCCAAGGGGTGTGGGAGTGGCCCACACCACCAGGTGGCGCGGCCTAGGAGGGCGCGCTAGGGGGTGGTGTGGCCCCCCTCTGGCCCCTCTCTTGGCCCCCTTCTGGCTCCTAGGGTCTTCCGGTTGTTTAAGACCAATGGGGTATTTTCTGGGCAATTTCTCGAAAGTTGATTTTTCTACACAAAAATAAGACACCAAGGTAATTCTGCTGAAAAGAATGTTAGTCCGTGTTAGTGGTATCCAAAACACACAAGTTTAGAAGGAAAACAACAGCAAAGTGCTCGGAAAAGTAGATACGTTTTTTACGTATCAACTCCCCCAAGATTAGCTTATTGCTTGTCCTCAAGCAATTTAGTTAACAACTGAGTGCGATAAAAGAACTTTTACGAACACATTTGCTTCATATGATGTAAATATACTCACTATATGATCAAATACTTAATTATGCTCATGATAAGATACAAGCAAGATACTGTCACTTAATAGCTATGCAAACCATGAAGAGATAACAACATATTAATAATAAACAACATGAAGCATAACTATTTGCAAGATTGTAATATTCATAATAGGATCTGATAAAGTGGTATCTCGCTTGCTCTTATGTGTGGGGCAAAACATAAATGCCAGGGCACCTCTGAAGTTCAAGGGGAGACTAGAAGTAAAGATATCAAAGATACAAGTATCAAAGTTATACCACAATTAACCGTGTTCTGGGACAAGCACATTACACTAAGAATAACGGCCATTGCTCTAAGGAAGGTGCATAAAGTGAGAACCTAAAGACTCAACATAAAATTAAAAGAAAGGCCCTTCGCAGAGGGAAGGATGGATCACTCATGTGCTAGAGTTTTTATTTTATTAAACAGAGGTATTGGAAACACATTTATTTTTAGAGAGGTTTATGCTTATGTCAACGAATGGTAAACAGAAAATACAGTACGTCACAAGCCAACTAGATTTCACAAGAGCGGCTCCCATTTGAAGGATGCAACTGGTGTAGAAGGTCATCCGTCTTTCTCTTTTGTTTACACAATTATGCTTGACTGATAAATCAGGGAAAAAAATAGTGAAGAGAATTTGTATTATTATTTGGGGTTGGGCACCCCCTGCCAGCTCTTCTATCAATTGGATAAGAGGTTGAAGCCACTAGTACAGGGTGTGAAATCCAATCAACACGTGGGATAAAGATTCTCTATTTACGTCCTCATGAGCTAAAACAGTGGCATAACACATGAATAATTTTTAGAAAGTTTTAAAGGTACCACATGAGCAATTTACTTGGAGTGGCGGTTAAAACCACATATAGGTAGGTGTGGTGGAAACATTTGGCAAACTTTGCTTTTTGGGAGTTGGATGCACGAGTAGATCTCATACTCAGTATAGGTGAAGGCTAGCAATAGACAGGGAGCGACAATCAAGAGAGCAACAACTATCATAATCATGCTTGTGAGAAAACAAAATTAACTGCGGCATAAAATTGATACTAGAACTCTGAGGCAAAATAAATCATCGAGGCTTATTGACTTTTTGTTTTCAGTCTTAGCATGCGTGAGCATGTGCCAAGTCGATTCAAATGAAACAGTCAAAGGAGGATACCACAATGTCATACCCTTCTACGAATAGAACAATGTGAACAAATATTTATATGACAGGTCATTTACTATTAATAAATTGGAACAAAACATGAGAGAGCACGAACTATTAAGCAGCCATTAAATCACATATATCTAATATGAACAAACTAAGCATGCTCACATTTATGGGTATATGTACAAAAATGAAAACAAATAGAGTTCATACCAGCCTCTCACCACAACTTGAATTGTCATAGATCGTCATTATTTCTCTTCACTTGTGGCTCGAATAATATATAATGAAAACCAAGCTCCAATGGAGTCACGGACGACTGTTGAACTCTGCAGCAAACTTTACAAAAAAAAAAAGAACAACAAATATTTTTGGGTTTTCAATTAAAATAAGAACAGAAAGAGAACAAGCGAACAAGGAAAAATAACAGAAATATTTTTGGTCTTTTTGGGTTTTAGAAAACAAGAACAGAACAATAAAACGAACAGAAACAAAACAAAACGAAAACAAACGAAAGAAACGAAAACATGGATATACAAAGAACCGATCGAACATGATATATAAATGAGTGTGATGTCCGTATACCTCCCCCCAAGCTTAGGCTTTTGGCCTAAGTGGAGATCAATCACCAAAGGGACCATGAGGTGGCGCCCCCGTAGTATGCTGAGGAAGAACCCTCCTCCTGATATTTGCTCGAGGATGCGCCGGTGTACTGCGTGTTGTGGTCCTCGGGAGGCGCGTCCCGCCTCTCCTGCTGCCGTTAAAACTCCGTAGTGTTCTGATGCTCGTGTACCTCCTCCTTGGAGAGCGACCATGGTGACCTGTCAATCTTAAACAAAACAGGCTGCGGCAAAGTAACTTTTCGCTCTCTCCATCTATATATAAAACTCTATATACTAAACGTTCAGCAGTAGAGTTAGCAGTGACAAACTGATGGGACTTCATGGAAGCATGGTTAAGTCTATAGGGAGCAATCAATTCATCATCAGGAGCAATAGAAAATTCTAAATCAGTTTCTATATGTGTAGCAATAATGCCCCCAAAAATAGGCCCCTTAGCAGCGAGGCGGCGTGCAACAAATGCACCAAGGTTATACTTCGTGCTACGGTTCAGCGCATCATTAATGAACGCAAGGTGGTAACTAGAAATGTTGCTAGTGTTCTCCCTACCAAGGATACTAGTAGCAATATAGTAAGTAAAATATCTAAGAACAGGAAGTTTAATGTTCCTTACCTTCCCACGCTGGGATGAGGGACCATCATCGTTGGTGATTTACCGGTAAAGCGCCGTAAGATACACGGGTTTCTCCTGAATCCGGCACGCTGTCCCGGTAGCATTGATACCTACAATGGCACAAAAATGTTCCAAGGACATAGAAAAAGATCTACTATATAATTTGAAGCCCACAGTGGGACCAAAATGTGTGTTTCGAAATTGAAAACTCTCAACAAAAGATTTTGTGAGAGCTGCATACTGAGGCCTTCATCCTCCAAATATTTGGATAGACCAACTATTCCAATAAGCATACGAAAGTCATCTAATAGACTTGCACTTCTTAGAAATGTAATGCAAGGAAAGCTAGATGGGTTAGCGATACCATCACCTGCCGCATCGTCAATATTCGGTGCAGTAACATCTTCATTGTACGATGGCCTCACTGAAGTGGATGAGCGTGAGGGCCTTGTCCTTCTAGGAGAATCTCTCCTAAATATCTCTCCAAAATTATAACTATCCATCTCTGAGGATTTTCAACAATCATCACAAAAATTAATTTCAAGCAACTATAAGGTGGAAACTACCATAGGGACTTATATGAGAGCTAAACATACATCAAAACTATATTATTTCTACTCAAATCAAGCATGCAAACTTACATAAGCTGTCAGCTAAAGTACCAAAATACTCAAGAAATACTTCACTAAACAAAATTCTACTTGGATCATCAGAGGAGTCACATACCGGAGATCAAACACACCAAATCTCAGCACAAATGATTGGCTGAAGAAGGAGATCCAAAATCCATAGGAAGAACAAAAAGAACACGGGTTCCAGGAAATGTTTTCAGTTTGGGAGGTGAGAGAGAAGACTTTGGCAGGGGAGAGAGTTAGTGGGGGGGCCAGGGGCCCCCCACTCCATGTGCTGGCGCCACCAGGGGCTGGCCGCACCACCCCATGGTGTGCCTGACTGGTGGGTCCCCCTGGGGCCTCCCAGGTGGCTCGCTGCCTCATTTTTGACGTAAAACTTTATTATAATTTTTCTGGAATTTTTCGAGAAACTTTATTTTTCAGACTTTTCCAGAATTTTAATAAATAATAATATCGCTGGAAAACAAAGATGGAATGATGGAAAGCGTCAGCAAAACCAAACCTACAGCAGTTCTAAGACACTCTACTAAACATATACTCACTGAAAACGGAAGAAAACATATGGAAAACATGGTTGTGAATAGTGAAAACGTGAGTAGACGATGGAAACGAGCGAAAACGAGGTAAAAACGTGTGGGAGCATGAGTGAACATAGTGAAAATAATAAGAAAACATGATATACTTTATGGAAGCACAGCGGAAACGAGCATATGAATAAGTAAACATAGTGAAAACATAGTGATAACATTGTTTTCTTCATTTAAAATCACTTTGTTAACAAGGTTGATCAAGTCTTGCTACCAAAATAATTTTATATGAAACAAAACTTTATTTCTCACTAAATACTCATGTTACCTCAACCTTGATTGATATAGTACCAATCATGATCGTCTCATATTCTTTGAATGGCTTTGGAATAGGACAATAAAATTCTCCAATCTTGGTGGTCTCAATATTTTCAATTGAATTTAGACCATATTTCTTATCAATCTTCTTGGGAAAATAAACAATGTGCTCTTTATCATTAACATTAAAAGTAAATTTTCCTTGATTGCAATCAATAACATCCCCTCCAGTATTAAGAAAATGTCTTCCAAGAATAATAGACATATTATCATCTTCAGGCATTTCCAACACAACAAAGTCAGTTAATATCAGACAATTATTAGCAACTTGAACATGAACATCCTCACATATACCCACATGAATAGCAGTGGATTTATCAGCCATTTTCAAAGATATATCAGTTGATATCAATTTTTCTAGGAGGAGTCTTTTATAGAGAGTAAAAGGCATGACACTAACTCCAGCTCCCAAATCACACAAAGCAGTTCTAACACAATTATTTTTAATAGAACAGGGAATAGTTGGTATACCATGATCTCCAAGCTTCTTAGGAACCTTGCCATTAAAAGAGTAATTAGCAAGCATGATGGAAATTTCCTCATTAGGAATCTTCCTTTTGTTAGAGACAATATCTTTCATATATTTTGCATAAGGAGGCAATTTAATAGCATCAGTTAAAGGAATTTGCAAGAACAAAGGTTTCATCCATTCACAAAACTTGTTGTAATGTTCTTCTTCCTTTGATTTGTGTTTCTTATTAGGATAAGGCATTGGTTTTTGTACCCAAGGTTCTCTCTCATTACCATGTTTATTAGCAATAAAATATGCATTAGTGTACTTTGTATTTTTAGTTTGCTTTTCAGGTTCCTCTTCAATTTCTTCTTTATCAGAAGCATTTTTCTCTTCATTACCACTTTCAGTTTCAGCATGAGAGATAGATATACTATTAGGATCTTTAGCAAGTTCAGAGGATTCTACAGCAGTTTTATGTTTCTTCTTCTTTTTCTTATTAGTATGAATAACATTATTATTAGTTTGCTGAGAATCTTGTTCAATTATTTTAGGATGCCCCTCAGGATATAAAGGATCTTGTGTAACAATACCACTTCTAGTTCTTATTTCATAAACATGTTTTTCTTTAGAAGCATTAACTAGCAAGTTGATCAATTTGAGTTTGAACCATTTGAAAGTGTTTAACAAGCATTTTAACATCATTAGATTTTCTTTCTATAATACCATGCAAATTATCAATAGATCTAGAGTTTTCCATTAGGTGATTTTGCACTCTCATATTAAAATTATCTTGCTTAATAACATAATTATCAAATTCATCTAAACATTGATCAGGAGGTTTATTATAGGAAATATGTCTACTATCAAAATGTTGGAGAGAGTGTACCTCAATAGTGGATGAGTGAGGGATTGGCTTACATAATTCTTCTATAGGTGGAAGATTCTTCACATCTTCAGATTTAATACCCCTCTCTTTAAGAGATTTCTTGGCTTCTCTCATCACTTCATCATTTCATTCAATCATTCCCCTCTTCTTGGGTGTTGGTGTTGATACTAGAGTAGGGGTCGGCTCAGGCTCAATCATAGTCCAATCATCATGATTTTGGCTTATTTTAGCCATTAATTCCTCAGCTTCATGTGGAGTTCTTTGCCTGAAAAGACAACCAGCGCAACTATCCAGGTATGTCCTAGATTCAACAGTTAGTCCATTATAGAATATATCAAGAAGTTCATCATTTTCTAGCTTATGCCCAGGTGTAGCCCTAACTAAAGAACATAACCTTTCCCAGGATACAGACAATTTCTCTCCTTCCAATTGCTTGAAATTAAATATATTTTGTAAAGCAGCATGTTGAGCACTAGCAGGAAAATATTTCTAAAAGAAAGCATTAACCAAACCAATATGACTATCAATAGATCCCAGAGACAAATTATTAAACCAAGTTTAGGTTCATCTTTTAATGAGAAAGGGAATATTTTAGCAACAAAGTAGCTATGTTTCTTAAGATCATCAGAGAATAAACTACTCAAAGAGGAGAGCTCATTCATATGTTTCATAGCACTTTCATTTTCAGTACCACAAAAAGGTTCTTTCTCAACAATAGATATATAAGATATATCAAGAGAGAAATCATAATCCTTATCCCTAATATTATTGGGAGAAGTGGCAAACTTAGCATCAGGAGATAATTTATATTTAACATCACGACTTTCAATAAGACTTATAACAACATCTCTATCCTTCATAGCATGTATTTCATCAATAAGATCATCATTAAGTTCAAAATAGGAATTATCAAAATCATCACTAGGATTCTCTCTAAGCTCGGGTGAAACAGCAGGAGTAACTGGATTTTTATCAGGAGTTTTAGTGTTTGCAATATTTTTAGCTTTAGCAATAGTAGCATCTAAGAAAGGACCGAGAGAACCACTCTCATCAAAAGTATTTTTAGATTCAGCAGAAGTAGCACGTGTAGCATGTGTATGTGGTGGTGTAAGCAGCTTACTCATAACAGACGGTGAATCAAGAGCAACAAAGGTGTTCAGAAGGTAATATAGGAAACTTTCCATCACGAGTCTTACCCATGATGAATGATTGGCAGTAGATAATATTACTCTCCGATCAGCTTGCAAATAAAGCTATGCTCCCCGGCAACGGCGCCAGAAAATAGTCTTGATGACCCACAAGTATAGGCGATCGCAATAGTCTTCGAGGAAAGTAAAACCCAAATTTATTGATTCGACACAAGGGGAGCCAAAGAATATTTGTGAGCCTTAACAAGTGAGTTGTCAATTCACCTGCACCTGAAAGTGGACTTGTTCGCAGTGGTTTATCAGTAGTAACAGTTTTAAAGTAACAGCAGTAGTGAAATAATAGCAGCAGTGAAATGAAAACAGTAGCAGTAGTGTTTGAAGTAAACAACGGGATCAAATACTGTAGGCATAGGGATAGATGAACGGGCATTGCATGGATAAGATTGTTCATATAATAATCAAGACATGGGCATTGCAGATAAATAAGATAAAGCATCCCAGCACTAAGTAACCATAGGCATGTGTTCCGTAAATAGTCGTACGTGCTCGCAGTGAGAACTTGCACAACATCTTTTGTCCTACCAGCCCGTTTTCAGCGGGGCCTCAAGGGAACTACTGGTAATTAAGGTGTTCCTTTTAATAGAACACCGGAGCAAAGCATTAACACTCCGTGAACACATGTGATCTTCACATCCTAGCCATCCCCTCCGGTTGTCCCAATTTCTGTCACTTCGGGGCCTTGGGTTCCGGACAACGATATGTGTAAATAACTTGCAGGTATGACCAAGAAACAATAATTATCATCATGATTCAATAACATGTTCAGATCTGAGATCATGGCACTCGGGCCCAAAATGACAAGCATTAAGCATAACAAGTTGCAACAATGTCAATAGAACTAATAGAGGATACTAGGCACTATGCCCTAACAATCACGACATTATTACATGAACAATCTCATGCAATCCCTACCATCCCCTTCGGCCTACAGCGGGGGAATTACTCACACATGGATGGGGGAAACATGGATGGTCAATGGAGAGGCGTTGGTGATGACGATGGCGATGATCTCCTCCAATTCCCCAACCCGGCAGGGTGCCAAAACAGAGTTTCTGAACCCCGAAAAAGGATACGCAATGGCGGCAAGCTACGAACTTCTTTCTAGAAAACGATCGAATCCCCTCGGGTTTTCAGGTTTCGGGGCATATATAGTCGAAAGGGGAGTCCGATGGGGTGTGGGAGTGGCCCACACCACCAGGTGGCACGGCCTAGGGGGGCATACCAGGGGGTGGTGTGGCCCCCCTCTGGCCCCTCTCCTGGCCCCCTTCTAGCTCCTAGGGTCTTCCGGTGTTTTAAGCCCAATGGGGTCTTTTCTGGGCAATTTCCCGAAAGTTGATATTTCTGCACAAAAACGAGACACCAAGGTAATTCTGCTGAAAACAGCGTTAGTCCGTGTTAGTGGTATCCAAAACACACAAGTTTAGAAGGAAAACAACAACAAAGTGTTCGGAAAAGTAGATACGTTTTTACGTATCACTTCTCTTATAAAAAACACACACAAAAAATAGTTCTTATTCTAGTTGTTACTTTTGTTACCTTCTTGTTATTTTCATCATGTTGTTCCCTAAGTTTACCCTGAAAGATCTGCCAGTAGGAAGTGGTTCTATACTTGCAAAAGGACACTATTAAAGAATTATTTGATCATGTTAGTAAGCATGATAATTTTGAGGAAAAATTCATAGAAGAACTTTCTCCCAATTATGAGACTGCTGCAACTTCTTTAGTTCACATGTTAGAAGCTAGGCTTGCTAACCTCCATCCCGTATTACACCATATGTTCCTCAACTTGAATAACATTGAAGATGTTGAAAAAAGGAACTTTATCTTAGAAACCATGCTTAAAGAATTTGGAGATGTTGTTGTAGAAGCTAGAAAAGTCTTTGATCGTTTCAATATGCTTGGTTCATGAGTAGATATTGTTGGTGCTCTAGGAAAAACTAAATCCAATGATGAAAAGGATGATAAAATATCAACCCCCTTTAAATTGATAGCACTGCATGAAGCCTAAGAAAAGAATTTTGATAGGATTGTTCCTAAGAATTTATTTGATGAAGATAGTAAGCCTAAAAGTTCTAAGAGAGGAGCCTCTAAAACTCACTTAGATAAAATACAATGCATTATTAAGGAATTGCCAAATCTTTATTTGAATGCCCCTCCATTTGAAAATACTTGATTCCAATTTTCTGGGCCTAGCAAAAAGGTGTTAAAGAAAAGCACTTCTTGGGAGATAACCCATGGTTTTATTTTTGCCTTGTTTTTCTCTATTTTGTTTCAGTCAAGGGGTTGTATACTTCTGTAGCAACTCTTTTGTATATTTGTTTTCATGTTTTAGTAGTGCCAAGTAAGGTTTCTGACGAGAGTTGGAGTTGGTTTCGGATTTCTGCTGTCCACCGTAAAAAATGGTATAAAATCCAGGAAGATCAGAATGATCTGATTTTTTTTTTTGCTTATTCCTCGGCTAATTCAGCAACTTTTTCGTTCTTTAAGTTTTTCAATCTGAGCAACGTAAGTTCCTTGAAACAATTCGTCTTTATAGATTGTTCTGGTTTTGAAAGATTCTTCCATTTTTCTTGTATTTGCTCTTTTGCAATGTCAAATGGATTTCTCACTTCATGAAACATTGGTGGCTATATCTAATGTTTAAAAGTATCAATACCACTTGTGCCATACAAAACCAATGGATTTTTAATTGTTGTAGTAACCCTCTAATGCGAATTACTGTTTGAGTGTGGTGTGAAGGAAGTTTTCAAGTGTCAAGAGAAGAGGTGATATATGAGATCAAGAAGAGAGCAAGGTCAAAGCTTTGTGATGCCCCCGTGGTTCATATAAGCCTATTTTTAGAAGACTCAAGCATCTAAGCTTGGGGATGCCCAAGGCATCCCCTTCTTCATAAACTATCTATCAGGTCACTTCTCGTGAAACTATATTTTTATTCGGTCACATCATATGAAGTTTACTTGGAGCGTCTGTTTGTTTTTCTTTTTCTTTTTTTCCTTTGTTTTCCTTGCTGCAATAATATAGATGGATCTTAGCATTCTTTTTTTAAGAGAGAGACACGCTCCGCTTTTTCATTTGAATACTTTCTATGCTAGTATTCTTAGTTTTTCTTCTAGTTGCTGCAAAAATTCCTGTTTATCTCTCGTTTTTATTGCATCTCTTATTTATAGCTGTTAGTTTTAGTAGTGTTATGTGAGTCCTCTCATGTTTGCTTGCTTTAGCATTATATATATGTAATGTTCATCTCTTGCGAGCATACGGACATATACAAAAGTTTGAACATCAATCACATTGAGTTGAACATGGGAATTCATTATCGTGTTCCACCTAATAGGAGATCATCGGCGTGCTGATAATGTTCTCATTCTGGATCAATGACCTCCCTCAATAGAAATCCCGCCAGTTCCTCTTGAATTGCTCGAGTTGCTCTTTAGGTTGGAGTTTCTGCCGTACATTCATGATATGTAATAAATAGTTTTTTTAAAGCACGTTTTATATGGTGCTTGTTGGGAAAGGAAATCGCTGCTTGAGGTAGAATTTTTTACGGTGCAAATAGAAGCTTGTATAGACTGTGGCTAGACTTTTTTATATCATGCTAGATGTTATTTTAGTTCTAAAGCCTTGTGGTTATTTAGTCACATGATTAGCCTCAAATAGCTGAGAGTTTTTAAGGTTCCATGGAAAGAATCATGAGTTGTTCTTGTCATATTGAAGCATAAATTTGTGGTGTTCTCCTCTGAATGTTTTATTTGGTTGACTTGGCGCATGCTCACACCATGTTTATAACTATGAACCAGTCACGAATAGCCTCTATGATCATTTAGTTTTTGAACTTGTGGTACCACTTATGCTTTGATTAATGATGTTTATGTCGCTATCCATGATTATGGCTCTTATGCTCTCTTGATTTGTCGCTCCCAGTCTTTTGCTAGCCTCCACCTGTACCGAGTATGAGCTCTACTCGTGCATCCAACTCCCCCCAAAAAAAAATGTTTTTCCATTGTGTCCACCATACCTACCAACATGTGGTATTTAACCGCCACTCCAAAGTAAATTGCTCATGTGTTACCTTTTAAACTTTCAAAATTACTCCTATTTTGTGCTCTTGTTTTAGCTCATGAGGACGTAACTAGAGAATCTTTATCTCACTTGGTGATTGGACTTTCACACCCTGGACTAGTGGCTTTATTCTCTTATCCAGTGATAGAAGAGCTGGCAGCGGGTGCCCCGCCCCAAATTAATAACACAAATTCTCTTCACTATTTTTGCCCCTGATTTATCAGTCAAAGCATAATTGTGTCAACAAACAAGAATGAGGGATGACCTTCTACCCAGATGCGTCCTTCTATGGGAGCCGCTCTTGTGAAGTCTAGTTGGCTTGTGACATACTATATTTTCTGTTTACCATTCGTTGACATAAGCATACACCTCTCTTAAAATATAGACACTCCTCCACGGTATGTGATTGTTGGCAGGCACCCGAGGATTCGGTTAGCCATGGTTTGTGAAAGATGGTTGGGAAGAGTGTCAAGCTTTTTATACCTCTGTTAATAAAATAAAAGCTCTAGCACATGAGTGATCCATGCTTCCCTCTGTAGAGGGCCTTTGTTTTACTTTTATGTTGAGTCTCCATCTTCTAACTTTATGCACGGTTGAGAGAGCATAGTTTCCATTCTGAGTTTTATGTGCATTTGTCCCAGAAACATTATTAATTGATTCATGATGTGTTATTGCTTGTTCTCTAATTATTTGTTCTAGTCTTCCTCATAAACTTTGAAGGTGTCCTGGCATTTATGTTTTGCCCCACTCTTAAGGACTAGCGAAATATCACTTTGACATGTTCTCTCTATACTTGAAACAAACGTATATCTTTCATTGCATAATTATTCCTGATCTTTTATTTGAGTTACTTCTCATGATGCAAGGTGATTGCTATGCTTTATTATTAAAGTTCTATATATCATGCTTGTGTTTAAGTTCTATGATCTCAGCTTACTTATGCTTTTACATTATTGATGATAAAGTTTATGTTGGTAGCATGTCACCTCAGAAATTATTGTATTTTGATAATTTACCTACTCGAGGACGAGTAGGAACTAAGATTGGGTATGTTGATACGTCATAAATGTATCCTTAATTTCTGATGTTCCATGTTGTTTTCTTACTGTTTCCCACATGTTTGATATACACTTTATGCCTTTTTTTATCGATTTTCTAGACTAACCTATTGACAAGATGCCGTAGGGCCAGTTCCCTGTTTTCTTCTATTTTTAGCTTTAGAAAAGTTGTTCTGGAAATATTCTCGGAATTGGAAAATTCGAAGCCCGAAAGTCTTAGAATTCCAGAAGGTTTTGTAGAGTCCCGAAGAGACCCGGAGGGGGCCTCAGGGGGCCCACACCATAGGGCGGTGCCCCCCTTGGACGCGCCGGGGGGTGGTGTGGGGCCCCCAGGCCTCCACCGCCTTTTCCCTTTCGCCTATTTAATCCCCCGAGACGTAAACCCTAAATATATTCCACTTCGTCCCAAAAAACACCCGAGGCCGCCGTCATTGTCATCCCGAGATCGGGAGGGTTCTGGAGCTCTCCCAGGCACCCTGCCGTGAGGGGAACTCATCACCGGAGGGGTCTACACCACCATGCCTTCCTCCAAAGTGATGCGTGAGTAGTTCATCCCTGGAATACGTGTCCATAGCAGTAGCTAGATGGTTGTTCTCTCCACTTTGTACCTCATGTTTAGATCTTGTGATCTGCCTAACATGATCAAGACCATCTTTATGTAATGCTACATGTTGTGTTTGCTGGGATCTGATGAATGTTGAATTCTATGTCTTCTGATTATCAATCTATCATGTTGTCTTCATGCATATGTTATTTATGATCTTGCATGCTCTCCGTTATTAGTAGACGCTCTGGCCAAGTTGATGCTAGTAACTCCAAGAGGGAGTATTTATGCTCGATACTGGGTTCATGCCTCGTTTTCACTTGTGCTCGAGTGACGGAAACGTGAAGGATGGAGGATGTGATGTTTCCATTAGGGAGAAAACAACGGTGTTTACCTAGTTTACATTGTTTACATTACACACTTTGCTTACGGTGATAATCTGTGGCTAGCAACTTAATACCCAACGTTTGTTCGAATGATATTCGGAGGGTGGATTATATGTCATAGATGAAGTTGGATAACGGTCTATTTATGGTGTTGTAATGCCCGCATGAATCACATAATAATCTATATGTCTTGCATATGCACTACGGTGCAGCCTTCATTTCTGTCAATTGCCCAGCTGTAATTTGTTCACCACACATGTTATTTATCTTTCACCGAGAGACACCACTAGTGAACTATGGACCCCGGTCCATTTTCCTCATACTAATAAAACACCTACTGCTTTCATACTGTTTTCATACAGTTCCTACTGTTTTCCTACTGTTTTCCACACCATATGTTTAACCTCTTTGTGTTCAGCAAAACCGGTGAGATTGCCAACCTCACTTCTTCATTGGGGCAAAGTGATGTGATTGTGTTGTCTAGGCTCCACGTTGCTGCTGAACCGGTAGTGTGCCATGCCATCTCCGCTGCTTCAACCTTCTGAAGTTACTCCTTCCTCCTACTGGTCGATTCAACCTTAGTTTCTTTCTGAGGGAAACTTGCTGCTGCATGATACGTCATAAACGTAACCCTAATTTCTGATTCTCCATGATCATATTATGCCAATTGCTACATGTTTTCTCCCATATTTATAGCATTTTTGTACGTTTTCCAGACTAACCTATTAACAAGATGCCATAGAGCCAGTTCCCTGTTTTCTGCTCTTTTTTTAGTTTCAGAAAAGTTGTTCTAGAAATATTCTCGGAATTGGAAAATTCGAAGCCCGGAAGTCCTATTTTCCCCGGAAGCATCCAGAAGACCGAAGAGGGGCAGCAGGGGGGCACACCATAGGGTGGCACGGCCCCCCTGGCCGCGCCAGCTAGGGGTGTGGGCCCCCTAGAGCGCCACCTCCTTCGCCCTTTTGCCTATTTAAGCCCCCCCGGATGGAAAACCCTAGACACCTGATCAAAATCCCCGAAAAAGTTCCGCAGCCGCCGTCACCGTCAAGCCCAGATCAGGGGGGTTCTGAAGCTGTTTCTGGCACCTTGCCGGAGAGGAGATCAACACCGGAGGCTTCTACATCACCATGTCTGCCTCCGGAGTGATGCGTGAGTAGTTCATCCTTGGACTACGGGTTCGTAGCTGTAGCTAGATGGTTGTCTTCTCCTCATATGACTCCATGTTTAGATCTCGTGAGCTGCCTATCATGATAGAGATTGATCTTATGTAATTCTCTGTGCTGTGTTTGCTGGGATCCGATGAATATTGACCTTATTCCAAGTTTATTAAAGTCTTTATTTGCATGTGTTATTTGTGATCTTGCATGCTCTCCGTTGCTAGTGGTTATTCTGGCCAAGTAATTGTTAGTGACTCCAAGAGGGAGTATTTATGCTCGATAGTGGGTTCATGCCTCCTTGTTGCCTTTCTCGAGTGACAGAAACGTTAAGGGGGAGGATGTGTTGTTGGCATTACGGAGAAAACAGCAGTGAGAGTGCCCGCGTTCATAATCATTGCTTACATTGCACACTTTGTTTAATGCAATTATCTGTTGCTTGCAACTTAATACCTGAGGGGTTCGGATGATAACCTGAGGGTGGATTATTAGTCATATATGCAGATGGATGTCGGTCTATGTATCTTGTTGTAATGCCCGCACTAAATAACATAGTAATCTTCATGTCATATTGTGCACTACGGTGCAACCTTTATTTGTTAATTGCCCAGCTGTAATTTGTTCACCCAGCATGCTATCTTTTATGGAGAGACACCACTAGTGAAACTACGAACCCCGGTCCATTCTTCCACACTGTTAAACAAACCACAACAATTTCCTGCTTGTCGGGGGGTTACCCCCGAGTAGGGTAAAGACAGGTGGTAAAGGCAGCTTACAGAAGAGAGGTTTGGTCGAGTAGCCGACTACCTGGTACTCGCTACCCGGTCGACTGCTACTCGGTCTCACCTCAAGATGACCAGAAGGAGATATCAATCAAGTTCTACCCTGTCGAGTAGAAGGTTTGGCCCGAGTACAATTGGCGGGAACAATTGGCGGGAACCTACTCGGGCCAGAAAGTCAAAGGAGCCGTTCTGACACAGGATCCCGCGTATCCTGGGTCCGTACTTGGCAGCATTCGAACTACTGTTCACACGGGACCGGCCTGCCTGACAGTGACAGCATGGAAGCAGGCCGTGGCAGGATAAGGGGGGCCTACTCTGTGCCTAGGTACAGTGATACCAGTCTGTCCCCTAGTTTTGCCCAACGACTTTACAGAAGCAGCCAAGGTTAGGAACCAAAGCTGTCAGCGGGTACTCGGAGAAAGGACGATGTGCACACTATGTCGACACTTGTCTAGATTTGGACGTATCCGGCTGGGTACCGTGTATATAAGGTGCCCCGCCGCCTCCTGCGCGAGGCACGCTAACAGTTGCTCATAGTGAACCCTAGAAACCCTAAGTTCTTGACCTAGCTCTACTCGGAGAAGAAAGAGAGGCTACTCGGTAGAGATACCATTTGTACTGTGGCTACTCGGAGAGACATCGTAATACATAGAGAAAGGCAGGAGTAGGGGTTTTACCTCCTCACGAGGGCCCTGAACCTGGGTACATCGTGTTGTTTGTGTTGTGTGGATCTTACCTCACGCGGCTACTCGTCGCGTGATCCCTCCCCGGACACCTCCAGCGTCCATCGTCCCCACATCTTTAGCCATCCTATGGCATCTGCCGTGACACCACCACGACAGTTGGCGCCCACCGTGGGGCAAGCAGCGGCGCTGGCTGGAGTTTCTGTTCGGACGGGATCTTCTTCGGCGGAGCGCGTAGTTTGTGGCCTTGTCCACAGATTCGGCTCCTTCGACTTCGTCACCGACAACGCCGGCTGTTTCGGCGGCATGGCCATGCCGGAGGGCGGCTCGGTGATCTCCTTCGGCTCTCACCTCGTCTACGTCGCCACCGTCGCCAACAGCGCCTACCCAGAGCTGGTGCATGACGCGGAGGATCCTCCCGCGGTGGTCGCTGCTCGCGGAAGGCCTGCATGCAGCTCTGCATGCTGCGCTGAGGTGATGGTGACGGGTTTGGCGGCAAACACTGGCGCAGCTGCTACTGGCGCTGCGGCCGTCGTCGAGGAGGTTGACGACCCGCCCGCAGGTGGCAGGAACCACCGTCCCTACGAGAAGGAGAGCAACTTTCCACCTTCCACGTCAACGGTCATCCCCGCATCTGCTGCGCGAACCGGTATGCCCACTCCTATCGACATCGAGCTCCTAGCCGCAAGGGAGCAGCTCGAGCGGCAACGCCAGGAGCTGCTTGCCGAGCAGGCGGAGTTGGAGAAGATCAGGCTCGAGTTGAGCTTGGACCAGCTCGAGTACAACAGGGCTCACGGCTTCACGCCGGTCGCCAGGAGGCCCAGCAGAGTAGGCGCTACGCGGCGCAACCTGGGTGCCGAGATGGCAACAGTTGCGGAGGTGCCCGCGCAGTCCGCCACCGCGAACACCTTCACAAGGCCAAGGTACAGCACACCCGCCAAGACGCTCAGAGCTGCACAGGCCGTGGCTGCCGAGTTGCCGCGCCTGGATGGAGAGGCGCGGCTCAGGCAGCAGGAGAGGCTCAACGAGTTGGTGTTGGAGGCCGCCAGGCAGAACGAGGAGTTCCGGAAGGCCAACCCGGGAGCTGGAGCTTCGCAGGTGGTTTACTCGCACGCGGCTAGATCTAACGATCAGGCTTCGTCTCCGCATCCTAGCCGCGAGAAGAGCCGCAACGGACGTTCGGGTAGAGACAGGCAAATGCAGGTGTATGACCCGGCTGCTGCCGCGAAACAGATTGCTGTGCCGCAGCAGCCCGGGCAGGAACACAACGCTGCAAGAGCAGGCTCTCAAGCCCATCAAGCTCAAAGCCGTGTCCGAGAAGCCGCGCGTCCGGGTACTTCTCGGCAGCCCGCAGCTCAGCCTACTCGGCAGAGGCAGCAGCCGCGCCCAGTGGCACCAGTCGCCAACCCGGTGGAGCAGCCCGCAGCTATGCAGGTGGATAGGTATGATGATGGCTACTCGGCTATGGAGATGGCTGGTTATGATATCCATGACCGTGTTGGTGAGCGCGTGTTGGCGCCTGGAGATGCAAGGCACCAGCTGGACCGTATCAGCTTGTCGGCGCGGCTTGAGAGCACGGGTCCTCCCGGCCCCGAGTGCTTTGGCCCGCGCATCATGAACGAGCCTTCCGTGAAGGGCTTCCAGCTTGCAAGAGGCACCAAGAGCTACAATGGTAGCACCAAGCCCGAAGATTGGCTCAATGACTACGTCACCGCGGTCCACATTGCGGGTGGCAACAGGAGATGGGCAGTGCGGTACGTCCCGCAGATGCTAGAGGGTCCAGCTCGCACTTGGCTCAACAACTTGCCCAAGCACAGCATTAACTGCTGGCTGGACTTCTCGGACGCCTTCGTCAGCAACTTCACGAGTACATACAAGAGGCCGAATAGGCCACAGCAGCTGTCGGCCTGCAGGCAGCGAGAAGACGAGACGGACCGCGAGTACCTTACTCGGTGGAGCACCTTGAGGAACACTTGTGAGGGTGTGAATGAAGCACATGCCATCACTTGGTTTGCGCAGGGTTGCCGACACGGCAGCATGCTTTGGCAGAGATTGCAGAGGGAGATGCCGAATACCCTGGCCGAGACCATCAAGATTGCGGATCAGTACGCACTTGGTGATCCTACTCAGCCACTGATGGACTCCTCTGAGCCGAGAAGAAACTTCAACAGCAGCAAGCGCAACGAGTTCCGCAACAAGCGCCGAGTAGATACTCGGTATGACCCTGAGGAGGTGAATGCAGTGAATGTCGGAGGCGGTGGTGGCCAAAGGCAGAAACCTGCTGGAGCCTACGGGCAGAACCAGAATCAGGGCCAAGGCAACAAGAAACCGTTCCGCACTGCGCAGTCGGGTAGCGGGAACTCCGAGCAGCCGAAGAAGTTTGTCTTCGATGACATGAAGGATGGCCCGTGTAGCTTTCACACTCACCACCCCTCAAGGCCTGCGAACCACACTACTCGGCAGTGCGAGTGGTGGGATGTGATCAAGAGTGATGGCTTGCCTCCTCCTCCTCCTCTGCCAGCCGCCAATGCTACTGTTCAGCCTACTCGCGCACCTGCAGCTCGGCCGCCAGTGTACCCGAGAAGAGAGAATGTCAACCAGGTGGCTTTAGGAGCCAACCGGAACTTCAACAACGAGAGATACCGCAACAACAACAACAACTACAACCGCAACAACAACAACAGGGGCAACAACAACTATCAGGGCAACAACAATGGCAACAATGGCAACAATGGGGGCAATGGCTCCAACCAGTACCAAGAGCACCATGAAAGCTATATGATCTTCACTTCTGAGGCAGTCGACAAGCAGTCACAGCACAGGCGGGCCATGGAGGTCAATGCAGTGATTCCTGCTGTCCCTCACTACATGTACTGGTGCGACCAGGAGATCAGGTGGACTCGAGCGGATCATCCCAAGGTGATGCCCAATCCGGGTACCTATGCCTTGGTGTTGGATCCTACCTTCCTAGGCCCCGAGAAGAATGTGAGGTTCAGCAAGGTGCTAATCGACAACGGCAGCAGCATCAACATTGTGTACAAGGACACACTCGAGAAGCTTGGCCTAGCCGAGAACATGATGCTGCCCAGCAAGACCACCTTCCATGGCATTGTGCCTGGGATCTCGTGCAACCCGATTGGCCGAGTATGGATTGATGTGCTATTCGGTACTCGGGAGAACTGCCGCACAGAGCACCTGCAGTTTGAAGTGGTGGATCATCAGAGCCCTTATCATGCTCTACTCGGCAGGCCTGCTCTGAGCAAGTTTATGGCCTCTACACATGTGGCTTATCTGAAGATGAAGATCCCCGGCCCCAATGGCATTATCACCATCTCGGGAGATTACAAGAAGTCCATGGAGTGTGCCTCTGCTAGCTCCCAGTTGGCGGAATCGATGGTGATTGCTGCCGAGAAGAAGAAGATGTACGAGGTGGTGGCCATGGCTCAGTCCGCACAAGCTGGCGCACAAGGTGTGCCGAGTACCCAGCATGGTACTGCTTTCCAAGCTGCCAAGGAGACCAAGACAGTCCAGGTTGACCCCGAGTTCCCGGAGCGCGTGGCCATCATTGGTGCCGGGTTGGCGGAGAAATAGGAAAGCGCGCTCATCCACTTCCTCCGTGAGAATCGGGATGTGTTCGCCTGGACCAATGAAGATCTACCAGGAGTCCCGAGGGAGTTGGTTGAGCACTCTTTGCATGTGCGTCCTGACGCCAAGCCCGTGAAGCAGGCTTTGCGCCGTTTCGGAGATGAGAGAAGGAAGGCCATCGGTGATCAGATCACCAAGCTGCTGATAAGTAACTTCATCATGGAAGTGCTGCACCCGGACTGGTTAGCCAACCCGGTCATGGTCGAGAAGAAAAAGGAAGATCCCAAGGCTGCCACTGCATGGCGCATGTGTGTCGACTACACCGACTTGAACAAGGCATGCCCCAAGGATCCTTTCCCGCTACCTCGCATCGATCAGGTGATCGATTCCACTGCCGGCTGTGAACTGTTGTCTTTCATAGATGCCTACTCTGGTTTCCACCAGATTGCACTCAACCCTGCTGATCAAATAAAGACTGCTTTCATTACCCCGTACGGGGCTTATTGCTATCGTGTCATGTGTTTTGGCTTGAGGAATGCGGGTGCAACCTACCAGAGATGCATGCAGAAATGCTTGCACGACCAGCTCGGCAAGAATGTGCAGGTGTACGTAGATGACATTGTCATCAAAACGAATAAAACACATACTCTGCTTGCCGACCTGGAGGAAACCTTTGCTAACCTACGCAAGTACAAAATGAAACTGAATCCGAGTAAGTGCACCTTTGGTGTACCAGCTGGAAAGCTACTCGGTTTTCTGGTTTCTAGTCGGGGCATTGAAGCCAATCCTTCTAAGATAAAAGCTATTGAAAGCATGTCTTTGCCGAGATCACTGAAAGATGTGCAAAAGTTCACGGGTTGTCTGGCATCTCTGAGCCGCTTTCTGGGCCGAATGGGCGAGAAGGCTCTGCCTCTGTACCAGCTGATGAAGAAAAGTGACAAGTTTGTCTGGACTCCGCAAGCGGACGTGGCATTCAATGAGCTAAAAGCAATGCTGGCTAGCGCTCCCGTCTTGGCTAGTCCGCTACCCAAGGAGCCTATGCTGCTGTACATTGCTGCGACTAACCGAGTAGTCAGCGTGGTGATAGTGGTGGAGCGAGAAGAAGAAGGCAAGAGTGTGCAGCGCCCAGTCTATTATCTCAGTGAAGTGTTGTCCAGTTCCAAGCAAAACTATCCGCACTACCAGAAGATGACATATGGTGTGTACCTGGGCGCCAGGAAGCAGAAACATTACTTCCAGGAGCACCCCATCACAGTTGTGAGTTCTGCTCCCATCTCGGATATCATGGGAAACAAGGAGGCGAGTGGCAGAGTAGCCAAGTGGGCAATCGAGCTGGCCGCGTACGCTCCCGGGTACGCGAGAAGAGAAGCAATCAAGTCTCAGGTCCTGGCGGAGTTTCTCGTGGACTGGGCCGAGATGCAGTATGAACCTCCCGCTCCGGTTTCCAACTATTGGAAAATGCACTTTGATGGCTCGAAGGTGAAAGAAGGCCTTGGTGCTGGTGTTGTGCTTACATCACCCAAGCGGGATCAACTCAAGTACGTGCTGCAGATTCATTTCAAGGCATCCAACAATGTAGCCGAGTACGAGGCAGTGGTGCATGGTTTGCGAGTAGCAAAGGAGGTTGGTGTGCAGCGCATTATATGCTATGGCGATTCAGATCTGGTGGTGCAGCAAGTCTCGGGTACCTGGGATGCGTTGGATGCCAACATGGCATCGTATCGTTTCTTGGTGCAGTCAATGACTGGGTTTTTCGAGGGCTGCGAGTTCCAGCACATTCACCGAGCAGAGAACGAAGCGGCCGACGAGCTGTCCAAGTTGGGATTTTCTCGGCAGTCCATCCCGGCAGGGATTGCCTTGGAGCATTTGAGGAAGCCATCCATCAAGCCTTCCCCCAACTCGGAATCCATCTTTGTTCCTTCTCTGCCAAGTGAAGAATCTTACCCGATGGAGATTGACTGGGAGAGTGCTGCAGAGAACCCGGGGACTGCCGTCCTCTACTCGGGGACTGCCATTCCCTACTCGGGGACTGCCATTCCCTACTCGGGGACTGCCACTCCCTACTCGGGGACTGCCATTCCCTACTCGGGGACTGCCATTCCCTACTCGGGGACTGCCGTTCCCTACTCGGGGACTGCCACTCCCTACTCGGGGACTGCCACTCCGTACTCGGGGACTGCCACCCTCAACCCAGAAGCTGTTGCATTCATTGAAGAAGTTCTCGCCAATCGATCTGGGCTGCAGAGAAGCGCTCCCACTCCTCCTGTGCAACCACAAGAGCCTGTCCCAATGGAACTGGACGAACCAGTGTTTCCCACGCGGGAGACACCGAGTTGGGCTATGCCCATATTATCCTTTCTAAGGGACGGCACTTTACCTGAAGATGAGGTGACTGCGAGGCAGATTCAGAGAAGGTCCAAGGGCTACACCATAGTCCGAGATGTGCTGCACAAGAGAAGTGCCACCGGCGTGCTGCAACGTTGTGTGAGCCCAGAGGAAGGAGAAGAAATCCTGGTGGAGATACATCAAGGGGAATGTGGGCATCACGCCTCATCTCGGGCTTTGGTCAAGAAAGCTTTTCGGCACGGCTTCTACTGGCTCACTGCACTGCAGCAAGCTGAAGATATTGTGAGGAAGTGCACCGGCTGCCAGATGTTCGCAAGTAAGATTCACATGCCAGCTTCCGAGTTGAAAACAATTCCTATCACATGGCCATTTGCCGTTTGGTGCTTGGATATGGTTGGTCCTTTCAAGCCGGCTAAAGGCAATATGACACATATCTTGGTCATGGTGGACAAGTTCACCAAGTGGATCGAGGTGAAACCTATTCGGAAGTGCGATGGGGTCACAGCTGTGAAGTTCGTGAAGGATGTGATCATGAGATATGGCTACCCGCACAGTATCATCACCGACAACGGCACCAACTTTGCAGAGGGGGCAATGGTGCGATTCTGCAGAGATAAGCATATCCGACTAGACGTTGCGTCAGTCGCGCACCCTGCCTCCAATGGGCAAGTTGAGAGAGCAAATGGGATGGTACTGGCAGGCATAAAGCCAAGGCTGATTGAGCCATTGCTGAAAACACCTGGGTGTTGGCTAGAGGAGTTGCCAGCGGTGTTGTGGAGTCTAAGGACTACCCCTAACCGGTCAACCGGCTACACGCCATTCTTCTTGGTATACGGGGCTGAGGCCGTGTTGCCAATAGACCTAGAGCATGACTCCCCCCGAGTAGCCCTCTACACTGAGGTGGAGGCGAGAGAAGCTCGAGAAGACGACGTTGACCTGCTTGAAGAAGCAAGAGAGCTGACTCTGTCACGTTCGGCTATCTACCAGCAAAACCTGCGGCGTTATCATAGCCGAAAGGTGAACCCAAGGGTTTTTCGAGAAGGAGACATGGTCCTTAGGCTTGTGCAGCGCACAGCCGGGATGCACAAGTTGTCTCCTCCGTGGGAAGGGCCTTTCATTGTGAGCAAAGCGCTGCACAATGATGCATACTACCTTGTAGATGTGCGTCCATCGCAGGCGAACAGGGCAGATAAAGCTGGAGAGGAAACCAGGCGTCCTTGGAATGTAGCTCTACTTCGTCGTTTTCATTCGTGAGCAAAGATGTGTATGTACCCTCTTATCCGAGTTGAAATTCTACTCTGCAATCTGAAACTGTTCTCGGGGACTGCCCTCGTCCAAATTTGCTCTAAGTATTTTTACTCGGCTCGGTCCTTTTGTCTATTCGGTTGCTCCACTTCAGAACTCATAAGTGCATTGAGTAGTGTGTTTAAACCTATATGCCAACTCTTCGACTTTGCTGCTGTCCGAAACCCGGCTTCATGGCAAGCAAGAGAACAAGCAAAAGGTCAATGAGCACACGAATATCGCTAAGGAAGAAAAAGTGCAGGAACCGAGTAGATTGTTTGTTACTTTTGTTCCCTGTTTTCGTCTTCTCGGCTGAGTGGTGGGCTGTGTTACCATGATTGTTTCTAGCGGCTAAGTATTTGCAGCCCTACTACTTGATTCTTGTGACTCGAATACCAAACAAGCGACAAGTCGCGGGTAGAGCAGAGATGAAAAGATAGGGTGAATAAGAAATGCAACTCGGGGACTCGCATGGAAACTCAACTCGGCATTAAGCCAGTGTCGTTCAAATTGATTAATGTCGAAATAAACAGAGTGGGCATAAAAACTGAGTAGCAAGCAAAATAAAGATAGTCTATTACATCTGCTCCCGGCATCCCGGGGATCTGATAAGTGTTCGAGTTGAAAGAGATTGCAGGTTGCTTCAAGATGAGGAGGCAGTGTTCTCGGCGCTGGCCTTGGCTGCTGTTTCTTCGGCGGCGGTCTTGGCAGCGGCTTCTTCAGTGACGGTCGTGGCGGCTGTTCCTTCGGTGCTGGCTTGGGTGGCATCCGCTCCCGTCTGGACGGTGGCGGATTCCTTCATCTCGGCATCATCCTGGGTGGCCGCCTGCTCGGAAGTGGCCGTGGCCACCGAGACGGGTCCTGGAGCCGAAGAGGAACCTGAAGCTTGGCCAGGAGGGGGCACCGTGTCGTCGAGAGCAGCACCTGAGGAGGTGCCAAAGTCGAGTGCGGCGGTGTCGATGTGGGCGTACTCGTCCTCATCGCTACTCGCGACGGCGACGTTCTTCCCCTTCCCGGCCTTGCCCTCAGGAGATTCGAAGTGGCCTTCCAAGTCGGATTCTACTTCGTCGTCCTCTCCTCGTCCTCCTCGTACTCGGTGTCGGGCTCGGGGAGGCCATCGATGAAGGTCTCCGTCTCGGCGCACTCCGCGACCTCGTAGGCGATCTGCTTGCGTGTGGCCACGCAGTCGGGATCCACCTCCCACTTGGAATTGTTGCGCTTCCCGCGGATGAGCTGCATGTTGAGGTTTTCATACCAGGAGGCAATGCAGAGAAGCATCACGTCCGCACCAGCACGGGCGCCCGAGGCACGCCACTTCTTCAGCTCCTTCTTCACATTCTTCAGCTTGAAGGCTAGGCCCTTCATGGTGGTTGGACGATCATCATGAGGCCAAAACAGCCTGTGGAGCTCAAAGCCCTCGTGCACCAAGTCAGTTCCGACGCCAGCCAGCTGTTCGAAATAGTCCTTGAGCACCAGCAAGCTGTCCTCGATCCCGGCTCTGGTATCTGCTGCCTCACCTTTTGCAAGGCGAGCTGCTTGGGCCTTGGCCACCTTAGGCGCAGAAGGGGAATCGAGATGAGGCCAGATCTCTGAAATAGAATGTGGTAACTTCAGAACCGGGAAGAGAAGAACCGAGTAGAGGAAAACCGAGAAGAAATACGACCGAGAAGAAAAGAAGCAGCGAAGAAAAGACTTACCGGACAGTTCGTTGCGCAGCCGCTGCAGCTGGGTCCTCCAGGACTCCTCGTTGGAAATGTGCTTTTCTTGGATCAGACGCAAGCTATCCATCTGAGCGAAGAGATCAGCGTTGGTCTTCTTCAAGGTTTCGCATTCCTGCTCAAGGGCCCTCTCCTTGGCCTTGAAAGTGGTCTCGGCCTTGGCCTTCTCGGCGATTGCCTTGTCCCTCTCGGCGCCAATCTTGACGGCATCCTGGAGTGCCTTTTGCAACTGGAGTTGCAGCTTCTCGGTCTCCGTGGTGTGGTCCTTCAACAGCTCAACGGCCTGATCGGACAGCTGCTTCTGCACCTCTGCAGGCTTGACGCAATCTTGGTGTGCCTCAGCAAACAACTTGTAATCTTCTGCGAAGAGATAGATGAGGTTAGCAGAGGAGCAGAGAAGAAACAAATTCAAAGTCAAACCGAGTAAACAACAAACTTACCTTCTAGCCTTTTGATGGTGGCCTCGGAGTTCTCCACGAAGCTGCGGCACTTCTCATGTTCGTCTGCTAAGGCCTTCAGTTTTTCTGCAGAGAAGGAAAGGTTAGCGCATAAGAAAGCATAAGCGAGCGTAAACAAAAACGCATGAATCGCACAGCTAAAAGCGTACCTTGCACTTCAGTCAGCTGCTGGGTGCTGTCCTTGGCGGTCTTGCTGGCTGCCTCCGCAGCTGCCTTTTCCTTCTCTAAAGCAGCAATTCGCCTCCTGGCGATGGAGTGGTTCCAGAGAAGATGGCGGTACAGGTTGGTCCGCTTCAGGACGCTATCCTGAAAAGCGAGAAGAAGCAAGTTAGAAAAAGCAGAGAAGATTCAGCCCGAGTAGGAGGCTACTCGGAGAGTATCCGTCTACTCGACCCGAATCTCGGGGACTGGGGGTGATGGTAAGAAAGAAGAAAGGCGAGTAGAAGAGAAGAAAATTCAACTCGGAAAAGGCAAGAAGGACTTACTGCATAGGACTGCTCGATGTCTTCGGCGTTCTTGCGGTGCAGGAACATCTTGGCTGCGAGTGTCGCGGTCTCGGTGGAGACAGACATGGGATTGCGTCCCAGGTCAACCTTGTTCCAGTCCACGCGCATGTGGTCGATGCCACCAAGGCTAAGACCGTGCCACTTCTCCACGCCGAGAACCTTGCTATCCCATTTAGCGTCGATGAAGCCAATGGTGTCCAGTACCTGCTCAAGGCCTTTGGAGGTTATTGGTTTATCTTGGACTCCACGAGAAGCGATGTTGACAGATTGGGGTTGGCTTGGATCTGGAGGAGGGGAGTTCACGGCTACAACTTTCCTTCCCCTCTGGATAGCTAAAGCTTTGTCCTTGGGAGGGAAGCCGATTGAGTGCTGATGGCTAACCTCAATCATGTACTCCGGGTAGCAGGGCTGGCCAGCAGCGCGAGCATCGGCTGAGATCGCGGCGGGAATCGGGCCAGACTCATGGATCACTAGTGCTCCACCTGAGGCTGGTAGCGGCACTTGGTCTCTGGACCGCTTCTTCGTCCTTTCCTTCTCGGGATCTTGAGTTTTCTTCCCGTCAGCTTTGGCTTTCGCCTTCTCGGCCGCTTCCTTCTCGGCCTTGGTTCTCTCGGCAGCTTCCTTCTCAGCCTTGGCCTTCTCGGCGGCTTCCTCCTCGGCCTTGGCCTTCTCAGCAGCTTCCTTCTCTGCTGCCCTTCTGTCAACCTCACCCCTAAGAGCATCCAGGGCTCGTTGCCTGGTTACTCGCCCGGCAGGAGGGCTGGATGTATCCTTGGTTTTCGGCGGCGAGGAGGAGGTTGGCGGTGTAGGGCCTTGCGCAGTTGGCGGTGTAGGGCCTTGCGCAGTTGGAGGTGTAGGGCCTTGCGCAGTTGGTGGTGTAGGGCCTTGTGCAGTTGGTGGCGCCGCAGATCCGTCGCCTTGTGCAGCTCCTGGCTGGGCGCTACTCGGCGTCACGCCCGGTTGCACGCTGCTCAATGGATAAGCAGTGGCATCCGTGGCGGTGGTGTCTTCTACTCGCTGCGCGGCAGCGAGGCTCTCTTGTGCAGTAGCCCCTGTGGCGGGCTCCTCTTGCTCTGCTTCAGGCCGCTCGGCGGCGGTGTTGTCTTGCATCTCTCGATCTTGGTTCTCCTCGGCATTGCTAGCCGGAGGAGAAGGGGGTCTCTCATCGTGGACGGCAGTGTCCTGTGCTGCTGGTTCTGACGCTGCTCCTTGTGCTGGATTGGCAGCAGCAGCATTGGCGGTGTGGTCCTCATCATCATCGTCCAGATTGACCAGAGGTACTGGTTTTTCCTTAGTATGGTCAGACGCGAGAGCTGCGTTTGCGTCCATAGGAGGTCTGCAGAGAAAGGGAAACCAGAAATTAGAAGGAATTTGGGGAAAATAGCACAACGCGAGAAGGGAGGCGACCGAGAAGAGGGCTTACGCGGTGGTGCACTTGAGCTCTCGTCTGGACCTCTTCACGACCACCTTCTTCTCGGCGGGCTTCCTCTTCTTGGCAGGAGGCGCCGGTGCTCCGCTACCAGCCCGTTTGCGGGTCTCAGGAGCGGCGATGGACAGGGGCTTGACGACTAGGGGCGCATCGCCCTCGTTCTCGTCTTCGTCCTCGTCGTCCTTGTCCGCGGCAACTTCATCTGGGAATCAAAGAGAAAAGAGGAAAGAATCAGAAACAGCACACGAGGGATTGGTGCTTCTCGGAAGCAAACAGAGTGACAGTGTAGTTACCGTCAAAGTCTTCATCAGACCAAGTGCGGAGAGCATCGCGCTTGTCGGTAGTGGGGGAGCGAGTAGGGTTGGTCTGCTCCGTGGCATCGAAAGAGGGCACATCATCCTCCTCACGGTCAGGAGACCAGTTGCCCTCAAAAACCTCGCAGCTCTCGATTATCTGGCGAGTGAGAACCTGAAAAACAGAGAAGGATCACAGACTAGCCGAGTACCAGGAAGGAATTCTACTCGGATAGGCGTGCAGGAGCAAAGCACACGAAGCCTAGGCAGTTTACTAAGCATTCTACCCGGATAGGCGTGCAAACACAAAGCATACTAAGCCTAAACATGTTTGCTGAAAGGTATTACTCGGAAGGGCGTGCAAGTATAAAGCACATCGAGCCTAAGAGTTGTTCTCTAGTAGGCTATCCGGCAAGGCGTGCAAGCATGAAGCACATTAAGCCTATGCAATTCGGCTAAGTGTCCTACTCGGAACACAAGGCAATTGCTAGTTGATGCAAGAAGGAGAAGTTATCTACTCGGAAAGTGTATGCAAAGAGCAAAGTAAGGAAGGCGTACCCGCTCAATCGGCTTTGTGCGGCTGTACGGGACGAACCCGTATTGCCAGTGGTCGCCAAGGCTTGTCGTCAAGATGTTCCTTGCGTGCCAGGGAACGTCGATGTTCTCGATCTCGATGGTGGTGGTCCTGGTGCAGTCGCGGGGCCCTCCCATGTAACACATGAGATGGCACCGCTCCTGCAAGGGCAGCACTCGGCGCTGGATCCAGCAGGCCACCGGATCGTCGTTCTTGAGGCCCTGCGCCTTCAGCCAGCCGAGTCTGTCTTCCATCTCGATGGCGTCATCGTTATTGACGGGCTTGTCCTTCCAGTACATCCCGATTGGAGCGCGATTGCACCAAACGGGCAAGTTGATTCGATCGTTCACCGGGGCTCCTTCCGCGGCGGCAACGTTCCTGACGTAGAGGAACGTCTTTTGCCATAGCTTGACGGAGTCCAGCCCCTTGATGCGGGGGTGGTTCGTCCCGGACCGCTGCACCATCATGGCGCAGCCGGTGTCGGTGGCGCGGGCGACGCCCGCGGAGTCCTTCTTCCCGGTGGATTGCTGGCGCAGGTGGAAATACCTGAGCCACGTCTCCCACGTGGGCCGGATGCCGAGGAAGGCCTCGCAGACCACGGCGTGGTAGGCGAGGAAGACGACGGCGTTGGGCGGCAGATGGTGCATCTGGATGCCGAAGTGGTTGAGGAACTTCCTCATGAAATCGGAGGCGGGTAGTCCGAACCCGCGCTCGAAATGCGCCAGGAAGACGACGCGCTCTCCCTCCCGCGGGGACGGCACGATTTCGCCGTCCGGCGCCCGGCACTCCACGCCGGGAGGGACTCGCCTGGTATTGACGAGCCAGGCGCAATCTTCCGCGGTGACGCAGGAGCCGGCCCAGCCTGACTTGGCCATTGTGGCGAGTTGGGAAGGTGGAAGATTTCGAGGGGAATTGGTTGGTGGATTGAGTCCGCGGCGGCGCGAGAGCTTGCGCGGCGGCGGAGAGCACGGTGGCGGAGAAGAGCAGGAGACGAAGAAGGAATAGTGCGGGGGAAGGGGAAAAGGAAGTTACCGGCGGGGATATTTATATCTCCTCCGCGAGTTTACCGTTACCGTCGTGGGAGTGGGATCGATTGTGCCGTGTGGTGGATCCTGTGGCCGGCTAGAAACGCACACAAGCGCCGGTTGCGCGCGTAATGGCCACAGTTGATCCCACCACCGAATCGTGGCCTATAACTACACTTGATGGGACATGACGGCCGGTGGGCCCATTGCGTGAAAACTGGACGCGTGGCAGGTCGTGTCCTGGGCAACGAAACGACAAGGTCGTGGATGCTTGACACGTGTGTAGTTGCTGCGCGAAGGGCTGGATTGTGCTCTGTGCTACAGAGGCTCAATCTGAGAAATTTCTCTAAGTCTTTTTACTCGGTTACAGAGTAGAAAGCAAGTGCTACTCGGAAGAGAGGAAACTCAAGGTACTTTCCAGATAGCTACTCGGAGGACCTACTCGGCATCTTGAGGTTCAAGGGCGGAGATGCAAAGGCTGGTTTTAAGCTGGCAGAGCCTAGTGAACAAGTTCGCAAGACTCAACCAGCTTCGGGGACTGCTGTCGGGGGGTTACCCCCGAGTAGGGTAAAGACAGGTGGTAAAGGCAGCTTACAGAAGAGAGGTTTGGTCGAGTAGCCGACTACCTGGTACTCGCTACCCGGTCGACTGCTACTCGGTCTCACCTCAAGATGACCAGAAGGAGATATCAATCAAGTTCTACCCTGTCGAGTAGAAGGTTTGGCCCGAGTACAATTGGCGGGAACAATTGGCGGGAACCTACTCGGGCCAGAAAGTCAAAGGAGTCGTTCTGACACAGGATCCCGCGTATCCTGGGTCCGTACTTGGCAGCATTCGAACTACTGTTCACACGGGACCGGCCTGCCTGACAGTGACAGCATGGAAGCAGGCCGTGGCAGGATAAGGGGGGCCTACTCTGTGCCTAGGTACAGTGATACCAGTCTGTCCCCTAGTTTTGCCCAACGACTTTACAGAAGCAGCCAAGGTTAGGAACCAAAGCTGTCAGCGGGTACTCGGAGAAAGGACGATGTGCACACTATGTCGACACTTGTCTAGATTTGGACGTATCCGGCTGGGTACCGTGTATATAAGGTGCCCCGCCGCCTCCTGCGCGAGGCACGCTAACAGTTGCTCACAGTGAACCCTAGAAACCCTAAGTTCTTGACCTAGCTCTACTCGGAGAAGAAAGAGAGGCTACTCGGTAGAGATACCATTTGTACTGTGGCTACTCAGAGAGACATCGTAATACATAGAGAAAGGCAGGAGTAGGGGTTTTACCTCCTCACGAGGGCCCTGAACCTGGGTACATCGTGTTGTTTGTGTTGTGTGGATCTTACCTCACGCGGCTACTCGTCGCGTGATCCCTCCCCGGACACCTCCAGCGTCCATCGTCCCCACATCTTTAGCCATCCTATGGCATCTGCCGTGACACCACCACGACACTGCTCTCTTTACTTTCTGCAAGGATACACTGTTTTTCCACACTATACGTCTAATCTTTGTTTTCAGCAAGACCGGTGAGATTGACAACCTCACTGTACCGTTGGGGCGAAGTATTTTGATTGTGTTGTGTGCAGGTTCCACGTTGTTGCTGACACAGATGGAGCGCCAGCACCACCGTCAGTGGCATCAACCTTCCGAAGATTCTCTTTCTCCTACTGGATTGATAACCCTGGTTCTAAACTAAGGGGAAAACTCCTACCGATGTGCTCATCACACCTTCCTCTTGGGGTTCCCAACAAAGTACATCACTGCACTCTTCATACCTTCCTCTTGGGGTCTCCCAACGAACGTGTGTTCACACGCATCAGCTACCCCCAAGTAGGGGCAAGGTTGGTATGAAATGGTTCCAAGGAGTGGATACTGAGATACTGTTTACCGAGATGTTGTCATCCGAGATCCATATGGGTACCAAGTTGAAGGGTACAGAGATGGATCTATATCGGTAAGAAGAGCAAGGAGAAATAATGAAGAAACGAGTGTCCCCCCAAGTTATCCTAGATGCACTGGAGAATCCGGGTAGACAAAGACCCATCCATCCCGGAGGGAGGTCAACAAATAAGTTGGGATCCCGAAGATCAAGGGAGCGTACGCGCGTGCGGTTCAACTTACGAGGTGTGATGATGTATACACGTACAATGGAGCAGTGCAGGGCATGGGCGAGGCCACGTCCTGTCCCTAACAAGGGGGGCATGATAGGGCAGCGGCTAGGACGGAGACGGGTTTTTGCCTATGTCAGCAAGCGTGCGCTACGGCACATTGTATTTTTCCTAATCCTGTACGTTCGTTGGTGGCCACCAGTATATAAGGTGGCCACACCCCTCCTGCGTGGGGGACGTTGCGACGAGGCTAGACATTTCCCTTAGAGAGAAGAGAGAGCTTCTTCTTCCTCTAGCTCAGAGAGCTCGAGGAGCCACATTGTACTCGGTTACCCACTGATATTTACAGACAGACAGGAGTAGGGGTGTTACCTCCACACGAGGGCCCCAAACCTGGGTAGATCTTGGTGTTTGCAGTGTAGTGAGCACGCCGTCTAGGCGTGCAATCCCTCCCCGGATACCACAGTGTCCATCGACCCCAAACTTAAGCCATCTTATGGCATTTGTCTTTACCTCACCACGACATTGATCCAAACCAAATAGTGCTTCTCCGCACAACACATGCCCACCCATTTCATACCATGCAGGTTTACCCATGATTCTACCCCCTACGATAGATATCTAGGCTCCCCGGGCAGACCATCATAGGCACCCGAGTTCGTGGGAATTAAAGGATCCCACGCATGTGCATGTAGCCCGGCAAGACCTACAGCATAAGGCTCTAGCTTCCCGTTGACATGTGAATGGGAAAACATCATAACTGGCTTACTCGCCCCATACAATACCTATAGCCAACGCGATATTTGCGGCGCGAGAATTCTGACGACATTGGTTGTTATAGCCTAGGTAATACTTTCCCATGCAGACGAAACCCTGCAATGACCGATTCGTCTTACCATGGTTCCATCCGCCCACCACAATTGAATACTACCACTCGGGTAGACATTTAATTATTCATATTATTATAAATAGGATCATGCATTCTTTTGGGAATAAAGTGGTAATACGATAGAGTTTTGTAAATAGTTCTTAGCAAATACTTCAAAGGGTATGAGCAAGTAATGAACTTTCCTAAGATAGAAATAATAATTCATGCCCTACGTGGTTCAAGGGTTTGCGTGGGAATTCGGAGATATGAAAAATAACAAAGTAGTCCCAATAAGGACTACTGAAAACACTCGCAAGATGATATAATGCATAGTAATGAGATGCATCGCAAAATACCCTGAAAATACCCCAGCTCACAAGTCTAAGCTACATTTGATACAATACTTTGATCACACTTGTTTTAGGTGACTTTGGTTTGTTTCATTACTTGTGGTGATGAACTTGTTCACTTAACGAGTTAATGACATTAGGGTTGGAAGTTTGAAGAGCTTTTCTTAATTATATTAAGAGCTTTTCAAAAGATAACAAACACATTTTCTTCTATATTGTTGCAAAGTGTAGAGCTAATACAAAGGAACTTAATTCAAAGTGAGTATATAATACAATAAACTCTACCACCTTATAATTCATTAATTTTTGTGATAAGGTTTTGGAAGTGTAAAATTATTAGGAGTTCAATATTAAGGAAAATAGTGTAATGAAGGGTTTTCTTGGTTATATTGGAATAGTATAGAATTCCATTATACTTTCCAAAATAGAGTTCATTCCTATTTCTAAAACTTACAACTAAACATCTTAGTTTTACTTTTAGTAATATGGAACATTGGTAGCTCAAGTTTTGGAAGAATATTGATTTGAAAATATAGGGTAATCATTTTATTCTGTTTAAACACCTACGATATGGGAAGAATCTAACACCCGATACCATTTTCATGACATGTTTAGAAATATAAAAGTTTAATTTCTTAAGACACTCCTATCAATTGCAATGGACTTGGAATGCCCATGGTGTGGCATTTCAAAACCTCCATGTTTGAAAAATAGGAGTTTATTTATTATAAACATGGTTCAATGTTGTTTGAACATGTATAATTTGGCCTTAAAGATTATGTTATGCTCAATAATTTGTTATATCGTTTGTAATTTTCTAAAAATATTTAGATAAGTTGTTAATTTCTTAATTTTAAATAAATTAAATAATTATTTAAATATTCCTTATATTTAAATTTGTCCAAATGACTTTGAAAATATCATAAATGAATTTCATTTATCTTTTTAAGCATTTTGGTATATAACTTGTATTTTCTGCATTATTCCTTATTTTTCTCAATTTTAAATGAATTCATCAAAATTCAAATAATGTTTAAATTTAAACTTCATCAAACATTTTTTAAAAGTTGACTAAACATTTAGATTTTATTTTTCAAAAAAATTATATTTTATTTATATTTTTCTGATAAACAAATTAAAAGATATTAATTTAAAAGTTGAATGATTATTCTGCCATTTTTAAATTGGCATGTGGGGCCCACCTGTCAGTTTTAGTTCAAAAATAAAAAATAAATATAAAAAGAAAAAATAAAAATTCTCCTCACGTCATGCTGACGTCAGGGTTGCGTCATCGTTGGAGAGGATCTCTCCTATTACACACGAATCCTGTGATTCACTACAAATTGATTGAATCAAATGGTTCCATTTGCTAGAGGGGGCCACGACGAGTCAGAAGGGCGGCTCTTGGGACCAAAAGGTCACCAGATTTGCCGACGGTGAGCACTCGCGCGGCGGTGCAACACTTCCTTCGTCGACCTGACGATTACAATGGCAAGAAAATAAACGGGGGGCATCAGAGTGCTCCCAGACTCACCACTATTTCAGTGGAGTGGACGAACATGATCGAGGAGGTCCGTAGCGGCAGCGGCTTGCGGAATTTTCCAGCGTCCGGTCTCGGGGAAGATGGTCCGATTTGCCTCCTCTCGAGCTTTTCCGGAAGCAAGGCTTGATAGGGAAATAGAGGAGAGCAAGGCGGTTATGGTGGTGGCTTCCACTCATCCTAAAGAAGTTGGAGACGATGGTGCGGCGCGGAGGATGTAACTAGGGTTTGGGGTTTCTTAAAGATACGGAACAGAGTGAGAAGAGAGCGGATAAGGGAGCGAGGCGATAGAGAGTGAGAGGGCACGACTTTGCCTCGAGTCTTATCCACGTGCGGCGGGTAGCAGGAGGTGGCAGTGGCGACGTTGGTGGCGTTCTCTGCCTTCTTGCGAGGGGAACAAGAAAGTGTAAATAAAAAGATTTTCTAGATAACCCCCTGTAACTTCTATAAATCACAGTTTAGCTCTTCTATTATTAAGAACTGAGAATAAAACCTTCTTTTCTGGACCTTTTTCTTAACTTAAATATTATTAAAAATGATATTTCAATTCCGTATAAAAAATGCAACCTCACCATGTTTTGTTTTGGTGAAATTGAACAAGAATGGAATTTTCAATTTGGGGTGCTTAATTTAAGTGATTTTTTTATTTTCTCTCAATTTAGATTTCAACTAGATTTAAAATTATTTTAGGAAGGATTAACATGAGGACACATAACAAACATGTGGTTACCAAAGTGGTGTGTTTTAATTGGACAATTCAGATACAAGTCATTTAGGAACTAATTTGTAAAGTTTCTTACTAAAGCTTTTCATGAATTGTAGGCATGGTTATCAACTAGGGAATTTTATTATTAGACATGCCAAATGATTTTGATTAGTAAATAGACATGTTTACTTTTATGTGGCTAAGTCCTTTTCATAATTGGAAACTCTTAGTAATTCTAGGTGTCATTTTAATTATGTGAATGAGCCCAGTTTGATATTGGTTACTTGATCAAGTGGAAAACATGAGTGGCTTGGCTCTTATTAATACTTAATCTCAATAGAATCTTATTTGTTTGTTTTCCACTCAGGTTCCAAGTATGTCTATTATCCCATGTTGGTTTTAGAAACATGAAATTATTTGCATGGTTATGTATAAATGAATTTTTATTATTATCCATTTGTCTTATGTATGAGAAAGATCTGGCTAACAAGGTAGCTAATCCATTTACCATCCACCTCTGCATAGCACAAGACATTTGGATTCAATGACTTGTTTTTTATTTCTTCTTGGATAATTAATTCCATTGAGGTATTAACATGTGGCCCTTATCTTTGACGAGCTTGACAAACATTAGAGATTCTAGGTTATTTGATGTTACCAAATGGTACTCTGGATAGTTGCTTCTGCTATGCTTCCTTACTAAATCAGTGTTGCTCCTTGTTGACTTCTGTTTCCTGGAATGTACTTGTCTCTATTTGCCACTTGTATTCTGATATTGCATTTGTACTTTGCAAGTAAAATCAAATCTTGTTATGTCCTAAGTATTTTCTCTCCCTTGCTGGTATTTTGACTTTAGAAATTCACCACTAGAGCCTTTAGGACATCTGGACTGGTTCCCAAATACTAACTTCAGTAGCAATTTGCATCTCCTGGTGAAATGCATTGATTTGATTTAATAACCATTTAATTCTCATGTTGAATTCATTATGATTAATATTACCTTACTAAAACTCAATTGTTTAATGCTTACAGGAATAATCTGTTCACAAGGTTGATCAGACCTTGTAGTCAAATTATTCTTATAACACCAAACCCTTGGATTTCAACATATTACTTGTTTTCTTCCTTATCTTGGTTTATTTCTCTATTTCTTCTTTTGTAGACTTTGTCAAGGAGGAATGCAGACATAGAGGTTTGGGAATAGCATATGTAATGATCATGGTTTAGTACTAGTTTAGAAGGTTTCTTTCTTCCTTTGGATACTTTCTTTATGGTTGATGATATATGTACATATTCCATGAATATTTTAATACAATTATTATGTCATTTCCCACTTTGGTATTTGAGTTAATACTTGTTTATATTAGTTGTGTTCTATTGCACCTGTGTCTTTTACTTCTAAAGGTTCTCTTAATAGTTATGAGATCATTTATAAAGATATTGTGTGAATGGGTTGATAACTTAAAAATATCATCAGGTATGTGATTTGGATACTCACCCCTCTTTGAACTCTATGTACCAAGTTGAATACTCCCAAGTCACCTATAGACTTGTGGTTAAGGTTGTTGAAAGTCAATGTGGGTCATAACCAATTCTGGTTTACCTTATCAAATGATTTGGTTTTTACAATACTTGTTATAAAGATCACTCCAAATGTACTCTTGACCAGATTATCTAAACCTATTTCATCATGTCAAGGGAAACTTTGTTCACTTTGGTTCATTTAAACTTTCGCGCCAAAATTTTCCGTATCTTTAGATGCATGCTTTGCAAATGCACATATTATGTTTTGATCCCTATAACCTAACAAACACTGGGATGTTACAATGGTACATGTTCTAGCTTTTTTATTTGATTAACTTTAATCATCTCTTAGTACTTTGCCTTGATCAACCTTGTATCTTCTCTTCTAGACATATTTGCAATATGCTCAACTATCTCATGACCATTCTTCGGATATTCCCATGAATAGAACCTTGATCATCACTTGATCATCTTGAATCCAACACATGGACATGAAGCATTACCTATGGGGAAACTCTACAAGTATAATTCAATTCAACCATTAGTCCATAGTGATTTTCATTAATTATTAAAACCACACATGGGGGGACCATGCTCTTTCAATCTCCCCCATTTTGGTAACTGATGACAATCTCTTTTACACAGGTTTATATAATGAATTTTAGAAACCATGCAAACAAAAAAGCAAGGATGCATGAGCATGAAAGGAAAATGCTTAAGAACAAAACGAAAGAATAAAACCAAATCCCCTTAAACCCTCTAAACTTTCTTTGTTCATTTGTGATATTATGAGTGGAATCAACTATACTTATCCAATGATGAATAATTGGAGGAAATCAAACTATATTGAGGATTCAAAGATTGCAAATAAGATATTATAAAAATCTCTAATCTTATTCAAAAGAGAAGCAAGTAATAAAAAATATCCAACAAACCAAATGAACAAACAATATTATCGTGTAAGAAAATGAGTGTTTTTAAAGGAAATATAGGAGCTACCCAATATTTGTGCATGATTTAGAAATATTGCATTTTCAATACAAAGTGGACAAAAATGGAATCATAACTCCCCCACTATTGTTCAAAACACAAAGCAAGTGCAAGTGAGCATAAAATAAAACAAGGCATAGCACTTGGAAAAAATGGTGGTTGAGCAACAAGAGAAGATACCAATAAAGGATCTGACGTAAGACGAGGTTCAACCGAACATATATGTGTGTCAGACAAGGCAAGGCATGAGAAAAGACTAACAACATGATGGATATTTATGCATTATCATATTCTTAATATAGTGATAGGCATAGAGCCAAGAATGTCTTTTCCACACAAAATAAGAGGTTTTCAAACCAAATGAAAATAGCTAGGGTCACTAGCTTAATAAGGTGTAAAATAAAGAAACAAAGCTTATGAAACCATAATGGGAAGTAAAAACTAACATGCTCACCAACGCAAGCAGGAGGGTTACAAAAATTCAATAAATAGGAGTGCAAAAGATTTGATGAAATAAATCAAGCACTCATAGGGAAAATTCTTTTTGGATCCACCCAAAAATAAATAAGAGTAAAAGGATGGACACTAAAGCATTTGGATATCAATAAGACATGTAACTATTCTCATGTGTATAAGTTTATAATATATCACAATCATGATGATGTACATCCATAAAGAGACATGTACACACAAAATAGTTACAAAGAGATAGAGCGAGATATCCAATTTGAAGACATAAATACGACAATAAACTCTTTGCTTGAAAGCATATCACATAACTTAAATTTATCTTAAAGGATATAAAGGAACTTTTAACACAAACACATCGAATACATCACACACGTCAATAAGGGAACAAGAGATAGTTGAGATGTTTTGATAAAACTAACACATATATCAAAGGGTAAATATGTTTCATGCCATGATACATCCTACAAAAGGTTGAAATGTTAGAGTATATGCATGAGGTAGATACTTGTTACCAAGGTGTCATTGGTGATGTTGTAGTAGATAAGCATGTGGTGATAACACTTTCTTTGAGAAAGGAAAGAACCCAATGCATATCAAATGTAACTAAAATATATTTAAGTACAAAATGGTCCCCAAACTCATTGGGTCTGATCTAGTTAGATAAAACTACAATACATAGGAAGAACATGATATATGCATATAGATATGAAATTGAATTTCATGCACATCTTAGCCGATTAAGGATTTGATGGAGATTATACTATATATATAATATATATATATATATATATATATATAGGATCAATGAGATAAACATGCCAGAACATATACATTAGTAAAAATGCATGCAAGCACTTTCAAGAACCAAAACGATATAGTTTGGACAAAACACCAAGTAAACCAAGATATGCACACAAAGGTGTGCGATGAAGTATACACACACGCTCGTTGGGAGACCCCAAGTGTAAGGTATGAAGAGTGCAACGACAAGTTTTCCCTCAGAAAGAAACCAGGATTGAATTGATCAGTAGGAGAAAGAAATAACTTCTGAAGGTTGATGCAGCTGATGTTGGCAGGGCGCACTACCGGTTCAGCAGCAACGTGGAATCTACACAACAAAATCAAATTACTTTGCCCCAACGAAGCAGTGAGGTTGTCAATCTCACCGGTTTTGCTGAACAAAGGATTGTATAGTGTGGAAAATAGTATTTGTTTGCAGTAGATGAAAGAGAACAACGATGGCAGTGAAGAAAACATTAATTGCAGTAGTAAAACAACGGTTGCAGTGGTTGTATTATCAGTGTAAAGAAACGGACCGGGGTCCACAGTTCACTAGAGGTGTATCTCCATAAGATAGATAACATGATGGGTAAAAAAATTACAGCTGAGTAATTGAAAGATATAAAGGCTGCACCGTAGTGCATATGCATGACATAATGATTACTATGTGATTCATGCAGGCATTACAACAAGATACATGGACCGTTATCCAACTGCATCTATGACTAATAATCCACCCTCGGAGTGTCATCCGAGCAAACCTTGGGTATTAAGTTGAAAGCAACACATAATTGCATTAAGAAAAGTGTGTAATGTAAACAATAAAATTATCCTTAGACAAAGCAGTTTTGTTTTCTTTGCAATGGCAACAACACATCCCCCACCCGTTATGTTTCTGTCACTCGAGCGTGAGTGAAAGGGAGGAATGAACCCATTATCAAGCATAAATACTCCCTCTTGGAATTACAAGTATCAACTTGGCCAGAGCATCTACTAGAAACGGAGAGCATGCAAGATCATAAATAAATTACACATGAAAGAACATTATAGATTGATAATCATTGTATATAGCATTCAATAATCATCGGATCCCAGCAAACAAAATATGTAGCATTACAAAAAGATGATCTTGATCATGTTAGGCAGCTCACAAGATCTAAACATGAGGCATAAAGAGGAGAGAACAACTATCTAGCTACTTCTATGGACCCGTAGTCAAGGGATGAACTACTCACGCATCACTCCGGAGGTAGGCATGGTGATGAAGACCCCTCCGGTGATGATTCACCCTCCCGACAGGGTGCCCAGGAGAGCTCCACAACCCTCCCGAACTAGGATTGACGATGACGGCGGCTACAGATCTTTTTCGTGGAAAAGGCTCAGGTCTTTTGGGTTAACCCGTGGAGGAGCTTAAATAGGCAAGAGGGCAACATCGGTGGGTGGCCAAGGGGCCCATACTACCAGCTGGCGCGGCCAGGGGGCGCGCCGCTATATGGTGTGGGCCCCCTGAGCCCCTGATACGTCATAAACATATCCTTAATTTATGATGTTCCATGTTGTTTTCATGCCATATGCTACATGTTTTCCTTACACTTTATGCCATTTTTATCAATTTCCCAGGACTAACCTATTGACAAGATGCCACAGAGCCAGTTCCTGTCTTTTGTTGTTTTTAGTTTCAGAAAAGTTGTTCTGGAAATATTCTCGGAATTGGAAAATTCGAAGCCCGAAAGTCTTAGAATTCCCGAAGGTTCCATGGAGTCCCGAAGAGGCACGGAGGGGGGCCACACCATAGGGTTGCGCGCCCCTAGCCGCCCCTGGGGGTGTTGTGGGCCCCTCGGGCGCCCACCGCTATCGCCCTTTCACCTATATAATCCCCCCGATGCGTGAACCCTAAAGATATACCACTTTTCCACGAAAAACACCCGAGTCCACTGTCATCGTCAACCCAAGATTGGGAGGGTTCTGGAGTTCTCCCCGGCGCCCTGCCAGGAGGGAAAATCATCATCAGAGGGGTCTACACCACCATGCCCGCCTCCGGAGTGATGCGTGAGTAGTTCATCCTTGGACTACGGGTCCATAGCAGTATCTAGATGGTTGTCCTCTCCTCTTTATGCCTCATGTTTGGATCTCGTGAGCTGCCTCACATGATCGAGGTCATCTTATTGTAATGCTACATGTTGTGTTTGATGGGATCCGATGATTATTGAATGTCATGTCTCTTGATTATCACTCATATTGTTTTCATGTGTATGTTATTTATGATCTTGCATTCTCTCTGTTGTTAGTAGATTCTCTGGCCAAATAGATCCTAGTGACTCCAAGGGGGGGTATTTATGCTTGATAGTGGATTCATGCCTCCTTTGCATCTGTGCTCGAGTGCGTTAAACGTGTCGGATGGAGGATGTGTTGTTTCCATTAGGGAGAAAACAACGATGTTTACTTTGTTTACATTGTTTACATTACACACTTTGCTTACTGCGATAATCTGTTGCTTGCAACTTAATACCCAACGTTTGTTCTGATGATATTCAGAGGGTGGATTATTACTCATAGATGCATTTGGATGACGATCTATGTATCTTGTTGTAATTTCCGCATGAATCTCATAGTAATCATCATGTCATGCATGTTTCATTATCTATCAATTGCCCAGCTGTAATTTGTTCACCATGCATGTTAGTTATCTTTTATGGAGAGACACCTCTATTGAACTGTGGACCCCGGTCCATTTTCTCATACTGGTAATACACACACTCCTTCCACTATTTTCACACTGCTTCCACTGTTTTCACACTACTACTGTTGTTTTCATACTTTCCTCATACTATTTTACACACCATATGTTTAACCTCTTTGTGTTCAGCAAAACAGGTGAGATTGACAACCTCACTATTTTACAAATTATATCAAAGACCCAAATCAACACATGAAAGGAGATACCAATTGGAACCAAACCAAATCAACTCATGATCGCTACGATGCCAATTGGAAAATATACGAAGTGAAAATAAAATAACAAATAAATCATTATCATTTGTGTGATACCAAAAAAAAAAGATTCATCAAGGAGTTAAATATTGAAATACCAAAAGAAATCAAATGAAATATGTCAAATTCCAAGAGATGGCAATTGAATCAAATATCTATAAATGAGATATCAAACTCCAGTTAATACCAATTGAGGGTATCAAAGAAAAACAAATGAGCATAGAAGATGAAAATATAAAATATGCTCAAGGACTTATCTCATACAAAATGATAGACTGTAAAACAAGGAATGAGATAACTAACTCCTAAAAGAAAGTGAGATTCTAACAAATAAACCAAGCCCTCTACACTTTTTATGATGGCAGAAAGTACCAAAAAGAAAAGTTTTTTCTTCCACAAACACACAAGATTGTAATGAAAATACTAATTGAAAACATCTAATATCAATTGAAGACAACTAGTGTTCAAAAGAATATAGGAAAGCTCCCTCATGATTTGTGCATGATTTTGGATTTTGCACACAAATGGGATCATCACTCTCATGATATGAGTTACTTACCATGCTTACATAGAGATTCTTGGAGGATTAAACTAGTCAAATGATCATGCAAAGCAATGATTAATATCTTGAAGCAATCGGTTTCCCTAATAATACATACTAGTGCACTTTGAGAAAACTGCACCAAGAAACTCTCTCACAACAAGAAACCAATTATGAGATACAAAACCCATTTTAAAAAATATGGAATTTTTTTGAGCTAATCATGCCACATAGGAACAAGATAATTTAGAATATTAATTCTAAGTGGCATTACCTAACATGTTCACGTTTTCTAGGATTGTGATATGCACATAGCTTATTACGCCCCCATAATGTGATAATCCATTTATTTTCAATAAGAGGCAAGTGAAATCAAACAAGAGATAATTAATGAACATTGTATAATTTGAATTTCTCACGATAATGACATACCACATAGAGAGTATATAATCTTGTCATATTAATAATAATTGGTATTCCTCATGTACACACATTTTAGGTTTGCGAGGTGCCCAAGCATATCACTCTCCCAAAATGATATAGTCCATTAATCTCTCAAAAGAGCCAACTAAAATAAATAATAATTTCAATAAAGGCTCAACACAGAACAAACAAGTACACGGAGTGCAAACCAACAAACACATAATAGATTAGTCAAGATAGGTAATTAGTAAGCACACTATATACAAACATGTTAGATACAAAACTAACACATGCAAGGGGCAAGCAACTTTCAATGTATATAGTTTAAATACAAGTTACCTCAAGGACACACATTGGATATGAGATAGGTATATGATGATCCAAATGACTTGGCTTGAGTAAATATAATTCATGAAGATCCCTTAATTCTTCATGATATAGCCAAGTCTCCAATGCCCTCCAACAACACCTATTGATCAAGTTATAGCTTGTTGGTCCCCAACCAAGTTGGGTCCTAAGAGGCTAGTCACAATAGGCTTGGCAACCCAAATGTTTCTTTTCTTGACACCACTTTGAGTGCCAACATATTTGGCAAACACATTTCCAACCTTATCCTTTCGAAGGGAAGAAACATCATCAAATATGATAGGTTTGGATAAGGTACCATTAGTGTATGAAGAATCAAAGTGGACATTTTCACGACATACATAGCAACATTGGATTCCTCCTTTCTTCCTAGTTGATTTCTTAACTTGAGGAGTTCTAGATTGATTCTTCTTGGGAAGAGGTTGTTCTTCAACTTAAGGTTCAACATGAGATTGACCTTGTGGTTGTTTCCCTTGTTGCTTCTCACTAAGAGGCTTCTTCTTCAAAGGGAAAGATCTAACATGGTGCCCTTTAAACTTTCACTTGAAGCAAACAATCTTGTCTGAATTCTTGACTTGTTCTTGGCCATTGTTCTTGTTGATCGTATGATTACCTTTGATATTGGACTTCTTGCTATTATTGGAGTCGAATCCAAGTCCATTCTTGTCATTGGAAAATCTTTGCACACTCAACATATTTTAAAGTGCGGACTTCCCATGACGCTTTTCCAAGTCTTTCTTCAAAGAAGTGACTTTGGCCTTGAGCTCCTTAATTTCCTCTACATGGTTAGTAGCAACACAAGTATCAGAGGAAGTAGATGCTTCATTGTTAGAGCAAAAAGGCATGGAAAGTAATTCATCACAAGATGTAGCAATATTATGAGTTGATGAATGATACGTTGCAAAGATATCTATAATTTTCGATGCTCCATGCTTGTTTTCTACCTAATACCTTTTGTTTTCCACATGTTTTGTTCCGTTTTCCTTTGTTTTCCGGATGTTTTCACATACTAACCTATTAACAAGATGCCCTACTCCAGTTGTTGTTTTCTGTTGTTTTTCTATTTCAGAATAGTTCTTAAGGAAATATCCTCAGAAAGGGCTGAAAATCCACGGAGATCATTTTTTACCCGGAACGAAGACGGAGTCTAAAGAAGAGACGGAGGGGTGCCAGGGGGCCACTAGGAGAGTACCAGGTGCCCCCTTGGCCGCACCTGGTGGGCCCCTAGGGGACCATGCCACCACCTCAAGTCGCCTCTTCACCCATAAATTGTCCTTAACCCTAAGAATCACATGAACGGAGTTATTTTCCACAAAACATAGAGAGGGGCGCCTTCACCTCGAAAGTACAATCTAGAGCTTCTGGAGTCCTGCTCCGACACCCTACCGGAGAGGGGGATCGCCACCAGAGGCCTCTACATTGCCATGATCGCCTCCGGACAGATGCGTGAGTAGTTCATCTCGGGAATACAGGTCCAAAGATGTAGCTAGATGGTTGTTCTCTACCCTATGCCTCCATGGTTAGAGTCTCGTGAGCTGACTCACATGATCAAGACCATTGTTATGTAATTGTGCATGTTGTGTTTGCTCGGATCCGATGAACCATGAGATTATGATTATTTTGTTCATGTCAATCTGAGATATTGCACTTATATGTGTGGAGAGTTTTAACCTTGTCTTACAATTATCTCTAGTGCTTATGATTACCTGGGCCACGTAGTTGGGTTCACCTCCAAGAGAGGGTTTATATGCTAGATAGTGGGTTCATGCCTCCTTGTTTCATGTGCTCGAGTGACAGAAACGTGCAAGGGGAGAATGTGTTGTTGCTACTAGGGAGAAAACAACGGTGCTCGTGTCTACAGATGAGAACCACTAGTTACGTTACGTATTGTTCTTAATGCATTTTTCTGTTGCACACATAGCAATCACTTCGTTGGTGCAAATTAATACCAAGGGATTTGCTGGATAGCTTTCTGTATGTTGACTTGTAGATATGGATGCATGTTGGATAGTTCTCCATATGCCTTGAGATAATGCCTACAATGTTAGAACCCATGAACTATATGTCATCATAATAGTATTGTTATACGTTCATGATTTCTTAATTGCCCAGCTGTAATTTGTTCATGCAGCAAGTTTGTTTTCTTTGCAAAGACACCACTAGTGAACCTATTGCCCCCGGTCTTATTTTCCTCACATTGCAAACCTTCTTTTAAGCACTTTTAATCATTATTTCCTCGTTGTTATGTTCTTAATTTTATTTCTCTACAAGACCCTATATGTTTAATTCTCCTATTTTCAGCAAGACTGGAAGATTGACAACCTTGCGGAAAGTTGGGGAAAAAGAGAGTTTTTTCTTGTGTGCTGGTTCTATGCTTGGTCAACATCGATAAACGGCGCCATTTATAAAATTAATCTTCTTCGGGACTATGAAGTCCTACTGGTTCAATAAACTCTGGTTCCATACTGGGGGAAAATTTACACTAGACTACATCATACCTTCCCCTTCGGGTCTCCCAACGAGCGTGTGATCACATCAGCATCAAGTACTTTTTCTGGCACGGTTGCGGGGAACTTCTCGCTTGCTGCAAGGGGAGTCTCACACTTCCACTCTCTTTCTTTTATTTCTTTCTTGCTTAGTTTACTTTTCTTTAGTCTTGTTTTCTCTTTATCAAAAACCACAAAAAATTGTCTAGTTTCTAGTCTTTTATTTGCCTTGTTATCTAGTTTGTGTCTCCGTGTTAGTTTTTGTTGCTGTTTTGCTGAGATCTCTTCTCCTAAATTTTCTATGAAAGATCTGAAAGTAGGAAGTGGATTCAACATTGGGAGAAACAATATTGAGTAATTCTTTAACCATATTAATGGGCTTCATTATTTTAATGATAAACCTGTAGTTAAACTTGTTCATAACTATGAGACCGTTGTATCCTATTTGGTTGCCATGATAGAAGCTCGGTTTGTCAACGTCAATCCTATTATTCAACAATTTTTTCTTAGACTTATAGCATGGAGCCAGGAAAAGAAAGATATTTTGTGTTGAATGCATTGCTCCTGGAATTTAATGACATTGCTATAGAAGGTAGAAAAGGTTTTGCTCATTATAAGATGCTTGGTTATGGTCTTGCAATCAATCATACCTTGAAAACTTTAGATATTGATAGAACAAAATACGTGGGAAGAACTGAATGTGAAAAATAAATTAATATCCCTATACTATTCAAACTTTTAGCAAGGTCTCGGGCATTAGAGGAGAATCTTTGTTGGGTTGTTCCTGAGAATCTCTTTGATGAAAATAGTAAACCTAAAAGAAAAGAGAGAGGAGATTCTGAACCCTGTGTGTCTGTGTGGAAAATTCAATGCCTCTATGATGAGTTCTAGCTCCTCAAATTGAATGTTGATACTTGATTCGTTCTTCATGCCTAGTTAGAAGGCGTTAAAGAAAAGTGCTTGTGCGAGGCAACCCACCTTTGTTTTCCTTCGTTATCCTTTTGTTTTCTTCTGTTTTATTTTGTTATTTTTGTGTTCTGGAAGTTGTTATCTCTGTAGCTGAAAGTGCAAACGCGCTTAAATCACCTTGTTTTGGTGTTTGTTAACAACACATGTACTCTAATAAGTGTTGATGTATTTCAGGGGTTTACTTCAACTTATTTATCGATGGTGGTGCTGTGGTACAAAAAGGAGCTAGATATCCAAGTCTGTTCACTGGAGTTTTCTTCAGGCCGGAGTCTCCGGTCCACCAGACCGGAGTCTCCCGTGTGGAGATTTCTCCCTGGATTATTCTGCTATGGACTTGTGGTGTCGCGTACTGTACCCACACCGGAGAGTGTCCGGAGACTGTCCGGAGTCTCCGGTGTGGGATTTTGCTCCAAGAATTTCGCTAAGGAACTTTGGTGTCGCGTACTGTACCCACACCGGAGAGTGTCCGGAGTCTCCGGTGTGGGATATTCTTCAAGAATTTCGCTAAGGACTTGGTGGTGTCGCGCACTGTACCCACACCGGAGACTTGCCGGATACTTACCGGAGTCTCCGGTGTGAGTACATTTTTCCTATAACCGCAAGACCACAGACTCCCTCTGTGCCCATTCGAAGCGCCAAGACCGGAGTCTCCGGTCCGCCAGACCGGAGTCTCCGGAGTGGATTTTCTCTGAAGAATTGGGACACCGGAAACTGTCCGGAGTCTCCGGCCCAGACCGGAGTCTCCGGTCTTTACACCGGAGTCTCCGGTGTGATTTCGACAGAAATGCTCCAACGGCTCTTTGCATTGATGAGGGGTATAAATACCCCCTCCCCTCCACCTACCTCCAGCCAAGCTCGACCAGACTTAAAGACACCATTGTTGGAGCTCAACCACCTTGCTAGATCTCCCAATCCAACCACCCAAAAGCCTAGATCTTTGGAGGATTGAAGGAGAAGGCCCCGATCTACGTCTTCACCAACCGGATTTCATTTCCCCTCTCCTTTGCTTGAGGAATCTTGGCCTAGGGTTTCCTCATGTGGAGAACCTAGGCTTCTTGCTACTCTTGGTGATTTGTGAGTGTTGGGAGCCCCCAATTAAGTTGTGGGTGTGTGCCTCAAACTTGTTTGTAAAGGATTCGATCCCCGCCTCAAAGGGGTTCTATAGTGGAAGGTGAACTAGGCCTTTGTGGCGGAGTTCATCGGAGAATAGGGTGAGGCCTTCGTGGCGTTGAGTAGGCCTTCGTGGCGAGCTCACACCGCTCCAACGAGACGTACTCCCTTAACAAGGAGGAACTCGGGAATACATCGTGTCTCCGTGTGCTTCCATCGGTTATCTCGTTCCTCCCTATTTACTTACTAGTACTTGTTACATTTATTGTTGTACTAGTTGTATTAAGTGTTGTTCTAGTTGCCTTAATTGCTTGCCTTGTCATATAGGTAAATTCACCCCTAGTTGCATAATCTAGAGAATTTACCTTCTTGTCAAGCCTAAATCTTAAGAAAAATTAAAATTGGTCGTAGCACCTATTCACCCCCCCTCTAGGTGCCTATACTTTACTTTCAATTGGTATCAGAGCCTCGGCTCTTCTATCGGGCTTAACCGCCTAAGAGTTTAAGTATGGGTGATGAGGTAGATGACGCTCCGTCCGAAGGAAATGTGTCCATGAATGATCTCAATGCTTTGAGAGAATCATTGACCTCATCCATAGACACTAAATTTGAGGAGTTGCGTCTACTCATGACAACACTCCTCAAAGCCAAGGAACCGGAGGTGGTCGACTCATCCCCTCCGGAAATTGAGGGTGCCAAGAAAGTGGTTGATGGTGAACCACTTAAAACTGCTTCCGCCGAACAATCCGCTAAGAAGGGTGCGAGTGGAAAGGAAGGATATCATGCCGTTGAAGGCCAATATTCTCCCGATCCTCCCATCCCTTTTCCTCATATAATTCCTAGGGGAGATCCACCTAAAATTGATGCATATTCTTTTCGTGAATGGCAATACTACATGGAGACTCACTTGAACTCTTCTTGTATAGATCTTTGGAGAATCACTCGTGATGGATACAAGCCATATGATCCCAAGAATCTCACAAGAAGAGAGGTTGTAGATTGCCAACTCAATTACACCGCTTTATCCATCCTTCATCAAGCCGTGGGCCCCAATCACATGCCGCACCTTCAACACTTCTCCACCGCCAAAGAGACATGGGATGCACTTGTCCTCATGTTTGTTGGAAATGAAAGCATGCAAAGAAATCGCTATGACACCTTGACCAATGAGGCCGAAGGATTTTTCATGCGTGATGGAGAAGATCACGTTGACATGTATCGGAGGCTCAAATCTCTTGCCACCGCTTTCTCTAATGCGGGTGCAACACATATTGATGATGCTTGGATCAAGAGGAAGTTCATAATTGCCGTGATGCCTTTTGAGGGCACGGATATGAAGAGCATTCAAGGGAGACATGATTTCTCCACCATGACCTCTACCCAAGTCATGCAAGAATTGAGCTCCTACAAAGTGCAAACCAAGAATGCTCTTGACAACCGTGCTAGGGCCATTGGGATGCATCAAGGAGCTTCCGTTGCTTTGAAGGCCAAGGTGTTGGCAAGAGAAGTTGAGAATGATGAAGATGGTGAAGAAGCATTGCCTCCATTGAAGGAACAAGAATATGATCCCGTCCTAAAGGATCTAATAGCTCTCACCGTGCAAAAGTTTTGGAACAATCCCCCAAAAGGCAAGAAGTTTGTTGAGGAGAAGACCAAGTCTCGCTATGGTAATGATGGGGCTCAAAAAGTGAGATCTTGCTTCAATTGCCAAGACAAGTACCACTTCATTGCGGAGTGCCCCTATGAGAATAGAGAGAACCATAGCGGCAAGCTCATCCGCAAGGACAAGTCCAAGGTTGAATACAAGAAACCGCATTTCAAGAAGAAACCTTTCAACAAGAAGACCCCTACCAAGTTTGTGCTCTTGACTCAAGAGGAGTATGATTCCGGGAGTGATGAAGAAGAAGAAACCACAAGTGAAGTGGCCGCTCTAGCTATTGCTTCCACTCCATCTTCGTCATCTCTCTTTGAATCCCCCAATGAAAATCTTCCTCAACGCGATGCCAAGTGCTTCATGGCTAAGGCCATGGAGGTATCATCTTCTCCTAACTCTAAGACCCCTAGTGAACTAGAACATATTACTTGTCTTAGAGAAGAAGAGGAAAGAGCCTCCTTGGACCGTTTTATGTCTAACATGCAAGGGGAGACCAAGAAGTACTTTGTGCATCTCATGAGGCAATTGGGAGAGGCCCAAGAGGCCCTTGAGAAGAAAGGTGAGATTGAGAGAAGGGATGCGGATGAAATTGCATCTCTCTCAATGACTCTTGAAGAAGAGCATGATGGTAGAGTTTCTCTAGAGGATGAACTTGAAACTATTGAAACTACTCATAATGAACTTGTCTCTAAAATCATTAAGGAACGTGATCTTGCTATTGCTAAATATAGAAAGGCTAAAAAGGATAAAGTAGAGTTTGGGGTTGGTCATGGTAAACTAACCGAGGAGTTTGAAAAGCTAACCATTGCTCACAAAGCTTTGGAAAGCCAACACTCATCCCTCAAAGAGTTGCATGAACAACTTCAAACTCAACTTACTCAATCTAACCATCCTAGCACTTCTACTTATTCTTGTGATCATGCAAATATTATTGAAGAAAATGCTAGGTTGAAGGATGAGCTAGCAAGGCTCAAGGGCAAAAGCACTCAAGTTGAAAAGGTGGTGCTTGCCACCCCACAAGTGGTTGCCCCAAGCTCTAATGCGGTCATTTCTAGACCACAATTGAGTGCTCCAAGGCAACAAGTGGGCAAGCAAGGTCTTGGCTATGTAGCCAAGAAAAGGAACCAGAAGAAGAAGAACAAGAAGAAGAGCAAACATGGTGCTTCGGGTGGTATTGTCATTAGGGACAACACTACTCGTAGCTCCTCCGCGGGAACTAACAACCCACACCATTTCTTATATGTTGATTATTATGGTGTTGTGCAAGCTAAATATGTTGGTCCAATTGAGGGGTTTATTGACTACACTATATGGGTTCCAAAGACCCTTGTTGCTAACATGAAGGGACCCAACTCGGGTCCTAACTCTAGTCAATGATCTCTTGCAGGACTATGCTTCCGGTGGGACTAAATGGATTCTTGATAGTGGATGCACTAATCATATGACCGGAAGCAAAGAACTTGTGACGGAGTTGCGACCAAATGACATCCAAGCAACCGTCACTTATGGGGACACGTCCAAGTCTAAGGTATCCGGGTTTGGCAAGGTTGTGGTGGCTCCCGATATCACTATCGTGAACGTCATGCTTGTCGAATCCCTTGGTTACAATTTACTTTCCGTCCGCTCTCTTAGTAAGATGGGGTTCTCCGTCTTCTTTGATGGTGATATTGTGGTCCTTTTGAGGAGCAAGACTCTTGACGTCGCTCACGTGGGACATGTTGAAAATGAGTTGTATGTGGTAGACTTCTCTAAGTCAACCAACACTCAAGCAATGTGTCTTTTCGGGAAGGCGGACTTGGGATGGTTATGGCATCGCCGGCTATCCCATGTCAACATGAGAACTTTGCAAAGTCTTCACAAAGGTGGCCTTATTGTTGGACTAAAAGAAAATGTTTCCTTTGCAAAGGATCGCGTTTGTAGGTCGTGTGTTGAAGGGAAGATGCATGACATTGTGCACAAGGCCAAGACTATTATCTCATCAAAGAGGATCTTGGAGCTTCTCCATGTTGATCTCTTTGGTGCCGTGCCCGAGGCAAGTCTTGGCGGCAAGAAGTATTGCTTGGTGATTGTCGATGATTATTCAAGATACACTTGGGTTTATTTCTTCAAGTGCAAGAGTGAGACTCAACAAACCATCATCGACTTCTCCAACGAAGTGCAACGTCAACACAATGTGCAAATCATGGCTATTAGGAGTGATAATGGATCGGAGTTCAAGAACTATACATTGAATGAATTTCTTAGTGAAGAAGGCATTCGTCACCAATACTCCGCCACTTACACTCCTCAACAAAATGGTGTTGCCGAAAGGAAGAATCGCACTCTCTTGGATATGGCAAGGACCATGTTGGCGGAGTACTCTTCTCCCCAATATTTATGGGCCGAGGCCGTATCCACCGCATGCCACTCCTCCAACCGCCTCTACATCCGCAAAGGCTTGTGCAAGACCCCATATGAGATCCTCACCGGCAACAAGCCCAACGTTTCCTACTTCCGTGTATTCGGTTGTAAGTGCTTTTATTTGATCAAGGGTATTAGGTTGTCGAAATTTCAATCCAAAATTATTGAGGGTATCTTTGTTGGTTACGGTGCCGAATCCCACACTTATAGAGTCTATGACAAAGCCTCACGGATTGTCGTAGAATCTTGTAGTGTGGTTTTCGAGGAAAATGACGGCTCCCAAGTGGCGCAATTTCATGTTTCAAATGTAGATGTTGAAATGCCTCAAGAAGCCATAGGAAGGATGGGTGTGGGATTCTTCCGCCCCATCGAGGGACACCTTATGGCGACTCGAGAAGGACTATGCTCTACCCAAGTGGAGCCCTCCTCTACATTTGAAGATCAAGCCAAGGAGCCACCTACTACACCTAACCGAGAACATATTCAAGACCCTCCTCTCGTTGATCAAGTGACTCCGCAAGTCGTACCCACTCCTCTCACTAATGCGAGTCAAGATCAAGGCCAAGATCAATCATCCTCGTCATCCTCTTCTCAAGTTGAAGCTAGTATTGAAGATATTGTTGATGATGATGTTGATGATCAAGGCCATTATGGTCAAGATGGGGACCCAAATGATCAAGATGATCAAGTGTTTCCTCCTCGCAATAATGAGGAGATCGAAGCCCGTCGCATCAAAAGGATAAGAAGAGCTTTGAAGCTAATTGATGCCCAAGATGACAAGGTCTTGGAGGATGTTCAAACTAGAAGATCCACTAGAAGGCAATTGGCTCATTTTTGTGAGCATCAAGCTCATATCTCTATGGTGGAGCCTAAGAAAGTGTATGAAGCTCTTGAGGACTCCGATTGGGTTGAAGCTATGCATGATGAGCTCAATAACTTTGAGCGCAACAAAGTTTGGAGATTGGTTGAGAAACCCAAGGATTGCCACAATGTTATTGGCACCAAGTGGATTTTCAAGAACAAGCAAGATGAGAATGGCATTGTCATTAGGAACAAGGCAAGATTGGTCGCTCAAGGTTACACCCAAGTTGAAGGCATTGACTTTGATGAAACCTATGCGCCTGTGGCTCGCCTTGAGTCCATCCGTATCCTCCTTGCTTATGCATCCTCACACAATTTCAAATTGCAACAAATGGATGTGAAAAGTGCTTTCTTGAATGGTCCACTAAAAGAGGAGGTATATGTTAAGCAACCTCCGGGGTTCGAGAATCTCAACTTTCCCAACCACGTTTACAAACTTGACAAGGCTCTCTATGGTCTCAAACAAGCACCTCGTGCTTGGTATGAGCACCTTAGGGAGTTGTTAGATGATCGTGGTTTCGAAGTTGGGAAGATTGACCCCACCCTCTTCACCAAGAGAGTAAAGGGAGAGCTTTTCATGTGCCAACTCTATGTGGACGATATCATCTTTGGCTCAACTAACCAAGCTTTCAATAATGAGTTCTCTAAGCTTATGACTGACAGGTTCGAGATGTCTATGATGGGTGAGCTTAAATTCTTCCTTGGCTTTGAGATCAAGCAATTGGCTCGTGGGACTTTCATTTCTCAAGCCAAGTATACCCAAGATATGATCAAGAGGTTTAAATTCCAAGATGCTAAGATCAAGACATCTCCCATGCAAGTCAAGTGTCATCTCTCTCGTAATCCAAAAGGGAGTAAGGATGTGGACCAAAAGCTTTATCGTTCTATGATTGGTTCTTTGCTCTATCTTTGTGCATCTAGGCCCGATATCGTTTTGAGTGTAGGTGTGTGTGCAAGGTATCAAGCGGCTCCTAAGGATTGCCATCTAATGGCGGTTCATAGGATCTTTCGTTATTTGGTTCATACCTCAAGATTTGGTTTGTGGTACCCAAAGGGGGCACGATTTTCTCTCAATGGATATACGGATTCCGATTGGGCGGGTGATCAAGATGATAGGAAGTCAACTTCCGGGGCTTGCCAATTTCTTGGTAGGTCCCTTGTAAGTTGGTCCTCGAAGAAACAAAATTGCATTTCACTCTCCACCGCCGAAGCCGAATATGTTGCCGCCGCAAGTGCATGCACTCAATTGCTATGGATGAGGCAAACTCTCAAGGAATATGGAGTTCATTTGGACAAAGTGCCTCTTCTATGTGACAATGAAAGTGCTATCAAGATTGCATACAATCCGGTGCAACACACAAGGACGAAGCACATTGAGATTCGCCACCACTTCATCCGTGATCATGTAGCGAGAGGAGACATTGCACTAAGTTATGTGCCCACCAAGGACAATCTTGCGGATATTTTCACGAAGCCACTTGATGATGCAAGATTCTTGTTCTTGAGGAATGAGCTAAATGTGATTTATTCAAGGAGCTTGACTTGATTATCTTGCACACACCCCTATAGATGAAACGTTTTCGAGTATAGGTGTAGGCATGGACATAGGGGGAGTGTTATCCTAACACATCGGGTTCTCCCTCCCCCCATTATGCCCAAAGCAAAAATTCATTGTGATCTCTCTTTTTCTAATGTTGAATTGTGAGCTTCAATGTTGAGTAATGGCAATGCCCCCAAGATATATCTTCGCGGTTGCATACCATGAACTCTTACATGGTGGCCTAGGCCACCAACCTCTTCCGTGAAGAATTGGTTCTTATTTGCGAGCTTTTGGCATTTTTTTGTTAAGGGATGTACTCACCATTTGATGTTCTTCGTTTCTTTCTCGTTGTTTTTGAGTACATTTTTTCCTCCTTGTGTTGCTTCTATTTTTCCTGCCAAAATCTCATGTTTGTTGTTTTTGAGCATTACATGTTCTTTTGGGTAGTGTTTCTGGCGAAAGACCGGAGACTCCGGTGTACCATACTGGAGACTCCGGCCTGACCGGAGACTCCGGTGTTAACACCGGAGACTCCGGTGTGCTGCGGGTGCTATTTAAGCGGGGGGCTGAGGGAAGTTAGGGTTTCATTCCCCACTTCCCCCACGCCCCCCCAAAGCACTGCTGCGCCGCCGCCACCGCCAGGAGCCGTCCCGGGCGATTTCCTCCGCCCAAAGTCGTCCCCCAACCTCCCCCTTGCCTCTCCCATCCGTGGGAGGGACAATGGCAGGCCAAGGAAGCAAGGGTACAACATCTTCCCACGTTTTTTCTCTGTTTTGCATCTAGATCTGAAAAACTAGGTGATTTCTTTGGGGATGTTGCACTTACTGTTGGTAGAACTTCCTCTGGCTAGTTTTTGTGTAAAGAACATGCTTAGATTCACCAGTAGTACCCCCTGTTAAGAACCCTGTACTTTGCTGTTTATCAGACCGGAGACTCCGGTGTCTCGGACCGGAGACTCCGGTGTCTCGGACCGGAGACTCCGGTGTGGTTCTTTCAGCTGCGTCTTCTGGTGCATCTGTAGTGTTTCTGCACCTCATTGGACATGTATGCTCATTCTTTTTGTTTTTCTCTGTTGTTGTTTTGTTTGTGTTGGCTTTCAGGAACAAAGCAGAAGGCCGTGGTCAAGCGTAGTTCTCGTCCTCACTCCCGCAACTATATGGTTACTGATGAAGCCACCGGTCTTTATGGTCAGAGGGGTGCCTTTGAGAGTGAGAGGCGTCAGAAAAACAAGCACGAGCACAGAGTGAATTCTGAAATTGCAAAGAAGGCAAGATATGATTCTTTATCCTCAGTGGTATCCTTGAGCAAGAAGGAGTACAGGCTTATGAGGGGTCGTCCTTTCTTCGAGATGCCCCGCACTGCTCATACAGCCCACTATTGGAGGAGGGAGTCCGAGTTGATCATGGATGAGATCTATACTCGGTTCAGGCAGCCTGTGTGTCCACAGAAAGTCCTTGACTTAGAGGCACTTGGCAGCTCTGAGTACTTTGAGGAGGCAGTCTGGATCACTAGGAAGCTGGGTCTCGAGCATCTTGTGGGCATTCAGCAGAACTACAACCCTCCTATTATTCAGCAGTTCTTTGCCACTGTCACTCTTGCTGAAGATGAGAAGGTCACTATGAAGTGGATGTCTGGGACAGTGGAGTGCGAGTCGTCCATGGAACGATTTGCTGAGCTTCTTGGTTACCCTTGGGGAGAAGGGAATGGTGAGCGTATGCACGTTCATGGAGTTGCTTATGATAAGAAGCGCATGGCTCCTATGTATGACAAGCTCTCCAGCTGCGGCACTGCCAAGAATCTGAAGAGGGTATACAACATTTGTCTTCATCTCTTTCGCTGCAACATTGCTCCCAAGGTTGGGAATGTAGATGCTATTCGTGGTGGCCTAGTGAACCTCCTTTATCAGGCCTTCCAGTGTCACCTTGCTGGCCCTGATGGAGAGGGTTTTGAGATTGATGTGATGCACTTTATTAAGGAGGAGATTTACTGTGCTATGATCGATATCAAGAAGGTGCCTGTCTATGCTCCATATGTGATGAGGCTCATTCTTGACCAGCTGCCTGGCTTAGCTCACGATACTGTGCACCCTGTTGGCTCTCTCCAGATTCTGACCGGCCGCTCTCGTGATGATGACACTCCCATGGGGGATGTTGAGGCACCTTCTCGCTCTAGGAGGAAGAATGCCGATCCTCCCTCTCGCCGCTCTAGCAGGGAGGAGACTCAGGATGAGATGAAGAAGCTCACGTGGTTCCAGCGTAACATTCTATGCATGACTGTGGCTGTGCACAAGGAGAACCATGCTGCTTATAAGGAGAGACGCGAGCTGAAGAAGATGATCACCAAGCTGCATGACCATGCGGGCCTTGGTGCTACACCTCCTATGGGTACTCCTCCCACTACTCCACCCACCCCTCCCACCGCTTCTGTGACTATGTCCTATGAGGGGTGGAACATTGATCAGTTTCCGTGGGGTGACTTTGAGGATGTCACCTCGGCTCCTTCTACCTCGACTCACCATGCTAGGACCCCGGAGATTGAGGAAGACTTTGTTGATGATCAGCCTGAGGATGATCCAGAGGATGAGGACCTTGGTGACTTCGCCTCCGGTGACGATGATGATGATGATGGGAGTGGAGCTGATGATGATGATGGTGACACGGAACCAGGGGAGGATGATGATGAGGACTACGAGGATGAGGACTGAGCCTTTGGACCGCGTTGTTCTCTTCGCCCCTTTTTGGTGTCTCGATGCCAAAGGGGGAGAAGTAGCTTTGTGTCTTCTCCACTTTGCTTTATTTGCTTCGGAACACAAGTCGTTGAACTTGATTTGCCTCTTATGACTTGTGTTCCCACTATCTTAGTTGATTTCGATTTGCGTGTTTAGTGAACAATGATTGTTATTTGTGAGAGACCTTGTGGTGAAGCTATCTTTTATTTATCATTACTCATTATGCCTTATCCTTGTCTCTCTATTTGTTATTGTTCAAATGCTTGCTCTAGTAGGGCTTGGTTTGTGAAAAATAGGGGGAGCTCACTTTGTGAGTGCTCTATCTTTTACAAACTTAGCCTAGCTATGCTCTAAATTGCTAAAATATGTGTGTTGTCATCAAACACCAAAAAGGGGGAGATTGAAAGTGCAAACGCGCTTAAATCACCTTGTTTTGGTGTTTGTTAACAACACATGTACTCTAATAAGTGTTGATGTATTTCAGGGGTTTACTTCAACTTATTTATCGATGGTGGTGCTGTGGTACAAAAAGGAGCTAGATATCCAAGTCTGTTCACTGGAGTTTTCTTCAGGCCGGAGTCTCCGGTCCACCAGACCGGAGTCTCCGGTGTGGAGATTTCTCCCTGGATTATTCTGCTATGGACTTGTGGTGTCGCGTATTGTACCCACACCGGAGAGTGTCCGGAGACTGTCCGGAGTCTCCGGTGTAGGATTTTGCTCCAAGAATTTCGCTAAGGAACTTTGGGGTCGCGTACTGTACCCACACCGGAGAGTGTCCGGAGACTGTCCGGAGTCTCCGGTGTGGGATATTCTTCAAGAATTTCGCTAAGGACTTGGTGGTGTCGCGCACTGTACCCACACAGGAGACTTGCCGGATACTTACCGGAGTCTCCGGTGTGAGTACATTTTTCCTATAACCGCAAGACCACAGACTCCCTCTGTGCCCATTCGAAGCGCCAAGACCGGAGTCTCCGGTCCGCCAGACCGGAGTCTCCGGAGTGGATTTTCTCTGAAGAATTGGGACACCGGAAACTGTCCGGAGTCTCCGGCCCAGACCGGAGTCTCCGGTCTTTACACCGGAGTCTCCGGTGTGATTTCGACAGAAATGCTCCAACGGCTCTTTGCATTGATGAGGGGTATAAATACCCCCTCCCCTCCACCTACCTCCAGCCAAGCTCGACCAGACTTAAAGACACCATTGTTGGAGCTCAACCACCTTGCTAGATCTCCCAATCCAACCACCCAAAAGCCTAGATCTTTGGAGGATTGAAGGAGAAGGCCCCGATCTACGTCTTCACCAACCGGATTTCATTTCCCCTCTCCTTTGCTTGAGGAATCTTGGCCTAGGGTTTCCTCATGTGGAGAACCTAGGCTTCTTGCTACTCTTGGTGATTTGTGAGTGTTGGGAGCCCCCAATTAAGTTGTGGGTGTGTGCCCCAAACTTGTTTGTAAAGGATTCGATCCCCGCCTCAAAGGGGTTCTATAGTGGAAGGTGAACTAGGCCTTTGTGGCGGAGTTCATCGGAGAATAGGGTGAGGCCTTCGTGGCGTTGAGTAGGCCTTCGTGGCGAGCTCACACCCCTCCAACGAGACGTACTCCCTTAACAAGGAGGAACTCGGGAATACATCGTGTCTCCGTGTGCTTCCATCGGTTATCTCGTTCCTCCCTATTTACTTACTAGTACTTGTTACATTTATTGTTGTACTAGTTGTATTAAGTGTTGTTCTAGTTGCCTTAATTTCTTGCCTTGTCATATAGGTAAATTCACCCCTAGTTGCATAATCTAGAGAATTTACCTTCTTGTCAAGCCTAAATCTTAAGAAAAATTAAAATTGGTCGTAGCACCTATTCACCCCCCCTCTAGGTGCCTATACTTTACTTTCAGTAGCAACCTCCCCTTATCGTTTGTATTTCGTTTTTGTGCCAAGAGTAACCTCTAATTGAGAGGTCGTACGATTTGGGGAAGTTGATGTTCTGAAACAGATTTCTGGATTGTTACCAAAAAAAAATATCTCTCGGCCAGAACGTTTGATTTCTTTGAAAAAAAATAGACACATCACCCAGGTTGTTATATAACTTTAGTTATTTTCCCACTTTTTGATTTGAGCAATAGAAGATTTTCTAAAAAAAACATCTTTACCGATTGTTCTGTTTTGACAGATTTCTACCAATATTTGCATTTGCGTCTTAATCTCTTTATTTTGAGTTCATTTGAGCGTAAGAGCCTCAAAATAAGTTGTGATGGTAGCTAATGTTTTAAATGGAGTGTTAGACTTGTGTTGAAACTGAACCAAGTGGATTTATTATTTTTATTACAGTATGTTGCTAATGAAAATTGTGAGAAGTTTTAGGTGAAGGAAGTTTTCAAGTGTAGGGAGGGAAGAATGATTTGATGAGATGAATGATGAACAAAAGCTCAATATTGGGGATGCCCATGTCACCCCAAGACATATCCAAAAAGTACAAGTGTAAAATCTTAGGGATTCCCAAGGCTTCCTCTTATTCATCAACAAAAATATCAGTTTTCTTTGAAAACACTATATTTTTATTCCTTCACATGATATGTGTTATTCTTGGAGTGTCGTTTTATTTTTCTTTCAGTTTTTTTACTTTCTGTGGATTTTGGTTAGATCCTATCACTTCTATTTTGGGAGACACGCTCCGTTTTCATTGCCTAGAACACTCTTGTTTTCACTCTTATTGTTCCGTGAGTGTTCAATTTTTGCTTGTATTGCGTTTTGCTCTTGTTTTTCACTAGAATTTTGTTCAGAGATTGTTGGTTTTCTTAAGTTATATTTGATTAGCTCTCTGGTATTTGATGATTATTTGCTTTGAGAGTTGTTTCGAATAAGTTGATTGGTGTTGGAGAAGAGTAAATTGTTTCATGCTTATAGTGGTGCAATAGGAAGCTTGTTTTGACCGCGGCTTAGGCTTTGACATGTCATGTTGGATGTTATTTTAATTGTGTGCTTAGTTATTTATGATGTATCATGACTAGTCTCAAATATCTGAGAGTGCTTAATGTGCCATTGAAATTAATCATGTGTTGTTTTCTCATATTGAAGCATGGTATTGTGGTATTTCTCCTTTGAATGCTTTATATGGATTGACTTGGCGCATGCTCACACCATATTATGACTACGAACAAATTCACCTCTAGCCTTGATGATCATTTAGTTTTTGACTTGTAAATGCTTTGATTAATGATGTTTTGTCGCTATGCATGATTATGGCCGTTATTGCTCTCTTAGTTGGTCGCTCCAGTCTTTTGCTAGCCTACACCTATACTGCGTGTGAGCTCTACTCGTGCATCCAACTACCAAAAACCAATGTTTGCCAAATGTGTCCACCATATCTACCTATATGTGGTATTTAACCGCCACTCCAAGTAAATTTCTCGTGTGATAGCTTTAAAACCTTCAAAATTATTAACCTGTTTTGCGTTCCTGTTTTAGCTCATGAGGAATTAGTTTAAAGTTTATTATGTTTTGTGTCAAGAAAGTTTCTTCTTCCTTATTTCACCCGAAGCATGGAATTTGTGCTCATCCAAATTTGCAAAGAGTTGGTGCCAATCATATAATAAAAAGTCACTTCCCCATGGTTTGATGAAAGATGCTGGGTACTCGTGAACACGACTAGCCCTGGTTTGTGAAAGAAAGGTGGGGGAAGTGACAACAAATAAAGCTAACAGAAACTGCTCTCAAAAGTCTAAACACTTTGCTTGACATGGATTATGATAAGTTTTTCATTACCATTCGTTGGCATAGACATACACCTCTCTCAAAATTGTTTTTTCAATATCTCTGTTTATCAAATAAAAATCTCTAGCCCATGAGTAATCCCTACTTCCCTCTGCAAAGGGCCTTTTTTTTACTTTTATGTTGAGTCTTCATCTTCTTACTTTATGCACCAGCTAAGAGAGCACAATTGTCATTCTGAGTATAATGTGCATAGTCCCAAAATTTATTATTGATTGATTCATGATTGTGGTATTGCTTGCTCTCAAATTATTTGTATCTAGTCACCATTTAAACTTTTAGGTGTCCTGGAATTTATGTTTCGCTACCACATGAAGGACTAGCAGGATACCACTTTATTATGTTTTTATTTATGATTGAAACAAATGTATCACTTTCAATGTTTTATTAATCATTTTCCTCTGTTTGTGTTCATTTTCATGTGCAACATTGTTGCTAAGTTTACATTAGCTGAAATAATATTTATCATGCCTTTGTTAAAGTACTTTGATATCAGGTTGCAATGCTTTTACAAAACGTTCATCAAGATTTGTGTTGGCTTCATGCCACCTCAAAAATTATTTTGTTATCACTTACCTACTAGAGGACGAGCATGAGTTAAGCTTGGGGATGCTGATACGTTACAAATGTATCTATAATGTTTGATGCTCCATTCTTGTTTTCTACACAATACCTTAGGCCCCCTGAGGCCCCCCTAGGTATCCTCCGGACTCCGTGTACGTGACGAATTTCTAAGACTGGGATTTTGTTTCGTCCAATTCCGAGAATATTTCTAGAACAACTTTTCTGAAACCAAAAAAAGCAGTAAACAAGAACTGGCTCTATGGCATCTTGTCAATACAAATGACATAAAAATGACATAAAGTGTATGGGAAACATGTAGCATATGGAATGAAAACAACATGGAACATCAGAAATTATAGATACGTTGAGACGTATCAAGCATCCCCAAGATTTGTTCCTACTCGTCCTCGAGTAGGTAAAACGATAAAAACAAATAATTTCTGAGGTGACATGCTACCAACATAAACTTGATCATCATAATGTAAAGCATGTAAACTAGGATCAAATGAATAAAGGCTATGGTTTATAGTTGATATTAAATAGAGTAATGTATAAACCATTCGGAAGAACAAAGTAAAACTTTTCAATGAGTCAATGCTAAAAGACAATCAACTGTGCAAAGTATATTAAAATGATTTAAGATTCAAGAACAACAATATAATCATCCTAAGCATCAAACTCTCACAACAACTCCTGTTAGGATCAAGTCAAGTGACAACAATATGCACGTAGGAAAACCATCAAACTATTTGTGCACTCAAAAAAGGCAAGCGATCTGTATTGGTCCCTGGCACCATGATGTTATGGATAAAAGAACATTATAGGGGGGGGGTTGGAAGGTCAATGGAAGAAAGTCTCACACAGCTGAAAGTGATCATTAGACAAGAGGAAGTCTTATAATCGAAGCTATGCAAGGAGTAGTGATTGCCACGGAACGGATGCACATAGAGCTATAAGTGTATGAAGGCTCTCCAATGTAACTAGTGGGGGTGCATCCAACTTGCTTGCTCACGAAGACCTATGGCACTTTTGACGAGGTTCATCATTGGAATATACAAGCCAAGTTCTATAATGTAAGGTTCCCCCCATAGTTATGCACGTTATAAATGAAAACTCTCTCCAAACTGAAGTATTGGTGCTAAATAAGCACAAGTGTGGAATAAATGATAGTAATGCTGCCCCCTCTCTCTTTATTATGTCTCTTTAGCCCTCTCTTTTTTCTCTTTTGGGATTTTTCTCTTTTTTTTTTCTTTTTTATATAACCTCACTGGTAGGGGCAACACTCTATTTTACAATGAATCATCACACTTTTACTAATCATAACTTAAACTGAAATATCTCTGATGTATAAAACTGAATGCTCCTACTAGTGTAGCAGTATGCAAAATAATAATGAAGCATGTCATCAAGTAACATAATGAAGATGGATGTTATATGGCAATATATCTCGGAATGGCTATGGAAATGCCATGATAGGTAGGTGTGGTGGCTGTTTTGAGGAAGATAGGCTTATGTGTAGGAGAACAAAGTCCTCCCATGGGGTTTGGATGCACTGACAAAGTTTGCACCAACTCTCAATGTGAGAATGGGCAATGCACACTACCGAAGAGGCTAGCAAATATGGATGGTGGAAGTGCCACGAAACCGCAAATTAGAACTCACAAGTTAAAAGATTACAATTAGAAATATGATGATAGAAGGAATAATGAAAATCACTCCAAGAGGGTCCGTGGCAGTGACAAGTCATTGTTGGCTACCCCGACCATAGCGCTTTAACAAAAAGCAATTAAGATTATCATTAGCAAAGGAATTCATATACCATTATACTATCAACTGGTTTATTTGAGTGTGGCACAGTTTAAATATTTTAGACCAACCATTAATTGTTTTTACTTTACTAAACCATCAGGTTTACCATTAAGCATATTAATATCTAAAAATAAGAACAAATAATCAAGTGAAATAGTTTAATGATCTACAAGAGTATGCAAGTCTTTTCCAACATACTATCTACCACATGTAGCTTTTTCTATTTCCATCAAACATCAATCAATATATATTTCAACACAAACTCTCAAACTAATATAACAATGAAATAAGAGCGTACTAATACTACTCTACTAGAACTAACAACTCTTAATAAGACATGCATGAAAAACATGAGCTAAAAGGATTTGCAGCATCTAGAACAAAAACTAAGAATACGAGCATGAAAGAAAACGAGTATTCATATGAAAAAGCGGAGCGTGTCTCTCTCACACACAAGAATGCTGGGTTCCAACTATATTTATTCCAATAAGGAAAATAAAAAGAAAAGAAAACAAAAAACAAACAGACGCTCCAAGTAAAGTCCATATGATGTGACCGAATAAAAATATAGTTTCACTAGAAGTGACCTGATAAGTTGCTAATGAAGAAGGGGATGCCTTGGGAATCCCCAAGCTTAGATGCTTGAGTCTTCTTGTAATTTGCTGGGATGAACCACGAGGGCATCCCCAAGCTTTGGCTTTTCACCCTTCTTGATCACATTATATCATCATCTTCTCTTGACCCTTAGAAACTTCGTTCACACCAAACTCAAAGTAATTCTCATTAGAGGGTTAGTGCACAATCAAAAATTCACATGTTCTCCATGTACACAAGCATTATTAATAATTTTTAAACATGAGCTATAGAAAGTGATGTTTTGTGGAGCAAAAAAATCCACTCAACATAGTAAAAGAGAGAATGCAAGTAAAAAGGCAGAATCTGTAAAAACCAGAACAGTTTGTGAAGACGTATTTTTTGGGGCACTTACGTTAGTCAAATCGAAAAACGCAAAACTAGAAAAAGTTTCAGAATGAGCTGAGGAATAAGCACAAAAATTTACAGGTCATTTTTATCTTTCTGTGAATTTACACAAATTTAACGGTGGACAAAAAAAATCAGCTTCCTGCGCAGAAATCGAAATCTAACCTCAACTTTCACTAGAGACTTTACTTGGCACAACAAATGTGAGAAAATAAAGATACAAAGGAGTTGCTACAGAAGTAAATAACACCATGACTCAAATAAAACAGAAAAAACAATGCAAAAATAAAACCATGGGTTATCTCCCAAGAAGTGATTTTCTTTAACACCTTTTAGCTAGGCCCAGAAAACTAGAATCAAGTATTTTCAAGTGAAGAAGCATCCAAATCAATAGTTTCCTCTAAACACCACTTGTTGAAATTGGTACTTTTGGTACCCCTGAAGATGATTCATCATGTAAATCACTTTTAGTTTCACTAAAAGTTTTATCAATTTTAAGCACATTAGGGGATTTTGATTTAGGCACCTTGGGGACATACATAAATTTTTGCTCTTTTCCCATAAAAGCTTACAACCTCTTAAACTTAAGAGAAGAAAACATTGAACTTAAAGTTTCCATAGCCTCCTCTAGTTTACCTATCCTAATGTTTTGATTATCATGGGTATTGCTAGCCTCTAAAACAGTAATTCTCTTATTAATACTTACTATTGATTCATTAACTTTGCTAGCATTACGAAGGAAATTTGGCAAATTTTTCTCCATAGAGTTCAGCTTTTTTATAACATCATCTAAAGTGATCTCGGTTTTAACAAATTTAGTAGGTGGTGTTCCAACTAAACTTTCAATTAAATTACATGCTTCCAAAGCAGGAATTCCCAGAAAATTACCACCTGTAAGAGTGTCTAGAACATACCTATACCATCTAGTAATACGAACATAAAAACTCCTAAGAAGAATCAAGGTAGAATATTTCTTAGTACATCTATGATGAGCATCACTTATTCTATACCAAGCATCTTTGAAACTTTCTCCTCCTTGTTGCTTAAAAGAATGAACCTCAACTTTAGGAATGCTCATTTTAACAAGATTAAAAACAGGATAAAAATAACAACTAGAATAAGAACTACTTTTTTGTGTTTTTGATAAAGAGAAGCAAGCAAGACAAAATAAAATAAACTAAGGACAACAAAAACAAAGTAAAGAGATTGGAGATGAGAGAATCCCCTTGCAGAAATCCTCTTCCTCCCCGGCAACAGCGCCATAAAACTTGATGAGGGCTGACGTTGACAATGGAGTGGTTGCTTCTTGATGACTTTGATGTCCCCGACAATGGCGCCAGAAAACTTGATGGAGTATAGACACACTCTCGTTGGGAGACCCCAAGTGTAAGGTATGAAGAGTGCAGCGGCAAGGTTTACCTCAGAAAGAAACCAAGGTTAAATCGACCAGTAGGAGAAAGAAATCACTTCTGAAGGTTGATGCAGCTGATGTTGGCAGGGCGCACTACCGGTTCAGCAGAAACGTGGAATCTACACAACACAATCAAATTACTTTGCCCCAACGAAGTAGTGAAGTTGTCAGTCTCACCGGTTTTGCTGAAACGAAGGATTAGACGTATAGTGTGGAAAATAGTATTTGTTTGCAGTAGATGAAAGAGAACAGTGATGCAAGTAGTAAAACATTAATTCTAGTCGTAAAATAGTGGTTGCAGTGCTTGTATTATCAATCTAAAGAAATGGACCAGGGTCCACAGTTCACTAGAGGTGTCTCTCCATAAGATAGATAACATGCTGGGTAAACAAATTATAGTTGGGAAATTGAAAGATATAAAGGCTGCACCGTAGTGCATATGCATGACATGATGATTACTATGTGATTCATGCGGGCATCACAACAAGATACATAGACCGTTATCCAACTACATCTATGACTAATAATCCACCCTCGGAGTGTCATCCGAGCAAGCCTTGGGTATTAAGTTGCAAGCAACAGATAATTGCATTTAGCAAAGTGTGTAATGTAAACAATAAAATTACCCTTAGACAAAGCAGTGTTGTTTTCTCCCTAATGTCAATAGCACATCCCCACCCATTACGTTTCTGTCACTCAAGCGTGAGTGAAAGGGAGGCATGAACCCACTATCGAGCATAAATACCCCCTCTTGGAGTTACAAGTATCAACTTGGCCAGAAAATCTACTAGTAACGGAGATCATGCAAGATCATAAATAACATACACATGAAGGAACATGGTAGATTCATAATCATTGGACATACCATTCAATATTCATTGGAGCCCATAAAACACAACATGTAGCATTACAATACAATGATCTTGATCATGTTAGGAAGCTCACAAGATCTAAACATGAGGCATAAAGAGGAAAGAACAACCATCTAGCTACTGCTATGGACCCATAGTCCAGCGATGAACTACTCACGCATCACTCCGGAGGCAGGCATGGTGATGAAGAGCCCGACGGTGATGATTCCCCTCCCGCCGGGGTGCCTGGGAGAGCTCCAGAACCGTCCCGAACTAGGGTTGACGATGACGGCGGCTACGGCACCTTTTGGTGGAAAAGGCTCGGGTCTTTAGGGTTAACCCGTGGAGGAGCTTAAATAGACGAGAGGAAAACGTCGGTGGGTGGCCAGGGGGCCCACACCACCAGCTGGCATGGCCAGGTGGCGCGCCTCCCTATGGTGTGGGGCCCCTGAGGCCCCCCTCCGGGTCTCCTCTAGAAAGTGTGTACGTGTCGACTTTCTAAGACTCTGGGATTTTCTTTCGTCCTATTCCGAGAATATTTCGAGAACAAATTTTCTAAAACCAAAAACAGCAGAAAACAAGAACTGGCTCTATGGCATCTTGTTAATAGTTAGTCCCAGAAAATCCAAAAAAATGACATAAAGTGTATAGGAAACATATAGCATATGGCATGAAAACAACATGGAACATCAGAAATTATAGATACGTTGAGACGTATCAAAGACCATATTTATTATGGCAACAAGAATATCAAGCATATCATCATAAGATTTAGTCGAGGAATTTCTACATGATATACATGGACTATCAACACGAGCATGAAAATCATTTTGGGTGCGAGATGTGTTTAAGTCCATAGACGAAGCATTGCAATAAGATAAAGATGAAGGATCATCAACAGTAAGTTCACTATCAAGATTGCAATATTTCTCACTACTAACACAATAATTATGGTGTGGCTTGCCACATGTCGGTGAACTGGAAGAAGTTGAGAACTCATCACTCCCGATGGTGGAGGAAGAATAATCGTTCACACAATTTTTGGACACATCATATTTATCTTGAAGCTTGGTACATATGTCATGAGCTTTCCAAAATGGCATGATTGACTCAAGAACTACAATGCTCACATATTTAAAAAAATACATTAGTAGTTTGAAAATTGAGATATAAGTTTTTCTTATCCTCTAAAGAACAATCTAGGCCCTTTGGAGAAGAAAAACCCATATCTACAATTTTCTCAATATTTGGACCCGTGTCATTAAAATATTAATCATACTAATTTTCCCAGCATCATAGTTTGTGCCACTGAATATAAAAGTGTCATTACGCACTAATCCCCTAAGAGGCATCCTTACTCTCTAGGAGGTGAAGCCTTATTAAGAGAGCACCTGCTCTGATACCAATTGAAACGACACAGATGTCGCCTAGACGGGGGGGGGGGTGGTGAATAGACATTTTAAAATAATTACGATTAAGCCTTGGTTAAATTTGGAATAAAAGTAGCATTTAATTTATCAAGCCAAAACCTAAACAAACTAGGTTCACCTATGTGTAACAACAACTTATGCTAAACAATTCAAGCAACTATGTGATAGCAAGATATGTTACTTCAAGCTCGAAAGCTATCATAAAGTTAATTGCATAAGTAGAGAGATCGGGTATAGATATAACCGAGACATGTGGAGATGATGATTTATCCTAAAGTTCACTTCCCAATGGAAGCTAATCTCCGCTGGAGAGGTGTGGGGTTACAATGACTCCAAGCGCACAATGGTTCACCTTATTATCCTCGTGCCTCCACCAATGCTATGATCCACTATGGGACCTTTGAGGGCAGTCACCGATCCCGTACAAGGTTGGGCCAATCTCCACTACTCAATTGGAGGTTCCCAACAATATCCTACGAGCTATCAAAGCTCCGAGATAGCAACAAGACCTCGAAAGCTGTCGCACCCGGACTTCTAGAGGATACTCGCAGTTCCGTTGAACAGTAGTTGATTGGATTACAGGGCTTACCGGCACCTGCGTCTCTTACGAGTAGGCCAACACACGTATGTGTGACAACCAACCCCTACTGTTCATCGTCTACGTAAACCATCCCATAGAAATCAGGATACTACCATTGACGTACTTCATACCATACACACATGGTACGTCAACGGCGTTTAACAGAATGATAGCACAACATATCTCTAAGACACAAATAAATAGAAATAAGTTGCAAATAGCTCTCACTAGAGCAGAGATAGCAAATACAATCATCCAGAGGACACATGTCCCAACATATCATCATTACATCTCAGCGGAAGCATTCAAAGGGTCTGAGTACAGACAAATCCAAATAGGCTTACGAAGCCGGAAAACGAAAAGACGGAGCCCATCCACGATGTCTCGGATCCTTCCCGGGTCCGCTATCTACTCGTCAGCAGCCTCGTCAAACTCCACGTAGTAGCCGTCACGGGGATCCTCGTAGGCGTAGTCTGCGGAAACCACAGCCCCAAAGGGGTCAGTACATCAACGTACTGGCAAGCAAGACTCACAGTTCACCAAAATGTAACCCGTCAACACCAAGCACAGATGCCTTGGGTTCAACGGAAGAAAAGGGGATACAAAAGATGCGGCAGCTGGCTGCACTAACCAACTACAGAACATGATACAACTTCCAGCTAACAGAAAGGGGATAAGATAGCGTATCGTAACCAACTATAACTAACCACCAAACAAACCCATCCTGGATCTCGCCCTTTATCCAAAGAAGCAATCCGAGGATAACTCACACAGTTGGATTAATGATGGTTCAAGTTATTCTGTCAATAAGACTATTACTAGTCAAGTTATCATTAGTTAGGTGTAAGTTATTCTGAGTACTTGTTAGCCAGTACTTTCACCAAGTTAACCATAACCGCGGAAAACACGGCTTCTCGAGAAGATTTATCCCTGCAGGGGTGCACCAATTTGGCCGTACACGTAAGAATATCCCGCCAGACGGGAATCAAACCCACCAAGCGAGGCACTCTACACAACTCAACTCTTCTTCGCATCAAGCCCAAAGCACCACGTGATGTGCGTGCGCGACTAATCGAGCCCCACGAACAAAAGGGGACCCTCATAGCACTCTAAGACCATGCCGCCCTAAATGCCGACTACAAAAGTTCCACCCTGGCCTCGGGTTCGTACCTGCATATGAGTGCATCAAATGGAAAGCACGAACTAAGTGTGGCGATTTGGACGAGATGCGAATCGAATCAAATTGAGGGGGGCGCCCATACACGCTTCCCACATGCGGATAGTGCGCTCATCATGGATCAGTAGACAAGACCCTTTTCCTAATTAGGGTCGACACTAGCCGGCCTCAAAACCACGCCGGGCCTCCTGCCGGTGCCTTATCAGCAATTTATTATTACCTCAAAATTAACAGTTTGTTGTTTAACATCGAGCCCCAGAACATAATAGAAATATAATAATAGAAAGTAACGGGTAACAGACTCGAGCAAAACAACCCTAAGCATGCTAGTAAGACACGGGCAACAAGCAATGGGGTTATAGGTGTGGAGGTGAGGCTATATCAGGTTTAAGGATAACATGTGATAGGTTCGTAACAGAAGCAACGATTCGTAGGGCTAGCAAAATAGACAACGGAAAGTATCGGTATCCAATGTTGAAAGGAACACAATGGTTCATGTGAGTGAATACTTGCCTGTAAACTCAGCAGCCTGGTACTGAGCTAGATCCTCAGAAGGGGTGTCGTAAGTATCGTCTGTCTCAACGTCGTCGTCTATCCGAGAAGAAGCAAACAAACACGCAAAGAGACAAACAATCAATAACATGGCATAGTGCACAATCATGGGATGATGCATGACCATTTAATTGATGCATAGAAATAACCTAGTTGACATGGTAACATAACATGTTTAAATGGACCCACAAGCAATTTGAGTTGCATATGAAAATCCCATGAATTATGGTTGAAACAATTGTTTTACAACTAGCCAATAGGTGAAAGTGGATTGGTATGATGCATGGATGAGGAAAACAGAAAAATAACAACAATAGAATCAATTGGAAATAAGCTTTACCAATTTTAGAAATTTATTTATTAAGTTAGGAAATTTTGGTTCCTTAAAGGTGTTACACAAGCATTTGCAAAACAAATAACAAAATTCATATTTGGAAAGTACACAAAATTTTAGGTGGATTACATGTTTCAATTATTGAAAAAGGAATTACAATGATTTAATTATGAATTAAACAAGTTTAAACAAGATTTAAATGAATTAAATTCAAGTATGAATATTATTTGAATTTTATTTGTTCAAAACATAAATTCAAATTCATATTTGAAAACTTTATACTTTTCTAGTTTGAAAACATATTTTACATGTTCAAAAATATTTTAATTTGAGCAAGTTATGAATTTTAGCAAATTTAAATGATTTAAACAAGGTTGCTGTCGCCGGCGGCAAGGGAGAGGATGGCGGCGGCGTTGTGGTGGATCTCCGCGGCTGCAGTGGTGTTGACGACGACGAGGAAGCTGAAGCGGTTTGATGCCCGCTGTCAGCCAGGGAGGAGGAGGGTGGCAACGGCGGCAACTGCCATGGCTTCAGACGACGGAGCTCCGGTGAGGGACAGAGGTGGAGAATTCCGGTCAGCGAGAGAGGAAACGGCGGCGGAGCGAGGGGGATAGGGGTGGTAGGTGGTCTAGGGCTCGAGGGGAAACCCTAGGGGGTAGGTTTATAGGGGTAGGCGGCGCGCGGTGGCCGTTCGCTGCGGCTGCCGTCGACGTGGCGCCGCTCGATGGCCTGCCGTACGCGGGGAAGAAGAGGAGGGGGGTGCGAAGCGGTACCAGGCCGCTGGGAGTGGGCTGGGCCGTGCTGCTCCCCTCCTCTGAAGTGTTTTTCTTTTTCTTTTTTGCTTTTTTCTTTTTCTTCTGTTAGTTTTTTTTTGCAGAAATGAAATAGGAAGAAAAAGAAGGATTTTTGAGTTAGGAAAATTCTAGAAAAATTGGGTTGCTTATTTATTGTGTGAGTACCCATTTGACCACTTTTGTTTTCCATAAATTTCAAAATATAAGTGATGTTTGTAATTGATTCAAATTTGAATGGATTTTAATTATTAAGTGAAATATTGAAACAAGGTTTAAATAGGGTGAACCCTAGAGTTTAAAATAGAAACAAAAGATTAGAATTGTTTTGGTAATTTTCACAATTTCCAATTGGGTGCTGTTTGTGATTTGATTTGAATTTTGAATGCCAATTGGAATTAAGTGGATGATTAAAGAACAAATTAATAGTTGAGCTTCTTATTTTTCATGGAAACAAATGGAAGTTTTATTTGAACCTTTTATTTGGAAAGTTGTAACATAACAAGTATGAACAAGCATTTGAAATAATGTCTGAATTTCAATTGTGAAAACAATGAAAAACAGATGCAAACAAAAGGGAAACAAAGTGATGAGTATGATGACATGATGCAAAACTTTAATTAAACAAGAAACAAACATGCTAGGGTGGTTTTCATACTTGGGATGTTACAAAACTCCCCCCCTTGAAGGAATCACGCCCCGAGATTCCTTACTGAGAAGAGAAAAGGTCCGGATACTTCTTGCGAAGATCCTCTTTGGTCTCCCACGTTGCCTCTTTATCGGAATGATGCGACCATTGCACTTTCAAGAACTTGGTGCTCTTGTTGCGAGTCTTACGCTCGGTCTCATCGAGAATTCGAACAGGGTGCTCCTCATAAGATAGATCATCTTGCAGTTCAATGGAATCATGATCAACTGCACGATCTGGATCTTTGAAACACTTCTTGAGCTGTGACACGTGAAACACATCGTGCACCTTGGATAGTTTTTCTGGAAGTTCAAGACGATAGGCATTTTCCGCACGCCTTGAGAGAATGTTGAAAGGACCAATGTATCTTGGTGCAAGTTTTCCTTTCACACCAAAACGATGAGTGCCTCTGAGGGGAGTTACACGGAGATATGCCTTGTCACCAGGTGCATAGACCATATCCCTGTGCTTGCTGTCATAGTAGCTTTTCTGACGAGACTGAGCAATCTTGAGATTGTCACGAATGATGCGAACTTTCTCTTCGGCTTCCTTAACAATGTCAGGGCCTAAGAGTGAACGTTCACCAGCTCCAGACCAATTGATTGGACTCCTGCATCTGCGGCCATAGAGAGCTTCAAATGGTGCCATGCCTAGGCTCGCCTGGAAGCTGTTGTTGTAGGAGAATTCAGCATATGGAAGGCATTCCTCCCATTTCATGCCAAAAAGAGATACCACATCTCTGAGCATATCCTCGAGAATCTGATTGACTCTTTCGACTTGCCCCTGAGATTGAGGGTGATAAGCTGTGCTGAACAGAAGTTTGGTGCCCAATGCTTCTTGAAAGCTTTTCCAGAAATGAGAAGTGAATATGCTTCCACGGTCTGAGCTTATTTCCAATGGAACACCATGAAGAGGAACAATCTTTGCTGTGTAGAGCTCTGCTAACTGGCTAGCTCAGATTGTTTCTTTGACAGCAAAGAAGTGAGCTACTTTAGTGAGACGATCAATGACAACGAAGATTGCATCATTGCCCCTCTTGGACTTTGGAAAACCAGTGACGAAGTCCATTTCAATCATGTCCCACTTCCACTCAGGGATTTTCAGAGGTTGGAGTAGACCGGCTGTTTTCTGATGGACTGCCTTAACACGTTGACAAACGTCGCATTCAGAAACGTATTGAGCAATTTCACGTTTCATGCCAGGCCACCAATACAGTGTCTTAAGATCCTGGTACATCTTTGTACTTCCAGGGTGGATGGAGAGAGGAGTTTCATGAGCCTCCTTGAGAATGACATCTTTGAGACTTTGAACTTGAGGAACTGCAATGTGTCCTTCGAAGAACACAGTTCCTTTGTCATCAATTGAGAAGGACTTAAATTTCTCCTTGCCTTCTTTGATGTGTTCTACCATCTTCTTGATTTCAGCATCACGAAGTTGTTCAGAACGAATCTTGTCCTCGAGAATTGGACTGGCTGTCAAGCTAGCAAGATAGCCTTGAGGAACAAGACCAAGGTTCAGCTTCTGGAATTCTTCATGAAGTGGAGGTTGGCTTTCCATGATCATTAGATTATTGCAATAGGAATTGCGACTGAGAGCATCGGCCATAACATTAGCCTTGCCTGGAGTGTAAGAAATGGTAAGATCAAAGTATTTAATCTTTTCAATCCATCTCCTTTGCCTCAGGTTTAGATCTGGTTGAGTGAAGATGTATTTCAAACTCTTATGGTCGGAAAAGATCTCAGTGCGATTACCCAACAAGTATTGCCTCCATTTCTTGAGGGCAAACACAACTGCTGCAAGTTCTAGGTCATGAGTGGGATAATTTTGCTCATGTGCATTCAACTGACGTGAAGCATAAGCCACAACTTGACGTTCTTGCATAAGAACTGCACCTAGACCTTGGAGAGATGCATCACAGAATATCTGGAAAGGTTTGGTAGTATCTCGGCCAACCAGAACTGGGGTAGAAATGAGTTTAGTCTTCAGGAGATTGAAACTTTCATCACATTGTGGAGACCAAACGAACTTCTTGTCCTTCTTTGTGAGAACAGTGTGAGGTTTGGCAATCTTGGAAAAGTTTTGGACGAAACGACGGCAATAGCTAGCCAAGCCTAGAAAGCTTCTTACTTGCTTCACCGTCTTAGGAGGTTTCCAATCAACAATTGCTTTAACCTTTTCTGGATCAATGGCTATGCCCTTGGCAGAAATGACATGACAAAGGTAAGCAACTTCTGGAATCCAGAACTCACATTTTGAGAACTTGGCATATAGACGATGCTCGCGAAGTTTCATGAGAGTGAGACGAAGATGTTCTCCATGCTCTTCCTCGGATTTTGAGTAGACCAGAATGTCATCAAGATATACCACAACGAACTTGTCGAGGTATTCATGGAAGACAGAATTCATGAGTCTAGAGAATGTCGCCGGTGCATTGGTGAGACCAAAGGACATGACGGTGTATTCATATAGACCGTACCGAGTGGTGAAAGCTGTTTTTGGAATATCTTCCTTTCTGATCTTTATTTGATGGTAACCCATTCTCAAGTCCAACTTGGAGAATATTGAGGCTCCAGCAAGTTGATCAAAAAGATCATCGATACGAGGAATTGGATACTTGTTTTTGATGGTTTTCTCGTTAAGAGGACGATAGTCAACAACGAGTCTCTTTGTTTGATCCTTCTTTGCAACGAACAGAGTTGGGCAACCCCAAGCGGAGGAACTAGGTTGAATGTAACCTTTTTCCATGTACATATCGATTTGCTCCTTCAACAATTTCAGTTCAGGAGGAGCTATCTTGTATGGATGCTTAGAGATTGGAGCAGTACCTGGTTCAAGCTCGATCACGAACTCAACTGCTCTGTCCGGAGGCATCCCTGGCAACTCTTCTGGAAAGACGTCAGGGAATTCACAAACCACCGGACCATTTTCGAGTAGAGGTAGAGGTTTAGCATCGAGGGTGTACAGCTGAACCGAACTTGATTCATTTGGAGAATAGACTATCTGGCCAGAAGGGTGGAACAGAGTTATTGACTTCTGAGCACAATCAATCGTAGCTTTATTGGCCTTCAACCAATCCATGCCAAGAATGACATCAATGTCAGAATTGCCAAGCAGTATGAGAGAAGCAAGGAATATGTGACCTCCAATTAGGATCTGATTTTCATGACTGATCTTGGAAGTTTGCATAGTTTTTGCATAGTTTCTCCAGGGGAGTTTACTACTAGCGGGGAACCCAAACCAACAAAAGGGAGTTTAATTGCTGTCGCAAAGATCTTTGACACGAAAGAATGCGATGCTCCGGTATCAAACAACACTTTAGCTGGAAAAGAGTTTACGGGTAATATACCGAGAACGACGTCAGCAGCTTCCTCAGCTTTGTCGACCTTGACATGATTCATCCTCGCGGTCCTCCCGACAGGCCTGTTGTTGGAGTTGAAGGCTTTAGCCGGGGGAGCGCGCACCATTGCCTGGTTAGTGTTGGGACGAGGTGGTGGTGGAGGTAGCTGCCTCTGAGTGCACTTGTCAGCGTAGTGCCCCGTCTGCTTGCACTTGTAGCAAGTGACGACACAAGGAGTATCTGGCCTTGGCTGCCCCATTGAAAACCTCTGACCTTGCATGTGAGCTGGGTTGGGTGGGCGGGGAGCAAAGCCTGGAGAAGCTTGGGCATATGGAGCCCGAGTGACAGCACCATTTGGCACCCAGATGCGGCGCTTCTGCGGAGGGGTGGTCATGTTGGAGGAGGAACCACCCTCACGCGAGTGCTTTCGAGACTCCTCGAACGCCTTGCGCCCATTTTCCTCATTGAGCGCGGTGTTAACGAGCTCCTCGAATCTTTGGCCTTGATGTTGGTGAGGGCGTACTTGAGTTCCGGGTTAAAACCTCGGCGGAACCTTGCCATCTTCTTAGCCTCAGTGGACACCTCATCACCAGCGTAACGAGTGAGGCGATTGAACTCACTCTGATAGCCAATGACGTCCAGCTTACCCTGCTTGAGAGAGCAAAACTCCTCACGCATCCTTTCCATGAGACCATCTGGAATGTGGTGCTTCAGGAAAGCTTCCTTGAAACAACCCCAGGTGATTGGGTAGCCAGCTCTCATGGTCTGGTAGTTCTCCCACCAAGTGGCTGCCTGACCCTTCAGCAGATAGGATGCATACTTGACCTTGTCTTCCTCAGCAACGTGAGCAATATCCAGAGCCCTAGCTATCTCACGGATCCAGTCATCAGCATCCAGAGGCTCGCGTGTTGCCACGAAAGCTCTCGGGCCCAGACTCAGAAACTCTTTGATACTGACTCGTGGAGCATTCTGTTTGTTGTGCTGGTTAGTCTGGAACTGGGCCATCTGTGCCATGACCTGAGTCATCTGAGTCAACAGCTCCGTGATTGGCGGTGGCTCAGGCGGGTTGTTCCTTGTTGGCGGCATCCTGAATAGACATGCATTTTAGCACAACAATAGAAAAGGATAGACTTGTAACTGAAAGAGAGATTATTCCGACGCATGAATAGATAACCAACAGGTACATCATCACATGTTCAAATACATCAGAATATCCAACACACCATAAATGGTTCGAAAGCCAAAGGATAACTAAACATAGCTAAGAATGGATACATCGGTACTCCCATGCTCATCACGCAGGACGGCGGTGAGTAGTACGACGAGAGGTACGGTGAGGAGCACGCCCACAAAAGTAGGTAGAACGACGATCCACGTAGATCTGACGTGGTCTGAGAGCGACTCTAGGTGTGGTGAAGTACATAGCGTCGACTCCCTGTGCTCCAAAGCGTGGAATCCCAGTGTAACCAGCACCGAGGTTGAGGAGTGGACCTCTGATCGGCTCGTAACCTCCAGCATCTGGCAGACGACGACCAACTGGCTGATCGAAGCGTGCAAAGCGCTCATCTCCAACAAAGTCTGTGGTGTAAGTCGCCAGACGAGTCAAAGCAAGGTAGAGCTGCTCTCTGACTGAAGCCAACTCCTGAGATAGTGTGCTGGCAACTGCGTCACTGTGCCTCACAAACTGAGCGGTGGTGTGCAGCCTGGAGTTCTCATGCTCGTAGACATCCAGGTTGTCGTAGAGAGTGAAGTGAGCTCCCTCCGAAGTGATGTAACCACGGGGGATGTGGCGATAGATAGAATCGTCAAATCCCCAGTAGTCAGCACGAAGGACGGTGAGACTCACATAAGCTGCCTGCTGCACAGCCATATCCACTGTGGAACCTACTGCCTCGTAGCGGTGGACTACGCTCATGCCATCATCTGACAGAATGTAGACGATAGCCTGGTAGTAGGTCTGGTCAAACTCTCGCTGCTTCTCGTAGACCTAGTACTCTGGTGCCCAACGGGACCCCAGATAAGTGACCATGTCTCTCAGCATCTCCGGATAATCGGCGGTGCTCTCACAACGAGTCATCCGAACCACCTGCGGGTAGAACCTGAGATCCATCTGCAGATGACCGGGGAAGTTTTGATTAGACGCCGGTAGAGAACTGAAGTGGAAAGCAACAACAAGGTTTCAACGGACAAAAAGGATGTTGAGAAGAACAGGATATCGAAGCAACAACGGGAAACACGAGACCAAAAACTCCAGAGGTACTACGGAAAACCCATCCGGGCTTCTAAAGGATCAATATCTACTGCTTAAGGAATAGAGGATCTGCTTCCGGGGCTTACACGCCTCCGTTCTCAATCATGAGTAGGCAACATGATAAATCATGTCACAACCACCTCCATTCCTATGGTCTAGTAGATATAACTATCCTAGGGAAACCAGGATTCGTGAAATCCTAACTTGAAAGTTTAGATGAGAAGGGAAAACAACGTTGCACTTCCTTACCAGAAAAGGGAGGGTGGGTGGGGAAAGAAAAAAAAAGAACAGAATTTCTACTCTCACGTTTCATTTTTCCTATATAGCTACCAAATAGTTTCTAGACTCAACTGCGACCAGTAAAAGGGATCCTACAGGCAGACATGCTCTGATACCATTTGTCGCACCCGGACTTCTAGAGGATACTCGCAGTTCCGTTGAACAGTAGTTGATTGGATTACGGGGCTTACCGGCACCCGCGTCTCTTACGAGTAGGCCAACACACGTATGTGTGACAACCAACCCCTACCGTTCATCGTCTACGTAAACCATCCCATAGAAATCAGGATACTACCATTGACGTACTTCATACCATACACACATGGTACGTCAACGGCGTTTAACAGAATGATAGCACAACATATCTCTAAGACACAAATAAATAGAAATAAGTTGCAAATAGCTCTCACTAGAGCAGAGATAGCAAATACAATCATCCAGAGGACACATGTCCCAACATATCATCATTACATCTCAGCAGAAGCATTCAAAGGGTCTGAGTACAGACAAATCCAAATAGGCTTACGAAGCCGGAAAACAAAAAGACGGAGCCCATCCACGATGTCTCGGATCCTGCCCGGGTCCGCTATCTACTCGTCAGCAGCCTCGTCAAACTCCACGTAGTAGCCGTCACGGGGATCCTCGTAGGCGTAGTCTGCGGAAACCACAGCCCCAAAGGGGTCAGTACATCAACGTACTGGCAAGCAAGACTCACAGTTCACCAAAATGTAACCCGTCAACACCAAGCACAGATGCCTTGGGTTCAACGGAAGAAAAGGGGATACAAAAGATGCGGCAGCTGGCTGCACTAACCAACTACAGAACATGATACAACTTCCAGCTAACAGAAAGGGGATAAGATAGCGTATCGTAACCAACTATAACTAACCACCAAACAAACCCATCCTGGATCTCGCCCCTTATCCAAAGAAGCAATCCGAGGATAACTCACACAGTTGGATTAATGATGGTTCAAGTTATTCTGTCAATAAGACTATTACTAGTCAAGTTATCATTAGTTAGGTGTAAGTTGTTCTGAGTACTTGTTAGCCAGTACTTTCACCAAGTTAACCATAACCGCAGAAAACACGGCTTCTCGAGAAGATTTATCCCTGCAGGGGTGCACCAATTTGGCCGTACACGTAAGAATATCCCGCCAGACGGGAATCAAACCCACCAAGCGAGGCACTCTACACAACTCAACTCTTCTTCGCATCAAGCCCAAAGCACCACGTGCTGTGCGTGCGTGACTAATCGAGCCCCACGAAGAAAAGGGGACCCTCATAGCACTCTAAGACCACGCCGCCCTAAATGCCGACTACAAAAGTTCCACCCTGGCCTCGGGTTCGTACCTGCATATGAGTGCATCAAATGGAAAGCCCGAACTAAGTGTGGCGATTTGGACGAGATGCGAATCGAATCAAATTGAGGGGGCGCCCATACACGCTTCCCACATGCGGATAGTGCGCTCATCATGGATCAGTAGACAAGACCCTTTTCCTAATTAGGGTCGACACTAGCAGGCCTCAAAACCACGCCGGGCCTCCGGCCGGTGCCTTATCAGCAATTTATTATTACCTCAAAATTAAAAGTTTGTTGTTTAACATCGAGCCCCAGAACATAATAGAAATATAATAACAGAAAGTAACGGGTAACAGACTCGAGCAAAACAACCCTAAGCATGCTAGTAAGACACGGGCAACAAGCAATGGGGTTATAGGTGTGGAGGTGAGGCTATATCAGGTTTAAGGATAACATGTGATAGGTTCATAACAGAAGCAAGATTCGTAGGGCTAGCAGAATAGACAACGGAAAGTATCGGTATCCAATGTTGAAAGGAACACAATGGTTCATGTGAGTGAATACTTGCCTGCAAACTCAGCAGCCTGGTACTGAGCTAGATCCTCAGAAGGGGTGTCGTAAGTATCGTCTGTCTCAACGTCGTCGTCTATCCGAGAAGAAGCAAACAAACACGCAAAGAGACAAACAATCAATAACATGGCATAGTGCACAATCATGGGATGATGCATGACCATTTAATTGATGCATAGAAATAACCTAGTTGACATGGTAACATAACATGTTTAAATGGACCCACATGCAATTTGAGTTGCATATGAAAATCCCATGAATTATGGTTGAAACAATTGTTTTACAACTAGCCAATAGGTGAAAGTGGATTAGTATGATGCATGGATGAGGAAAACAGAAAAATAACAACAATAGAATCAATTGGAAATAAGGTTTACCAATTTTAGAAATTTATTTATTAAGTTAGGAAATTTTGGTTCCTTAAAGGTGTTACACAAGCATTTGTTGTTTTCAGCAATTTAAATTGTTCAAAACAAATAACAAAATTCATATTTGGAAAGTACACAAAATTTTAGGTGGATTACATGTTTCAATTATTGAAAAAGGAATTACAATGATTTAATTATGAATTAAACAACTTTAAACAAGATTTAAATGAATTAAATTCAAGTATGAATATTATTTGAATTTTATTTGTTCAAAACATAAATTCAAATTCATATTTGAAAACTTTATACTTTTCTAGTGTGAAAACATATTTTACATGTTCAAAAATATTTTAATTTGAGCAAGTTATGAATTTTAGCAAATTTAAATGATTTAAACAAGGTTTAAATTATTTAATCAGTTTTAATTATTTAAAACATGAAACAAAATTTATATTTGAAAAGGTGGTTTGAAATAGCATGGAAAACATATTTTATTTACATTATTTGGATTAAGTATGAAATAGTTAGGCAATTATTCAAATTTCAAATGAATTATTTGAATTGGAAATTTGAATGCATTTGAATTATTCAAAACAGGAAACAAATGGTTTAAATAGATAGATAATTAAATTGGGTTTAACAAACATATTTTATTTATATTAATTGGATTTGTAATTTAAAATTTATTAGCATTTTCATTTCAGGGACCAAACTGGAAAAGAATTGGACTTAACTGAAAATAGAAAAGCTGAAAAACAAGTTTTACTCTGCAGTGGCTAGCCCTAGCCACTGACAGAGGGCCCCTGGGCCACGGTGGCCCGCGTGTGCTCGCGTGGCAGCACAGGCCACTGACAGAGGGGGCCAGCCTGTCAGTGGCTCGCGCAAAAATGTTGGTTTTAATCGCGAGCGCCAGGGCTCGAACCAAGGCCGCGGACGAGCGCGCAGTGGTGCGCTACCACTGCGATGCGTTTCTGTCTTTGTCAGTATACGCGACGCAGCCAAGTTGAGGTTCAGTTTCGCTTAACTGAATTTTAACTGCGCGCGCGTTGTCTGAACCTTGACAGAAAACGACGGCCGGCGGCGAGCTGCAGGGCTAGTGCTGCCGTTGCGTGCTGGCTTGCTGCTGTCAGGTGCGTAGGTGGTGTGTGTGCTGGTGTGCAGAGAGAGGAGGGCGGAGGCACGGCGATCACCTCCGTTTGCAGGCGATGCAGCGGCTCGGTGCAGGTTGCTGTCGCCGGCGGCAAGGGAGAGGATGGCGGCGGCGTTGTGGTGGATCTCCGCGGCTGCACTGGTGTTGACGACGACGAGGAAGCTGCAGCGGTTTGATCCCCGCTGTCAGCCAGGGAGGAGGAGGGTGGCAACGGCGGCAACTGCCATGTCTTCAGACGATGGAGCTCCGGTGAGGGACAGAGGTGGAGAATTCCGGTCAGCGAGAGAGGAAACGGCGGCGGAGCGAGGGGGATAGGGATGGTAGGTGGTCTAGGGCTCGATGGGAAACCCTAGGGGGTAGGTTTATAGGGGTAGGCGGCGCGCGGTGGCCGTTCGCTGCGGCTGCCGTCGACGTGGCGCCGCTCGATGGCCTGACGTACGTGGGGAAGAAGAGGAGGGGGTGCGAAGCGGTACCAGGCCGCTGGGAGTGGGCTGGGCCGTGCTGCTCCCCTCCTCTGAAGCGTTTTTCTTTTTTTTCGCTTTTTATTTTTCTTCTGTTAGTTTTTTTTTTTGCAGAAATGAAATAGGAAGAAAAAGAAGGATTTTTGAGTTAGGAAAATTCTAGGAAAAATTGGCTTGCTTATTTATTGTGTCAGTACCCATTTGACCACTTTTGTTTTCCATAAATTTCAAAATATAAGTGCTGTTTGTAATTGATTCAAATTTTAATGGATTTTAATTATTAAGTGAAATATTGAAACACGGTTTAAATAGGGTGAACCCTAGAGTTTAAAATAGAAACAAAAGATTAGAATTGTTTTGGTAATTTTCATAATTTCCAATTGGGTGCTGTTTGTGATTTGATTTGAATTTTGAATGCCAATTGGAATTAAGTGGATGATTAAAGAACAAATTAATCGTTGAGCTTCTTATTTTTCATGGAAAGAAATGGAAGTTTTATTTGAACCTTTTATTTGGAAAGTTGTAACATAACAAGTATGAACAAGCATTTGAAATAATGTCTAAATTTCAATTGTGAAAACAATGAAAAACAGATGCAAACAAAAGGGAAACAAAGTGATGAGTATGATGACATGATGCAAAACTTTAATTAAACAAGAAACAAACATGCTAGGGTGGTTTCCATACTTGGGATGTTACAAAAGCTTCCAAAGCTCCGATGCAACAATCAACCATCTAGGGCACTCCAAGTACCCAATATGACAAGCTTCTAAACCTTTCACTCGAATGAATCCTCGTGGAGAACTCAAATCGATGCAACCTATGCAATGGCAAGAACACAAGAAGTGCTCGAATCCTGCACTCTCAAATCCCACCAAATAAACAAGTGCTATGGGGGGAGGGGGAAAGAGAGGAATAACAAAGAAGAACTCAAAAAATGAATCTCCAAGATCTAGATCCCAAAGGCTTCCTCTCACTAAGAAGATAGATGGTTTGGTGGAAATGTAGATTAAGGACTAGATATCCTCTCTCTTTTCCCTTTAGTTGGAGACAATAATCATGGAGGAATAGAGAGAAAGAAAGCTCCAAAAGGTCAACAATGTTGCGGAAAAACTTGCTAAAGAAGTGGGGGAACCAATGGGGAAGAAGACCCCGTAAATAGGTCCCCCCAAAATCTGCCCGTTGGGCAATTCTGTGCGACCCAGCCAGGTTGGCCTCATAGGCTAGCTTCTATGCATGTACCGGCCTGAAAGCCCGGACTAGGCTGGACGCTATGCGCGTAGGCCGGCCACCTAATAGATGCGCCCGGCCTGGGAACCCGGCCACGCTGTCCTCACATGCTGGCTTCTCTGGTTCTAGAAAATCATCTACACTAAAAAACGCGATATATTTTGCCTCCAGACTCCGTTTTCAATGATCTTGGGCTCATTGAACTCGCTACGACGATAAATACAAGTTTATGCAATTAAAAATCACAGTACATCATTGGAGGATAAAACCAAATTATGAAAGGTTTGACCTCTCTATAAAGGAACAACCACTAAAACCTAAAATATAAAAAATGTAGTAAATTTTCATGCAAAATTTGTTTTTGATGAACTTGAACTTGTCTTGAAGAACATGGCAAGCTCTAAAACCACACATGGAGAAAAGACAAATAAGAACAATAAATATGATTCCAAGTATGCAAAGGTTTGAGTGCTCTCCGATTGATACGATCAAGTTGCTAGTATGAGAGCCCCTCTTGATAGTACGGTCAACTATCCTATAACCCAGTCTCCCAACTAATGCTATGAGACTGGTAAAAAAGAAAACCTCTCAAGATTATACCTTTTCCTTGAGCATCCACTTGAGCTAGATGATGAAGAACTTAACCGCCTCAAGATGGAACACCTTTCTTGATTTCGCTCTGCTTGGTGAAGACTCATAGATTACTCCCCATATGCCACTATAGGAGAGGCTCTCTTAGTTCCATCTTCACTTGGAAATTATATCCAAATGGGTAGAAAGCTTCAAAAACATATGATCTCATCGAGATGCTCCTCTTGAACTTGCATTTCATAACTTGATGACGATCACCACTTGGCGTCATCCACCATGGGCCATATGAAATCTTCCTTTTGAAGCACGCCCATGGAAATATACCTAACCCCACATAGATATACCACAAACAAATATCATGGGTTAGTTGACAAAGATATTTGCGTATTTATTTACCATACAATGAAACCACATGGTACATCTTCTAGCTTTGTGAATTGATCTACTTTAATCATCTCTTAGCACTTTGCCTGGATCAAACTTGTATATTTTCTTCTCACTTCATTGTAATGATGTCTTGAAGGTATATTCTAGACATACTTGCAATATGCTCAAATATCTCATGGCTATTCTTTTGATATTCCCACGAATAGAACCTTGGTCATCACTTGATCATCTTGAATCCAACACATGGATATGAAGCATTACCTATGGACAAACTCTACAAGTATAATTCAATTCAACCATTAGTCCATAGTGATTGTCTTTAATTACCAAAACCACACATGGGGGTGATGTCTACACACGCTTATATTCTTGTAGATAGTGTTGGGCCTCCAAGTGCGTAGGTTTGTAGAACGGCAGCAAATTTGCCTTAAGTGGATCACCCAAGGTTTATCGAGCTCAGGGAGGTAGAGGTCAAAGATATCCCTCTCAAGCAACCTTGCAATTATGATACAAGAATTCTCTTGTGTCCCCAACACACCTAATACAATTGTCAGTTGTATAGGTGCACTAGTTCGGCGAAGAGATGGTAAAATACAAGTAATATGGATGATTATAAGTGATAATAGCAATCTGAAATAAAAATGGAAGCAAGCAAACATGTAGCAGAACTGATTGTAAACGGTGTTTCAATGCTTAGAAACAAGGCCTAGGGATCATACTTTCACTACTGGACACTCTTAACAATAATAACATAATTGAATGCATAAATATCATCTCTTCACTATGCTACTCCGAACCACTCTCCGGTTGGATAGCGAACACCAATCATTGCGTAGGGCTAAAAAAGCACGCCTTAGAGTCGCATTCCCCACTAGGTAACCCCACACTATCACCTTGTTCCCTAGATGGTTCCAGACAAACACCACAATTTCATAGGGTCATCCAACACAAAATATATAAATCATGATAAGCCACACACGATGCACACACTGTCACCTTTACACCACGGTACAAAGGTGTCTCCGGAGATCTCATTAATAAAACCACTTGAGTGTCATAACAGATGAAGAGTAGCATCTACTTATTCAACTAGATTACAAAGCTCATGATCACATAAAGATCACACCATGGGAGACAGATGAAACACATAGCTACTGGTAGATCCCTCGGCCTCTGGGGAGAACTACTCCCTCCTCATCATGGGAGTCAGCAACGACGATAAAGATGGCGGTGGAGTCGATGGAGATGGCTCCGGGGGCACTTCCCCATCCCGGCAGGGTGCCGGAACAAAGATTTTTGTCCCCTCGAATCTTGTCAGCGATGGCGACAGAGCTACGAAACTTTTCGCGGATGAAGGCTGGATGATTTAGGGTTTGTGCCTTGGGGGAATAAATAGGCGAAAGGGCAATGTTGGTGGGCACACGGGGGGCCCACACCATGTGGTGGCGCGGCCAGGGGCACGTCACCAGATGGTGTGGCCACCTCATTTCCCCCTCCGAGTCTCCTTTGGACTCCGTTGACGTGCCGGAAAAAATAGAACCCTGGGATTTTGTTTCTTCCAATTCCAAGAATATTTCCAGAATAACTCTAAAATAAAAAACAGTAGAAAACAGGAACTAGCGCTGTGGCATCTTATCAATGGGTTAGTCAAGAAAACATCCGGAAAACATGTGAACACATAAAGGTATTGGATAGAAAACAATCATGGAGCATAAAAAATTATAGATATGTTTGAGACGTCTCAAGCATCCCCAAGCTTAACTCCTGCTCGTCCTCGAATAGGTAAGTGATAACAATTTTTTTTTTAAGGTGACATGCAGCCAACACAATCTTGATCAACGTTATGTAAAAGCAATGCAAGCTGAGATCAAAGTACTCTAAACATAGGCATGATAGATATAATTCCAACAATGTAACTTAGCAACTATGTTGCAACATGAAAAGTAACACAAACGAAATATCGTGAATAATAATGCACTTGTAAGTTATACGTTTGTTTCGAGCACACAGATAACATAGAAAACGGTATTCCGCTTGTCCTTAAACTGATAGTAAAACATAAATGCCAGGACACCTTCAAAGTTCAAGTGGATACTAGATACAAATAATTTGAGAACAAGTAACAACATAATCATGAATCAATCAATAATAATCTTTGGGACTACTGCACATTATACGCAGAATGACAACTATGCTCTCTTAATTGTGCATAAAGTTAGAAGATTAAGACTCAGCATAAAAGTAAAAGAAAGGCCCTTCATAGAGGGAAGCATGGATTAACTCATGTGCTAGAGCTTTTTATTTGATTAAACAGAGATATTGAAAATAATGTTTAAGAGATGTTTATGTCAACGAATGGTAAATAAACAATACAGTACGTCACAACTTAACTAAACTTTACAAGAGAGGCTCCCATTGAATGACGTTCTTTCTACTGGGGTCATTAGATCATCCCTTTTCTCTTTTTTTACACAATTATGCTTTAACTGATAAATCAGGGGCAAAAAGAGTGAAGAGAATTGTGAAGTAACCAAATTTGGGGCTCGACACCCCGTTGCCAGCTCTTCTAGCGAATGGGATAAGCGGATGTGCCACTATTCCAAGTGTGTAAAGTCCAATTAACAAGTGAAATAAAGATCGTCTACCTACATCCTCATGAGCTAAAACAGAGCAGAAAACAAGTATAATTTTGAAGGTTTTAAAGGTAGCACATGAGAAATTTACTTTGGAGTGGCGGTTAAATACCACATATAGGTAGGTATGGTGGACACATTTGGCAAACTTGTGGTTTTTGGGAGTTGGATGCACGAGTAGATTTCATACTGTGTACAGGTGAAGGCTAGCAAGAGACTGGGAGCGACAAATTAAGAGAGAAATAATGGCCATAATTATGCATAGCGACAAAAACATTATTAATCAAAGCATAAATGACATAACAAGTCAAAAACTAAATCATCATACAGGCTAGAGGTGACTGGTTTGTAGACATAACATGGTGTAAGCATGTGCCAAGTCAACCAAATAAAGCATTCAAAGGAGAATACCACAATATTATGCTTCAATATAATAAAATCAACTCATGATTTCTTTTAATGGAACATTAAGCACTCTCAGATATTTAAAATAACATCTAACATGACATGCTACATCAATAACTACTAAGCATAGAATTAAAATAACATCTAACATGACATGCCAAATTCTAAGCCGCAGTCTAAACAAGCTTTCCAATGCACCACTATAAGCATGAAATATTTTACTCTACTCCAACACCAATTAACTTGCTTGAAACAACTCTCATAGATAATATCCATCAAAGACCAGAGAGCTAATTATATATAACTGAATAAAAAACAAGCTCTAAATAAAATACGAGTGGAAAAAAGGGCTAAACGCAGTACTAGCAAAAAGTAAACACTTAGAGAACAATAAGAGTGAAAACTATGGTGTTGTAAGCAATGAAAACAGAGCGTGTCTCTCTCCAAAAAAAAATATGCTTGGATCCAACCATATACTACAGAATATAAAACAAAACAAACTGAAAGCGAAAATAATTTACGCTCCAATAATACCACATAATATATGAAGCAATAAAAATATAGTGTCTCGAAAGAGGACCTGATATGTTTGTTCATGAAGAAGGGGATGCCTTGGGCATCCCAAAGCTTTGACTCCTGGACTTCTTGGATATGTCTTGGGTTGACATGGGCATCCCCAAGCTTGAGCTTTTGTCCATCCTTCATCTCATCATATCATTCTTCTCTCCCTACACTTGAAAACTCACTCCATACAAAACTTCACACAATCTTCATTAGCAACATTAGTGTAATCAAAATAATAAATCCAATTTGGTTTAGTTTCAACACAATTATAACACCCATTAAGACATTATATATGGCCAAAACTTCTTTTAAAGCTCTTCCCCTCAAAAGAACACCAAAATAAAAGGATTAAGAGGCAAATGCAAATATTGGCAGAAATCTGTCAAAATGGAACAGCAGGTAAACATCGATTTTTAAGTCGACATGTGCTAAAATAAAAAAGTGCAAAACTAATGAAAGTTGGATAATGACCCAGGGCATGTGCGAAAAAAAATCAGATCAAGTCGACATTCTGACAGAGAGAATTAATTCTTTTTGTGGAAGTATAGAATTTGTTTCAAGACAACAACTTCCCCAAATCTTACTTCCTCCCTATTAGAGGCTACTCTTGGCACCAAAACAAAATAAAAAGGATAAGGAGAGATTGCTACAGAGGTAACAACTTACAAGACTCAAATAAAACAAAAGGAAAATGAAAGCAAAAATATAATGGGTTGTCTCCCAAAAGCTCTTTCTTTATAGCCATTTAGATAGGAATAGTGATTTTAAAACATGTTCACGTAAGAATAAGAATTGAAGAACAATAAGAGAGCATCAAGAAGAAAATACAAAACACTTTTAAGTCTAACCCTCTTCCTATGAAAAATAATCTTGTAAAGAAACAAGTCATGAAAGCACAAAGCAACAAGCATAGGAAAGCAAAACAAGTGCAACTTCAAAGTTTTCAACATAAAGAGGGAAAACTTAATATTGTTGAGATACATTAAACTATGTTTCCCTCTCTCATAATAAATTTCAGTAGCATCATGTATAAAATTAACTATATAACTTTCACATAAAACATTCTTATCATGAGCCACATGCATAAAAGAATTAATACTCTCCACATAATCATAGTCATTCTCATTAATAGTAGTCGGAGCAAATTCAAAAAAATAGCTATCATTATTATTCTCATCACCATAATCATCAAATATAGGAGGCATATTGTAATCATAATTAATTTTCTCCTCACTAGTAGGTGGACTGAAAATATCATATTCATCATTGTAATCATCATAAAGAACTCGAACATTATAGACAAGTTGTATATTAGGGAGATGGTCTTGGGTAATCCCTCCATAACCATGAAGAGTTTCATGAGGATGACTATGATTATAGCCTATGTTATAGCATTCTTTATAATAATTACCAAAGACTGGAGGCATAGTATCATCATAAGCAATAGAATAGTTATCTTCCAAAGTGTGTTCATTTGTAAACATATCATCATTTTTACTAGAAGGAGATGTATCAAACATATAATTATCAGTAGCAAAAGGATTTTCAAACACATCATCCACAAGCCTAGAGCTTTCCATATCATCATTGGAAGGAACATGGATAGTACTAATAGTACAAAAATCATTAATATCGTCATTTTCAAAATTGGTACCAAAGAGATTTTCAATATCAAAAGTAGTGTGCTTTTCCCAATCACGATCACTACTATAAGTAACAGGCATATGAACATCATCGAGTTCAGACTCATCAGCTACAACTATAATAGGAGCAACATGCTTAGGGAAAAATACTGTTACCTCTCTCCTTTTACTCCTCTTCTTCTTGTTCTTCTTCTTCTTCTTCTTCTTCCTCTTCTCTTTAAGAGGGAGAGGCTCTAAACTAAGCTTCTCCACATACCATGGTTTATTGTCAGAAACAATAGAAGAAACTTTTGGAGGATTCCTCCTTTTCATTAATAAGAGAAAAACACATATTAGTCATGTCATATTTTGGTAAATTCTCGTCTTTTATAATATTTTGTATGTAAGTATTTGCGTGGATATTATCAACACAATAAAGATGACATCCGTGCAAGACGCTATTCATATCAAAAGACTCATATCTACCAAAGAAGATTTTCTTGATAACTCTTCACACCCGAAAAATAATGTAAGTTCATCATGTTGATTAGGAGTGATCATGTCATGACAATACAAAATTGCAGTACTCATTGTATTTGAAAGGCTATATCATAGCCTGAACATTGAAAATTTAAATGACCCACTTTATAGAAAAGTTCAAAAATAAAAGGATAAAGGGCACAATTTTTTTCACCAAGATCATTTAGAGCCCTGTCCCACGTTCTAGTTTTTTCATTCTTGTGATGGATACAATATTCTTCTTTGTTTTGATTCTTTTCACAAGGTCTAAGTGTTCCACAAAAATTAACATGCTTATAGGAAATAATACTTTCAGAAGTTTGAGCATGTTTATTGCAATCATTAATAACAATTTCATTTTTCATGCAAGTGTCTTTAAAAGGTTCATGATATATGTCCCAATTTTCTTTGGTAACATTAATATGAGAAGCAAAGGATCTATAATAATCAACAATAATTTGAGGATCAATACCATATTTAGCACTAAGCTCTTGAAAATCAGCAGTTTCAGCGAAAGACTTAATGCAATCATACTCATAGTTTATACCTGATTCTTTACCTTTGTCGTTATCCCAATCTTCATTATTGATTTGAATTGTTTCAAGAAGATCCCACTGTTTCTGGCAGAGTTGACGAGGGAGTGGTTGCTTCTTGATGGCTTTGAATCCCCGGCAACAGCGCCAGAAATTCTTGATTGCTATCGATGGCGTGTTGGAAACCCCAAGAGGAGGGTGTGATGAGCAAGCGGCAAGAATTTCCACCGGTTAAGAACCAAGGTTATCAATCCAGTAGGAGGAAAAGGATCTCGGGAAGGTTGATTGCACTGACGGTGGTGCTGGCGCTTCACCGGTGTCAGCTACAACGTCGAACCTGCACACAACACAACCAAAATACTTTGTCCCAACGGCACAGTGAGGTTGTCAATCTCACCGATCTTGCTGAAAACAAAGATTAGACGTATAGTGTGGAAAATGATGTATGCTTGCAGTAAGTAAAGAAAGCAGTAAATAGTTGTGGTTTGTTTAACAGTGTGGAAAATGGACCGGGGTTCATAGGTTCACTAGTGGTGTCTCTCCATAAAAGATAGCATGCTGGGTGAACAAATTACAGCTGGGAAATTGACAAATAGAAGTTGCACCGTAGTGCACAATATAAAATGATGATTACTATGATATTTAGTGCGGGCATTACAACAATATACATAGACCGACATCCATCTGCATCTATGACTAATAATCCACCCTCAGGTTATCATCCGAACCCCCTTAGGTATTAAGTTGCAAAGCAACAGATAACTACATTAAACAAAGTGTGTAATGTAAGCAATGATTATGCACACGGGCACTCTCACCGCTGTTTTCTCCCTAATGGCAACATCACATCCCCCCTTCACGTTTCTGTCACTCAAACAAGGTGGTGAGGAGGCATGAACCCACTATCGAGCATAAATACTCCCTCTTGGAGTCACTAGCAACTACTTGGCCAGAGCAACCACTAGCAAAAGAAAGCATGCAAGATCACAAATAGCATAATCAAATAAAGACTATAATCAACTTGGAATAAGGTCAATATTCATCGAATCCCAGCAAACACAGCATATAGAATTACATAAGATCAATCTCGATCATGATAGGCAGCTCACGAGATCTTAACATGGAGGCATATGCGGAGAAGACACCATCTAGCTACAGCTATGAACCCGTAGTCCAAGGATGAACTACTCACGCATCACTCCGGAGGCAGGCATGGTGATGTAGAAGCCTCCGGTGATGATCTCCTCTCCGTCAGGGTGCCGGAAACAGATTTAGAACCCCCCTGATCTAGGGTTGACGGTGATGGCGGCTGCAGAACTTTTCGAGGATTTTTGATCGGGTGCTTAGGGTTTTCCATCCGGGGGGATTAAATAGGTGAAAGGGAAAAGGCGGTGGAGCTCCAGGGGCCCCACACCCATAGGTGGCGCGGCCAGGGGGACCCGCTCCACCCTATGGTGTGGCCCCCCTGTTACCCTTCTTTGACTCCTCTTCGTTGTTCTGGATGCCCCCGGGGAAAATAGGAACTTCGGGCTTTGTAGGGTCCAATTACGAGAATGTTTCCAGAACAACTTTTCTGAAACCAAAAACAGCAGAAAATAGGGAACTGGCACTTGGCATCTTGTTAATAGGTTAGTCCCGGAAAACGTATAAAAATGCTATAAATAAGGGAGAAAACAAGTAGCAATTGACATAATATGTTCATGGAGCATCAGAAATTATAGATACATTGGAGACGTATCAAGCATCCCCAATCTTAGTTCCTACTCGTCCGCAAGTAGGTAAACGATAAAACAATAATTTCTGAGGTGACATGCTACTAACATAAACTTGATCAATCTAATGTAAAAGCATATGCACGCTGAGATCATAGAACTTCAAACACAAACATGATAAATAAAACTTTAATAATAAAGCATAGCAATTACTTTGCATCACGAAGAGTAACTCAAATAAATGATCATGAATAATAATGCAAAGAAAGGTAGATGTTTGTTTCAGGTATAGAGAAAGCATGGCAAAGTAATATTTCGCTAGTCCTTAAGAGTGGGGCAAAACATAAATGCCAGGACACCATCAAAGTTCATGAGGAAGACTAGAACAAATAATTTAACAACAAATAATATCACATCATTAAGTAATTATTGATGCTTATGGGACAAATGCACATAGAACTCAGAATGGAAAAAATGCTCTCTCAACTGTGCATAAAGTTAGAAGATGCAGACTCAACATAAAAGTAAAAGAAAGGCCCTTCGCGGAGGGAAGCAGGGATCACTCATGTGCTAGAGCTTTTATTTTATTAAACAGAGGTATTAAAAGTTTGACACTGAGTGTCTATATTTTGGGAGATGTATGCTAATGTCAACGACTGGTAAACAGAAAATACAATACATCACAAGCCAACTGGATTAACAAGAGCGGCTCCCATGGTGAAGGACGCAACTGGTGTAGAAGGTCATCCCTCTTTCTCTTTTGTTTACACAATTATGCTTTGACTGATAAATCAGGGGCAAAAATAGTGAAGAGAATTTGTTTGCATTAATTTGGGGCTGGGCACCCCGCTGCTAGCTCTTCTATCATTTGGATAAGCGGATGAAGCCACTAGTCCAGGGTGTGAAATCCAATCAACAAGTGAGATAAAGATTCTCTATTTACGTCCTCATGAGCAAAAACAGGAACATAAAGCAGGAGTAATTTTGAAGGTTTTAAAGATAACACATGAGCAATTTACTTGGAGTGGCTCTTAAATACCACATGTAGGTAGGTATGCTGGACACAATGGGAAAAACTTTGGTTTAAGGGGGTTTGGATGCACGAGTAGAGCTCATACTCAGTACAGGTGGAGGCTACCAAAAGACTGGGAGCGACAAATCAAGAGAGCATAACAACCATAATCATGCACAGCGACATAAGCATCATTAATTAAAACATAAGCAGTATCACAAGTTCAAAAACTAAGTGGTGATGGAGGCTATTCGTGACTGGTTTGTAGTCATAAACATGGTGTGAGCATGTGCTAAGTCAACCAAATAAAACAGTGGAAAGAGAATACCATATATTGATGCTTTACTATGACAAGAACAACTCATTAATCTTTCAAGACATATTAAACACTCTCAGCTATTTGAGGCTAATCAGGCTACTCAATAACCACAAGTATTTAAAACTAAAATAACATTTAGCATGGCATGAAAAAGTTCTAGCCACAATCTATACAAGTTTCTACTAGTACTGTTATAAATTCTACTTCAAGTACCAGTTTTCTTTCTCCCAACAAGCACCATACAAAACATGCTTTAAAAAAAATAATCTTTATGATACAGCAAGCAAACATGAGAGTACTAACATAACACTAATAAAACTAACAACTCTTATAAGAGATGCATGCAAATCAGGAGCTAAATAAATGCAGCAGCTAGATAGAGATTAAGAATACAAAGTATTCTCATGAAAAAGCGGAGCGTGTCACTCTCCAATAGAAGAATGCTGGGGTCCAACCAAGCTTATTGAAAAAGTAAAAATAAACTGAAATAAAAAACAAAAACAAACTGAAAACAAAAATAAAAGACGCTCCAAGTAAAGCACATAAGATGCGACCGAATAAAAATATAGTTTCACTAGAAGTGACCTACTAATTTGTTGACGAAGAAGGGAGTACCTTGGCTCATTTCCTGGGCTATAGTTTGTGGGTTGGATCATTCAGATCTAGGAGGTGAAAAGGTCGGCAAGCGCAAGCCGGGTTGAGGCCGACGATTGCGGCACCCATGGTTGTTGTTACCTTTTTGAAGAAGTCGCCGCCGCGAATCTCCCGCCTCCTGCATTGAGTTCCGGGAGAAATCCTAAATCTGGTTTTACCAGATCGGATGATGTGGCACTTTTGGTGTTGCTCCCCCCCTTGGGGCATCATTTTTGGAACTTGGACTGCCTAGAGGGGCCTCCTGGTGGAGCGGAGTTTCATTTTCATTGACGAAGATGGTGGGTCATGGCGGCGTGGTGCAGCGGGGGCTCGATGATGGTCATGGCATGGTGGACCCGTGCAGGTTGGAGGCGCAGTCTGGTGCCATGGTGACACCAGTGAAAAGCCTGATCCAAGGTCAATGTGTTGAGTAGTTCTGAAGATAGGTTCGCAGAATATGGCGACAACGGCTTCTGGAGCATGCACAACGTTTCCCACTTTGAGTCCGCTGGACCGGTTAGTGCTCCCGATCCGTCACTAGGGCGGCTCGGTTGAAGGCCTTCAGTTTTAGATGATGTGTGTTGGTGTGAGTTCCGTGCAGACGGGTCTGGCCAGGCGTACCCCTTCATCGAGTTGGTAGGTGTAGCAACACATGTTGACCATGATGGTGATTTCAGACTTTTTAATGTGTTGATTTGAATAATTAATAAAAAATGCCATGTGCATCGATTGATGCAAACGCGGGGTCTCACCCTCCATTTAAAAAATATATAAAGGACGAGAGGGTTTTTCTCCATTCTTACAGAAAAAGGTGTTGTTAACTCTGTGATGCTGGGTGGTAGCAACAATATGCCATAGCTAAAGGTTCGAGTATGTCTTGTGTCACAGAGTGATTGTGAATGAGACACACAGACCGTGACATTGTTGAAATGCTTCCTTGTTACAAGTGGGGCGGTTTGGATCATATGCTCCATGAATCTTGGAGCTTAAAATAATTCAAAAATTGAACTTAAAGTTTCAATTGTTTTTTTTTCCTTTCATAGATACATAAACATGTGTTCATGGAGCACATGAATTTCATTGACGCAGGTCTGCAAAGTAAATAATTCGGCAATTCGCCAGCAAGATGGAGACGACATTTTTTTTAAGCTTTTGATATTTTAAGACCAACTCCCTAGATTAGCTGGATCTATTTCTTCATTTCGACCTTGCTACCACACATGGCAAAATGAAGCCTCGGGAATCATCTCCGCGTACATCAGCTGCATATGAAAGTTCGTCTATCTAATTTTTTTTTTCTCTTTTAGATGTTTACAGAATCACTTGAAAAGAAGTTATCTGTACATTTTTTGTATAATTATTTGTACCTGACTTTTGTATGATGTTATCCTGTATATTATACACTGTAGTTGCGATGTGAATTTTATTTAGAAGCTCGGCCAAATAATCCAATTTAATGTGTATCCTTTTTCGGAACATAAGAGGGTTCCGGCGTGCGGGGCGCATTACCCTCTTGAAAGATCTGCTCCGCAAACACAAGATTGACATAGTTTGCCTCCAGGAAACGTTTAAGGAAGATTTCACGGACCAGGAATTGGATGCCCTCATCACAGGGGACAAGTTCTATTGGTGTTGGCTCCCGGCGACGGGCCATTCGGGAGGCATGTTGTTAGGTCTCAGGGATAGTGCGTTTGAGGTACATTCGTTTGACAAGGGATGCTTCTACCTTAGCATCATCTTCTTGCACCGGGCCTTGGGTAAACCCATGACTATCATTGCGGTTTACGGGCCTGCTAATCACGTCGACTCCCCTATCTTCTTAGAGGAGCTCTCGGCTAAGATCGCTAGTTGCGCTCATCCAATCATTCTGGGGGCGACTTCAACCTGTTGCGAGGGGCACAGGACAAGAATAATGACAGGGTGAATGGGCCCCGAGTGGAGTTGTTCAATAACCATATCGCGGCTTGGGTGCTGACGGAGGTACCTCGCAATGGGGCGAGGTGCACCTGGACCAACAGGCAACGCGACCCAGTTCGGTGCGTCCTCGACAGGGTCTTCCTCTCCCCGGAGCTCGATGCGCTTTTCCCACTGGCATCCTTAAGCGCGGGCCCAGTCTTAGGCTTGGACCACACCCCGCTGATCATGGTGACAGGGGATGACAAGCCGCTCACGGGCAACTGATTCTTTTTCGAGTAGGGTTGGCTGCAGTCTGAGGGCTTTGTGGAGATGCTTGGGTCGCGTTGGGAGCAGCTGGCGGCCTTGGCTGGGGGACGAGACATAGTGGATTGGTGGAAGCACATGCATGTGGGCCTCCGCCAACACCTGCGGGGTTGGAGCCATAATTTGAATAAAGAATCGCGAGTTAAGAAGGCGCAGCTGTTGGCGCACATTGAGGAGCTCGATCTTCAGGCAGACGCGGGTGGTCTCGACGAGGAGGGCTGGTGCTTTCGGTATTATCTGGAAGACCAGCTGCTCCAGATATACCGAATGGAATAAGAATACTGGGGCCAGCGCGGTAGGGTCCGCTGGTCGCTTCAGGGGGACGCCAACGCGGCTTACTTTCACGCCATAGAGAACGGTATAAGACGTAAATGCCTTATCTCGATCTTGCAAGCGGAGGAGGGCCCCATCTCGGAGCCAAGCCAAATCCAAGCGCACATTTAAAAGTTTTACCGCGAGCTTCTGGGTACGTCTGCTCCGTGCCGTCTCGGTCTGGTGGCTCACCTTTGGGCGGAGCAGGCCAGAGTTTCGGAGGCAGAAAACTGGAGTCTTTTGCGCACTTTTTCGGAGGAGGAACTCGAGCAGGTGGTCAGGGAGATGAATGCTAACACGGCCCCTGGCCCGGATGGTTTTCCGGTGTTCTTCTTCAAACACTTCTGGCAACTGTGCATAAATGGGGTCCTGCATATTCTTAATGATTTCATCTTGGGTAGGATCGATATCTCGAGGCTGAATTTTGGGGTGCTCTCCCTCATCCCCAAAGTGCCGGGTGCGGATCAGATTGGTCAGTTCCGCCCCATAGCACTGATTAATGTGATTTTCAAGATCGTGTCCAATGCCTTTGCGTCCAGACTTGACCCCATGGCCAATAGGTTAATCAACCCCTCGCAGACAGCTTTCATCAAAGGGAGCTTCATTTTGGATGGCGCGCTCGCTTTGATCGAAATCGTGCATGAGTTCAAGACAAAAAAGTTGGGGGGTATTCTTCTGAAGTTGGACTTTGAAAAGGCTTACGACCGTGTCAACTGGTCATTCCTGTTAGAGGTTTTGCGTCGAAAAGGGTTCGACGCGGGGTACCTACACCGTATTGAGCAGCTGGTCTCTCGTGGCCAGACGGCGATTTCCATCAACGGGGAGGTGGGTCCATACTTCAGAAACAAAAGGGGAGTTCGCCAAGGGGACCCTTTGTCCCCGCTACTCTTCAACTTTGTAGCAGAAGCTCCGGCTGCTATGCTCTCGACGGCAAACATGGCGGGTCACATCGAGGGGGTGGTCCCGCACCTATACCCAGAGGAATCACGCAGCTCCAGTATGCGGACGATACGCTTATCCTCATTCAAAATAAAGATCTTCACATAGCCAATCTGAAATTCTTGTTGCTTTGTTTTGAGGACATGTCGGGTTTGAAGATAAATTTCCATAAGAGTGAGGTCATTGTCCTCGGGAAAACGAAGGTGGAACAGCAAAGAGTGGCTAACATGCTTAACTGCAAGCTAGGGGCGTTCCCCTTTACTTATCTCGGCATGCCGCTTTCTGATTGTAAATTTACCCTCGAGCAGTGGAACTTCCTGGTGAACAAGCTGGGAGACAGGGAGGAAGCTTGGATGGGTAGGATCCTCTCCTCGGGGGGGGGGGGGGGGGTAGACTGATTCTATCCAACGCTTGCCTCGAGGCGCTCCCCACCTTTGTGATGGGTTTGTTTCTTCTTCAAGACGGGGTCCATACTAGGTTCAATTCGATCCGGGCTCGATTATTTTGGGAAGGATCGGGCCCCAAGCGAAAATAACATTTGGTTAATTGGCTTGCAGTCTGCCGCCCCAAAGACAAGGGAGGTCTTGGGTTGTGTAACACTAAGCTTATGAACAAGGCCTTGATGATTAAATGGGTGCGGAAGCTGTTCCAGGACGACGACGGCAACCCCATCTGGAAAACCATTATCAGGGCCAAATACCAGGAAGCGGACAACATTTTTGCCGCGGATGGCCGTGGGGGCTCGCAATTCTGGCGTAGTATCAATAAGGTCAAACACCTTTTCAAACTTGGCGCGAAATTCTCGGTCCGGAGTGGCGCCAGGACGCTCTTCTGGTCGGACTGGTGGTTGGGGGAGGGCCCCCTTTGTGAGCGATTTCCGCTGCTCTTTGCAGTTTGTGTCTCTCCGGGCGTTTCAGTGGCGGAGGCCCTCAGCCGCCTGGGGGAGGGGATCGCTTTTCGTAGAGCCCTGGATGCGGAGCGACTCGCCCAGTGGCGGGAATTACAGGCTTGTTTGGGTGAGGTCCCGCTAGTGGCGCATTGTGCGCCCATTTGGGACGCGAAACTGCCGTTGAAAATTAAAATCTTCACCTGGCTTTTAGCGCTCGACCGGCTTCCGTCGAGCAGGTTGGTGGCGAATAGGTTGGGGCCTGCGGATGGAAACTGTGTGCTTTGCGGTGGCATTGAGGATGCATCCCACATGTTTTTCCTCTGTCCTCTGGCACAATTCGGTGGAGTCTGGTTCGGGAACTTCTTGGGTGCAGCTGGAGCCCGGCAAACTTTTCACAGTTCTTCGCTATTTCTCAGTCGTTGGGGGGGCACCAGCGTAGAGTTAGCTGGTTGGTGGTTGTAGCGTTGTGTTGGGCGCTCTGGCACGTGCGTAATGACTTGACCTTCGAGCGCAAAGTGTTGCGACATCCTGCTGACCTTATTTTTAAACTGATTAATCTCCTGCAGCTTTGGAGTGTCTTCTCAAAAGAGGCCGACCAGAAGCGTCTTCAGGAGCTGGGAGTAAGGCTGAGGGGGATGTACGCCGCCACCGCGCCAAGACCTGAGGGAGCGTCTTCTAGGGGTGTTCCCAGAGTGGTCGCTAGTGTGTTTGATGTTTCCGGTCATGTTGAGGGGAGGCCGGCCCCGGTGGTGACTTTCGAGCCGGGTTAAGTTGTCATTTGCAGTACGTTTGTAAAACTTGTGAACCTTGTGTTTTATTAATTTAAGGCAGGACCATTAGGCCTATATCTAAAAAAAACAATCCAATTTTAGAGAGAAGGTTTTTTTTTTTTTTTGAGAGACAGAGAGAAAATGGTTGAAGCGCTGATCCCAAAAAAGATCCACGACAGCCCACTAGCCCATAGTTCAAAGATCGCACTCATATTTACATTCGAGTCCCAGTCACTGTTTCCTATCCGGCCCTAAATGCAGCTCAGCCAACTAATTCTGCCGAGGTATCAACTCAATAAGGCAGAAATCTATTTTGGGCACCAGTGGGACGCACCCGGTATTTAAAAACGCATCTGAAATACTAAAAAGAATTAAAAAATGTTCACGCATAAATCTTAACATTATGTATGCATAAAGTCGTTTCACCAAAAATCGATATTTTTTGTTGTGTATAAAAAGCCACGAAAAATGCCGGGCTTCCTTGAAAATACTTTGTGAATAAAAAGAATGTTAATATCCATGTGCATACATTTTAGTGCATTTTTTGGCATTTCAAAATACGTTTCACATACATTTTAAATATGGAAAAGGCTGAGAATCACCCGTTTCCATCCCCCGTATCGATCGCGCACGAGCCATGGTGGGGCCAGCCTTATCTCGCCTCGCTTCTTCTCCTCACAATCAGGAAACGCCATGGCCGAGCCTCCCCGTGTCCTGTCCCCGTCGGAGCGCCGCCCGCCTTGGCCGCCATCCTCCGCCCCCCGTCGGAGCGCCGCCCCGCCTCGCCGACGCACCGCCTTGGCCGCCATCCTCCGTCCCGTTGGAGCGCCGCCCCGCCTCCCGACGCACCGCCATGCCTCTCCTTCGAGGTCAATCTCCATGGCCGCCGCCTCGCCATGGTCGGCGTGTTCGCCTTCTCTTCGCAGCCGGGCGGGGCCGCTCCTCTGCGCGCCGCCGCCGCCGCGCAGGGCCCGCCATTGAAGGCGCCGCCGGGGAAACGAAGCCTCTGCGCCTCACTCGCCCTCGAGCCTTCCTGGTGCACGCACGCGTCCGCCGCCGACGAGGAATCCCGCCCTCCACCAGCACTCCGCCTCCGGTGCCGCATCTACAGCAAGCCCGACGCCGTGGATGGACATTTTTTTTTACAAATGTTTGCTACTTTACTTTTATTTTTTGCTTTTTTTGTACAAATTTTTTGCTACTGTAACTCTGGCGAGGTCCGATTTTTTGCTATAATAGCATAATTTTTTTGCTATAATAAGATTTTTTTTTTTGCTTTTTTAGTATAAAATTTTTGCTCTGCTATTCCTCCGGCGAGCAAAAGTCTCCGGTGACGGCTCCGGCGAAATCGACTTTTTGATATTGTAGCAAAAAAAAATTGCTACAGTAACTCCGGCGAGGTCTGACCTTTTCCTATTTTTTTGGGGTGAAACGTTTTTTGCTACGGGAGTAAAAGCGGGACTTTTTTTGCTACGGTAGCAAAAGCGGAATTTGGACAAAAAAACGGGACACGTGTCAAGCAGGGACCCGGGGATGAAAATTTTCTATCCCCGGGGACGCCAAAACGCCTTCCCGGATATGGCCACTCCTAAAAAACAATGTCAACTCAATATGGCCAATCCTTTACACATATGCATCGCGACGAGCGGAGGATCAAGGACTACGTGATACGCAAGGTGGGTTGGATCATGGCCACCCAACAAAGGTAAGCTACGACTTACGGCCTTGTTCTTGTCGGTTTACTAATAGCTTCTCTACAAAAAAAATATAGTGGAGAAAGTTTCCGTCAAACTGCATTTAGTTATTTTCAGCTTTTTTTCTTTTCAGGGGCATCGAGTGCATACAACTTTTATTAACTTTATTGAATGTCAAGTTTTACAAATCACACAGTTGCATTTGCCGTACAAATCCCGGGCAACCAATTCCACCCGGTTGCACCCAATATTCAAAGTCATAAGAAAGTCGCTTTTGCATCGTTAAAGATATATCATTGTGTATGTTCGAGATGGCCCAAAGTAAAAAATCGCACACCCGCTCGAATTAGCACTTTCACGTTCTTATCAACACGCCTAACCAGCTCCCAAACAAGTTAGTTATATTTTTTGAGGATGAATATTAAAACCCATAAATATGATACTCCACACTATTTTAGCTAAAGGACATGTTATAAACAAGTGGTGAATTATCTCATCTTGAGCACAAAACATAACACTTTTTACGACCATTACATTTAGACTTATTTAAATTGTCCTTAATAAAGATTCTCTTTACCGAACAGGAAGCACCTAAAAATCTTAATTTTTAATCGCATCTTCATTTTTAAATATACTTACGGAGAAACCTAATATAATCACCCATATATTCTAAATACATCGATTTTACCGTATAATTTCCTAATGTGGTTAGCCCTCAATTGAACACATTAGGAGCATTGTAAGTTGCATCTCCATCAAGCGACCAACCAAGTGTAGGCATTTATCCCACTTGTTGCCGGTTAGAGATCCCCTAAAACCTATGTTCGGAGCAGGGGCTTGTGCTAAAACGATGCCACATAAGCATCTTTTCTGTAAGCTATGTCGTACATGGACAGATATTGGATGGAAAGGGGCTTATCCTAAGTGTCCAACAAAAAACGGACACTCTCCCCATTCCCAACAGTAAACAACCCACTAATAAAAAAGTCCTCTTTGACATTCATGAGGCCTTTTCAAAAGGGTGAATCAGATGGACGAGTTGTAAACTAAGCTAAATATTTGGAGTGTAGATACTTATTGTGAATCAAGTCATGCCGAACTTCATCCTATGATAAAAGTTTGAATAGCCATTTGCACAAAAGGCTTTTGTTTTCTAACTCCAAAACCTCTATCCCCACACCCATTAGTCCTTTGGCTTCGAGATGATATTCCATTTAATAAGTCTATACTTTCTCTTACTGCCATTAATCTGCAAAACAATCTGGAATGGAAGAAAACCATTCTTTTGCGAACCCTTTAGGGTACCTCAAAGAATGATAACATGAACATGGGAAAAACTATTAGGACCAAAATTTTCAAATCCATAGGAAACAAACTGCCCATCCCAGCTAGCAAAAGTTTCTTCTCAAACCGATCCACGACTAGCTTCGGTTCCCCATTTTGTAGCTTTCTAAAGTGAATAGGGACACCCAAAATATTTAAAAGGAAACAACCCTTATTCGCATCCAAAAAGATCTCTATATTGGTGTTCCACCTCTTTTGTTTTTCCAAAATAAAAGGCTCACTCTTATAAAAGTTTTTTTCAGCCCTGATAGTTGTTCAAACATGCATAAGATGAGCAACATATTAAGGGATTTTCAACATCATGACTCATGAAAATAATAGTATCATTAACATATTGGAGGACTGATACCCCTCCATCAACTAGATGGGGTATAAGTCCATATACCTGGTCATCCTCTTCTCACATGAAGAGAGGTAGTTACCTCCATTGTCTTTACAAATGAAAAGATGTAGTTACATATCCTAGGCATGAAAGCCGTTTGGGTATCACAGATAATTGTCTTTGTTGTATGACACTCGATACAACCTTCATTAGGAACGGAGATAGGATCCGTCGGTGGGATCCTGTCACGATGTCTCACGGGCAATTTTTTAAAAATAAATGGCTTCACCTTAGTGATTAGGATAGTTACGTACTAATTAGAAACTCTAAGCCGAAAATAATTGGCTCTTAGTGTTTCATATCAGCAATATTGGTCATGGTTAGTCTACAGCCCCAACCCGATGGGTTACACACATGCGACACACATATTTATACATGTTCAAGCACCGCGAGACATACCGGTAGCAAACTTACTCTTGTATATGGTGGATGGATTAATCTTAGAAGTGTGCCCTAAAGTTGCTAGGCTATGATCGTACATGTGATGCAGTTGTGATGTACCGAGCGGCGGATCCAGGGCGAACGGGGGCAAGCCCCACCATGGTTCGCCCCCTATCGCACTACTCCATAGTTCTTAGTATAATCTTGAATCTCTGGTCATTAGCAAATAAAGGTTGTGCGCATCGCCAGCCCGGGGCTTTCCTCCCCATTTCGAAAAAAATCTTCAATCTCTAGTCATTAGCAAATAAATAGGCATATTAGCGAAGTACCCAATGTGCTAAGACCAAACGGCATAGGCCCAAAAGAGTTCGTCACCACGGGCCAGGCCACAATGGCACGTACATACTGAAACCATTAGTCAAAGCAGTGATTAATTTTCCATGCGACCCCGCGAACTCGTAACCTGAAAGATTTCAATGGATTATTTTCCACCGCCTGTGCCACCATCCAGATGCCATCTCCAGCGTGGCATGGGCATCATTGGCTAAACGTTTTCGTCGCCCTTCGGATCTTGAACCAGCCATCAGTGATCAGTTATTTGCGAAGGGACACCTCTCGGCTACCATTGTTAGATCGACCTACCGCCCTGCAGCGCCCAATTCCTAACCTGGTCTCTCCAAGGTACTACTAGTATTAGAGATTGGTTATTTCAATTGCTATTATCAAGTTTGAATGCTTAATTATCCAATCTAATAATTGTTATGATCTAAGATTTGATAGTTATGCAAACTATATAGTCTATTAGTTGACTGTGTGCTACCTAGAATAGCAGAATATATATTTGAAAAAATTAGTCATAAAGTTTAAAGTTGGTGAAATTATTGACTTGGTTGGTAGATCCACGTGTACGTATACATTCAAAATAGTATAAATATACCCCTTTTCCCAATTTCCAAACATATACCGTTAAATTTGACATTCATAATATACTCCCCCCTGATACGTCATAAACGTATCTATAATTTCTGATGTTCCATGTTGTTTTCATGCCTTATGCTACATGTTTTTCTTACACTTTATGTCATTTTTATCGATTTCTCGGAACTATCCTATTGACAAGATGCCACAGAGCCAGTTCCTGTTTTCTGCTATTTTTAGTTTCAGAGAAGTTGTTCTAGAAATATTTTCGGAATTGGACGATTCAAAAGACAGAAATCTTAGAAGTCCCGGAGGGTCAAGAAAGTCCAAAGGAGACCCGGAGAGGGGCCCCGGAGCCCCCACACCCGCGCCTGGGGTGGTGTGGGCCCCTCGGGCGCCCACCGCCATCGCCCTTTCGCCTATATATATGCTCCCCGATGCATCAACTCAAAAGATATCAGCGTTTTTTCCACGAAAAATTTCGTAGCTCCGCCGCCGCCGCCGTCGGGGGGATAGAAATCTATTTTCCGGCACCCTGCCGGGACGGGGAAGTGCCCCCGGAGCCATCTCCATCGACTCCACCGCCATCTTCATCGTCGTTACTGTCTCCTATGATGAGGAGGGAGTAGTTCTCCCTCGGGGCTGAGGTCTCTACCTGTAGCTATGTGTTTCATCTCTCTCTCCCATGGTGTGATCTTTATGTGATCATGAGCTTTGTAATCTAGTTGAATAAGTAGATGTTACTCTTCATCTATTATACTAGTCAAGTGGTTTTGTTATGAGATCTCCGTAAACACTTTGATCATGGTGTAATGGTGACAGTGTGTCCACCGTGTGGTTTAGGATGATATTTATATCTTGTGTTGGATGACCCTACGAAATTGTGGTGTTTGTCTTGTCAGTGTGGGGTTAACTAGAAATGGGAATGCAACTTTAAGGTGTGATTTGTAGCCCTACACAATGAATTGGTGTTTGTTATCCGACCGGAGAGTGGTTCGAAGTAGCATAGTGAAGAGAGATATTTATGCATTCCATTTTGTTATCATTGTTGACAGTGTCCACTAGTGAAAGTAGGATCCCTAGGCCTTGTTTCTAAGCATTGAAACACCGTTTACAATCAGTTCTGCTACATGTTTGCTTGCTGCCATTTTTATTTCAGATTGCAATTACTACTTATAATTATCCATACTACTTGTATTTCACTCTCTCTTCTCCGAACTAGTGCACCTATACAACTGACAATTGTATTAGGTGTGTTGGGGACACAGGAGACTTCTTGTATCGTAATTGCAGGGTTGCTTGAGAGGGATATCTTTGACCTCTTCCTCCCTGAGTTCGATTAACCTTGGGTGATCCACTTAAGGGAAACTTGCTGATGTTCTACAAACCTCTGCACTTGGAGGCCCAACACTGTCTATAGGAATAGAATCGTGCATAGACATTAAGCGCTTTTCTAGCGCCGTTGACGGAGAGGTAAGGTAAAAGGTACTCACATCCTCTGTGAGTGCTCAAAGTTATTTCCTTTAGATTCTGCAATTATATCTTTTTGTTTCTTGTTTTTATTTTCACTAGTTAGGATTATTTTTACCTGTTCCTTGTTTTTATTTTTACTAGTTAGTCTTAATGGAAAACAACAAAAATACGAGAGAGCTTTATTTGCATGCTAGTAGCAATGTTACTAGCATTAATTCTTTGGATACCATTATTTCTAATAATATGAAAAAGTCTAAGATTGGGGAAGCTAGCTTTTATAATCTTTTTTGTGCCCCAGCTTTAGAGGAAAAAAATTGCTCTGCTGATACTTTATCTCCCATATGTGATAAATCTAATGATGCTTGTGATATTTTAAATCCTCCTGCTGAAAGTATTCCTTTTAACATACCTATGAAAATTGTTGAACGTGTCACGAACAACTGCTATTTTGGAGATGGAACCGTCCATCCTAGTTATCATTTACTCTTTATACATGAATTATGCGGGTTGTTCAAGTGTGCAGGTATTTCAGTGGACCAAGTTAAGAGGAGGCTATTCTCTTTGTCACTTAGGACAAAGCAAGGTAATGGTATGAGTTACTAGATGATCCTCATCATTTGGAGTGGAAGGAGCTTGAATCTCTATTTTACTCTAAATTTTATTCTTCTCATGAAGTGTATTCAGATAGGAATTACATTTATAATTTTTGGCCTCGTCATGGAGAAAGCATTGCTCAAGCTTGGGGAAGACTGAAAACATTAATACTCAAATGTCCTAACCATGAGCTTCATAAGGAAATAATTGTTACTAATTTTTATGCAAGGCTTTCAGGACATTACAAGGATTATCTAGATGCATGTTCAGAGGTTCTTTCTCAAGTAAGAAGGTTGAAGCTAAATGTAATCTTCTTGAAACAATTCAAACCAATAATGAAGGTTGGAATAACGACAAAGGTAAAGAATCAGGTATAAACTACGAGTATGATTGCATTAAGTCTTTCGCTGAAACTGTTGATTTTCAAGAGCTTAGTGCTAAATATGGTCTTGATCCTCAAATGATTGTTGGTTGGTATAGATCCTTTGCTTCTTATATTAATGTTCCTAAAGCAAATGGGGACATATATCATGAACCTTTTCAAGACACTTGCATGAAAAATGAAATTGTTATTAATGATTGCAATGAACATGCTCAAACTCCTCAAAGTACTATTTCTTATAAGCATGTTAATTTTTGTGGAGCACTTAGACCTTGTGAAAAGAATCAAATCGAAGAAGAATATTGCATCCATCATAGGAATGAAAAAACTAGAATTTGGTACAGGGCTTTAGATGATCTTGGTGAGAAAGTTTGTGCCCTCTATCCTTTTATTTGTGAACTTTGTTGTAAAGTGGGTCATTTCAATTTTCAATGCTCATGATGTAATAGCTATTCGAATACTGCAAGTTTGTATTGTGATGACATGATCACTCCTAATCAACATGATGAACTTACATTATTTTTGGGGTGTGAAGAGTTATCAAGAAAAACTTCTTTGGTAGATATAAGTGTTCTTGTTATGAATAGTGTCCTACATGGTTGTCATATTTATTGTGTTAATAATTTCCACACAAATACTTACAACAAAATATTATAAAATAGGATACTTTACCAAAATATGACAGGGATAATATTTGTTTTCATCTTATTAATGAAGAGGAGGAATCCTCCAAGGTTTTTTTGATTGTTTCTGACAATAAACCAGGGTATGTGGAGAAGCTTCCTTTCAAGCCTCTCCCTCCTATAGAGAGGAGGAAGAAGAAGAAGAGGAGGAGGAGTAAAAGGAGAGAGGTAACGGTATATCCCCCTAAGTATGTTGATCATATTATAGTTTTTGATGAGTCTGAACTCGATGATTTTCCTATGCCTGTTATTTATGGAAGTGATCATGATTGGGAGAAACACACTACTTTTGATATCGAAAATCTCTTTGGTACCAATTCTGAAAATGATGATAATTGTTGTACTATTAGTACCATCCGTATTCCTTCCAATGAGGATATAGAAATATCTGAGCTTGTGGATGATGTGTTTGAAAATCCTTTTGCTACTGATGATTATATGCTTCATACATCTCTTTCTAGTAAAAATGATGATATGTTTACAAATGAATGCACTTTGGAAGATAAATATTCTATTGCTTATGATGATACTATGCCTCCAGTCTTTGATAACTATTATAAAAGATGCTATAACATAGGCTATGATTACAATTATCCTCATGAAACTTGTCATAGTTATGGAGGGATTACCCAAAACCATCTCCCTAATATACAACTTGTCTATCATGTTGGGGTTCTTTATGATGATTACAATGATGAACATGCTATTTTCAGTCCACCTACTATTGAGGAGAAAATTAGTTTTATTACAATATGCCTCCTATATTTGATGATTATGGTAATGACAATATAATGATAGATATTTTGTTCAATTTTCTCCCACTACTATTAATAAGAATGACTACGCTTATGTGGAGAGTATTAATTCTTTTATGCATGTGGCTCATGATAAGAATGTTTTATGTGATAGTTATATTGTTAATTTTATTCATGATGCTACTGAAAGTTATTATGAGAGAGGGAAACATAATTTTATGCATCTCAACAATATCAAGTTTCCCCTCTTTATGTTGAAATTTTTGAAGTTGCACTTGTTTTGCTTTCCTATGCTTGTTGCTTTGTGCTTTATTTACTTGTTCTTCTACAAGATTATTTTTATAGGAAGTAGGTTAGGCTTCAATTTTTTTTACATTTTCTTCTTGATGCTCTCTTTTGCTTCAATTCATATTTCTTATGTGAGCATCTTCTCAAATCAGCATGCCTAGCTAAATGGCTTTAAAGAAAAGCACTTCTTGGGAGATAACCCATGGTTTTATTTTTTGCTTTGTTTTCTTCTGTTTTCTTTGAGTCAAGGTGTTGTATGCTTCTGTAGAAACTCCTTTGTATCTTTATTTTCATGTATTAGTTGTGCCAAGTGAAGTTTCTAACGAAAGTTGGAGTTGGTTTTGGATTTCTGCGCAGGAAACAGATTTCCGCTGTCCACGGTAAAAAATCGTATAAAATCCAGAATTATGAGAATGACCTGAATTTTTTTGTTCTTATTCCTCATCTAATTATGAAACTTTGTCGTTCTTCAAGTTTTTCGATCTGAGCAACGTAAGTGCCCTGAATTTTTTTGTCTTTACAGACTGTTCTGGTTTTGGCAGATTCTGCCATTTTTCTTGCATTTGCTCTTTTATGATGTCAAGTTGATTTCTTTGCTTCACAAAAAATCAGTGGCTGTAGATAATATTTAAAATTATCAATAGCACTTTTGCCCATATAGAACCCATGGATTTTTGATTGTTGCACTAACCCTCTAATGTGAATTACTTTGAGTGTGGTGTGATGTAAGTTTTCAAGGGTCAAAAGAAGAGGGTGATATAATGTGATCAAGAAGAGTGCAAGGTCAAAGCTTGGGGATGTCCCCATGGTTCATCCCAAAAAATTATAGGAAGACTCAAGCATCTAAGCTTGGGGATTCCCAAGGCATCCCCTTATTCATCAACAATTTATCAGGTCATTTCTAGTGAAACCATATTTTTATTCGGTCACATCATATGAAGTTTACTTGGAGCGTCTGTCTGTTTTTCTTTTGTTTTCCTTTGTTTTATTTTTTCCTTGCTTCAATAATATAGTTGAACCCTAGCATTCTTTTTGTTGGAGAGACACACGCTCCGCTTTTTCATTTGAATACTTGCTATGCTCGTAGTTTTAGTTTTTCTTCCACCTGCTCTAAAATTCCTGTTTAGCTCCTGTTTTTCTTGCATCTCTTATTTAGAGCTGTTAGTTTTAGTAGATTTGTGTTACTACTCTCTTGTTTAATTGTTATATCTCTTGGAGAGTTTTTGTTGTTTGGTGTTTGATGGAACTAGAAAATGCTACGCGTGGTAGATGGTATAACGAAAAAAGCTTGCATATTCTTGTAGATCATTAAACTATTTCACTTGATTATTTGTTGTTGTTTTGAGATATCAATATGCTTAATGGTAAAATTGCTAGTCTAGTGGAGTAAAAACAATTAATGGTTGGTCTAAAAGCTTGAAACTGTGCCACACTCAATTAACCAGTTGATAGGATAATGGTATATGACTTCCTTTGCTGATAGCAATCGTAATGGCTTTTTGTTACGCGCTACGGTCGGGGTAGCTAACAGTGACTTGTCACTGCCACGGACCCTCTTGGAGTGATTTTCATTATCCCTTGTGATATCATGATTTTATTTGGAATCTTTAACTCGTGAGTTCTATGTTGCGGTTTTCTGGCACTTCCACCATCCATATTTGCTAGCCTCTTCGGTATTGTGCATTGCTCATTCTCACATTGAGAGTTGGTGCAAACTTCACCAGTGCATCCAAACCCCGTGGGAGAACTTTGTTCTTCTACACATAAGCCAAAATTTATCTTCCTCAAAACAACCACCATACGTACCTACCATGGCATTTCCATAGCCATTCCGAGATATATTGTCATACAACATCCATCATCATTATGTTACTTGTCATGCTTCATTGTTATTTAGCATACTGCTACATTAGCAAGAGCATTTAGTTTTATTTATATCAGAGATATTTCAGTTTGAGTTATGAGTACTAAAAGTGTGAAAATTCATTGTAAAATAGAGTGTTGCCCCTACCAGTGAGGTTATATATATATATAAAAAACAAAAAAAACCTGACGAGAAAAATAAAAAAAGGATAAAAAGAGGCAAAAGAGAGAAAATAAAGAGAGAGGGGGCAGCATTACTACCATTTATTCCACACTTGTGCTTTGTTTAGCATCATTACTTCAGTTTGGAGAGAGTTTTCATATTATGACTTGCATAACTATGTGGGGAACTTACATTATAGAACTTGTCTTGTATATTCCAATGATGAGCCTCCTCAAAAGAGCTCTAGGTCTTCGTGAGCAAGCAGGTTGGATGCACCCCCACTAGTTCCATTGGAGAGCTTTCATACACTTATAGATCTATGTGCATCCATTGTTTGGCAATGACTACGCCTTGCATAACTTCGATTATAAGACTTCCTCTTGTCTAATGATCACTTTCAGTTGTGTGAGACTTTCTTCCATTGACCATCCAAAACCCCTATAATGTTCTTTTAACCATAACATCCTGGTGCCAGGAACCAATACAGAATGCTTGCTTGGTTTAAGTGCACAATTATTTGAATTATTTTCCTATGTGCATATTGTTGTCACTTGACTTGAAAAGTTGTTCTGGAAATATTCTCGGAATTGGACGATTCAAAAGCCAGAAGTCTTAGAAGCCCCGGAGGGTCAAGGAAGTCCAAAGGAGACCCGGAGGGGGCCCCCGGAGCCCCCACACCATGCCTGGGCGCGGGTGGGCCCCTGGCCGCGCCTAGGGGTGGTGTGGGCACCTCGGGCGCCCACCGCCATCGCCCTTTCGCCTATATATGCCCCCGACGCATCAACCCTAAAGATATCAGCCTTTTTCCACGAAAAGTTCTGTAGCTCCGCCACCGCCGCCGACAAGTTTTGGGGGACAGAAATCTCCGTTCCGGCACCCTGCCGGGACGGGGAAGTGCCCCCAGATCCATCTCCATCGACTCCACCTCCATCTTCATCGTTGTTGCTGTATCCTATGATGAGAAGGGAGTAGTTCTCCCCCGGGGCTACCGGTAGCTATGTGTTTCATCTCTCTCCCATGGTGTGTTCTTTATGTGATCATGAGCTTTGTAATCTAGTTGAATAAGTAGATGTTACTGTTCATCTATTATGCTACTCAAGTGGTTTTGTTATGAGATCTCCGTAGACACTTTGATCATAGTGTAATGGTGACAGTGTCTGCACCGTGTGGTATGCTCATGATATTTATATCTTGTGTTGGATGAACCTATGAAATTGTGGTGTTTTTCTAGTACCTTCTAGAGCGCTCAAGTTGACAGTGTGGGGTTAACTAGACATGGGAATGCGATTTTAAGGTGTGCCTTGTAGCCCTACGCAATGAATTGATATTTGTTCGACCGGAGAGTGGTTTAGCGTAGCATAGTGAAGAGAGATATTTATGCATTCAATTATGTTATCATTGTTGAGAGTGTCCACTAGTGAAAGTAGGATCCCTAGGCCTTGTTTCTAAGCATTGAAACACCGTTTACAATCAGTTCTGCTACATGTTTGCTTGCTGCCATTTTTATTTCAGATTGCAATTACTACTTATAATTATCCATACTACTTGTATTTTACTCTCTCTTCGCCGAACTAGTGCACCTATACAACTTACAATTATATTAGGTGTGTTGGGGACACAAGAGACTTCTTGTATCGTATTTGCAGGGTTACTTGAGAGGGATATCTTTGACCTCTTCCTCCTAGAGTTCGATAAACCTTGGGTGATCCACTTAAGGAAAACTTGCGGTTGTTGTACAAACCTCAGCACTTGTAGGCCCAACATTGTTTACAAGAATAGAAGCGTGCGTAGACATCACCCCCCCCCAGGTTCAAATCCTGGAGGCCTCTGCCCCATCGTATATAGTTGTCCTGGATAGGCAGGGACAGAACTAGCAGGGGAAGGCTGGGGCCATGGCTAGCCTCATGGGGATTTTTTTTTCTGAAACCACCCTACCTAATTTATAGCTTTTAGCGCTAAATTCACTCAAATTTACCTATATGCCCCCATCTATGTTATTTAATGTACACTTGGCCCCTCTTATTTTTCAAATCTGGTTTTGTCCCTGTGGTTATGGTTATAGGCCCACGTCGATGTACAGTTAGGGTAGAAATCAGTTACAAGATTAGTTGGATATCCCACCACTACCTTGTTGTCCAAGTCAGCCCGATCCTCACCACGTGGCGTTCGGGATCCATACACTGGCAGTGTCAACCTCATGCGATGCCCGATGCTCCAGTTACTCATCACGAAGATCTATATATGACACAACTGAAGCATCATTAAATGTGCCACGTCGGATCTTACGTGCCTATTGTCATAATTTTTATGATATTTTTTTCTAAGATCATCATGCACTAGTGGAAAACGGGGCTTTTACCCACCCGCGGCCACCCCTTTCGCCCCGGATCGGACACCACCCGGTGCAAAAGACTGCAGAGGTGGGGCCGGGGCGAGCAGGGCGCGTGGTGTTGGGGTTATTTGCTCCGGTTGGTGGCTCCAACCGGGGCTAAAGGCCCTCGGCAAGCAGGGTGATGGAGGGCGCCTCGTTGGTGGGTCTTCTGCCCCGGTTGGTGGCTCCAACCGGGTCAAATGAGCCCCACCTAGATGAATGGTGGTTTCTTTATTTCTGTATTGCCGTTTAATAGAATTCTTTTTTTCTTCAAATCCAAAAAATTTCTTTTTTTATAAACACTACATGACAGCGTTCTCCACTCCTCATGCAACTCGCCTTTTTAGTATGGTGTGCTCATTTATTTTTGGCATCCGGGTGATTTGTATTTGGACGATGAACCTTCAAAGGGGGATGTAGAACAAAACAATTGGTATCGCCATCATACAGCCCGACCGTGGCTATTGAGTGCATATATGCATATCAAAAGAACGGTCGGGCGTATGATGGCGAATCCGGATGATTTGTATTTGGTCGATGAACTGAATGATGTATCAAACCTTAAAGGGGGGATGTAGAACAAAACAATCGGTATCGCCATCATACAGCCCTACCGTGGCTACTGAGTGCATATATGCATACCAAATGCATGGCAGGACGTATGATGGCGAATCTGTATGATTTGTATTTGGTCGATGAACTGAATGATGTATCAAATCTTAAAGGGGGGATGTAGAACAAAACAATCAGTATCGCCATCATACAGCCCTACCGTGGTTACTGAGTGCATATATGCATACCAAATGCACGGCAGGACGTATGATGGCGAATCCGGATGATTTGTATTTGGTCAATGAACTGAATGATGTATCAAACCTTAAAGGGGGATGTATAACAAAACAATCGGTATCGCCATCATACAGCCCTGTCGTGGCTACTGAGTGCATATATGCATACCAAATGCATGGCAGGTCGTATGATGGCGAATCCGGATGATTTGTATTTGGTCGATGAACTGAATGATGTATCAAACCTTAAAGGGGGATGTAGAACAAAACAATCGGTATCGCCAGCATACATCCCTGCCGTGGTTACTGAGTGCATATATGCATACCAAATGCACGGCAGGACGTATGCGGGCGAATCCGGATGATTTGTATTTGGTCGATGAACTGACTGGTGTATGAAGGTGGGCTATATATAGGGTCCTCTGGCTCACAAAGTGTTGTGCTAGGGTTTTGATCCAACGGTTAAGAAACACCCCTGATCCAACGGTTAAGAAACACCCCTGATCCAACGGCTCACAACCGCTCGAAAGAAACACACCTCTGATCCAACGACTCACAAGCGCTTGAAAGAAGCACACGATCCGTGTGATTCTTTGTGATTGGTCCCAACGAAACCGTAACCCTTTAGCCCCGGTTGGTAAAACGGTCCGGGACTAAAGGGGTCTGTTTCTTCTCACTATATATATGTATAAATGCATTTCCACCATTGGCATATATAAACACATATAAACTCCCCACTCTCCCATGGCTTCTACCGTACCCACTCTAACCTTCCTGCAGGCGGAGGCACTTTCCGCCTCGAACTACCCCTGCTCGCCCGGCTACAGCGACCCCGCCGGCTGGATGCTGAGCGTCGGAGGAGTGCCGGTCCCTCCCGTTCCTCAAGGTGTGGCGCGTCGGACGGCCATCACGAACCACCACTACCACGAGCTCACGCCGGAGCAGCGGAGGAATCCCAGTTGGAATCCCGACTACCGCCCTACTTGGGACGCCTTCTTCATTAATCGGCGTGAGAGTGCGCTCGCCAGGTACGAGGAGAACGGCCCGCCTCCTTCGAACTTCATCAAGGCCGGTCGTCAGCTGTGGTGGGGCGGCAGACGGACTCTTCAGAGCGTAATGAACTACATCAGGGCCGGCGATAACCCCCGTCTGCGCTACCCTCACGCGCAGTCCTGGGGTCGTGATCCTCCGAGGGAGTCCAGAGCACCGTCCGACGATAGTGACGACGACGGCGGCGACTACGACGACTACGAGTCGGTGTATTATAGACCTAGGCAGGAGTATGACTAGTAGATCGATGCACTCTTGCCATTATGTACTGCCTTGTTTATTTAGATCTATGCTCTCCGTTTAGGTTTAGATCTAATCTTGCCATTATGTGTATTGTGCCTTGTTTACCTATCAAAATGTCCCCCTCCCTAACCTGAGTCGTTGGATGAGGGGTGTGTTTCTTTCTGGCGTTTGAATCCCACCAATCAGGAAGAATCACACGGAAAACAGAAAGAAGACGCGCTAGCGCGCCGCAGTTTCCCGGAATACAACAAATTCTTTTATTAAAACAGAAAGCAGATGAACACTACTCCTCCTCGTCGTCGGGGAACTCGTCGGTGACCTCCTCCTGGTCGTCGGCGGCGGAGAACTCGTCTGTGACCTCCTCGTCGTCGTCGGAGGTGCATGATGGTATGTCTGAGATAGGCCCCCACCTCGGATCGTCAGAGGCCCAGACTTCGCCGGCGTGGTCGGCCCGACAGAGCTCTTGCAGCGCCTTCGTCCTTGCCTCCCGAGCGGCATCTAACGCAAGGTGGCATTCGAGGCGCCGCTCCGCCCTCTCAGCCGCGCGGGTCTGTCAAAGCTCCTTGTCGGCGCTCTCCTCCCCAGGATTGTTCCGGTAATACTCGCGGACCACGCGGTCGTCCCTGGCGTCGACTAGGCCCTGAAACACGTGGTGCCTGAGGTGGTGGTGGTCAGCGGCAGTGACGATCTGCGGCGTCGGCGCCCTGGCCTCCGCTTCCCAGAGGGTGCGGCATTCGTTGAAGTTCATCAGTGACCGCGGGCGGTTGAGGCGCCAGGCCGCCGCGTTCCAGGCGCGGGCGGCCTCCGCCGCCGTCGCAAAGGAGCCGAGGGGGATGCGGTCGTCCCCGCAGCGGATATGCGCGGTGAACATTCCGTTCTGCCGTGCTCGGACGCCGCGGAAGCCGGTGGTGTTGCTCCTCCTCGGAGGCATGGTGGCGGCGCGACGGTGCGTGGAGAGGAGAAGACGCTCGAGGCGCGGCAGTTTATACCGCGCTCGTGGCCACGCGTCACAACTCACGCGCCACGTGTCACAACTCCGGCGCCACGCGGTAGGACTCCCGCGCCACGAGGCACAACTCCCGCGCCTCACTTTTCATAATTATTTTTTAAAACAGATTTTGTATTTGGAATCTTTACGCAATTTTAAACACTTTTCATATTGAAAGTTTCTTCAAATTCAAAACCATTCGTAAACTAGGTTTTTAAAAATGTTGGAAATTTCAAAAATTGTTACTAGTTTAAATAGTTGGAATAATTAATTTTTTAAACAGAAAATGTGTTTGAAATCTTTGTCCAATTTTAAACACATTTCATATTGAAACTTTCTCCTAATTCGAAATCATTTGACATGTAATCGAAAAAATATTTTGAAAACGTATTTAAACGGGGAAGGGGGAAAAAACGGCGGCGGGAAGCCAAAAAACTAAAATTTGGGGCTTTTGCCCCGGTTCGTGCTACCAACCGGGGCAAAAGGGGGGAGGTGAGTGGCAAGCGAGGGCCCCACGTCCCACCCTTTTGCCCCGGTTGGTAACACGAACCGTGGCAAAAGACCCCCTTTTGCCCCGGTTGGTGTTACCAACCGGGGCAAAAGGCCCCCCAGTATATAACCCCGGGCGGAGCAAACGCCCGGGACAAACCCTCAGAACTCGCAGAAACCGCTAAGTCCCCAGCGCCGATTTCCTCTCCGACGCCATCAGGCTGCCAAAATTCACCGCCGCCGGAGAGAGGTCAATCGCGCCGCGCCGTTAAGCTCTCCGCCTAGCTTGCCACCGTGCCCTTCCCCGCGCCTCCGAGCCCGCCCCGGCTCGTGCCCCCGAGCCCGCGCCTAGCTCGCCGCCGAGATCCTCGTCGCCGTCCTCGTCGCCGCCCTCGAGGTACTACTCGCCGTAGTGCTCGCCGGAGAGAGTTCCACCGCCGTAGTGCTCACCGCCGTAGTGCGCATCTAGCCGGATTTTTTTTTGTGTTCATGTTTTTTTTAGTGTTAATCTTTTTTACTGTTAGTCTTTTTAGTGTTAGTTTTTACTGTTAGTTGTTATTTAGTTGTTAGTTGTTATTAGTATTTACGAAAATTAATTACTTAGTGAATTAGTACTTAGAAACTTAGTTTAGAAACTTAGGAATTTTTAGATTACTTAGAAATTTTTAGTATACTTAGGAATTTTTAAGAATTTGAGCATACTTAGGAATTTTTAGTATACTTAGGAATTTTTAGTATACTTAGGAATTTTTAGATATTACTCTATCCGTATCAAAATATAAGATGTTTTAGCATTTTGTAGATATAATGTATCTAGACATGTTTTAGTGTGTAGATTCATATGCATCTTACACTAAAACATGTCTAGGTATATATTGTCTAGGAAATGCTAGCTAAAACATCTTATATTTCGATACGGAGGGAGTATTTTTTTCAGGAGAATTTATAACTTACTAAAGTATTTTATCTTCCATTTGTATTAGTTGAGCTATGGACGGCAGAGAGGGTGAAGAACAGGTGTTCGCGATCATAGAAGAAGGTACACTCCCCCGGTGGACCCAATGACGACGGGGGAGGTGATCAAGACGACGGCTCATAGTACCTGAATGAATCAGGTCAGGGAATGGAGGAAGACGAGTAATTGCAAGGAACAGATCATGCGGAACCGGAGAAAACAAACGATGGACAAGCCTTAGCGAAGGCTGCATCGACATAGTCTAGCAAGAGGTCGAAACGAGGCCCGGCCCAAGAGATGAGCTCGAAAGAGAAACTGGTAATCGACCAAGTCTATCGAACTGGCCAACCTGCTTGACCCACCAAGACAACAACAATGTTTACAAGCCAATGTGGAGTTATTGTTAGGGACATGATCCCTATAAGTATTGAAGAATGGAATGAGCCAGCAAAGTACGAAGACGATCCTGGACGAATGGCAGTTTCTTTTGTCACAGACCGGTCGAAACAACTCTTGTTCGAGAAGCTGATGAGCCATTTCAAGCTTCCACAAGTTGATGATGAAGAGGATGACCAGACGGCACAGCAGGAAATACGTGACGCAGTGAAGCACTGGGCTCTGAAGAAGATGGTCGAGGCTTTCAATGCTTAGAAGAAAAGATTATGGAAAGAATATCAGAAGAATAAAGAAGTCCCAAAATTCGAGGGGCCGCTTGAGAAGCAGAAGGTACACTGGCCAGCATTTCTGGCGTACAAGCAATCAGAAAAGGGGAAGCTCAGGTCAGCCAAGAATGCGGCAAATGCCAAGAGGAAGAAATATCACCATAAGATGGGTTCAGGTGGCTACAGAGTTGCAGTGCCTAATTTTGACGCACTCGAGGCAGATCTGCGAGAGAAGGGGATTATTCTAGGTACTCAGAATTTTCCTCGGAGGTCAAGGAATTGGTTGCTTGGGCATGGGGCAACGTTTGACGAACAAGGGCACCTTATTATGACCGAAAAAATAAAGGTCCCCTTTGGGGCACTTGAGAAAGTGTTCAAGGAGGTTAGAGAGGGAGAGTTCAAGCCAGATCGAGAGAATGACGAGCTTACAAAGGCCCTCGGGAATGCAGAACATGGCGGCTGGACACGAGGCAAGGGACGATATCCGTCGTGCTTTGGCTTCAGGCCGGAAGATTGTCTCTTTCCATATAGAAGCCGAGCGAGAGGACAGATGAAGAAGGATGCAGCGGTCGTAGAACGGGTTGGTGCCTTGGAAGCCGTAGCGATGAAGCAGCAACTACGGCTTGATGAGCTTACTAGCCGGCCCTCCCAGACGCAAGACACTAGTACATTCGAGGAAACAACACCATCTCAACGCCGGAGCAGCGTGGCTTCAACGGAGGTACCAGCTTCCGCTGTAGTTCTGCTTGTTGATGCCCCTCCACAGACGGACGCTATCGAATCTGCATCTCAACAAGTCCCTCGGGTGAACCCATAGGGTTTCGATTTGGAGAACGTGTAGGCGCTGGTGACAATCTTCGGCTAGACAGGGGGCACGATCTACCCAGGTTCGGGGCCCTCGTAGAGGTAAAACCCTTACTCCTGCCTCTGTCGATCTATATTAATCGAGTAGAATCGGTTACAATGGTGGTGGCTCAAGTCGAGAGTATGATCTCGATCTCAAGGCTTGGTGGTGCGGTGTTGCTTGGTCCCTCTCCTGTGGTTCTCCTGGCCTTATATAGGTGGCCAGGTCTCAAACCGTACCCGGAGAGGACCCGAATTCTAACCTAGAGTCGGTTACAAGTTTCCTATCTTGTCCCGCAAGGCTTTGCGGGTGGGCTTCTAATTGGGCCTTCTAGAGTAATCCATGACGCCTCCTTTAGAGCTTGGGCCGTGGGCCTGAGACCGGGTAGGCTCATCCGACAGGCCTAGAATCCATCCCTTCTTCAGTAGCCCCGGAGCGTTTACTTGACTGAGAATCCGTCGAGTGGACGCTCAGAACTTATCTTGGTTTCTTTTCGATTGGTGGCTTCAATCGTTTGAAGAGGATGTGTATCATGTATGCGATGCATTTCTTGTACCCGAGAATCGAGAAAATAAAAGTGCCTGTGTGTTTTGGCTGTTTTCGCAGAAGGATGTGGCTCAGTTGCTTGGCTCTCTCGAAAGCTCAGTACCAATTAATTGCATCTAGGGCAAAAACAGTTCTGGCCTACACAGATTCAAGACCTCCGACTCGAATCCGGTGAGGTGATCATTGCGACTGGGCCGTAGAGGTCTTACCGAGTCGAACTTAACCTAATAGGGTACCTGGCGCGTCTGCTAGGATTTTTCTTCGTGTTGTTGACACGGAATTTACCGGAGGACGCAGCTTGAGTGCTATTCCATGCCCTCAAGAGAGATCTTTTGGGTCTTACCTTCGTATTCAAAAGAAATACGACATCCAGATGTGCCTAGTCGGCCGAACAATCCAGGAGATTGATGTGTGTACATCGTATAATAGAGTGGTAGGAGCACAAAGGTTTCAGGGATGTTTCGAATGAAGATTTCTCCCTTGATTTTGTGCACAAAGGTTTTTTGTGCTTTGTAGTTTTCTTCCCATACGAAAGAGTTTTCGTGTTTGGAAATCTTGTCGTGCCCATTTGAAAGGAAATTTCGTATCTGGGGCTTTTATGCGAGAGAATTTTTGCGTCATAGTTTGCCCATACGAAGTTTTTTCATGTTTGGAGCCTTATGCGAAGGAATTTTCGCGTCTTAGTTTGCCCATACGAAGTTTTTCGTGTTTGGAGCCTTATGCGAAGGAATTTTCGCGTCTTGATTTGCCCATACGAAGTTTATTTCGTGTTTGGGGCTTTTATCCGAAGAAATTCTGAGCTTGATGATGTGCGCTATGACGTCACAGCGCACTTTATCCTCCCGATGGGACGTGACGGAGCGAGAGCAGAGGCGCTGGCCCACCTTGTCAGCTTTTTGACCGGAAACGAGACGTCGTTTCCGGTTTTTATGCGAACTGCGCGCAGTAATTGCGCACGATCTACTGTTAGGATCGTGGCACGAAATAGCCTCCACCGCCCTTTCGTTTCAGCTTCACGCGTGGCAGTCGTGATGGGTGCCACGTCGCTCGATGAACGGTCATGATTAGATGATACCGTGTATAAATACGGACCTTAGATGAAAAGTGAAAACTTCCCGTCATTCGTTTCCCAGCTTTCACCTTCCTAGCCTTCGTCTTCCTCACGCTCCTTCTCTGTCCTCAAGCTTGCACCAGCGCTCATGGCGGGAGGCAAGAAACGCAGTGCCGCTCCGCGCTCCGGCGACTGGCGCTCCGCCAACACCACAGAGAAGAGCATCAAGGAGATGCGAAGGGGGGACTGCTGCCTCCCAAAGCCAAGAACCGGGTTCGCCTCGAAAAGAAAGAAGAGGTACCCAATCCCCACGCGAACGAGCGCGTGATCTTCGCGGATCACGTTTCGCGTGGGCTCTCTCTCCCCCTCCATCCTTTCTTCGTGGCATTTTTGTATGTCTATGGCATACAGCTCCACGACTTGCCTCCAAACGCGGTGCAGCACATCTCGTGCTTTGCGAGTGCTTTCTTGGCATTCGCCCGCACTGGGGCCTCTGGAAGGCCCTGTTTAAGGTGCGGGCTTTCCGCGAGAAATCGCGGGTGGAAATGGAGCTTGGGGAGACGCTGCGCACCGGCGGCTTCGGGATCCAGGCGAGATCGGACACCCTCTACTTCGACATGCAACTCCTCGACTCCGTGCAAGGGTGGAGTAAGAAGTGGTTCTATGTCGTTGACGACAGCGTGGGTGGAGTCAATGAGTTCCACCCATTCGCCGTCTTGAAGCGGCGGAAGTCTTGGGCGCACAGGCTCTCAGTCGAAGAAAGTCGAGTCGTCGCCCCTCTACTCGCCAAGGTTGCAGCGCTTCGCGATCAAACTGCAGGAGTTGCGCTGAATGGATTGCATCTTGCGAGCATGTTCCTTAAGCGCAGGATCCAGCCCCTGCAAGCGAGGCCTTCCACCATGTGGGAGTATCAAGGAGCTGAAGACCCCAGCCGAGTGAGCCGAGAAGAACTCTTGAATGCCGAGTTCGAGAAGAAGATCGCGACCATCACGAAGCTGAAGGTAGGCGAGTATTTCACTGATTGTCCAATCGCAGCTTTTGAAGCCTCGAATCCTCCTCCATCTGAAGTAAGTTCAAATTTTTCCTTGTCTTAGTCCTTTCTCTTGTTCGAAAGTTTGTCGACTGAATTTCTTCTTCCCTATCTTCTTTTGTTTTCTTCTTGTAGAGTCTAGCAGTGGTCACCTGCTACCCGCCAGTCTCCGGTGAAGAAGCCTCGGACCTCTTGGCGAGCAACCTGGATGTTCCTGTCGACACCAGCGTTGCCGACGCCGACTCGAGTTCCGAGCACGATTCTTCGGAAGACGTGGAAGAACGGGTAGCGATCTTCACCACCGCAAACGCCGGCGAGCGGGAGACGATGAAGCCACCTCCAAGGATAACTCCTTGGGTGGGGGATCTGATAAAGAGCCCCTCATTGTGACCTACTAAGTGTGCTCGCTCCTCCCGCTCTTCAGCCGAAGATCCAGACCGCCTGGAACGAGGATATGTTGGACGATGAGGATGATGACGAGTAAGTTTTTCTTTCTTCGTTCTAGTCGAATGTTTCCTTCTTGTTTCTTCTGACATTGTTGTTTTCCTTCATGGTAGGCTCCAGTCCATCAGCCCCGGCCGGTTTTCCTCTTCGCTTCCTCTCGAGAAGAGGAAAGATGTCGCTGCTGCAGGTGGGACTCCAACTGCCGGGACCGTCCAGAATTCACCGAGCCCAGCCCCCACAGCTGCGGCTACGGAATATAGGCTCTCTAGCTTTGCAGTTGGGGCCTCGAATTCGAAAGAAGTGTCGGGTAGCTCGGCTGATCCTCTCTGCATTGCTCAAGGCCAGGTAAATTTTGTCATTTTCCTTTGTCTCCTGTACTTCGCTCGTTTAGGATTTTTATCGGGTGCACGACAGTGCTCCCGATGGGAGTGGCCCCCGAGGCTGTAGTTAATCGCTTGCGATTGCCTACAAGATCAAGAACTTAAGCTCTTTTCTTCTCTTCATTTTATCGGGTGCATGGCAGTGCTCCCGATAGGAGTAGCCCCCGAGGCTACACTCGACTGTTTGCAGTCGAGTATAGGCTCAATCTTCTCCTCTGAATTTTTCATCTTCACGTTTTTGCAGTCTCTTCTTGACTCCCTCGCAGCCATTGGCCGTCGCGTTATTTCGGCTGAGACAGATTGCGTGACCCTTCGGGCAGATCGCGATCGACTCATTTCGGAAGGCCAGCTTCTCCGAGGTAAGTTGTTCAACTCCTTCTATTCAATCCTTCCGATCATGCGAATTCCTTTGTGTTTTAAACTTTATTGCCGTGTAGCTCAAGCCGAAGTGCTGAAGGCCGAGAAGATGGATGCTGTCACTCGAGTAAGCACCCTGGAGGCACAGTTGGAAGCTGCTCGAAAGGAACTTGAATCCTCTCGCAAGCAGTCGACTGAATTTGAGGGGAAGCTTGCTGATGCCCAGGATGCCCTGAAGAAATTGGAGGAGGATGGCACCAAGAAAGACAACGATCTCGTTGACTTCCTTCGCCCTCTGGCCCAGAGTTTCGCAAGTAAGTTGCACTTATCCCTTGTCGTTACTCGACTGGCTGGTATGTTCTTTGGAATTAACGTTTCTCTTTGCAGATCTTTTTGGCGTTGCGCTGGAGCTGCTCGGGGTTCAGCGGGTGGACGCCTTGACAGATTCTTGCGCTCAGCTTCGAAGGCATGCAAGCGGGATTTTCTCCCTCATTGGCGATGCCACTCGAGTGTTGACGCAACTTCACGGGCGCCTTCTGGTCGACGCTGCGGTTCCGCCCACGCTGGATGGTCTCCTGGAGGTTTTCGTGGAGGGAGATCTCCTTCAGGCCTACTCGGTCGCTCAGTCAGAGTCTGGGGCGAAGACTGTCATCTAGTTTGCACTGGCGCACGGAGTCGCAGGCTTGGACGAGGCATACTCGAACCTTCCCGTCGATGCTACTACGGGCAGAAAGGTAGCGCTTCGTCTTTTTGGCGATCCGGCTGGAGTCCTTGCCCGGAAGTTATCTGATTTGATCGCCCGTGCTAGTCGCAGGGGGCAATCTGCCGTGAGTGGCAGCACTTTTGCAGTTCCTTAGGATAGACTTTACGTAGTTTGTGCTTCTGATGTAATGAACCTTGGGATGTGTTCCCGTATTCTATCTTTAATCGAAATGTTCTTTTGATATCTGAGATGCTTCTTGTGATTGATTGTCATGAGTTCGTCCCGATGGGAGTAGCCCCCGAGCACCTGTCGAATAGGTGGTCTTATTTCTCTAATGGAGCGTCTTGAATTCTTCCTTAACTTTTCATATCTTCTTCCAGGTAACAGGCGTTGTCGCGGAATCCTCGAGTGGATATGCTGCCCAAGCAGATACTCTTGTTGCTGCTGTTGGTACTTTTGCCGGCCTCCGTGACCGTGTCGCGGATGGTGAGCGCAAGCTAAAAGCTTTGCGTGGGGTGGCTGATGTAGCCAAGTCTAAACAGAGAGTTGCGGTTGAACGTGAGCAGTTTGTGATGGATGAATTAGTGGCTGTTGCCAAGGATTTGCTCTGTAAGTATCTCAGCCCCCTAGCACTCTGTGTCTTCTTTCTTTCTTTGACTCTCTGTAGCTTTCTTTGCAGTTGTTCAGCCTGACGAATGGTGTGAAAAGCATTGGGTGGAAAACCATATTCTTCACGAAGCCAGCAGTTCTAAACCACATGCAAATAACTTCTAGTCTGACCGTAGTCGAGGCTTTGTTCTTGCCACTCTGAAGTATCGTGTGGGCCAAGCGAAGATACTGGTTGATTGTTGTCACGAGGCCCTGATAGCTTTGAATGACGCTTTTTATCCCTTGGAAAGAGGTCCAGAAGATTTGAGCCAGCTACTCAGAACTTTTGGTCGAGTAGGCGAGATTCGGGAGTGCGTCCGTCAACAGTTGATCTGCGGGTCATTGGTAGCACTTTCGTTTGTTCGATTATGGCATCCTGAGGTTAATTTCAACTCCGTGGCCAAGCTCCCGAATGCTCCAGTCGATATGACATCTCATTATACAGTCGTTCGACCAGCTGCAGAGGAGATTACTCGACTGACCTCTTATGAGGTTAATCGAGTGTTAGCTGAGGAAAATGCTCGTCGCCATATGTAATTATAGGATGTATGTATCGTGTTGTTTTTGTATAGTCGTCTTGAAACTTTATAAGGTGCCAACCTTGTTTGTACTCTTGTACTTGTAAATGATGCTGAGTTAGGCGTAGCCCCCGTGTGTTTGGGGGTGTGTACCTGTTATTTAGCGTGTAAAGATCAATGACTTGAGAAACTATGGTTGAGAAACCATGTATTTTATTAATATGACTGAGAAGCCATGTATTGTCTTCGAGCTACAGTATGGCTAGTATAGCCTTATTTTGTTGAGTAGAATAATCTAAGGATAGAATTTGCAGAGGTGCGCAACATTCCATGGATTGGAGTAGATGCCACCAGTCTCGGGGTTCTTTAGTCGAAAGGCGCCACCAGGGATAACTTCGTGTATTATGAAGGGTCCTTCCCACGGTGGCTCGAGCTTGTGTCCTTCCTTCTGCTTGAGTCGCAGCACCAAATCTCCTACCACGAAGGCTCTGTGGCGTATACGGCGGCTGTGGTAGTTGCGCAGCGACTGTTGATATACCGTGGATCTTGCGAGTGCAATGTTGTGTATCTCGTCGAGTGCATCCACGTCTTCCGTGAGTGCCCTGTTAGAGGTTTCTTCATTGTAAGCGACGACTCGTGGGGCGCTGAACTTGACATCTTCGGGACGGACTGCTTCAACTCCGTATACCATGAAAAATGGCGTGTATTTTGTTGATCGATTCGGGGTCGTGCGGAGGCTCCGTAGTACGGAGGGTAACTCCTCTGCCCAGTACCCTGCCGCTGGGTGCAGGCTATCTAGTAGCCGTTTCTTTATTCCAGCTGAGACCAACCCGTTGGATCGCTCGACTTGACCATTGGTTTGCGGGTGAGCCACATATGCGAAACTGAGGGTGATGCCCTTTTCCTCGCAGAACTGCTCTGTTTCCTTTGCTGTAAATTGCTTCCATTGTCGGTGATTATGTTGTGTGGTATCCCAAATCTGCACACGATGGAGTCGAGGAATTTGACGGCGCATTGAGCGCTGGCTAAGGTGACTGGCGTGGCCTCAATCCATTTTGTAAACTTGTCGATTGCAACTAGCAAGTGCGTGTAACCTCCGGGTGTTGATTTTTTCAGTTGTCCTACCATGTCTAGCCCTCATTGTGCAAAGGGCCAGGCGATTGGGACCATGTGAAGCTCAGTGGCAGGGGCGTGCGGCTTGGGCGCAAATCTTTGACATGCGTTGCATTTGTCTACTAGGTCCTTTGCATCCCTAGCTGCTGTGAGCCAGTAGAACCCTGCGCGAAAAGCTTTACCCACGATTGCCTTCTAGTTAGCATGGTGTCCGCAATCTCCTTGATATATATCTCGTAGTAGCTCCTTGCCATCCTCGGGTGCTATGCATCTTTGTAATATTCCTGATATGCTCTGCTTGTATACTTCTCCATTGAGTACTCGAAAAGCTTTGCTGCATCGCACTATCTGTCTAGCCTCGCGGATATCTGTTGGGAGCTGTTTGTTGGACAAGTAGTCGAGGTATTTCTGCGTCCAGACTGGTTCGACCAGAAAAACTTGTCTTGAAATGTTGTGGGTGAGCTCAATCATAGCAGTTTGCGGGCTGACCTTCGTCTCCAATGTCGCGGGTGCTTCTGCTGATTTTTTGACTTTGACTGAGCGCTTGATCATCCTTTCGAAGTATATTCCAGGCGGTATGGGTGTGTTTGTAGAACCCATGTTTGCCAATTTATCTGTTTCTTCGTTGCTGGATCGCGCAATGTATTTTAGTTCTCACCCTTGGAAACTTCCTTCGAGTAGATTGTACATATCTCGATAAGCAACCATGTTTGCTGCAATGGCGTCGCACTCTTTCATTGCCTGCTGTAATATTAGTTTTGAATCTCCATAGATCATTAGTCGGGTTGCTCCACAGGCAATCGCCATCTTCATGCCATGGAGGAGGCCCTCGTACTCTGCGTCATTATTTGACGCCGGGTCGTCGGGTGGAAAGTCCAATCGTAGGACGTATTGTAACTTGTCACCTCTCGGGGATATCAGTACTACCCCAGCTATGGCTCCTTCGTTTCTGTTCGATCCATCGAAATATATTATCCAGTTGCTTGTATACTCTGGAGGGCCTGGTGTTTGTAGTTCTTTCCACTCGCTTAGGAACTCCACGAGCACTTGTGATTTGATAGATTTGCGACCTGCGTATATGATGTCCCAGGCGCCGAGCTCGATACTCGACTTCGCAATTCTTCCGGATGCCATTGGGTTATTCATGATAGTACCCAGTGATGCGTCGTTTACCACCGTGACGGTGTGCTCCTGGAAGTAATGTTTGAGCTTTCGGGCTGTGAGCACCACACCGTACGCGAGCTTCTGGTAATGGGGATATCGCTGTTTGCAAGTCGAAAGCACCTCGCTGATATAATATATTAGCCTTTGGATGCCATACGCCTTGCCGTCTTCCGGCCGTTCGACCACGATTGTTGTGCTGATGACCTGATTTGTCGCGGCTAGGTATAAGTACAGTGGTTCCCGTTCCTGCGGTGTTGCCAGGACGCGCCTGCTCTGCAATGCTCGCTTGAGGTCCGCAAACACCTTCTGTGCTTCGGGTGTCCACTCGAACTTATCCGTTTTCTTCAGTAACGTGTAGAAAGGTAATGCTTGCTCGCCTAGCCTCGCAATGAATCTGCTTAGGGCGGCTAGTCGTCCTGCGAGCTGCTGCACACCACGGAGATTAGTTGGCTCCTTCATTGTTAGGATTGCTTGGATTTTCTCCGGGTTAGCTTCAATCCCTCGAGCGGAGACCAGGTACCCAAGAAGTTGTCCTGCAGGGACGCCAAAGACACACTTGGTCGGGTTGAGCTTGATTCGGTATGCGTTCAACGTGTCGAATGTTTCTCTGATATCATCGAGAAGCGTATCTTCCACTCGAGTCTTGATGACGATGTCGTCAACGTACACTTGTACGTTCTTGCCAATGAGCTTGGCGAGGCATTTTTGCATGCAGTGCTGATATGTTGCACCTGCGTTCTTTAGCCCGAATGGCATTGTCGTGTAAACGCCGTCTTCTCCTTGTCCTCCTTTTTCATCCTGATCTGATTATAGCCTGAATAGGCGTCCAAGAAAGAGAGGCGTTGGCAACCTGCTGTAGAGTCCACGATCTGGTCGATCCGTGACAGGGGAAAATTATCCTTGGGGCAGTGTTTATTCAACGACGTGTAGTCGATGCACACGCGAAGGATGTTGGTATTTTTCTTCGGGACCAGCACCGGGTTTGCTAACCAGGTGGAAATTTTTATCTCGCGAATGAATTTTGCTGCGAGTAGTCTGTTTACTTCTTCTCCGAGCGCTTTTTGTTTGGGCTCTGAGAACCTTCGGGTGGTCGGCTTGATAGGCTTGGCGTCTTTGAAGACTTCGAGTGAGTTCTCGGCGAACTCCCTGGGTATCCCTGGCATATGTGAAGGCTGCCAGGCGAAAATTTCCCAGTACTTACGGAGGAGCTCGACAAGTGCGCCTTCCTATGCTGCAGAGAGGGTGGTGGACACAATCGCCGTCTTCGCAGAATCCGTCGGGTGCACTTGATGCTTGCGGGTACCGCTATTTGTGTTGAACTCGAGCTCTGGAGCGTTCTTCTTGGTGAGAGGCATCACGGAGTGATCCGTGGTTTTTGCTATCTCCTCTAGTTCTTCCTGCATCCCGAAGGATTGAACGATCTCGTTGAATTCGATGTCGCATTTATTGGACTTTTAGAAATCACCGTCGATGGTGATTGTGCCATATTCTCCAGCAACTTGAGCTTCAAGTATGCGTAGTGCGGTACTGCCATGAATCTGGCGAACACCGTTCGATCGAGAATGACGTGGTACTGTGAGGGCCAATCCACGACTTCAAAATCAAGAAATTCTCGCATGTAATTACTTCGGTTGCCTAGCACCACCTCCAGGTTGATAATTCCGAGTGGACGGATTGCTTTTCCTGGAACTATCCCGTGGAAGAATGTCTCTGATTCCGCGAATCCGTCCAAATTCTTGTTCATGCGACGGAGCGTGTCCGCGTAGATGATGTTGATGCCGCTGCCTCCATCCATGAACACGCGAGCCAGCTCGTAGTTTCCAATTTGCGCCTGTATGACTAGTGCGGCGTGTCCTGGTCGATAGACTTGCGGAGGGTGGTCTTCCTTGGAGAAATTTATTGGTTGTTCCGCCATCTTCAGGTACTCGGTTCTCGTAGGTGGGGTTTGCACAGCCATGCATAATTATCGTGTGTTCGTCTTCTGAACCCTGCGTGATGGACAGACCTTTTGTATCATGCCTAAGAGTCCCGCTGGGTTCGGGTATCCATTGGCTCCCTGGTTTGGGGCGGGTGGCGCTGGTAGCGCAGCTAGCACCGTGTTTTGGTTTCCTGCCGGGGGCAGGGCTTGCGGCTGTTGAAATCCTTGAGCTCCTTCTCCGGGAAGCTGTGGGTAACCTTGATTAATTGCCGCTCTATTTTTCTTCGAGAAGGCTTCGTGGATATCAATGAACTTTCGGCAATCCTTGTGAAGGTGTGTTGCCTTAGTTTTGCCGGTGCGCTTATCTGTAAATAGATGTAGCATGCAGTAACCGTCAGGTCCTCCTCGGGGGGTTTTGTCTTTTGGCTTTGCCTTCCACTCGCGTTTTCCACGATATCCGTTGTCGCGATTTTTTGTGAACTCCGCCGCCACAAATTCTTCTCGATCATCGTGGTCGTAATTCTTTCTTCTTTTCTTTCGACTATGGCGATCGTCATCGCGTGCTGGGGATGAGTCTTTCTCGTTGCGCACTGCATCTTCGGCGTTTGCCCACCTTTCGGCTATGGCCATTAATTCTCCCATGGTTTTGGGTGCGACTCGTCCCAGTTCTTCCCTGAAAGAGGTTCGTCGCGCTCCTTTGGCAAATGCTTCAACCGCGACTTCTTCTGATATATTTCCCGCTGTGTTCCTGAGTGTGGTCCATCGCTGAATATATTCGCGAGTAGACTCGCCACTTTTCTGCTTGCAAGCTCGTAGTTCCTCGATGGTCGCCGGTCTTTTGTATGTTGCCTGGAAATTTTTGCAGAAATCGAGGTTTAGATCGTCCCAAGACCTGTAGCATGCTTTCGGCCTTCCTTCGAGCCAGCTGCGGGCCGCGCCGACTAGGTGTAAGTTGAGGTACTGCATAGCTGTGTTTTTGTTCCCACGTTGGTATTTTACTGCCGTGAGGTAATCTGAGAACCAGGCCTGAGGCTCTTGCGAACCATCGTATTTCTGTACTTCCGTGGATAACTTAAATCTCTTGGGTAGTGGCGCCTCGCGGATGCTGCGGGCAAAGCATAGAGCTCCGCAGACTTCGTCGTCGGAGGATGTAGATGGGGAGCGTGCACAGTTTCTGGCAGCTCAACCTTTATCAACCTTGCGCTGGGCGATGTCCGATCGCGCGTTGTACCCGGGTTCATCGCGATTGACGTCTCCTCTCGGTTCCTTGCTGCGATGTCGCGAGCGGCTGCTGTCTCGATCTCTTCGCGGGCTGCGATCTCGATCCCCCCGCGGGCTGCGATCTCGACCTCTTCGCGGGCTGCGGCTACGGTCTCGACCCCTCAGGCTGCTATCGCTGCCACTCGGGCTATCTCCACGTCGTCGATCTTCTTTCCCTCGTGTGCGACGAGGCCATTTTTCTTTGGCGGGTGACGTGCCCCTGTGTCCACGGGGCGTTTCCTTGACCTTCTGAGCGGCCGCTTTCCTGCGATCGTAGGAGGCGAGTTTTGCGGCTGCCATGCCTAATCCCTTCTGCACTTGCTTGTATTGTTCCACACGGGGGTTGTCGTGGGATAATCACGGCAGACGTTACCAGGGGTAACTTATCTTGGGGCAATTCGAATCTGGCGTTTGGGAGAGGGTTTAGCTAAGGGGAAATCATGCTATCAATCGATCTGGCAATCAAGTCGCCGAGTCTCCGATCTAGGGTTACAATATCAGCTCTCGTATTACAAGGATACTTGAATATCTGATGAAGTTCTGTTTCTCTAACCCCAGGAGCCGGCTTATATCTTACTCGGCCCCCTGGCTTCCTATCCAAGGCATACTCGGAGTCCTACCCGGTAACCGCATACAAACCCTAAGTTTCCTAATAGTAACCCCAAAGCCGGGTTACGAGGCCTACACTACTTCCTGGGCCTTCCAGAAACTCCTCCTTGAGCCGGGTCTTGCACGGTTCCCTTTGGGCCGGGTTACACCTTGGCGTTAGCCTACCGGGTTATCATCCCTCCATCAGTAGTTCCCAGAATAGCTTGGGCTTCACGGGATCAACCACAAAGCGCACGCTATTCCCTGCAAAATAAGAAACATACAAGTCAATAAAATGCCGGGTTAGAATGCTTTGATACCAGCTAGGCCTATTTCCGTGGGTGGTCCATATAATAACCCGGCTTTCCCTGAGTCAAACCTTGTTTTCCCGGGTCAACACTCCGAGAAAACACGTAAGACCCAGACTCGCACTGCTTGCTAATTAGTCCGAATATCGCGCGCGCAATCTGTTCCAATCTTTTCCGGATATCTCGTAACGGGCGCCTTCAATGCTTATCCCAAAAAATCCGGCTAACCATCTTTTCCCGAAATTTTTGGCCTTTGCCGCCCAACCCTAGGGCACTTTCCCGCTCTACGCCTATAAATAAGCACCCGAAACGTTGCTTTTCAGATCCACTCGCCATTCCCCATATATGTTCATCTCCACTCCCTCTCGGTGCCTCCACCCTCAAGCTCGAGCTAGCACCGCTGCGCCACCCGCGAGCGCGCCACCGGACACGAGCCGCCACCGTTCGTCTGCGAGCACACCGCCGGAACCGAGCCACCGCCTTCCGTCCGCCGCGCCCGCATCTACGACGCCGCTGCGCCTTCAAGCAGCCCACCGGAGAACCTAGGCCCGCCTCCGTCAAGCCATCTGCCGCCGCCGCGTTCTCCTCCTAGATCCCGCCGGTAAGCCACCTTAACCCCATGAATTTCACCTTTGATTTGAACTTTGATTTTCTTGCGAGTAGATTGGATCTAGCTCCGCTCCTAGATGTCCTTGTTATTCCCCCTTGATTATTCACTCCATGATTTTCACTTCCATATCCAATGCTTGATCTAGATTTGATAGCACACCCCACAGCGCATCCCCATCACTTGTAGTCACGATTTTCCCCATAAATTTTTCCGCCTGGATCCAATCGGTCAACATTTCCTGTTAGCATTATTCTCTAAGTCGGATAACAATCATTTTCCGGGTCTCAAATTGTTTACACTCTGCACTTTGTCTTCTTTTTCGATCGAGCTCATGGCACCTAAGCTAGTGCGAAACTGAAGGGGAAACAACCGGCCAACAAGGCGAAGCCAAGTCAATCGATCTCCGCCAACTGGGCGAGGTCAACTGTGACCAAGGCCAAGCTGGATGAACTTGCCGAGTCCGGTGTCTTACCCGCCCGGGAAGAAATTCACTGGAGAGTACCTGGGGAGGAGACTCGGCCTTCTCCGGGTCTCGATGAGGTAGTAATTTTCGTTGAGCATGTGATCCGGGGTTTCCGCCCCCCGGGTCACCCTTTCTTCCGCGAGCTGTTAGATCATTACAAACTCCGAATGTTTGATATTGGCCCTAATTCTATGCTGAACATTACTCATTTCATCGTCTTGTGTGAGTCGTATCTCTGCATTCCTCCGAATCTGGCCCTTTTCCTCGAATTATTCCAGTGCAAGCCGTGCCGAGAGAGCGGCGATGGGGCCCTCCTGGTTTGTGGAGGGGTCTCCATCCAAAGGCGGAAAAACTCCCTAATGCCGACTCTTAGCCTCAACTCCCACGTCAAACACTGCCAAAAGACTTACTTTTATTGCCAAGACACCTCTTCAGCCGGTGAAAAGACATTGCCGGGTTTCTCCGAAGATCTCCTCAGCCTTTCCGACAATCTCAGCTCCTTTGCTTCTGAGTCGGAGAGGGAATCTATCCAGCCCCTCCTCACCAAGCTTGCTGTATTCTCGGCCCAAGGCCTTCTTGGGCTCAATTTAGTCAAAACTTGGGTAACTTTCCGGATCCAGCCCAATAGTGTCCGGCCCAAACTCATGTGCAGCTACTCTGGGCACGTCACTGATTCCCTGCGTTACTCGTTGAGGAATTACCCGGCCACGGACGCGAACAAGATAATAAAAAAACTTCTTGACCGAGAAACTGGAGGTGATCCGGAATATAGCCGGCCTGGACCCCTACACGCGGGATCACCCGGCTCCAGCAGTAAGATCTGGCCACTACTCTTTATCCGACTAACATTTTTCTGGTACAACCACTAACCTTTATCACTGTGTTTTCATCTCAGGAAGATAGCGCTTTCTGGAAGATTGAGACCCCTCCTCCTTACGAAAACTCGGAAGAGGACGAGGAGCCGGCTGATACTGATGAGGGTAACATCCGAGTCTCACTCGTTTCCCTTTCTGTCAACTTGTTTTTCCAACCTTTTTCCCTTTTTCCGATAATATGTTATAATCTCCAAGGTTGGAGGAGATCCAATCTGATGAAAGCGAGGCTGAGCCGGACGTAGACGTTGGGGCGAAGAGGAAGACCCGGGGGGTGGTATTCAAGGTGCCTTACTCCTCTATGACCTCCAAACCCTATTCGTACGCTAACATGTGCAAACTTAACCAACATTTGGTCGATTCATCATGCTTGAAGGAACCCGTCCCAGTCAAACATAGGGTAACCCGGAATTCCCCGGGTGATGATCCTCTTAACCCGGGCATCCCTTCGTCCCCCGCTCGCAAAGCCGATATTCCCCAAACTCATTCTTCTCGCCTTCCTCAGAGATTTCCCTCTCCCAATCATCCTCCGGCCGGACAAATCCGGGTCTCACTTTCACACTCTTTATCAGTTTCTTCCGGGTCTAGCAACGATCTCCCGGGGATTTCTTCGTGAACACCGGTTAAGTCACTTTTCTTGCTACTCAATACACTAACTTTTTCCATACCTCTCATTTACCATATACTGACTGTTTCTTTTTCTCTTTTCCAGAGCCAAGGTCACGAGCAGTGACCCTGACGATATGGATGTGGATGACCCGACGATGGAGGATCCGGAAGACATTGTGAAGGTCGCGGCTGGCGGCATTGAAGAAGAAGACCAAGAAGAAGACCTGTTGAAAAACTCGGCCGAGCAGGAGGCCGAGTATCCGATTCCCTCACACACACCCAGAGATGATGTCGTCGAGATCCTGGGCACGGGAAGGAGTGATCCCACTCCCAACACCCAGGCGACCCGGGTGTCCACCCCCAAGAAGGAGAGGACCCCGCCTCCGGGTGACCAGAACCCCGGCTCTTCCAAGCTGAAGCTCGGCAACCTCTCCTACGAAGAAATGCTAGATCAGCTCTTCGCTCTGAAGGCCACCGAGAGAGACATCCTTGAGGCCATGGCTGCAGAGCACCAGGTAATCCTGATCAACTTTGTGTGTATACTCACCTAGTCCCCAAGTTCTGAGTTTAACTAGGCAAAGTTTACTCGGTACTTCCTTTCATATCCGGCTTTTTCTTATATCCGACTAATCTTTCCCTTTTCTTTTTCCACAGGCACAACTGACCCGGTCTGAGGAGGTGTTGGCCAAAACCAACCAGCTCCTTGAGGCCGAGACAAAGCTGCGCGCAGGGCTAGAGGTTGAAGTGCAGAATCTCGACAAGGATGTGAAAAAGTACAAGAAGAAACACCACAATGCCGAAAATGCGCTGAAGAAGGTCTCGTCTCAGATTGCCGACACTTATCGCGCTCTGCTTGGTAAGGATTTATAACTCGCTAATTATAACCCAGATTTTCCATTGCTCAAGATACCCGGATGTTATTGCTTGGACCTTTTCTGTTATACTGCAGGCCCGGGTGAAGCGGCCCCAGACGAAGATGATATTGAGAAATTAAAGACACTGAAGGCCGTAATCCGGCAATTTTCTGCCGGCACCAAGTGGATTTTGGAGGCTGTGAAGTGGCCGGCTGTGGGTTACTGTGGCTTGGACACTTTCCTCGACGCATGTTCCACCATCCCCGAGTGGATTGACCACTGGAAGCGTTCGTCGTGCCGGGTTGGGGTAACCCGCGGGCTTGCTCTGGCCAAAGCCTATTTTCCCAGGCTTGAGCCAGCAAAACTCGTGGGCGGGTTTCCCGAATTCAACAACGACGGCTCCAAGTTTACCGGCAAGAACTTCAAGGCCATTAATACTGAGGTGCGTCACTCGGCAAGCTTGATTGCCGACAGTCTGGACTTAACCAGTATCGTTCCCCCCTATGATGCCGAAGACAAGCCCATTAAGTCGGATCTTCCTAAGCCTTTTGACATGCTGAAGAAGTGGAAGGTGGAATCTGCCAAGAGAAAGGAGGAGGCTGCCAAGAGAAAAGCTGAGGCCGATACTGCGCCTTAATCCTCTACGCCGGCTGTGCGTCCACCAGCTCGTGCCGACTCTGCTGCTAATCCGGATACAGGAGCTGGGAAGACCACCGAAGAGCAAGTTCAAGACCCGGCTGTCAAGGACAACATCGATGACTCGGCCAAGGATGCCGAGTAAAGTTTCACCTTTTACCGCCTCAAACACTTTATTCGGCCAATGGGCATTTTGTAATATGCCTAAAAAAATTATCCTTTTAATGGTGCGCATGTGCACTTTTCGATACCATTTCCTCGGTTTGTAATACGGTAAAAACTTAATAGCTTTTGTGGCCCTTCTGGCCTTTCGTATGGATTTGTTATTTCCTAGTCTTGATCTTTTTGTTGCTGTCTTTATGATTTTCGCTAGTTTTCCTTTTGTGAGACTCAGTTTCTGGGTCTCAGGGATTTTTTGACGAGTGGACTTTATTTCCTAAGTCCCCAAGTCCCCAAGACTCGGATTTTTGGGTTTTAAGCTTGATAGCTAGACAATTTGTTGCTGTTTTCGAAATCCCGAGTCCCCAAGACCCGAATTTCCGAGTCTAAGGGTTTGGTGGTTTCCAAAGAGCAAATTGTTTCTGCTAAGGCCCAAAACCTAGAGTTGCTCACATAGGTTTGAAGTTATGCTTAATATGTTGCACGTTTCCGGCTGTTAACCTTGTACTCTGCATAACTTGTGGTTTGGATGACCCTTTTGATCCTCTTTGCTGTAAGCCGGCTTTCGCGTGGATATTCAATGCTGCTATAACTGTATAAAAACAGGGTCAGGCAAGTCCCATTGGGCATCATGACTGATTGTAATTACACGCTAGCAAAGCATGCCACATTTTTGCGAGTCACATCAAGCTTAAACAAGAGAAATCAAGAAAAATTTGGCTCTATTGTCCGGTTATAAGATTGCAACCGTACTTATTGCAAGTAATCGGTTCTTATAACTTCATGGCATCGTGGCCGGGTCTTTGAGTTTGCAACTGTGCTATTCAAGCAATCAGCCCCCAAGACCTATATATATGACCTTTGGAAAAGCTAATATACTACAAACAAACAACTAATACTTACCTGAAAAAATAAAAAACAGAAAGCAAAAACAGGAATATAAAAAACTTGACGAAAACACATAAGAAAGAAACAATATCATGGTTTAACCATCTCTATATTGATATGAGAAAAGTTAGGTCAGCAAGCCGCCTCATTAAAAACCCTCCAGTCCCCTTAGGTACCCTGGATAGGAAAAGAGTGCGTCTGAAACCTGCTGCCTGTTACATCGTGTAGTTCCACTTGTAAGCCTAGTCTAGTCTAGGTGCAGTAGGGACGTAGCTGAGCCACGTTCCATGGTCTTTCCCTCTCTTGCATAGATGAAGTGGTGTGAGCGGTGTCATTGACAGTATCCGACTCTTCCCTTGCATCTATCAAGTAATATGATCCATTGTGCAACTTCCGGCTTATGATGAACGATCCTTCCCATGGTGGAGATAACTTGTGTTTTCCTTCCTTTGATTGTACCAAGCGCAAGACCAGGTCCCCTTCCTGGAAGACTCGGGTTTTGACTCGCCGACTATGATATCTCCTCAGATCCTGCTGATATATAGCTGATCTCTCCAAGGCTTGTTCTCTGTGTTCTTCTAGCATATCCATGGCGTCTTGCCGGGTCTTCTCGTTCTCCATCTCAACGTAAGCCGACACTCGGGGCGAGTCGTGAATAATGTCACTCGGTAACACCGCCTCTGCACCATAAACCATGAAAAACGGGGTCATCTGAGTAGATCTGTTAGGTGTAGTGTTAATTCCCCAAACTACTGATGGTAGCTCTTCAACCCACGCTCCAGCAGCTCTTATGCACGGGACTCGCAGCCGTGGTTTTAACCCACGAAGTAATTCCTGGTTTTCCCTCTCCACTTGTCCATTAGCTTGTGGATGGGCTACCGAGGCTATGTCAAGCCGGATACCATTGTTCCCGCAGAATTTCTCCATCTCACCTAAGGACATGTTGGTTCCATTGTCTATTATTATGCTATGAGGGTATCCAAACCTGTAGATGATCCTTTTCAGGAACTTGACTGCTGTGATTGCTTTGCAATTGGTAACTGGCATAACCTCAACCCACTTTGTAAACTTATCGACGGCTACCAAAAGATGGGTCTTTATGCAGGGTGACATGTGGAAGGGGCCCACCATATCCATGCCCCAAACAGCGAACGGCCAGGTTAATGGGATTGTTTGCAACTCCATAGCCGGCATATGGATTTGGCGAGCATACCTTTGACATCCATCGCACCTTGCCACCAAGCGCTCCGCGTCTGCTAAGGCTGTGAGCCAAAAGAAACCGTGTCGATATGCTTTGGCCACAAGTAATCTTGTGGAGGCATGATGCCCACAATCTCCTTCGTGGATCTCCTTCAAGATCTGTCGGCCTTCTTCTGGTGATACACAGCGCAAAAAGACTCCTGCTGCACTCCTTTTATACAGCTCTCCATTGATAATAGAATAGCCCTTTGCTCATCTCAGAATTTGCCTTGCTAAAACTTCCTGTGGTGGTAACACGCCTCGTGATAAGTAGGCTAGAAACGGCTCTGTCCACTCGGGAACACCGCGTACCGTGGCCACGAGTTCCAAATCCGGGTCTTGGTTAGCCACCTCTTCCTCAGACTCGGTTTTAACAGATGGCCGCCATAACTCATCCAGGAAAACATTAGGTGGAACCGGCTCTCTGCGCGAGCCGAGTCTTGCGAGTGCATCTGCTGCCTCGTTCTTTCGCCTATCAATATGCTCCACCTCATACCCGGAAAAACACCCGGCAACCCTGTCCACCTCTCTGCGATATGCTGCCATTGTTGCATCCTTTCTATCCCAAGTTCCTGAGACCTGTTGTACCACAAGATCCGAATCTCCATAGCACCGTATTCGCCTAATGTTCATCTCCTTTGCTATTCTCAACCCATGTAACAATGCCTCATACTCGGCCACGTTGTTGGAGCAATCGAAGTGGATTTGCAACACATAGCTCAGTTTGTCTCCTTTGGGTGATGTAAGTACCACCCCAGCCCCTGATCCCTCGTACTGCTTAGAACCATCTAAATGCATCACCCAAGACTCGGAACTTGGTGTCATTGTGGGCATGCTTGTGTGAGTCCAATCATTGATAAAATCAACTAAAGCTTGAGATTTGATTGAAGACCTGGGCTCGTAGTTGATGTGATAATCTCCCATCTCAATGGCCCACTTGGCTATTATACCTGTTGCATCTGAGTTTCTGATAATATCCGACATTGGTATAGAGCTAACCACTGTTATGGGGTGTTCCTGAAAATATGGTTTCAATTTCCGGCTGGCCATAACGACCCCGAAAACTAGCTTTTGCCAATGTGGGTAACGCTGCTTCGCTTCCGATAGTGCCTCGCTTACGTAATAAACCGGCCTCTGTACCGGGTGATCTTTTCCATCCTCTTTTCGCTCAACAATAACCACTGCGCTAACCGCCCGGGGCCCAGCCGCAATGTATAGTAACATGGGATCCTTAGGACCTGGAGCTGCTAAAACCGGTGCCTTGGATAATTGCTTTTTTAGTGCCTCGAACGCTTCATCCGCCTCTTGGTCCCAAACGAATTTGTCGGTTTTCCTCAAGAGCCGGTATAAGGGTATCGCCTTCTCTCCAAGCTTTTGAACGTGCTTCAGGTTTTCCGGCTTTTTCAGACTCTGAATAGCTTTGATCTTGTCCGGGTTTGCTTCGATTCCTCTCTCGGAAACAATGAATCCGAGTAATTTTCCTGCTGGGACTGCAAATACACACTTTGTGGGGTTAAGCTTCATCTGATATCTTCTCAGGTTCCTGAATGTTTCCTTTAAGTCATCAATGAACGTTTCTGCCTTCCTTGTTTTGATCACCACATCATCAACATAGGCGTGAACTTTGCGTCCAATCTGATCCTCAAAACACTTTTAAATGCACCGCTGGTATGTTGCACCAGCGTTCTTCAATCCGAAAGTCATGATTTTGTAACAGAAAGCTCCAAAGGGGGTTATGAACGATGTTTTCTCCCAATCTTCCTTCTTGAGCTTGATCTGATGATACCCGGAATATGCATCCAGGAAACACAACAGGTCACTTCCAGTCACTGCGTCTATGATCTGATCTATCCTTGGAAGAGAAAACGGATCCTTTGGGCAATGCTTGTTGAGACTCGTGTAATCAATACACATCCTCCACTCATTACACTTTTTCATCACTAGAACCGGATTTGCCAACCAATCCGGGTGAAAAACCTCCATGATAAAGCCGGCTGCAAGTAGCCTGGCTATCTCTGCTCCTATAGCTTTCCTTCTTTCCTCGTTCATTTTTCTCAGGCCCTGCTTCACAGGTCGGGACTTAGGATCAACATGCAAACTGTGCTCAACTAACTCGGTCGGGATACCCGGCATATCACTAGGTGTCCAAGCGAAAACATCTTGATTTCCACGAATAAACTCAATGAGCGCCTCTTCTTGCTTACTGTATAGGTTAGATCCTATAGCAAATTGCTTGGAGGGATCACCTTCGACAAAAGCCACCATCTTAGTACCCTGTGCTGCTTTGAATTTTGCTCTCTCATCCTCCGTATTTGGTCTCTTCAATGCCGTTCTGTCATCCGGGTCTACCTGAGACCGGTAATACTTGAGCTCTTCCTTTCTGCAAGCCTGTTCTGCCATTGTCGCGTCTCCTTCGTCACACTCGGCTGCTATAACCCGGCTCCCATGTATGGTGATGGTTTTCTTGGGACCCGGGCTGTAGGTATACGTAACACGGCCTGGCCATGAACTTGGCGTAAGCCGGCCTTCCAAACAGTGCGTGGTAGGGGCTGCGCAACTTTACCACCTCAAACGTGAGCCACTCTACTTGGAAATTATCCTTTGATTCTCCAAAAGCAACTTCCAATGTAATCTTTCCTTCGGGGCACGCCGAGTAACCCGGCACAATCCCATGAAAAACTGTAGAACTTTTCTGTAACTGGGACTCCTTGAGACCCATGCGCAAGAAAGTTTCCCAATATAGGATATTGATGCTACTTCCGCCATCCATCAGGACCTTTTTCAACTCGTAACCATTGACATGTGGTGCGACCACTAAAGCTAACACACCCGGATGCTCTATTCTTTCCGGATGATCCCTTCTGCTCCATGTTACCTCTTGATCCGACCATCACACGTACCTCGGGACAGCTGAAGAAACCGAGTTTACTGCTTTCTTAAGTATGTTTCTGTCTTTGTTAGAAGCTCCTGTAGTATGAACGTGGTACTGTCTCAACTGTTTGGGATTAGCTTGGAAACCTCCAGCGCCTCCTTGGTTGTTACCCGGATTACCGCCTCCTGCATTGCCAGCCGGGGGTGGGCCATTCCCCGGGTTTCCACCCGGACCCGGTCCTGCTCCCCGGCCTGCACCTCGTATTGCCTTCTGTATTTCTTCGTTCTTCCATCTCTGTAAATCTACACACCGTTCTAATGAATGATTAGCCGGCCTGCCGTTCCTGCTATGACGCGGACAGGGCATCCTGAAAGCCTCTATATGATTAGCCGGCCTAGGTGGTCCTTGGTAATTTCCTCCATTAAAGTTTCCTCCATTGAAATTTCCCTCTGCCCTGGGCCTTGAAAACCCGGCTTCTGTATTGGCGACAAACTTGGAGCTTCCCTCATACGGGCGCTTGTTCTGATTGTTTCCGTTATTCCCTCCATTGTTACCCGGCGTGGTTCCATTACCGGGTCTCCCATTGTTACTCGTGTTGGCTTTTGCTTTCTTATCATCAACATCCTCCTCTGTGGTATCTGTGGCGGCGTGCTTGTTGCACGCGTCCATCAACTCTCCCATTGTAACCTCTGAAGCATTCCGACTAGATTTCATGCACGTCAGTTTTTGCACTAAGGGTATATACTTGCATGTTTTTGCCATAGCCTGTAATGCATCGTTCGGTTGAATATCCGTGGACGAGTGGAGTATTTCCATAACCCGGCGCACCCAGCTGCGCGCCGATTCTCCCTTCTTCTGGACACATCGCTCTAAGTCATCGATTGTAAACAGTTTCCTGCATGTTCCATGAAAGTGTTTGGTAAAGGCTGTTTTCAACTTGCTCCATGAATTGACGGATTTTTCGGGTAGATTATTGAACCATAACTTTGCTGCTCCCTCTGACATCATCAGGTACATAAACTTGGCTTGAAGATTTTCAGACGCGTTGCGAATCGACATGGCCATCTCATAACTGCTCAACTAGGTTTCTGGATCCATGGTCGGCTCATAATTAACCACTTTACCCGGTTCCTTGAACTTATCCGGGTAAGGCTCAGCTCTGATGGCGTCCGACAGACACTTGGGCCCGGCTAAATTTGCCGGTACTGGCCTCACCCGGGAAACGTGCGATCCTGCTGCAGGTACGGCAGGGGGTGCAACCGCTACCGGCCCTCGTACCGCAGATCCGGCCGCTGCACGCCTGGCTCGAGAACTATCCACAATGGCTTGCGCTGCTGATACTGCAGGAGTTGCTGGTCTACGGGAAGGAGGCGGCATTTGCTGCTCCTCTACCCTCCGCCGCGCTGAGCTTGTTTGAATATTGCCGGTATTTCCGTTATACCGGCTAACATACGGTGTTCCGTGCATTCCACTCCTGTTATCCGGGTAATTGGCCTGCTGAGCCACTGCTGTGCGCAATAGATCTATCGCCCGCCGGGTCTCCTCCGCATGGGGTGACTCTCTTACGGGGATGCGATCCAATGCCAATGTTGCTGCATATACATTGTCCATGGGGTTATTGAAGTGAACCGGTGGAGTATGAAATCGTGGCGGTGGTGGTGGTGGCGCTGTATTGCCAGTTACGATCCCTGTTTGCAATGTGGGTAACCCGGCTTGTACGTTTGCCGGCTGTCCTCCCAAGGTTGCAGGCTGATGTCCAGTTTCCTGATTCACAGCTTGAATTGGTTGATCCTGAGGTGTAATAAACAGTGCGGCCGGGTTTATAGTTCCACCCGTCGCCGGTAATCTCGACTGATATCTCTGATTGTGCATCCTGGTCGACTGAATCTGGAGCCGGTTCTCCAATGCTTCCAGCTCGCGCTGGCGCGCTGCTATCCCCTGTCTTTCAGCTTCCATATCTCTCCTCTGCTGATCCAATGCACGGCGGGCTACATCCAGATCCGCAGCGCGTGCCGCAGCGTTTTCTGGGGTTATCACCGTTGCTAGCACCGTAGGATCTAAGATCAGGTTATTGTTGAACAGAGCCGGATTTCGTGGATTTGAGGGCCCTGCTCCTAGCGTTCTGTTTGTCATAAACCCAAACATGTTTCTTTGCAATTCGCTTTCCGGGGTATGGCTGGTGACTGAAGCCGACTCTCCGTCAACCCGGGCTATGACCGTGTTTCCATCAACCGGATTTTGTTGCTGGGACAGCGCTCGCGCCGCTCCGACCGCGGCCGTAGTCACGTCCCCCTGATTAAGATTGGTTGCAGGGGCCGTGTAGACCGCGACCTGGCGTGCGATGCCTGCTGCAGATTCATGTTCTTCCTCATCACAGCTATCCTCTTTGTACCGATCCTCCAGCAGGTGCAGGATAGACTCGGTATCATCTTCCCTCATGACCCGGCCACGCGGGGTCCATGCCGGCTCCTCCGGCTGTTCCCTCTTCGTGGTGGGCTCTTCTATCGGATCGATCGTCCCGACCGACTCTTCCCCATCCGACTGAACGCAGGTCGCTCCTCCTGACACGGAATCATATTCAACATCATCAGGAATAGAACCGGACGTACGTACCATGCCGACGAAGACGTTGACCCGGCCAATTGTGACGATTGATCCGGTATCCAGCAGATCCGACTCTAGCCCCCAGCCAAAATCGTCCACCATCTTCTCTCCTTCAGGGTTGGTGTAGATCTCGCCAATGAAGAGGTTCTTCATGCTTTCCCAAGCTTCTCCTGTGATGTAAACACCCTTGGACGCAGGCCCCACGTTGGGCGCCAACTGTCGTGGGATAATCACGGCAGACGTTACCAGGGGTAACTTATCTTGGGGCAATTCGACTCTGGCGTTTGGGAGAGGGTTTAGCTCAGGGGAAATCATGCTATCAATCGATCTGGCAGCTCTGGCAATCAAGTCGCCGAGTCTCTGATCTAGGGTTACAATATCAGCTCTCATATTACAAGGATACTCGAATATCTGATGAAGTTCTGTTTCTCTAACCCCAGGAGCCGGCTTATATCTTACTCGGCCCCCTGGCTTCCTATCCAAGGCATACTCGGAGTCCTACCCGGTAACCGCATACAAACCCTAAGTTTCCTAATAGTAACCCCAAAGCCGGGTTACGAGGCCTACACTACTTCCTGGGCCTTCCAGAAACTCCTTCTCCTTGAGCCGGGTCTTGCACGGTTCCCTTTGGGCCGGGTTACACCTTGGCGTTAGCCTACCGGGTTATCATCCCTCCATCAGAGGTCATTTTCCCCTGGTTGATTTATTTGCATGTAGGTGGCCGCGGCTAGTACCGCGGCTGCGGGAGTTTGCGGATGGATGTTTCCATCTTTGTCGACGCGCATGAGTGATTTGCTGATTCCGCTCAAGGACTCGCCGTCCATGGTCGCGGTTTCTGAAACGTATCCTTTCTTCGGGGGGCGATTCCCGACAGAAGGTGTCATGGATAATGCGGCCCGGCGCTGGCTTGACGCATCCGCTAGCTTCTTTTTCTCGGCTAGGTCTATCCAAGCTTCCTTTATTGCAGTGGCCGCTCTCACTAGATGATAGTGGTAGGCGGTCATGTCCTCGTGAGGAGCTCCTTGTTCCAATGGCGTGCTTGTGCGGATGGCCTCCTTTGCCCGATTCCAGGCAGCTCGGGAGACGCCGATGGTAGTGCGTTCTTTTGCATCGTTTTCAGTTTCTTCGGGTGGGGCTCTTGACCCTGCCATGCAGACCTGAGCCAGATATGGCTCGCGAGTCCTAGGCGCAGTTAGGCAGGCTTTCCTGACCCGAGAAGGTTCCTCTGTAGAGAGGGTATGGAAGTTGCCTGTGTTAAGGCGGATGGATTCGCCACTTTTCGCCAAATCGCGATCCGCGTAGCGGGGTCGTGAGTCGGCAGCCTCTGGGCTAGAGATTGACCCAGATTCCGATCCTTCAAGATCGACTTTCTTGGGGAAGCGTAGAATTCCGTCTTTGTTGGTGTAGAACTGGAAGCTTCCGAACGTCAGCGTGATGCTCTTTTCCAAGTCGCTAAATACCGGGCGTGATTCCGGCGAGTGAGGGGCGACGATGACCGACCCGATTCGGATCGGATTGGTTGAAGTTGAAGTCCTGGGGTTCCAGCGTGAGTTGGTTGTCGATGAAGCCGAAGATGTCGGAGATCTAGCGCCGGCTGTTCCCACAGACGGCGCCAATTGTCGAATCTGCATCTCAACAAGTCCCTCGGGTGAACCCATAAGGTTTCGATTAGGAGAACATGTAGGCACTGGTGACAATCGTCGGCTAGACAGGGGGCACGATTTACCCAGGTTCGGGGCCCTCGTAGAGGTAAAACCCTTACTCCTGCCTCTTTCGATCTGTATTAATCGAGTAGAATCGGTTACAATGGTGGTGGCTCAAGTCAAGAGTATGATCTCGATCTCAAGGCTTGGTGGTGCGGTGTTGCTTGGTCCCTCTCCTGTGGTTCTCCTGTCCTTATTTAGGTTGCCAGGTCTCAAACCGTACCCGGAGAGGACCCGAATTCTAACGTAGAGTTGGTTACAAGTTTCCTATCTTGTCCCGCAAGGCTTTGCGGGTGGGCTTCTAATTGGGCCTTCTAGAGTAATCCATGACGCCTCCTTTAGAGCTTGGGCCGTGGGCCTGAGACCGGGTAGGCTCATCCGACAGGCCTAGGATCCATCCCTTCGTCAGAGGCCGTGGATGCAATCAAGGAGAAGACAAGTTGTGCGCTATACGTGTCGGTCTCAAACATATCCATCAAGGTGGCGGACGGCTACGCTTTAGCTTGTGTAGAGGGAGCGACCTCGCATGGCCTTCCGGTTAGACCTGGCTATGCTCGTGTTGGCGTCGGTGATGTTCAGCCGGATTGGAGGATATTGCGGCTTGACATCCCCGGAGGTGACGGGGTAGAGACACTTGGAGAGGCCGTCAATTCCATCATTCAATGGAAAAAAGAGTGGCATAGTGTTTCCCCCACGCAGTCCACCGCCGCCACCACCGCCACCTTCTCCTAGACGCAGTCCACCGCCAACACAAGCAGCTACTTCTTCGAGACGCAGTTCACTACCGCCACCACCACCACCTTCTCCGAGACGCAGTCCACCGCCAACACAAGCAGCTACTTCTCCGAGACGCAGTTCACCGCTGCCACCACCACCACCTTCTCCGAGACGCAGTCCACCGCCGCCATCACCGCCACCTACTTCTCTGAGACACAGCCCAGCTCGATCATCGCCAGCACACGTCGACGCCATGGATGTCAGCAGCCCGAGTCCGGCTCGATCTCCGATGCCTAAGACGACTCCGCCGCCCACTAAGTCCTCTAAGCGGAAGGCTGCTGCCTCTAAGTCTTCCCCGAAGAAGAAACATCCTACGAAGAAGAAAGGCAAGAAGCTGCCAGAAGTGTTGCCTTACCATATGAATGAGAAAGAGACTGACGACTGGGTGACTGCGGACACGAAACGTCAGATGGCTTTGTGGGGAAAGAGAACCCCGGAGTCACCAAAGGAACCAATAGATTCGGCTGTAAAGAAGCACTTCAAGAATATGTTGGAGATGTCGTCCCAACTTCAGATGAGTCTTCCAACTGACTATGATCGTGGAGTAACGACGAGTTATAACATAGCCAGGAAGGCGGGGAGAACAATTCCCCAGCTCGGGAACCAGTCAAAACAATCGCCCCCCCCCCCCCCCGCTCAAGGTGGCATACACTGCACAGGATCAAATTGATATTGAAGGAGTTGAGAGGTTTGCCAGAGACGCTGGTATAACAGTTGAGCAACTCCTAGGCCAATCCGACAACTTCGAAAAGGATGAATTGGCATGGCAATATAAATGGAGGAAGTCTCTCGTCAAACCTGAGCAGCTGGGCTCTATGACAACATTGAAGCGCCAACTGCATAAGTGGTATATCCAAAGCTCAAGAGATGGGCTAGACCAAGTCATGGTGAAAATTAGAGAACAGGATTACTTCCGCAATGACTCGATGGATATTGATTTTGAAGATCTTTATTTCTTATATAATCTAGACGCCCTCGACAAATCGATCATCAGCACCTATTGTCTGTAAGTATCTACCTTAGCTAGTTCGATCATTACTTCTTATATATATTATATCCTCACTGCACGATATATATTATGCAGGAAGAAGATTCTGGAATGTAATGGAAACGGTGGCGTTGGGTTCATTGACCCATATGTCGTCAATGATATCGTTTTAATGTTACACGCTAAAGATACGGAGGATAACCTAGTTATGTTTTTGAGGAATCAATCTCACTGTAGTGAAATACTATTTCCTTACAGACAAAAGTGAGTGTTTATTGTCTTATGCATATTCCTTCACATTTCTATTTCGCTAAGTCGGTGTTAATTAAGTGTAATTGATGAGTTAATCGCCTATGTAGATTTCACTGGATTCTTTTCGACATTCACGTTGACACCGGAATAGTTGATCTCATGGACTCTATGGATAAAGAGAAAGAGGAGTACCAGCCCATTATGTCAATGCTCATAAAGTAAGTTCAATCGTTGTCGCACTACACCGTCCCCTTTTGTTCAATCATTATCGTACGATGACCCATAATTTTTTTTTCGGACAGGGCTTAGAACCGGTTTAAGAAGGAACAACCCGGTTTAGCGGAGTTGAAAATGAGATTTGACAAACTCATCGTAAGTAGTACTTGCTACATTCACGCATCTCTCTTTAATTTCTTGATCATTATTTGACTCAATTATATTTCTCGTAAAGTGCCCTCAGCAGCCACAGGGAACAAACTTATGTGGCTTCTATGTCATGGAGAACATAAGGATAATCGTGAATGAGCGGTTAGGGAGAAGAGTAAATATAAGCCTCTTCGATCTCCAGAGGAAGCTCCTACCGGAAGACTCCTTACAAGCACTTCAAGAGGAATGGGCGGGTTTTCTGCTGAACGAGGTCATATCTGAAAATGGAAGATTGCATTGTTCAGTATAAACAATGATCTGCATGTAATGATCTCAATGTATATAACTCTATTCGGATGTAATGATCTAATTGAGATCAGTGTAATTATATTTTGATGATATCAATGCATGCAATGATTTTTATGATGATTACTATCGATGTGCAAAAAAAATTATTAACAGCCTCACCAAAAAAAAACAGCACAGAAAAACAGCCCAAAATGAAACATGACAAAGCTCTGCCGCGACAGAGAAACACGCAAAAACTCTGCCGCGGCAGGACACTTTTTGCCCCGGTTGGTACCAACCGGGGTAAAAGGGGGCCGGCCTGCTCGCGGTGCAGAGCCCACGTGGGGCGCGCCTTTTACCCTGGTTGGTAACCCAACCGGGCCATAAGGGGGGCCTTTAGCCCGGGTTTGAGGATCTCGGTTGGCCAGCCGGGGCATTAGCCCCTTACCAACCGGGGTTAATGCCCCGTTTTCCACTAGTGATGGTTTCCAATTTTGACGCTTATATTTTGTCAAACGGATTTTCATCATAATTGTGCCTTTTTCTTCATAATAACAAAGTTTTACTATGAAGAAAATGGACCGTCATAAGAAACCAACTTCTTGATAATGTATAAAGCGGAGCAAAAGCCAGTTCTCCTATTATTACGGTTACATAGATTTACAACTAGTGAAATTAAAGTAAAAAAGGCTGGGGCTGCGGCATGCCAGTAATATGCACATCAACTGGCATGTCCCAGGTTCAAGTCCAAATGGCGCCTCCAACTACTACAACGCAGCTGAGTAGGCACTTGTAAGTGGGTATATATATACTACAGCGGGCCTGGGTGTATATACAGTACGCCCTATGTCCCAAATTAGTTGTCATAGATTTGTTAAAATATGGATATATCTAGATGTATTTTAGTGTATAGATACATCCATATTTTGACAAATCCACGACACCTAATTTGGGACCGAGAGAGTATATAGCAGAGGACTGCAATTGTGCAAATTGTTGGAATGAAAAGACAACTTCCAAAACACTAAAGCCGAAAGGTGATTGGCAGTTCACCCAGTGGCAACTTGCTGCAGCCTAACGTGCATGCATGCACACTGGGTGTGGTAGTTACATGTATAAAATAATGCACGAGAGGGAGAGAGAGAGAAGATGCACAGAGAGCTTTTCACATGAAGAAAGGTAGTTACACATATGCATATGAGAGGTACGTAGCTTCACGTATGTATACGAAATACTAATAATGCTACTACGCATGTTTTGTACATATAAATGCAAGTTGCAAGTTTGTAGGAGGTTTATTTCCTGTTTATACAATGCATGTACGAAGCGCGCCACACATGCATGGCATGATGAACTGAAAAGATTTTATCAAAAAGTACCATTTGGGATTTGTGCAAGTTGCATCGTTCCGACCGGAAGCCGATCCGGCCCTGGGGGACAGCAAAGCAGCCAGCATGCCAAGTAGGAGTAGGATCTTTCGGTGAAGATCCCTACGCATTTAATTAGATGGAGATTGAGAGGATGATCTCTTTGATTATGGTTGTACGGTTAACAATAATTATGTAATGCAAGTAGTAGTATTCTTAGCTCGATCTGGTTCAATGCAAAGCTAGACAAGAAAGACAGGTAACACACATAGTGAGCAGAACGAATCAGTTTTTTTAGAGAGAGGATCAGACCGTATCACATTGTCGAAAGAAAAGTACGAACGCATCTTCAATCATCATAAAGCTTGTACTTCACGCGCTAACTCTGTATTCACAAAAGATAGTAGTACATAATTTTGTACTCCTTCTGTCTCAAATTAATTATCGCAAAGTTTAATAAAAGTGGATGTATGTGTCTGACCTAGGCCCTCGTGCCATCCTCCCGAGGGCTGCTCGGGGTCGATCATCCTCCCCTCACCGCTGCCCGGGGTGGTCGGTGTGTGAAGTCGGTGGCGAGGATCTCGTTGCTTCATGTCGCGCCGGGGAATTTAGACGTACGCTAGGCTGGCGGCCTTAGTGGCGAGGTGGAGCGGTAGGCGGCAATCTTGGCTGCGTGGGAAGCTAGGCGACAACGGGCATCGATCATGATGAGAGGTTTTTTTAAGGATACACCCTTGGAGGTGTATCATTTTCATGGAAGAAGAGTCCAAGATGTCGGTTTATAACACGGTTTCGTACAGACACCAAGACCGCAATCCTCCTTGAACAGAATTAACACATCACTCTCCCACATCCACCGGTCTACCTGTGCTAGTCTATCCCTAAACAACCTGTCATTCTGCCAGCTCTCCGCCTCATATTGCGTGAAGTGACTACCTCAACAGAGGGACGGGCGCCCTCAAATACCACATTGTTCCTATGCCTCCACAAGCACCAACCTATGAGGGTAATTGGCGAGAGGGCTTCATCATGGTATTATTCTCCTATTTTGTAGGACAGCCCCCTCCTCCCCTCTAGCTCACACCCCCTCACCGAATCTAGTAGCTAGTGGGTGTCGCCGGCCCTTTGAACGGTGTACGATTGAGACCGAGGAAACCCTTGGTAGGATAGTTTGACCACGACGAGAGTAACACACTTTGGGCGCCTTTATCCCCCCCCCCCCCTAAGGCGGTGCCACTACACCACAAATTGCATTCCCTATTGTTGTATGTCCGTAAAATTCAACATGGTCAACATGATTTTGGCTAGGAAAAATTCTATCAAACAATCGGTCGGGAAAATGTCTACATGATGGACTCTAGGCCTGGAAAGTGTCATCCTTGTTGACGAACTATTGGTCGACAATTCTTGTATACCCGTTTGGCCATCTATATGTAAATAACACCGACCAACTGTTGGTTGTTAACTAGGTCGACGCGCACGGCACGGAAATATCATCGGAAGTGTCAGAAAGTTGGTTGGAAAATATTTGAAAATCAGGAAAGGCCTTTGCCGACTAGACCTACGGTGATAGACATTGACCCTTTCCCAATCAACTTAAGTCGGTGAAATCAATTTTCTCGACCAAATTGACCGTCGGGAGTGTCAGAGGGACAAATGAAGTATCATCAAATAGGGCTTTGCCATGAAAAATGACCGTAAAAATAATAAATATAAAGGTCTCTATGTTAGCATCCATATGACACTATCCACCGTGAAAGTAGTAACATATGCATGTACCTAGTTTAAGTTACGTCCCATTATAACCGGCCTACAGCTGGTAAATCCCCCCCCCCCCCCCGAAACAGGCTTTCGTCCCGCTTTATAAATAAAGCAACCACAACATCCATACATAGTTTCAGATACATGAGCAAGTAGGAAATGAAAAGAAACAAGTAGCTACTGCTGGGGCAACAACACAACAAAGCCCGAAAGGAAAGAAGAGAAGCAAGAAGTGGGCGGAGGGGGGTGGTGTGGGTAGACAAGAAGAGAAAAAAGAAAAAAACCCGCCAGGGGGAGAGAGAGACGCCTCATGGTGGCACCAGCGAAGCGATGCGGCGCGCGGCAGCTAGGAGCATGTCGATGTAGTCATCTAGCCGCGCCATGTCCTGCTGTCTACAGAGCGGGGACCACTGCTGCAACAGAGCCAAACATTTGAACAAAGAGTCAGACGCCTGACGCAAAAAAATCTTCTCAATAATCATCCTATTGCGAGTCGTCCAAAGCGACCACATCATAGCCGCGAACACGAACCAGAAGAGGCATCTGCCCCCTCCGGCCCGGTGTGCTTGGGCTTCCAGGAACTCGCCGAGGTCCGAGGCCTGCCAGATTGGCCCCAGCGCCTCGTAAGAAAAGTTCCGCAGGAACCGGACAGCATGACACACAAAGAAGATGTGTGTAGTGGACTCAGGACATCTACATAACGGGCACAAGCCGTCCCCCGGACCATGGCGCTTCGCCACCTCAATCCCGGACGGCAGCCTGTCGCGTAATAGTTGTCAGACGAAAATCTTAATCTTTAACAGTAGCGGGGCCTTCCAGAGTGGAGTAGCCCAAGACCTAATCGGCCCAGCGAACTGGGCTCTATACGCTGATTTGACCGAGAAGGATCCCGATGGGGCCAGGGCCCAGGTAACCTGGTCAGGGCCCCCAGGAAGGAACTCAGGCAAATCGCCCCTGAGAGTCTCCCATTCTGCGGTCTCAGCAGGGCCAAAAGTTCGACGGAACAAGGTGTTACATCTCCCGTTCTGGACCGCCGAAGCCACCAGCTGGGATGGCTCAGTGCAGATAGAAAAAAGTCTCGGGAACTCTATCTGTAGAGCTCGTTCCCGAAGCCACGGATCCAACCAAAACATGGTACCTCGGCCATCGCCAATGGTAAACCTTACCCCTTTCCTAATGTCCTGCTTAATCGACTGGATGGACCTCCAAAAAAGAGAACCCTCATGTCGATCACACGCGAGGAGCGGACGGTCCTGCAGGTACTTGGCCTTAAGGAGCTGGAGCCAAAGGCCCCCCTCCTCCCGCAGAATGCGCCAAACCCATTTCAGCATGAGGGCGGCATTCATCTTACGGGATGCCACAATCCCTATGCCCCCCCCCCCCCATATCTTTGGGGGCGCACACATCCGCCCACTTGACCATGTGGTGCTTTTTTTTCCTTTAGCATCTTGCCAGAAGAACCGCGAAAGTTCCTTATCCAAGGAAGCGTGGACCCCTTCCGGGAGAGAGTAGATCCCCATCATATAGGAGGGGATACTAGATAGGCAGGACCCAACCAGCGCGGACTTGCTTCCTTTGAAGGTAATACTCTCCGGTCAATGTTACCAAGAACATTTCTGTCCGAAATTATCATACTGTCGGTGTTTTTGGTTACGCGTGCACACAAAATGAACCTAATAAAATAGAACAACAGTACTTAATACTTCCTCATTTCCTCATTATAAGATGTTCTAGATATTGCAAAGTGGATTACATATAGATTAAAATGAATGAACACACACACTGAAAGTCTAAAACAAGTCTAAATGCGCACCAATCTGAGAAAATAGAAAAATGTTAATAAATCTTATATTTAGGAACGAAGAGAGTACATGACATATTATCATCCACCAGATCTACCCAGACCGACACATGCATGCCCACAGTACTATCCATGACACACTCGGACAAAGATCATAGATTTTCTGACGATTATACATAACACTAAACAACTAATGATGGGCTTACGCAGGCTGCATTAGAATTTAGAAGTAGTACAAAACTACAGCTGTGATAAAGTGGGGTATTCTATATCCATCATGTGCATATGGATAGAAAATGTTCAGTCATGCAAGTGCTCATGCACATATGAACATTCTCTCTGAGCTCAGCAATGATGAAAATTGTATAGCATAGATTAATAAGCAATCATGTACGGAACTGTGTGTATGCTTCCATGCAGTTGCAGGCAAGAGTCAACACATCTATGATTGTGTAGTACAATCAAAGCGACTGCAAGATATCAGCTGCAGAGGCTCCCATACGGCCATACCCATACAACATGTCTGGATGTGAAAAATATTGTGAATTGCTATTCCTCTCTCTTTTTCTTCTGCGCATTACACAAGCTGGCAAATCCTTCGTTCTAGCTAGTGGCACCAATTCAGAAACTTATTGCACCACAAGGAAAAAAACCATCAAGCCTAAAGAAATGAACTGTCGCATAAGATCAAAGAAGAGGTGAAGATAGGAGAAGGAGAAGAACATTTTAGGTCATAGCTTAAGCTCGAGGTCCACGTCTTGTGGATCACCAGAGTCCATGCTTGTGGAGTCTGCTGATCGGCTTCGGTCATGGTGTCCCCTCAGACGAGTGGATTCCTGCCAAAAAAAGGGTTAAGAACCACATGAGTCAATCATTAAACTTCGTAGTGACTAATGTTTTTGATCGGTCTACAGACATACCTCTGGTGCAAATAGCGGCAATGTGACGCCAGGATGCAAGTAATGTTCTGGCCGGTAGATAGTGCTGCTGCTTGGCGATCTGGTTGGCAGGTATATGCAAAGGTTGCAACGTTAGTTGGAGCTTCATGACAAGTTAATTGAGGTAAATTAAGTTGGAGCATTACTGAAGATGAGTGCACTAGCAGTACCTGACGATGGGAGTCTGGAATTCACCGTATCGTGCGTCTCCTCTCTCTCCATATGGCATCTATATACAGACATGGTAAAGTGGGAGATATCGTAAGAGATCTACATTTGTTCACATGCATATGGAAGAACAAACAAGATACACAGTGTACTACGGCTTAACACGAACGCAGGTGATAAAAAAAATGATGTCAGAGAAACTTTGATCATGTAGATTTTTCATATTATAAAACAGTAGGATGATCCTTGTCAGAAGAACTACTTAGATGACGATGCCTTCTTTTTTTGGGTGAAAGCGGTACAATGGTGTCGATGATCAAGGAGAAAATAAGTATAAAAATTAATAATGAGTGAAGAAGAAAAAGATAAAAGGTAGAGCTAGCACCTTGAAATATACATGAAACAAAGCTCAAACCAATTCAAGAATAACTGTTCATTTTGTTTGAGCAAAGCACAAGCTTAAGTTCTCACTTTGTTGCACTGCTTGAAAGTAAAATTCAGCATAGTAATTTCTACTGGTTCCACTGCACGTGGCACCTAACTATATTCACATGAACGACGACTAGATGATCAAAGAAAATTCCATGTAACAAGTTTGCATAGACCAATTAATATCTTCCCAAAACAAGACAAAGGGGAAAAGATGTCACCGTACCACAAAATTTGGATGGGCGGGGAATGCCGATGAGACGGCAGTAGCATGAAATGGGGACGATGGGGACGATGACAGCGAGGACGTTGAAGCCCGCGTATCCTCCTGCTCGATTGATAGATCCATTCCAAAAGGCATAATAAATCAGAAACGCCCAATAGCACAGAAATCGCATGCAAAACCACACATATGCATATATATATGCAACATCAACTTTGCAAGATGTGTCTTCACTCACCAAATTGAGGCTGGCCGTTCTATGGATCACGCTAGGTGGCTGACCTCCGGGAGGATGGAAGTACTCAGCCATTTCGCTCTGTAACCTAATCTTCTCCAGCTGCGCCACGCCGAGCCCCCGCTGCGGCTGCTTTGGCTTGTCGGTACCGCTGCCACCGCTCCCTCCGCCGCCTCTCTTGCCCCTCCTGGAGCCGGAAGATCTGCCCCAGCCCATGCTATCTCCAAAGTTGCTCCCACTCATTCCTGGAAGGACGACCTAGAAGGAAGACTTGGAAGAACAAGAGGAACAAGCTAGCTAGCTTGGAGAGAGAGAGAGAGAGAAAGAGAGAGTTTATTGATGATGCGCACAGGCCTCTTTTAAAATGAAAGGGAGAGATCTCCTTGCAGACCAATATATCCCCACTCTGTATTATAAGGGAGACTTGCTCTCCCAAGCTTTTCTTGCCGCAAGTTTAATAATACATGCATCTAGTATTCTAGGTGGCATGACCATCTTTTGTTTACAACTAACACCATGTGCTACACAACTCTGCTTGAAATAAAATTCTGAAAATTAAATTAGAAAGGGGCAATGCATTTTAATTAGACAGGTGGTGATCTCCTCGGATCTTTGCAATCGAATGCTATGCCTCTTTGGTTTTACTTAGGAAAGTAATAACTTACGTGTAGATACTCCTTTTTAAGACACTATTCAATACTACCCCACCCGGCCGTATATGTTCCAAGGAAATGAACAAAAATAGTGTCGATGTTTACTCCTTTGACCCTCGATATCATTTGGCGTGGGCGAGATTTTACCAATTATCTTCTACTATAGTCTATAGGAAGAGTTGATATTAAATCAGTAGCAGCAAAACAAAATAAAGTCGAATCTACATGGAGTTTTTTTTTTTTTTGAAAGGAGGCAAAAGCTTTGCCTTTATATTGATATAGAAGGAGCAAACATGAAGGACGGGGACTAAAAAGAAAAAAAGATACAACTCGAGTAGACGGTCACGTTGCCCTAGCAACCAAAGCCGACACTACTACGGCGAAGGCAACCTCGCGCAAGACGGAGCCCGGAGCCGCCGCTCTCACATCCACGCCGGCCCCGAGGCCGCGCCCCTAACCTAGCCGTCAACCATGTCGCCCAAGCAAACAAAGCTGACACTACACATGGAGGAGGCAAGCTCAACGCAAGAAAAACCCGGAGCCACCGCTCCGACATCCACGGCGGCCCCAAGGCCGCACCCCCAACTAGCCGACGAACAAGTTGCCCTAGCAAACAAAGGCAACATTAAAACACGGCGGAGTCAAACCTCGACGCAAGTCATCCGGAGCTGCCGCTTCGACATCCACGTCGGCCCCAGGGCCGCGCACCATCTAGCCGATGACGAAGAGTCGCCGCCGCCAACCATCAACACCCCACAGCTCTCCCAGGCCGGTGGAACATCCAAGGCGAGGCCCCAAGAGGCAAGCAACGTGGAGCTCCGCACTCGCTCGATCCCACAAGGGATCTAAGGTTTCTCCCGGAGGACCCAACGCGGAGAAGCGAGAGCACCACCTCGACGACGCCTTCAAAAAGTACACGGCACCCGGAGGCGTCGCTGTTGTCGGTCCCTGTCGACCACCCGGGTGAAGAGAATATGACCGAAAGGCAATAATAAAGTGGTTATTATATTATTCCTTGTTTATGATGAATGTTTATTTCTCATGTTAGAATTGTATTAACCGGAAACGTTGATACATGTGTGTTTAATAAACAAACAATGGTTCCTAGTAAAGGCTCTCTTTTAACTGGATCGTTGATTAACAGAGGATCAAGGTTTCCTGATCATGAACATTGGATGTTGTTAATAACGGGGTCATGTCATTAGGAGAATGATGTGATAAACATAGAGCCAAATTAAGTATAACAATATGATCAAGTCATTTAGTTTATATTGTTATATCTTGCATATGAATTAACCTTATTCCTTAGATCATGAAATCATGTCGATCATTAATACCGGAAGGGTTCTTTCATGTCATCAAACGTCACACCGTAATAGTGAAGGGTTCGTTGCATAAAATTTCTATAGGAGGGGGAGGCAGCCACGAATTTTAGGTGCCTCCACCTCTCCCCTCATCATGTGGGTGGAGTCTCCACTCAACCTACTCATTCTCTCATCAATTTCCACTCAAAATTCCAAGGGTTTTCTTTAATAAATAAATAAAACAATTTCATTTATTTATTTTAATATTTGTTAATCCTATTAACAAATATTAACACTTACCCCCTTGAACTATTTATTAATAAAACATTAACATATACCACCTTGAACTATTTCAATATTCCCCGAAACAATTTCGGTGCTGTCTAAACTTTTCTCCGGTATTCTGTATCCTCTCAAATGCGTCATCGAACCTTAAGTGTGTCACCCTATGGTTCGCGAATATATTCAACGATGACTCTCGTGATCGTGTGAACCATCAACGTCGTAACTATTCCCTTTGTCTCACGATATTTTACTTGTCCGAGATCCGATTATTGGTATCAAACATACCTAGGTCGATCTCGTTACCGATAAGTACTCTTTTACTCGTTCCGTGATATGACATCCTTGTGACCTAGTCACGTGCTTGCAAGCGGTTGAAGGGAATATGCCCGAGAGGCAATAATAAAATGGTTATTATCTTATTCCTTGTTTATGATGAATGTTTATTTCTCATGCTAGAATTGTATTAACCGGAAACGTTGATACATGTGTGCTTAATAAACAAACAATGGTTCCTAGTAAAGCCTCTCTTTTAACTAGCTCGTTGATTAATAGATGATCAAGGTTTCCTGATCATGAACATTGGATGTTATTAATAACGGGGTCATGTCATTAGAAGAATGATGTGATGAACATATACCCAAAGATAATATAGCAATGCGATCAAGTCATTTAGTTTACATTGTTATATCAAACATACGAAGTAACTTATTCCTTAGACCATGAGATCATGTCAATCACTGATACCGGAAGAGTGCTTTGATGGCATCAAACGTCACACCGTAACAGGGTGACTATAAAGGTGTCATTGAGTATTCGGAAAGTATTAGTTGAGGATCATGGATCAAGAGTGGGATTTGTCCATCCAAATGACGGAGAGATATACTCTGGGCCCTCTCGGTGATATCACATCGAAACCGCTTGCAAGCACGTGATATGATCACAAGGATGTTATATCACGGGAACGAGAAAAGAGTACTTGTCGGTAACGAGATTGAACAAGGTATGGTTGATACCAATGATCGAATCTCGGACAAGTAAAATATCGCGAGACAAAGGGAATAGTTCACGGCGTTGTTGGTTCACACGATCACGAGAGTCATCGTTGAATATATAGGAGTCATCACGGATCTCCAGATCCCGCTGTTGATTATTGATCGGAGAGGAGTCTCGATCATGTCTATCTTATTCGCGAACCGTAGGGTGACACACTTAAGGTTCGATGACGCGTTTGAGAGGATACGGAATATTGGAGAAAAGTTTGGACAGCACCGAAATTGTTTCGGGGAATATTGAAATAGTCACCGAAATTGTTTCGAGTAATTTTGAAATAGTTCAAGGGGATTCTTATCAAATGGTTGTTAATAGATTTAACAACTAACTCAAGGGGTTATATGTTAATGTTTGTTAATGGAATTAACAAATATTAAAATAAAGAAATAAAATTGTTTTATTTATTTATTAAAGAAAACCCTTGGGATTTTGAGTGGGAATTCATGGAAGAATGAGTGGGTTGAGTGGAGACTCCACTCACATGATGAGGGAGAGGTGGAGGCAGCCAAAAATTCGTGGCTGCCATCCCCTCCTATAAAAGGAGGGGTGAGAGCTCTGTCGTGGGATAATCACGGCAGATGTTACCGGGGGTAACTGATCTAGGGGCAAGTCGACACAGGTATTTGGGAGAGGGTTTAGCTCGAAGGAAGACATGGCGAAAAGCAATCTAAGAGCCGGAAAACAACTCGCCGGATCTCGATATGATTATACTGGATACTCGATAATAGGTGTTACAGTTATGACTTGAATCTCTCTCAGGCGAAGCCTAGGGGTTGGTTTATATAGTACTCATACCCCCTTTGGCTTGCCATACAAAGCGCTCCTTGAGTCCTACTCGAATTCTACATACGTATCCTAGCTTTCCTTATCGTAACCCACAATCCGGGTTACGATCCTTACAAGCCCTGGGCCTTCCAGAAGCTTCTGCGTCTTTAGCCGGATTTGGTCCATATGCCGTTTGGGCCGGATTACACCTGGGGTTGGCATACCGGGTTACTATCCCCTCATCAGTAGTCCCCAGAATAGCTTGGGCTTCCAAGATTTACTCTTCGAAGCGCTGGCTATTCCCTACAGAAATATTAGATGCAAACACATGAGGATTAAGACGCAGCGCGTCTATGAATAGCCGCGACTGGCGCCAAGGAAGCCAGGCGAAAACCCGGCTCTTCTTTTTAGGTTCTTCCTTAATCTCTCAAACTTAAATCTCAATAGGAAACTCCATGATTCCACATCCTTCTTGATAACTACCGCTGATACAGGGAAGGCAATTTTCCCTTCCTTTTTCTCTGGATCATATTGGCCTGCGCATAAAATGTGCCTTTCAAATTTCGAAATCACCAAATACTCCGTATTCCCCGGGTCTCGACCGTTAGGCCAAGCCTTTCCACCCGGACGGTTATAAATAAAGACCAATGAGCAAATCCAACTCTTAACGGCTCATTTCCCCCATTCCACTTCTTCCCAAGCTCGAGCTCGCAGAGTGCCACCACGGGAACCCCACGCATCTCGCCGGAGCCCATCCGACTTCGTTTGCGCTCCGCCACCGCACGAACCGCTCCAGCTCCCGAATCCGCCGTCAAGCCTCCGATTCGCCGGCCAACGGTCGCGAAAGGGCACGAATCTTGCGCTATCTGTCTCCGCAAGGCCTTACTCCAATCCTCTTCGGTAAGTTCCTTACATCCTCCAGCTTATTCCCGCAGTTTCTTAGTTCTTCCTCAGATTGGATCTGAATCGAGCGGTCCGCGATTTCTCGGGCTGCGCCAGATTAACTCACCGGTTTCCACTATAACCACTCCCATAGATAGGATTTATAGCTTGTATTGCTCCCCTAACTCCGGTAATCACTAATTTGGTCACAAATTTAGAAATAAGATCCCCAGTTTAGGCTCGGGCCATCTAGAGTTTCCGCCTTTGTTCTCCCTCCTCAGAAAATCTTACTTCTCCGGCTCATTCGCAGATAGTATGCGTATAAGTATCCCCCTAGCTTCTCCAAACATTTGCTTTTGCGGAAAGCTCTTTGGGTTTTGTAGAGTCACTTGACACCCGGACAAACCATACTTGACCCGGCGAGGCAATAACCGGATTATGTTTAAATTGCCGATAGCTGCTTACCTGCTAACTTCCAAGTTTTTGTTTCTTACGTCCTTTTCTTCAATGTTTTACCAGGTCAATCCCATGGCACCCAAGAGGCAGGGGAAACAGCCGGCTAAGGCTAAATCCACAAACGCCATTTCAGCCAACTGGGGGAAGTCCTCCGTCACCAAGACCAAACTGGAGGAATTGGTAGAGCTTGGAATCCTACCTCCACAGGAATCCATCCGCTGGAGAGCACCTGGCAACGAAACCCGGCCTTCTCCAGCCACGGATGAGGTAATATGCTTCGTTGAACACGTGACCCGGGGCTTCAGGCCTCCGGGTCACCCCTTCTTCCGTGACGTCTTAGACCACTACAAACTCCGTATCTTTGATATAGGCCCGAACTCCATTTTAAACATCTCCCATTTTATCGTTCTTTCCGAGTCTTACTTGTGCACTCCGCCAAGCCTGGCTCTTTTTGTTGAACTTTTCCAGTGCAAGCCGTGTCGCGAAAGCGGCGACGGCGCACTTCTTACTTGCGGCGGGGTTTCTATCCAGCGCCGCAAGAACTCCCTCATGCCCCCCATTTCTCTCAATTCTCACGTAAAGCACTGGCAGCTTTCTTACTTCTACTGCCAAGATACCTCTCCACCCGGCGAAAAGAAGTTGCCGGGTTACTCGGAGGGTCAACTTGACATCTCCGAGTCTTTCAACGCCTTCGCCTGTGACTCGGACAGGGAGGCGATTTTGCCTTCGTTAGCTAGGATCTCCATCTTGTCCGCCCGAGGCCTCGTCGGGCTAAACCTGGTGAAGGCCTGGGTTAGCTTCCGCATTCAGCCGAACTCCATTCGTGAGAAGCCGATGTGTGAATACTCGGGTCAAACCACGGACCCCATCCGATACTCCCCTAACACCCTTGCTCCTAGCGATATGAACAAGATGATCAAAGGTTTTTTAACGGAGAAGCTCGAGGTGATCCGGGGCATAGCCGGATTAGAACCTTTCACCCTCGAGAATCCAGCCCCCGCAGTGAGTCTTTCTATCTTTCGATTTTGACTTCCAGCAGCTTACTCTTATTTGCTTCTCTTGGCTCGATATTAATCACTATCCTGGCGTCTTCTCCTCAGGCCGATGATGACTTTTGGAAGGTCGACACCTCTCCTAGTTCCGAAGATATGGAGGAGGAAGATGATGCCGCCAACTCGGATGAAGGTGCATATTCAATCCCTTACACGTATTAAATCCCACCTTTTCTTCTTCCTTATGCCATAACTCGGATACTTTTCAGAACGAGAAGGCCAAAACGAAGAAGAAGAAGACAGCAGGGACAAGTCCGCCAGCGAGGAGGAAGAGCCGGAACCGACCCCCAAAGCCGGAACAAAGAGGAAATCTCGAAGGATAGCCCTCCAGGTTTTTATTTCATCTCCCTACTCCTTGTTTTTTTTTGTTCCCATAACCTTACTCCGGGGCTAACCCCGTTTTCTCCCCCTTTGATCATAACTGAAGGAGCCACCCACGACTAGGCGCCGCATAACCCGGAACCATCCGGGTAGCGAGACCCTTAACCCGGTCGCTTCGCCGCCCCCGGTTCAACACCCTGGTACTCATCGTAAACACAATTTCTTTCCGGGTTAACCTTTGCAACGTAACCCCAAACCTTTCCTGCCTTTTTTCAGTCTCTTCCGGGTCTAGCGGCGGCTCCCCCTCGGACTTCCCGGTGAACACCGGGTAAACTTCTTTCCTTGTCATTATGCCAAACTTTTACCACTTTTTTCACAACCAAAGACTAACTGCATCCTTGCACCTTCTGCAGAGCCACAGTTGTCATTAGCGACGATGAGGGCACGGAAACTGAGGTCCGAGTCGAGAATAGGCCGGCTAGCGACGCTGGTGACGAGCAAGCGTCGCCGCCGGAGCTGGCTAAGCATGATGCCGGGTATCCCATTGCTTCGCACGCAGGCGAGGAAGGAACGGGAGCAGCTTCGAGCGCAGGAGGGGGACCAAACTCCGATATTCGGATAACCCGGGTGCCACCTCCTGTTACAAGAAATGCTCCTTTTTCCACTTTTCAGGTACCCGAGCCATCTAACTCGGATAACGCTGACTTTAACCAGCTGATGAGCGCTCTTCTCTCCATGAAAGCTTCAGAAGGGACTGTTTTAGAACGTATAGCTGCAGCACATCAGGTAACTTTCACTTGATACTCCTTATTATACAACTAGTCCCCAAGTTCCGAGTATAATTTTTGCAATTATTCTCGGTACTTCGCATAATATTTTTTCGGTAATCATTTTCTCGGAGGAAATGCTCTCGTGATATCCGGCTTACCGCTTTGCCCGGTCTTTGCAGGCAGAGATTACTCAGTCAGATGAAGCGTTACTTAAGGCTGAGCAGCTCTTACAGGCTGAAGTAGAGCGTAGGGAGACCCTTGAAGCGGAGGTAAAGACTCTGAAAAAAGATGTCTCCACTTACAAGAAGAAGTACAACGCTGCCCAATCTTCGCTGAATAACTTGTCGGCTCAGATCACGGACACTTACCGCATCTTACTGAGTAAGTTTTTATTTGCCGTTTAACTTGCGTATTTCTACCATGCCGTTGTAATAATCAAGATTACTGATATGCCTTTGTGTTGTTCGATTTTAGGTGCCAACCTTGCTACTCCGGAGGAGAATGCCATTACTCAGGCTAAGACTTTGAAGACTGTGCTTCGGACATTTTTTGCCGGCACTAAACTTTTACTTGATGCTATCAAGTGGCCTTCTGAGGTATACCCGGGAGAAGATAATCTTATGCAGGCCTTCTCAACGGTGCCTGGGTGGATTGAGATAATGAAGCGCTCAGCTTGCCGGATTGGAATGACCCGGGCCCTTACACTGGCGAAGGCTTATTTTCCTAAGCTTGACCCGGCCAAGGTAACATCCGGGTTTCCAGAATTCAAAGCTGACGGGTCCAAGTTTGAGCCCAAGGACTTCAAAGATATTCAACGTGCTGTACGCTCCTCAGCCACTACCTTGGCCGACAAAATGGAACTGGACAAAATCATGAGTTCTTATGACGCTGAGGGCAAAGTTATTTTGGTGGATGCACCTCCTCCTTTTGATATGGTGGAAAGATGGTCGACTGACCTGGCCAGGAGGAAAGAAGAGGCCGCAAAGAGAGAAGCAGAGCTAGGCGCAAAGCCGTCCACCTCTACACCGGCCGTGCCTCCGCCTGTCCGTCCAGATGTGAAGAGCCCGAGCAAGACTGCTGACAAGGCCAAGGAGCAAGTCCAAGATCTAGACCCGGAAGATCGCTCTCAGGATGCCGAGTAGGATGCTACTAGTGCTTTTCGTTTTCTTAAGACTGATATGATTTTTGTGGTGCGCCTGTGCGCCACTGATGCTGATACTACGCCTGTACGCTTGTTAATTCATGATAACTCTTTGCCTTCCCTGGCTTTTGATAATCTCGATACTTGTGTTACGCATAAGCTTATTCTCGATACTTTGAACTCTTGCTTTCAATTTCCTTTTGAGACTCGGTTAACCGAGTATCGTAGGTTTTGATAGATGGACTTTTCTTTAAGTCCCCAATACTCGGCAACTAAGGTTTACAGACCTCGGTAGTTAAACAGTTTGTTTCTGTTTCGAAGTCCCCAGTCCCCATGACCCAAAGTACGAGCTATGGGGGCGTGGGCTTTCTCAGATGACATACTGCTGTTTACCAAGCTGAAGACCAATAGCTGTTCTCATAAATACTGAAGTCATGCTTAATATTTGTTGAGTTTCCGGCTATGTTAGCCTTATACTCTGCATGGACTTGTGGTTTAGATGACCCTTTTGATTACCTTGTACTGTAAGCCGGCTTTCGCGTGGATACCATGTCGTTGCATCTATACGAAAAACAAAATCAAGCACGCTCCATTGGGCTGCATAGTTTGATTGTAATCGTAAGTGAACAGATCATGCCACTTTGGTGCGAGTCACATCGAGCTTAAGTAAGAATAATCAAGAAATTTGGCTCCTTCGTCCAGTTATAGGATTGTAGCCGCACCCGTTTCTACGGGTGATCAGCCCCCATAACTCATAGGCATCATGGCCGGGTCTCCGGGTTTGTGATTACTTACTGAAGTAGATCAACCCCCAGAGACCTAAATTCACGCAACGTATTCCGATGATATTGATGTACTGATAATAACAACGTTACTTACTTGTAACTGAAGCAAAAGACCATGATAAGACCCGAAAGCATCTTCTTTTATTGATAAACATTTCTTTTTTGAATCAGCAGGCCGCCTCATTAAAAACCTTCCAGTCCCCTTAGGTACCCTGGTAAGGAAAAGAGCGCGTCTGAAACCTGCCGTCGATTACACTGCTTTAGTTATTCTCGGGAATCGGCCTCACACTGGTGTGACCGATACATATTCTCCATTCGCCAGACCTTTTCATAATGAATATGGGATTTGGTAGCCAATCCGGGTATACCGTCCTTGAAACGTGATCGGCTGCGTGTAGCAGTACTTCTTCTTCTCTGTTAGGGGATTTGGAAAGCTCGCCCCTGATGAAACCTACCATCTTAAGGTCCTTTTCTGCCCTAATGTTTGCCTTGTCCCCTTCAGGAGTTGGCTTTTTTGTCGTCGTCCTCTCTTCTAGGTCCACCTTGGAACGGTAATGTTTGAGCTCTTCCTTCCTGCAAGCTTGCTCGGCCATTGCCGCATCTCCCTCGTCACATTCAGCTGCTATATCTCGATTTCCATATATGGTGATGGTCTTCTTGGGACCCGGGATCTTCAGCTGTAGGTACACATAACACGGCCTTGCCATGAACTTGGCATAAGCCGGCCTTCCAAACAATGCATGATAAGGACTGCGCAACTTTACTACCTCAAAGGTAAGCCACTCGATTCGATAATTGTCCTTTGACTCCCCGAAAGCTACCTCCAATGCCACTTTTCCTTCGGGGCATGCCGAATGACCCGGCACTATCCCGTGAAAAACTGTTGTGCTTTTTTGCAACTGTGATTCCTTTAAGCCCATGCGCAGAAAAGTTTCCCAGTATAGGATATTGATACTACTCCCTCCATCCATCAAGACTTTCTTCAGCTCGTAACCATTGACCTGTGGCGCCACTACCAAAGCCAAGACCCCCGGGTGATCAATCCTATCCGGGTGATCTCTTCTGCTCCATGTTACCTCTTGCTCTGACCACCTCAAATATCTTGGAACAGCGGAGGAGACTGAATTAACTGCTTGTTTCAATATCTTCTTGTCCTTGCTAGAACCTCCAGTAGTGTGCACATGATACTGACCCAGCTGTTTGGGGTTAGCTTGAAAACCTCCTGCTCCATTTTGATTGTTACCTTGATTTCCAGCTGGCGGATTGCCGGCTGGGAGCGGTCCGTTACCCAAGTTTCCACCTAGACCCGGACCTCCTCCTCGGCCTGCGCCTCGCATAGCTCTGTTCACTTCCTCGTTCTTCCACCTTTGTAAGTCGGCACATTGCTCCAATGAATGATTGGCCGGCTTGCCGTTCCTGCTATGCTTCGGGCATGCCATCCTAAATATGTCCCAACTGTTGCCTGGTCTTGGAGGTCCTTGGTAGTGTCCCCCATTGTGATTTCCAGTATTAAAATTTCCTTCGGATCTGGGTCTTGAAGACCCGGCCTCCGTGTTGGCTACAAGCTCGGAACTCCCTTCAAACGGCCGCTTGTTTTGGCTACTTCCATTATTGTTTGGCGCCGACCCATTGCCGGTTTTCCCACTGCTACTTGCGTTTGCTTTTGCTTTCTTGTCATCAACTTCCTCCTCTGTGGTATCCGTTGCAGCGTGTTTGTTGCACGCATCCATTAACTCTCCCATTGTAATCTCCGCTGCATTCCTACTAGACTTCATACGAGTTAGCTTTTGCACTAAAGGAACGTACTTACATGTTTTTGCCATAGCTTGCAGCGCGTCCTTAGGCTGGATATCCGTGGACGAGTGGAGTATCTCCATAACCCGGCGTACCCAGCTGCGTGCGGACTCTCCTTTCTTCTGAACACATCTTTCTAGATCATCAATAGTAAATAACTTCCGGCATGTCCCATGAAAGTGCTTGATAAATGCGGTCTTTAGCTCCTCCCACGATTTGATCGATTTTTCCGGTAGATTGGTGAACCATAACTTTGCTGCTCCCTCTGACATCATTAAGTACATGAACTTGGCTTGAAGATTCTCGGACGCATTGCGAATTGACATTGCCATCTCGTAGCTGCTCAGCCACGTTTCCGGATCCATTGTTGGCTCGTAGTTCACTACTTTCCCCGGTTCTTTGAACTTTTCCGGGTAAGGTTCCGCTCTGATATCGTCCGAGAGGCACTTGGGTCCCGCAAGGGTGGTTGTGGCTGGTCTTACCCGGGAAACACGTGACCCGGCTGGGGGTGCCACGGGGTGCGGCACCACCGGTAACTCGTGCGCTGCAGACCCGGCCCCGGCTCTTCTGGCCCTGGAGCTGTCCACCACTGCCTGTGCTGCTGATACGGCCGGTACCGTCTGGACGCGCGGTGGGGGCGGCATCTGCTGCTGCTCTTCCCTTCGTCGTGCCGCACTTGTTTGGACATTGCCCTGTTGCTGACTGACGTACGGCGTCCCATGCATCCCGCTTCTATGATCCGGATAATTGGCTTGCTGTGCTACCGCAGTGTGTAGCAGATCGATTGCTCGTCGGGTTCCTTCCGCATGAGGCGAGTTTCCCACAGGAATCTGGTTTAACGCGAGTGTTGCTGCATACACGTTGTCCATGGGGTTGTTGTAGTGACCTGCTGGGGTGCGGAATCGCGATGGTGGAGGCGGCATGGTGTTGCCGGCTGTCGCCCCCGTCCGAGGCAAGGGTAATCCGGCTGGCGCGTTTACTGGCTGTACTCCCGTTGCTGGTTGCGGTATGGTCCCTTGGTTCGCCGGTGGGATTGGCTGATCTTGAGGCGTGAACACCAGGGCAGTTGGGTTGATAACCCCGCCCATTGCCGGTAACATAGTTCGATGCCTTTGGTGAATCCTCGTCGTTTCCTCCCGGAGCCGGGTCTCTCGGTCATCCAATTCGCGCTGCCGCGCGGCCATCCCCTGCCTTTCTGCTTCCACTTGCCTTCTCTGCTGCTCCAATGCACGACGAGCTACGTCCAGGTCTCTTACACGTTCTGCTGCGTTTTCCGGGGTAATAACTGTGGCCAAAACTGTGGGGTCCAAAATCAAGTTATTATCAAACAGAGCCGGGTGACGCGGGTTTGAGGGGCCCGCCCCCGGTGTCCGGTTTGCTTGGAACCCGAACATATTTGCGTGTCGCTCCTCGTCCGCTGGGCGACTGGTGACAGACGCCGACTCTCCATCGACTTGGGCCAAGACCGGGTCAACTGGTCCTTGCTGCTGAGCCGCTGCCTGAACCCCCCCAGCTGGTGCCGCGGCCGCGTTTTCTTGATTGAGATTGGTCGCAGGAGCCGCATAAACCGCAACCCGGCGCATGATGCCCGGTGTAGATTCGTACTGTTCTTCCTCGCTGGTTTCCCTTTCATATCGATCCTCCGACAAATCCCGGATAGACTCGGTATCATCCTCCCTCTCTATCTGACCCGTTGTTCCAATCGATTCTTCTTTTTCCGATCGGACATACGCGTCTTCCCCTGACACAGAATCAGATCCGATATTATCACAATTCGAGCTGGAAGTACATACCATACCGATGAAGACGTTGATGCTGCCGACTGTCACGATGGATCCGGTTTCGAGGTGATCCGACTCTGGCCCCCAGCCAGAATCGTCTACCATCTTCTCTCCTTTGCTGTTGACGTAGATTTCTCCGACGATGAGGTTCTTCATGCTCTTCCGAGCTTCTCCCGTGATGTAAACACCTTTGGACGCAGGCCCCACGGTGGGCGCCAACTGTCGTGGGATAATCACGGCAGATGTTACCGGGGGTAACTGATCTAGGGGCAAGTCGACACAGGTATTTGGGAGAGGGTTTAGCTCGAAGGAAGACATGGCGAAAAGCAATCTAAGAGCCGGAAAACAACTCGCCGGATCTCGATATGATTATACTGGATACTCGATAATAGGTGTTACAGTTATGACTTGAATCTCTCTCAGGCGAAGCCTAGGGGTTGGTTTATATAGTACTCATACCCCCTTTGGCTTGCCATACAAAGCGCTCCTTGAGTCCTACTCGAATTCTACATACGTATCCTAGCTTTCCTTATCGTAACCCACAATCCGGGTTACGATCCTTACAAGCCCTGGGCCTTCCAGAAGCTTCTGCGTCTTTAGCCGGATTTGGTCCATATGCCGTTTGGGCCGGATTACACCTGGGGTTGGCATACCGGGTTACTATCCCCTCATCAAGCTCCCTCTCCCACTACACACACTTGTGTCATCTCTTCCTCCCTCCTGCCGCTGCTCCACCACTTGTTCGTGCGCTTGGCGAAGCCCTGAGCAATGTTTTTCTCCACCACACCACGCCGTCGTGCTGCTGGAGTTCCGAGGGATCCTCTACTTCCGCGCCCCGCTGGAACGAGGGAACGGAGGTCGTCATCAACCGTACGTGTGACCGATCACGGATGCACCGCCGGATTGCGGTGCCATCTTCTCGCTATCGGGATCGGTGTGAGTACGACTACGCCAACAACGAGATTTGATCTCGTACCACTTTGAGTCTTCGAGGGTATGTGTTCTCCTTAACCCTCTTGTTGCCCGTTGCACTTCGTCTCCTAGATTAGATCTTGGCCTTTCGGGTATCTCTCGCGTAGGAAATTTTTTGTTTTCTATGCTACGTTCCCCTTCAGTGGTATCAGAGCCGGATCTATGCGTAGATGTTTTGTACGGGTAGAACACATAGGTGTATGTGGGCGTTGATGATCATGTTATTACCTCCTTGACTATTTTATGATCTTAGTGGCATAGTGGGATGAAGCGGCCCGGACTAACCTTACATGTCCACGTACATGAGACTTGTTCCACAACTGACATGCAACTTGTATTGCATAAGTGGCTTGCGGGTGTCTGTTTCTCCTACTATAGTTAAGATCTAATCTATGAAGGGTTGTTAAAAATGTGTTTATCAACGTTGTGGTTGATGTTCGTAGGTATGAACGGTTCTATCCTCGAAAGCCCTAAGCCATGTAAAATATGCAAAAATAAATTAGAAGCGTCTAACTAGTTTTTGCTGGGCATGTGATGTGATATGGTCAATATTACAAATTTGATTATGAGATGATCTATTTTGTAAATTATTGATATACCGTAAGGTATCCATATGGTTGTCTTCTTATTGATGGACAAACAAGTTTGGGGTACCGTGGTACTTGTTACCACGCCGGTGGAATGATTGAGATCATACCATAATGCACATGATGGAGATCAAGTGCAAGAAGGACCATATCATATCACGTTATCCTTTCATGTGATGTCTGTGATGTTGATCCTTTTTATGCATCTTGTTTTTCTTAGATAACGTTGGTAGCATTATAAGATGATCCCTCTCACTTAATATCAAGATAATAATGTGTTCTTCCTTAAGTATGCACCGTTAAGAAAGTTCGTCGTTTCGAGACACCACGTGATGATCGGGTGTGATAGACTCAACGTTCGCATACAACGGGTGTTTTCAAGCCTAGCATGTACAGACATGGCCTTGAAACACACGCAATACTACGGTTCTACTTGGCGAGCCTAGCATGTACAGACATGGCCTCGGAACACGTAACCGAAAGGTAAAGCATGAGTCATATGGATGATATGATGAACATGTCGATGTTCGCCTTTGAAGCTACATCATCTCACGTGATGATCGGTTTTGTTGTAGTGAATTTGGTTCGTGTAATCACTAAAGACGACTAAGAGGGATGTTGTTTTTGAGTGGGAGTTCATGGCTTAATTTGAATTAACTTGAACTTATTTATCATGAACAACAAATCAAAGTGAATTTGCACAACTTGTAGTAGTCATTGGCATCCTCATAACTATCTTACACTTAGATTGTTAATTGAGATATAACTGTTATGATCTGGTAAATACCATTTAAGATTGGTACCGTATTAGTGAAATTTAAAATTGAGTCCTATTGTAAATTTTTGGTATTTCCTACCTAGCTCCATGTGGTTAATGATTGATTAATCTAGAGAGCAAATAATTCCTACTTAGAATCCAGAGTCATGGTTGCTTCCGTATTACTTTATCTTCAAAAGAATGTTTTGTTGATCAAGGTGATTTAGGGACTGAAAAGAGTTGTTTTCAGAAACAATCAAGTGAAAGATATATTGATATCTAGAAACTTATTTGTGGCAACATGACTGAGTATAATTTAGCGTGACAATGTTTGCTTATATTATCTGAATATATGTAATGATTGAAGACGCTAGGCGTTTGAATATTCCAAGAAATTGGATGCTAAAAATTATCCTCTAAATTCCTTCCTTCGAGCTATAATAGCTTAATCATAAAATTGTTATGATGGGATGGATTAGAAGTATGGGTAAAGTAGTTTACCTTACTTGGAAAATGCTAAGAGTGGAATCTAGAAGAATGCTATTAATATGGTGATATTAGTAGAACAATCAAACTCAAAGTATGACTCAATGGGTGATAGTATATGACTAACACGCCAAAGAAAATGAGCTAGTAAGACTAGCATTGTTTGATGTTGAATGATTCTTCTATAAAGGAAAGGGAATATTGAAAATAGAATTACAAATAGATATATGGCAGAAAAGAAGATAACTGGAAAAGTCCAGCTCAGGAGTATATACTTGATATACAAGATATAGATGTATTACTAGTTAACAAAGTATTTTTGGTATTTTGATACCACATTGGTTGGTATGAGTTGTCATACAAAGCAACGCAATGAAAGAAATACAAGGGCCTAAAAGGAACTAGTAATAGATGTGGAATCGATTATGACAAGAACATAAATAAAGTGTTATTGTGTTCATTGTCGTATCGAACCAACCAGTCAAGATTTATTTGAAGAACTTAATAATTTGTTATTTTGTTCTAGTCTTTTGTGAGAACAAATGAGATTGTTCAAACTATGATCATATTCCATAATTGATGGATATGTTAATATAAATCATGTTGGTAAAGTAAACATCTATAAGACTAAATGCTAAACGTTGCAAGACGTTGAAGAGTTTCACTTAAATTGTGACACCACCATTTTAGTTCATATCGGAAAGGAAAACATGAAGGAACTCCATATTGATGGACTTCCGGAGTCATTTTATTGACGCTTGTGAGACCTCTTCCAAAAGATGACTAGAATTCCGTTCTTAGGCCAAAGTAGAATGGACGACTAATTTAGTGGAGATTATACATATTGATGTATATAGTCCATTATGTGTAGTCATGTATGGTGGATTAATTTTTCCTTCATAAAATTCTGTCGATGATTTAAGTAGATATGTGAGTATATCTATTTAAAGGGAACAGAGTTTGACATTTTGAATTGGTTCAAAAGGTTGTTAATATGAAGTTAAAATCAATGTAACAAGATAATCAAGTATTTATGATTGGATCATAAAGGATAAAGTTTGAGTTACAAGTTTAGCAAAACATCTGAGAAGTTGCAAAATTGTTCTACAACTTATACTTCTCGAATACCCCACATTAGATTGGAGTATTCAAAAGACAAAATCAAACCCTGTTTGACATGGTAAGATTAATAAAATTACCATTATATGTTTGTAGTTTATACATTAAGGACAACCGCTTTTACACTGAAAAGAGCACCATCATGATCCGTTGAAATTGACAACATATAAGATATGGTTTGGGTAATGACCTGAATTGTCATTTTTCTTAAGTTTTGGTATGCATAGCATGTGTAAAAATGTTTACAACCAAAATAGGATAAATATATGTTTATAAGGTTATCCCAAATAAAACATTGGGTATTTATCCTATCACCGAACCAAAAGACAAATGTTGTTTGTCAGAAAGGGTTGATTTCTCGAGAAAGTAGTTCTTGCGAAACAAGTGAGTGGGAGCACGGTACAAACTCAACAAGATTACAGAATCTCCGTTATCATGTCAAGAGTAGCGCAGCACTGGAAGTTGTTCCGGGGTTTACTATTTTGACTAAGTAGAAGACACTACAAATGTTGTAGATACTTCAAATGAGTTTGCGAACTGTACCAAAAAAAGTCCAAAAACTTTGTACTTTGAACAACTTGTGGTTTAAGTATAAAGTGTTGTTTTGACAACAAAGGACCTGGACCTTATAAAGGAAGCAAATGATGGGCACTGACTTCGTAAAATTGACTATGAGTCATTATATCCGCCATAGTATCCTTGTATGAATATCAAGTATTGACTTGGTAGTCCTTTCAATAGGAATGATGCCTAACGATAGCAAAAGGGTCTATATAGCGACAAAGACATGGATACTTATCGAAAAGTTGTTTTCGACGAAGTTCAAAGAGTTCACTACTACAAGATTTTGATCTTCCGTAGTGATGCTTAGTCTTTGCAGATAGTTCTAGCAAAGTTACATATTATGATATGGATGTTGAATAACAAAACCAATTCTCCTCTCGAGGAAGTTTGTTCAAGGATGTGTACTTGACACAGTCTGAGAGTTTTGTAAAATTCAAAAGGTTGCTAGAAAGGCATGCGCACTTCAATGGTTGAAGTGAGCATAACGAAGTTGAAATCTTTACCTTAATGAAGTTATCAAAAGAGTTTGATTCCATCATGAATGATAAAGATGCTTGTAGAGTTACAAGAAATTAAGTGGGAGCGTTATGACATATTTCCAATACTTTATGTAGATGACATATGGTTGATTGGAAAATATGTATTTTAAATTAACACGGTTAAGATTTCATATTGATGAAAGGCTTAGAAGATATTGGGCATCGATATCTATAAAAGATGGATTGAAGCGCCTGATATGATTGAAGCCAAATTACATAGATGAAATATTGAAGTAAGTCAATATAAAATTGATAAGAAGGAGTTCTTGTCACATGGAAAATAATTGAGCAAGATTCATGTGTTTTGACACATGATGAGCATCATTGAAATTGAGATTTCTAAGTCATGTTTCCATGCTATGTACACAACCAGATGAGTCCTATGCTATAAAATGTTATAGTAGGATAATTCATATGATGATTAGACAACAGTGGGAGAGATCCTTGTGTCATTTTAGAAATGCTAAGGATATGTTTTCCTATATAGTAATGACAAAATAATAGTTGTAATATGTTACACTAATAGTCTTGTCATTTATTCAAGTAATTTTATCTCAATTAAAATATGTGATGAAGGGTAGCACAATAGGATGGAAGAAAGTTCCATGCTGGATTTGAAAGAGTTTCAAAATTAAAATATTGTGACAGATACTACAACAAAGGCTAAAGTATATCGTTGTGTTGACAACTAATTATAAGCGTATTTTGTGTCAAGGAGTTCTTTATTGAACTTGGTGAATTTCCAAGAATGCTGAAACTATGAAGCTACATTTTCACAATGTTAGTAACATCAGTTTAAGCTGAGGAATTAAGGTATCACCGGAACTTGGTGAGTTTCCAAGAATGCTAACACTATGAAGCTACATTTTCACAATGTTAGTGACATCAGTTTAAGCTAAGGAATTAAGTTTTCACGAATTGACTATATATATACAAAGCCATCTCATTAGAGAATGAGTGATGCGTGTAGACGCAAAGAACATGCAAATACAATAGGACATGAACAGTTCAGATCTTTTTGATGATGTTTACCGCATGCGAAGCATTGTAATAACACTGGTACGCCATATGTGTTAAAGTGCTTACAGACTAGATTATTGACTCTAGTGCAAGTGGGAGACTGAAGGGAATATGCCCGAGAGGCAATAATAAAATGGTTATTATCTTATTCCTTGTTTATGATGAATGTTTATTTCTCATGCTAGAATTGTATTAACCGGAAACGTTGATACATGTGTGCTTAATAAACAAACAATGGTTCCTAGTAAAGCCTCTCTTTTAACTAGCTCGTTGATTAATAGATGATCAAGGTTTCCTGATCATGAACATTGGATGTTATTAATAACGGGGTCATGTCATTAGAAGAATGATGTGATGAACATATACCCAAAGATAATATAGCAATGCGATCAAGTCATTTAGTTTACATTGTTATATCAAACATACGAAGTAACTTATTCCTTAGACCATGAGATCATGTCAATCACTGATACCGGAAGAGTGCTTTGATGGCATCAAACGTCACACCGTAACAGGGTGACTATAAAGGTGTCATTGAGTATTCGGAAAGTATTAGTTGAGGATCATGGATCAAGAGTGGGATTTGTCCATCCAAATGACGGAGAGATATACTCTGGGCCCTCTCGGTGATATCACATCGAAACCGCTTGCAAGCACGTGATATGATCACAAGGATGTTATATCACGGGAACGAGAAAAGAGTACTTGTCGGTAACGAGATTGAACAAGGTATGGTTGATACCAATGATCGAATCTCGGACAAGTAAAATATCGCGAGACAAAGGGAATAGTTCACGGCGTTGTTGGTTCACACGATCACGAGAGTCATCGTTGAATATATAGGAGTCATCACGGATCTCCAGATCCCGCTGTTGATTATTGATCGGAGAGGAGTCTCGATCATGTCTATCTTATTCGCGAACCGTAGGGTGACACACTTAAGGTTCGATGACGCGTTTGAGAGGATACGGAATATTGGAGAAAAGTTTGGACAGCACCGAAATTGTTTCGGGGAATATTGAAATAGTCACCGAAATTGTTTCGAGTAATTTTGAAATAGTTCAAGGGGATTCTTATCAAATGGTTGTTAATAGATTTAACAACTAACTCAAGGGGTTATATGTTAATGTTTGTTAATGGAATTAACAAATATTAAAATAAAGAAATAAAATTGTTTTATTTATTTATTAAAGAAAACCCTTGGGATTTTGAGTGGGAATTCATGGAAGAATGAGTGGGTTGAGTGGAGACTCCACTCACATGATGAGGGAGAGGTGGAGGCAGCCAAAAATTCGTGGCTGCCATCCCCTCCTATAAAAGGAGGGGTGAGAGCTCCCTCTCCCACTACACACACTTGTGTCATCTCTTCCTCCCTCTTCCGCTGCTCCACCACTTGTTCGTGCGCTTGGCGAAGCCCTGAGCAATGTTTTTCTCCACCACACCACGCCGTCGTGCTGCTGGAGTTCCGAGGGATCCTCTACTTCCGCGCCCCGCTGGAACGAGGGAACGGAGGTCGTCATCAACCGTACGTGTGACCGATCACGGATGCACCGCCGGATTGCGGTGCCATCTTCTCGCTATCGGGATCGGTGTGAGTACGACTACGCCAACAACGAGATTTGATCTCGTACCACTTTGAGTCTTCGAGGGTATGTGTTCTCCTTAACCCTCTTGTTGCCCGTTGCACTTCGTCTCCTAGATTAGATCTTGGCCTTTCGGGTATCTCTCGCGTAGGAAATTTTTTGTTTTCTATGCTACGTTCCCCTTCAGCGGTGTCGATGTCATATCACCGAGAGCGCCCAGAGTATATCTCTCCGTCATTTGGATGGACAAATCCCACTCTTGATCCATGAGCCTCAACTAATACTTTCCGAATACCCAACGGCACCTTTATAGTCAGCCTGTTACGGTGTGACGTTTGATGACATCAAAACACCCTTCCGGTATCAGTGATTGACATGATCTCATGGTCTAAGGAATAAGTTACTCCGTACATGTGATATAACAATGTAACTTAATGACTTGATCGCATTGCTATATTCACTTTGGGTATATGTTCATCACATCATTCTTCTAATGACATGACCCTGTTATTAACAACATCCAATGTTCATGATCAGGAAACCTTGATCATCTATTAATCAACGAGCTAGTTAAAAGAGAGGCTTTACTAGGAATCTCTGTTTGTTTATTAAACACACATGTATCAACATTTTCGGTTAATACAATTCTAGCATGAGAAATAAACATTTATCATAAACAAGGAATAAGATAATAACCACTTTATTATTGCCTCTCGGGCATATTCCCTTCAAATAGGGTGACTATGAAGGAGTCGTAGGGTATTCGGAAAGTATTAGTTGAGGCTCATGGATCAAGAGTGGAATTTCTCCACTAAAATGACGAAGAGATATACTCTAGGCCCCCTCGATGATATCACATAGACACCGCTTGCAAGCACGTGACTAGGTCACAAGGATGTCATATCACGGAACAAGTAAAAGAGTACTTATCGGTAACGAGATCGAACAAGGTATGGTTGATACCAATGATCGGATCTCAGACAAGTAAAATATCGCGAGACAAAGGAAATTAGTTACGGCGTTGATGGTTTACACGATCACAAGATTCATCGTTGAATATATAGGAGTCATCACGGATCTCCAGATCTCGCTGTTGATTATTGATCGGAGAGGTGTCTCGATCATGTCTGTATTATTCGCGAACCGCAGGGTGACAAACTTAAGGTTCGATGACGCATTTGAGAGGATACGGAATATCGGAGAATATTTTGGACAACACCGGAATCGTTTCGGGTAAATTGAAATAGTTCAAGGGGTTTTCCATCGAATGGTTGTTAATAGAATTAACAAATGATTCGAGGGGATATGTGCAAATTTTTGTTAAAAGAACTAACAAATATTAATTTAAAGAAATAAAAGTGTTTTATTTATTTAATAAATAAAAACCCGTGGATTTCTAAGTGGAAAATTAGGAGAGAGATGAGTGGGTGTGAGTGGAGCTTCCACTCACATGAAGAGGGGAAGAGGTGGGGGCACCATGTGTTGGCCGCACCCCCCCTTGGGCTGCCTCCCCCTCCCCTATAAAAGGAGGGTGAGAGCTCTCCCTCCTCCACACACTTGTCCCACCTCCTTTATCTCCACCCGCTGCTCCATTCCATGGTCATCCACTTGGTGAAGCTCTGGCCGTGGGATTCTTCACCACACCACGCTGTCGTGCTGCTGGAATTTCGGGGAATCCTCTACTTCCACTGCCCCGCTGGATCGAGGGAACGGAGGTCGTCATCGAGCTGAACGTGTGATCGATCACGGAGGCACCTCCGGTTTGCGGTGCACATCTTCTCGGTCTTGAGATCGATGTGAGTATGACTATGCCAACAACGAGATTCGATCTCGTAACGCTTAGAGTCTTCGAGAGTATGTTTCCTTAAGACTCTTTCTCCATGTTGCTTTCATCTCCTAGATTAGATCTTGTCCCTTCGGGTTTCTCGCGTATTTCTATGCAACGTACCCTTCAGTGGTATCAGAGCCGGATCTATGCATAGATGATTTGTACAGGTAGAACACATAGGTGTATGTGGGCGTTGATGATCATGTTATTTCCTCCTTGAGTATTTTATGATCTTAGTGGCATAGTAGGATGAAGCTTCCATAAACAAACTTTTCGTGTATTTTGTACGCGAGACCTGTCTCACTTGTGGCTGAGGGGGTGTTATGTTTCTCCTACTCCCTCTGATCCCAAATAAGTGTTGGAGGTATAGCTATGCATTTGTACTTGCTTAGTACATTTCTAGCGACACTTAAATAGGATTGGAGGGATTAGTATAGTTAAGATCTAATCTACAAAGGGTTGTTAAAAAAATATTTATCAATGTTGTGGTTCATGTTCATAGTTATGAATGGTTCTATCCTCCAAAGCCCTAAGCCACATAAAATATGCAAAAAATAAATTAGAGAATCTAACTTGTTTTTGCAGGGCATGTGATGTGATATGTTCAATATTATGAATTTGATGTATGAAATGATCTCATTTGTAAATTATTGACATACCAGCAGGAGCCATATGGTTGTCTTATTATTTATGGCCTGCGTGTTGTGTATCATATCCATGTGATATGTTGTAATTTTGACGGAGAATCAAGATGGAGGTGCCAGGGACCTTGGTGCCACGCCGGTGGAATGATGGATATCGTACCATGATGCACAAGATGGATATCAAGTGCAAGAAGGACCATATCATATCACATTATCCATGCATATGATGTTAATCCTTTTATGCATCTTATTTTTCTTAGATCGCGACGGTAGCATTATAAGATGATCCCTCTCACTTAATATCAAGATAATAATGTGTTCTTCCTTAAGATGCACCGTTAAGAAAGTTTGTCGTTTCGAGACACCACGTGATTATCGGGTGTGCAGACTCAATGTTCGCATACAACGGTGTTTTCGAGCCTAGCATGTTGAAAGCGCATGGTTCCCCCATATGTGGTTTTGGTAATTAATGACAATCCTTATGGACTAATGTTTGCATTGAGTTATCTTTGTAGATCTTGTTCATAGGAAATAATGGAGTTCATGTGTTGAACTCTATTAGCTTCCTTGATGGCCATTGTTACATTCAAGGATTTATATGAAGAATGGTCATGGTTTGAGTTGAGCTTATTTCTAGTGTGTCTTGAAGAAAAAGATTAGGTGATCTTTCATTATCATCTTCAAGACATCATATTTAGAAGTGTTAAGCAAAGATACAAGGTTGATCAAGCAAGCGATCAACACACAAAGCTACAAGTTGTACCAAGTGGGATTGTGTATCTCATGGTATGGTAAGCAATTGTCGATATAGCTTTGTGAACTAACCCATGATATGTGTGTGTCGCATCTCTATGTGTGGTTAGGTATCTTTCCATGGGCATGAACCAAAAGGAAGATTTCCTATAGCCCATGGTCTTTGTCGTCGTCAAGCGGTGTTCGTCATCTAGCTTGACGTGGAAGCTCAAGTGAAGCATCTAGAAGATATCCTATGCTTGATGCTTGCCACCCTTTTGGAGATTGTGGCCTTGTGAAGATTTGCCGAAGGGTCTCTCCCATAATGGTGCATGGGGGAGCTAGTCTCTCCCATAATGGTGTATGGGGGAGCAACTTGCAAGTCTTCATCAAGCGGAGTTTGTGCTAGCAAGCGCAATCAAGAAAGAAGATCCAACTTGAGAGAGTCAAGATCGTCATCATATAGCTCAAGTGGAATGCTCAAGGCAAAGGTATAATCTTGATAGGTTTTCTATTTTACCGGTCTCGTGTCTTTGGGAGACCGGGTTATAGGATAGATAGTCGTACTATCAAGAGGGGCTCTCAAGTGAGTAACTCGATCGAATCGTTATGGAGAGCTCAAACCTTTGCATACTTTGCATATCATCTTTCTTGGTTCTTATTTGGCTTTTGTCTCCTTTGGGTTTTAGTGCTTGTCGTGATCTTCATGACAAGCCTTGGTTTCTCGAAAACGGATTTCGTAAGAAAACTTTGTTGCGTTTTCGGTGGTGAAAATATTCCGTTCGTCTTTGAGAATGTTCCCACACCTTCCATGTGTGGTAACTTCTCCATACTTTGAGGTATCAATATTTTCACCTTTTATTTGGATACTCCTTGTTGTTATCTTTCCAATGCATTTGGACTCACCTAATTCGGAATTCATTCGCAAAAGTTATGTGAGTTTTCGTGTTGGAAGTTTTACCGGTTGTTCCTTTTAGAGAGGTTAAACCTTTCTATATTTGGTTTTAGTTTCCATTGTTGGGCAGTGATGTTTCTCTGCATGATCTTGTAGAGTTTTTCATTACGAACTCAACGAGCCAAAGATCATCAAAAACGGAGTCCGGACGCAAAAGTTATGAAGTTTCTAGTTGAGCCATTTTTCGGTACTGACATGAACCGGATTATTGGAAACCGGATTTTTCGGGGCATACCGGATATTCCGGTTTCGACGGATTTCAGACCAGTTTTCGCACTGGAGTGAACCGGATTATTTGATCCGGATTATTCACTTCGGACCGGATATTCCGGTCCCAAAATTCCTGCACAACGGCTAGTTCTTGTGGGGACCTATTTAAGGGGGTTTTCTTCCCCATTGGTCCCCAAGTCTTCCAAGCACGTTTTTCTCCCTCTCCCCCACCATTGTTGACCTTGGAAAGCTTGCCCCTCTCCCAATCCCTCCTATGATTCTTTCATATCTTTGAGGGAGAAGGTAGAGGAGATCTAGATCTACATTTCCACCAATCCATCTTCCTTCTTAGTGAGGGAAACTTAGTAGATCTTGATCTTGGAGTTCTTGGTGTTTCTCCTCCATTGTTCTTCCTCTCTTATTCCCCCATAAGCATTTGTTGCTTTGTTGGAATTTGAGAGTGAAGGATTTGAGCACTTGTGCTCTTGCCATTTGCATCGGTTGCATCGGTTTGCTCTCTCCACGAGGATTCGTGGAAGTTGAAAGTTTGTGAGCTTGTTACTCTTGGGTCTTGGACCCTAGACGACTTGTGGTGTTCTTGGGAGCCTCCAATTGAGTTGTGGATGTGTGCCCCAAGAGTGTGGTGACACCGAGAGCCTCCAATTGAGTTGTGGATACGTGCCTCGGGTTTGAAGGTTGCCAATAGTGGAAGGTGAACTAGGCCTTTGTGGTGGGGTTCATCGGAGAATAGGGTGAGGCCTTTGTGGCGTTGAGTAGGCCTTCGTGGTGAGCTCACACCCCTCCAACGAGACGTACTCCCCTTTGTGGGAGGAACTCGGGAATACATCTTCGTCTCCGTGTGCCTCGGTTATTTCTATACCCGAGCTTTTTTACTTATGCAATTTACATTGTGATAGCCTTTGAGCTTGAAGTTATATATCTTGCTATCACCTTGTTACTTGTCTTGCTTAGCATAAGTTGTTGGTTCATCTAGTTGACCCTAGAATATTTAGGTTGTATGCTTGTTAATTTAAACACCTAGTTTATTTCCGCATTTAGCAAGCATTAACCGGAAAAGTTTTAATCGCCTATTCACCCCCCCCCTCTAGGCGACGTCGTTGTCCGTTCAATTGGTATCAGAGCCTCGTCTCTCTTTATTAGGCTTTACATCCTAGAGAGTACGATGTCGTTTAGAGAAATAGAACATGGTCCCGCTTTTATATTCTATGGTAGAAACTTTGATATTTGGAAAATTCGCATTCTTAAATTTCTTATGGACATGGGTACAAAGTATGTTAAGAGAATTGTAGATATGGATTTTCCTCCTCCAAAGGATTCTCAAGATTTATCTTTAGAGGATAAGGAAAACTCTTATCTCGATACTTTTGTATCTAATGGTCTCTTGTGCTTTTTGAGCGATGTAGTTATTGAATCAATCAAGCCTTTTCGGAACGCTGATGGGCTATGGACAAAACTTCAAGATATATATGATGTGTCCAATATTATTGAGGATGATTGTTCTCCATCCACTTCCGGCCGTGATGAGTTCACATCTTTCTCCACTCCACCAACATGTGATTTGTCACAAGGTAATGATATGGTGAGTGGTGATAGAAATTGCATTGTGGATAGTGAATTTGCTATTGACTATACTTCATCTCTATCCCATTGCAATGATCTATCTTTGGACTTAATATCTTCTAGCACTCAAAATTCCATACATGCTAGTGTTGATAGTCCTTGCATATCATGTAATAGTTGTTTAACTAAATCTCATGATGATATGCTTCCTATGTCTTGTTTTCATGAAAATAATGCTTCCATTTCCTCTAGTACTTGTGTGGCTAACAATGTAGAGAAATCCCATTTTTTTGTGGAACAAGACATGGACCTTAATGGCTCTTCTAGTATATCTTCATCATCGCCATCCATTTCTCATATGTGCCTTATGGCTAGGGATTCAAAGGTATCACCACCTTTGGAACCCACTACATCTTGTGGTGATGAGGATGAGGATATATTTTATGGAGAGTTTGAGGACGAAGACTCTTTAATGGAGAAGGGTGAGTTGGTTCTTCTTGATCTCCCTAAAGGTAGTAAAGCTATCACTCCTTTTAGTGAAATATTGGCTTTTGCTATTTATAGCGCTAAAATCATTGAAAAGAAAGGTGAGATTGAAAGAAGTGATGCCAATGAAAAGTCATCCCTCACTATGTCTCTTGAGGAAGAGTATGAGCTCCGAGTTACTCTTGAGGAGAAACTTGAATCTATTGAGGAGCTCTATAATGAACAAATAGCCTATCTCATTAAAGCACGTGACCATACCCATGCTAAATATAAAGTGCTTAAAAATGAAAAGGTTGAATTTGTTGTTGGCAATGCTAATCTAATTGAAGAAAACTCTAGGTTAAATGATGAGCTTGCCAAGTTATCTTCTTCTATTTCAATTGATGCTTGTGCTACTAACTCCACATCTTGTGAAGCATCAATTTTGAAGGAGAATGTTGAGCTAAGGGCTCAACTTGAGCTAATGACTAGCAAGTATGGGAAATTGGAAGAAAGTCATGAAAAGCTATCTAGCTCTCATGAGGATCTTCTAGAATCCCATACCAAGCTAAAATTAGCTCTTGAGGCTATCACTACAAAGGTAACATCTTGTGAGCCTCATGTGGTTACAAGCACAATATCTTCTAATAATGCTATATTGACTTGTGCTCGTATTAGTAATTCATCCTCCCATAATGTTTCTACATCTTGTGATGAATTGCTTTCCTTGCCTTGTTGCTCTAACAATGAAGCATCTACTTCCTCTAGCTCTTGTGTTGATTCTAACCATGTAGAGGAAATTAAAGAGCTCAAGGCCCAAGTCACTTCTTTGAAGAAAGACTTGGAAAAGTGTCATGAAGGGAGTTCCACACTTGACAAGATGTTGAGAGTGCGAAGACTTCCCAATGACAAGAGTGGACTTGGATTCAACTCCCATCTCAAGAACAAGTCCATTATTGACAAGAAGAAGGGCCAAGAACAAGTCAAAGATCCGGCCAAGATTATTTGCTTCAAGTGCAAGATTGAAGGGCACCATGTTAGATCTTGCCCTTTGAAGAAGAAGCCTCTTAGTGAGAAGCAACTAGGGAAGAGGCTTCTTGTTCAATCTCATGCTCAACCACGAGTTGAACAACGGCCACCTCCTAAGAAGACTCAAGCCAATGCTCCTCTTGTTGAGAAGCCTATTGAGAAGAAAGAAAAGAGTCGATGTTGCTACCTTTGTCGCAAGAAGGGACACTTTGCTTCTTCATGCACTAATGGTACATTATCCAACCCTATCCTTGTTGATGATGTTTATTCTATTAGGAAGGATAATGTGGGCAATGTGTTTGCCAAGTATGTTGGTACTCCAAGTGGTGTCAAGAAAAGAATCATTTGGGTTGCCAAACCTATTGTGACTAACCTCTTAGGACCCAACTTGGTTGGGGACCAACAAGCTCAAACTTGATCAATAGGTGGTGTTGGAGGGCATTGGAGACTTGGCTATTTCATGAAAAATTAAGGGATCTTCATCAATTATATTTCCTCATACCAAGTCACTTGGATTATATATATCTCTTACCCAATGTTCCTCCAAGCGGTAACTTGTATTTAAATCTATATACAATTGAAAGTTGCTTGCTCCCTTGCATATGTTAGTTTTGTTTCTAGCATGTGTTTGTATATGTAGTGCTTCCTACTTACCTATCTTGAGTAATCTAGTTATGATTGTTGGTTTGAACTCCATGTACTTGTGTTCTTTGTGTTGAGCCTTCATTGCTATTGTTTCTTATCTTAGTTGGCTCTTTGGGAGATTAATGGACTATCCCATTTTGGGGGAGTAATATGCTTTGCACTTTACTATCCTAAAATGTGTGTACATGAGGAATACCACTTAGTGTTGATATATCAATATTATCTTGTCTCTATATGGTATGTCTTCCTCATGAGAAATTCAAATTCTAATGTCCATTAACTTTCTCTTGTTGGATTTATTTTTGCCTCTTGTTGATTTCAATGGATTATCACATTATGGGGGAGTAATAAGCTATGTGCATATTACAAGCCTAGAAAATGTGAACATGTGAGGTATTGCCACCTAGAGTTGATATTCTAGTTATCTTGTTCCTAAGTGGCATGTTGCTCAAACAAGTTCCATATTTACTTAAAATATCTTGTGTCTCTCTTCTTTGGTATCTTGTTTATGAGAGTTTCTTAGTGCTTTGAATATTCGATTTTATTTGAAGCCTTCAAGAATCTCTATCTAAGCATGTTTGTTATTCCTATCTTTTGTCACATGCTTATGTTTTGTGAATATGATTGTGAACAATTCTACCACCGAGAAATATCTCCATACATCTCTTGTCTTTGACGAGTGATAATAATTTGTGGTAAGTTTATTGATCATATTTACTTTGGCCTTTTCTCTAAAATTTCCTTGTTTCTTGCCAATGATTTGTTTGGTTCAAACTCATTTGTGTCTTCCTTGCTCTACTCAAAAATTGCTTTATGATTTTTTGAGTTAGGAAAAGCAATGATCCCATACTTGTGTACTTATGGTCAAAGTCATACTTCCTTGGGTTGCACTATTCTTGGGGAAGCTATCCTACATTGAGTAGATCACCGTTCTTTAAATTGGTATTGCATCTAATTGATTTTATTTAAACATTACTAGTGTTTGAATAATATATATGGAGAGTAATGATTCCATTGTGTGCATTTTGTATTCAAATGCAAGATCATAAATAATGCACTATTATTGGAAGAACTATCCTATATGCGTTTGAACACTTGTTGTCTTTAAATTTGTATTTTATCCCAATGACTTGTCTCTTTGGAAGACGAACATTTTTCGTCTTGGTACTTTGTGTGCTATCATGAAAAGTGTAGAGGGTTTGTTTATTCTTTGATGTTTTTTTTGTATCTTCTCTATTTGGTTTCCTCAATCATGTGTTGATTTGGGTCTTGATATATTTTGGACAATTATCTTTCTTTTCACTCTTGTAAGTGGCTTCTTGGTTTGATTAGTTCTTTGTCCAATTTGTATCTTGTTTTGGTTCTTGAAAGTTTTGTGCATGCATATTTACTATGTATATCTTTTGGCATGATTACTTTCGTTGATACAATATATAGGATAAACTCCATCAAATCCTAAATGGCTAAGATGTGCATGAAATTCAAATTCATATTAATATGCACATATTTATTTGGAGTTTGTCCTATGTATTGTAGTTGTTCTAACTACTTTGGACCCAATGAGTTTGGGTACCATTTTGTACTTGAATTTTGTTTTAGGTACAATGGAGATACATTGGTTGCTTGCTCCATTCATAAGGAAGGTGTTCTCACCATGGTATTATAGGAGTCAAGCTTCGATGATTATCAAACTCGCATCCTCTTCATCACCAATGTCGTCTCGGTAACAAGTATCTATCTCATGCATACATTTCTAGATTTCAACCTTGTGTAGGTTGCTTCTTGGCATGATTTCCCTTGTTGCAATTTCATTTGGTTCTTGCAAATGTCTTCTCAAAAGCATCTTTATTGCAACTATGAGTAAGTCGGGATGATTACATACTAAGGGGGTATTTATAATAATTTCCATGATTCACCAATCCCAAGTAGTTTAATCTAGCAACTTCTTCTTGAAGTATCTCATATGCAATATTGATGAATTATAAAAAAAAACCATTTGAATCTTTTGTGATATGCGTTACCTTTCTCGAAGCATTCCAACTATCACTTTTCCCTTGTGATATTTGTGATGCTTTGATGAGTTTTGTGTGTTCATCTATATCCCCTTAAGATTAAACTAAGCTTAGTGCTTTGCTTTCAAGCAAAAATCTTATTGGTATATTAATGAACCTCTCTTGGATATCATGTTCTTCATCTTTTGTACCTATTTTGTGTGTGCATGTTTCTTTGTGGATATATATCTTTGTGATTGTTGTCCACTTAGAAACTTATACACACGATAATAGTTACATCTTTAATTGATATTCTATTTCTTTAGTGACCACTTTTTATTGCTTTATATTCCTTTGTGGTTCCTAAAAGGCACAATCTTTGCTTTTGGTTTGGTATTCCTTTTGCATCTTAATAAGCTTGTGGACCTATGTGTTTTATCATTTGATGGTTTGTGTGTATGGGAAAGACATGATATGCACTATGTGCCTCCTATATTGAAAGACTATGTTGATGATTCTATCATCCTATTAGTCTCCTAAAAATGTTTTTCCTTGTCACACGCATCTATTTCGGTTGAGTAAGTATTTATTTGTCACTTCTTGATCTTCATTGCTCAACTTTTGTTTGTTTGCAAGTTGCTTTGCTTCATCTCCAATCTATTATCTTGCTCTTGTTTGTGTTCAAAATTATCTAGAAGGGAGTGATGATTCCATGTTGTGCACATTATATAGTAATTCAAATCTAACATTGTGCATGTACCTTGGGGAGTTCCCTCTTGATTTTCTAGAACACTTGGTTGATCTTATCAAAATATTTATTTTGGTCAATCGGTTTTTCGGATCCTTTGGTTGGTTGCTTCTTTGTGAAAGTATCCTTCAATTTGATTTTTTCTTGTAAATCTTTGGATCCTCAATATAGGTTGATCTCCCTCCATCTATTCATATATGGAGATATGCACTTGTTTTCACTCATATCATGAGGAATGCATACACTATGGGGGAGCTCTTACTATATTGGCCTTCTAACCTTTTTGCCCATTTCGGCAATGGATGCCAATGGGGGAGAAGTTTAGAGGGTTTAAGGGAATTTGGTTTATGCTTTAGTTTCATTCTTAAGCATTTTCCTTTCCATGCTATTGCATCCTTGCTCTTGTTTAGCATGTTTGCTTTATTCATCATATAAACCCTCGTAAAAAGGGATTGTCATCAATTACCAAAATGGGGGAGATTGAAAGCGCATGGTTCCCCCATATGTGGTTTTGGTAATTAATGACAATCCTTATGGACTAATGTTTGCATTGAGTTATCTTTGTAGATCTTGTTCATAGGAAATAATGGAGTTCATGTGTTGAACTCTATTAGCTTCCTTGATGGCCATTGTTACATTCAAGGATTTATATGAAGAATGGTCATGGTTTGATTTGAGCTTATTGCTAGTGTGTCTTGAAGAAAAGGATTAGGTGATCTTTCATTATCATCTTCAAGACATCATATTTAGAAGTGTTAAGCAAAGATACAAGGTTGATCAAGCAAGCGATCAACACACAAAGCTACAAGTTGTACCAAGTGGGATTGTGTATCTCATGGTATGGTAAGCAATTGTCGATATAGCTTTGTGAACTAACCCATGATATGTGTGTGTCGCATCTCTATGTGTGGTTAGGTATCTTTCCATGGGCATGAACCAAAAGGAAGATTTCCTATAGCCCATGGTCTTTGTCGTCGTCAAGCGGTGTTCGTCATCTAGCTTGACGTGGAAGCTCAAGTGAAGCATCTAGAAGATATCCTATGCTTGATGCTTGCCACCCTTTTGGAGATTGTGGCCTTGTGAAGATTTGCCGAAGGGTCTCTCCCATAATGGTGTATGGGGGAGCTAGTCTCTCCCATAATGGTGTATGGGGGAGCAACTTGCAAGTCTTCATCAAGCGGAGTTTGTGCTAGCAAGCGCAATCAAGAAAGAAGATCCAACTTGAGAGAGTCAAGATCGTCATCATATAGCTCAAGTGGAATGCTCAAGGCAAAGGTATAATCTTGATAGGTTTTCTATTTTACCGGTCTCGTGTCTTTGGGAGACCGGGTTATAGGATAGATAGTCGTACTATCAAGAGGGGCTCTCAAGTGAGTAACTCGATCGAATCGTTATGGAGAGCTCAAACCTTTGCATACTTTGCATATCATCTTTCTTGGTTCTTATTTGGCTTTTGTCTCCTTTGGGTTTTAGTGCTTGTCGTGATCTTCATGACAAGCCTTGGTTTCTCGAAAACGGATTTCGTAAGAAAACTTTGTTGCGTTTTCGGTGGTGAAAATATTCCGTTCGTCTTTGAGAATGTTCCCACACCTTCCATGTGTGGTAACTTCTCCATACTTTGAGGTATCAATATTTTCACCTTTTATTTGTATACTCCTTGTTGTTATCTTTCCAATGCATTTGGACTCACCTAATTCGAAATTCATTCGCAAAAGTTATGTGAGTTTTCGTGTTGGAAGTTTTACCGGTTGTTCCTTTTAGAGAGGTTAAACCTTTCTATATTTGGTTTTAGTTTCCATTGTTGGGCAGTGATGTTTCTCTGCATGATCTTGTAGAGTTTTTCATTACGAACTCAACGAGCCAAAGATCATCAAAAACGGAGTCCGGACGCAAAGGAGTTATGAAGTTTCTAGTTGAGCTATTTTTCGTACTGACATGAACCGGATTATTGGAAACCGGATTTTTCGGGGCATACCGGATATTCCGGTTTCGACGGATTTCAGACCAGTTTTCACACTGGAGTGAACCGGATTATTTGATCCGGATTATTCACTTCGGACCGGATATTCCGGTCCCAAAATTCCTGCACAACGGCTAGTTCTTGTGGGGACCTATTTAAGGGGGCTTTCTTCCCCATTGGTCCCCAAGTCTTCCAAGCACGTTTTTCTCCCTCTCCCCCCCACCATTGTTGACCTTGGAAAGCTTGCCCCTCTCCCAATCCCTCCTATGATTCTTTCATATCTTTGAGGGAGAAGGTAGAGGAGATCTAGATCTACATTTCCACCAATCCATCTTCCTTCTTAGTGAGGGAAACTTAGTAGATCTTGATCTTGGAGTTCTTGGTGTTTCTCCTCCATTGTTCTTCCTCTCTTATTCCCCCATAAGCATTTGTTGCTTTGTTGGAATTTGAGAGTGAAGGATTTGAGCACTTGTGCTCTTGCCATTTGCATCGGTTGCATCGGTTTGCTCTCTCCACGAGGATTCGTGGAAGTTGAAAGTTTGTGAGCTTGTTACTCTTGGGTCTTGGACCCTAGACGACTTGTGGTGTTCTTGGGAGCCTCCAATTGAGTTGTGGATGTGTGCCCCAAGAGTGTGGTGACACCGAGAGCCTCCAATTGAGTTGTGGATGCGTGCCTCGGGTTTGAAGGTTGCCAATAGTGGAAGGTGAACTAGGCCTTTGTGGTGGGGTTCATCGGAGAATAGGGTGAGGCCTTTGTGGCGTTGAGTAGGCCTTCGTGGTGAGCTCACACCCCTCCAACGAGACGTACTCCCCTTTGTGGGAGGAACTCGGGAATACATCTTCGTCTCCGTGTGCCTCGGTTATTTCTATACCCGAGCTTTTTTACTTATGCAATTTACATTGTGATAGCCTTTGAGCTTGAAGTAATATATCTTGCTATCACCTTGTTACTTGTCTTGCTTAGCATAAGTTGTTGGTTCATCTAGTTGACCCTAGAATATTTAGGTTGTATGCTTGTTAATTTAAACACCTAGTTTATTTCCGCATTTAGCAAGCATTAACCGGAAAAGTTTTAATCGCCTATTCACCCCCCCTCTAGGCGACGTCGTTGTCCGTTCACATGTACAGACATGGCCTTGAAACACACGCAATACAATGGTTCTACTTGGAGATCCTAGCATGTACAGACATGGCCTCGAAACACTTAACCGAAAGGTAAATCATGAGTCATATGGATGATATGATGAACATGTTGATGTTCCCCTTTGCAACTACACCGTCTCACGTGATGATCGGTTTCGGTGTAGTGAATTTGGTTCATGTAATCACTAAAATGACTTAGAGGGATATTGTTTTTGATTGGGAGTTCATGGGACAATTTTAGAATTGACTTGAACTTATATTATCATAAAATTAGTCTAAATAGTCTTTGCAAATATGTCGTACATCATGTCACCACCTACCTTCAATTTCAATATGTTCATGGAAAAAGAAAAACTAGCGAACAATGGAAGCAACTTTACCAACTGGGCACTTAACCTGAGGATGATCCTCACCGCTTGCAAGAAGCTCTATGTGCTTGATTCACCGCTAGGTGACCAGCCCACTTATGATGCTTCTGAGTAAGATAAAAATGTTTATCTGACTCAACAAGAAGACCACAGTATAGTTCATTGCGGCATCCTATATGGATTAGAGCCAGAGCTGCAAAAACGTTTCGAGAACAACACTGATTTTTCTACAATGGGAGAAGTGAAATTGATTTTCGATACCCATGCTGCAGCAGAGAGTTATGATGCTTCAGAAAAGTTCTTCAGCTGCATGATGGAAGAGAACTACTCCGTTAGCGAGCACGTACTCAGAATGTCTGTGTACACCGATAAGCTCATAGCTTTGGGAATAACGATCCCCAATGAGCTAGGGATACATCATGTTCTTCAATATCTTCCACCAAGTTAGAAGAACTTTGTGATGAACTTTAATATGCAAGGCATGAAGAAGACACTCCATGAGCTTCTCTTGATGCTTAAAACTGCTGAAGTGGAGATAAAGAAAGAGCATCAAGTGTTGATGATCAATAAGACCACTAGTTTTAAGAAACGCAAGAAAGGAAAGCCAAAGGTCAACTTCAAGAAGGGTGGCAAGTTTGTTGCTGCACCTGAGAAGAAAACCAGGAATGGCCCTAAGCCTAAGATAGTGCTTCTATTGAAAGGACACTGGCCACTGCAAGCGTAACTGCCCCAAATATCTGGCAAATAAGAAGGCCGGCGGAGTGAACAAAGGTATATGTGATATACATGTTATTGATGTGTACCTTACTAGTACTCGCAGTAGTGCATGGGTATTTGATACTGGTTTTGTTGCTCATATATCTAACTCAAAACAGGAATAACATAATAAGCGACCACTAGCAAGGGATGAGGTGACGATGCGCGTCGGCAATGGATCAAGAGTTGATGTGATCGCCGTCAGGACGCTACCTCTTTGTTTACCGTCTGGATTAGTTATGGACCTAAATAATTTTTGTCTGGTGCCTACGTTGAGCATGAATATCATTTCTGGATCTTGCTTAACGCAAAGTGGTTATTCCTTTAAGCCTGAGAATAATGGTTGTTCGATTTGTATGAATAATATGTTTTATGGTCACGCACCTGTGAAGAATGGTTTTTTTATATCTTGATAGTATTGATACACATATTCATAATGTGAATGCCAAAAGAATTAATTTAAATGATGATATTACTATTTACATGTGGCATTGTCGCTTAGGTCATATTGGTGTTAACGCATGAAGAAACTCCATTCTGATGGACTCTTAGAATCACTTGATTATGAATCATTTGAAACCTGTGAACCATGCCTTATGGGTAAGATGACAAGAACACCGTTTTACGGAACTATGGAATGGGCAACAGACTTGCTGGAAATCATACATGCTGATGTGTGTGGACCAATAAGTGTGTCGATGCGCTATGGGTATCGTTATTTCGTCACTTTCACAGAAGATTTTAGTAGATATGGATATATTTACTTAATGAAACACAAATTTGAGACATTTGAAAAGCTCAAAGAATTTCAGTGTGAAGTTGAAAATCATCATAACCAAATTTCTACGATCTGATCGTGGAGGTGAATATTTAAGTTACGAGTTTTGCATGCATATGAAATAATGTGGAATAGTTTCACAACTCACACCTTACGGAACACCACAGTGTAATGGTGTTTCCGAATGTCGTAATCGTACTTTATTGGATATGGTTCGATCTATAATGTCTCCTACAGACTTGCCACTATCGGTTTGGGGTCATGCACTAGAGACCGATGCATTCACTTTAAATAGGGCACCATCTAAATCCGTTAAAACGACACCGTATGAATTATGGTTTGGAAACAAACCTAAGCTGTCATTTCTAAAAGGTTGGAGATGCGTTGTTTATGTGAAGAAGCTTCAACCTGATAAACTCGAACCCAAAGCGAAAAAATGCGTCTTCATAGGATACCCTAAAGAAACAATTGGGTACACCTTCTATCACAAATCCGAAGGCAAGGTTTTCGTTGCTAAGAATGGATCCTTTCTAGAGAAGCAGTTTCTCTCGAAAGGTGTGAATAGTAGGAAGGTAGAACTCGACGAGGTTATTGAACCTTCTCTTCTTGGAATGCTGAGTAGCGCAGCGCCGGAAGTTGTTCCAGTGCCGATTCCGCCAGTTGAAGAGGGATCTAATGATCAAGATCATGAAACCCCAGAAGAGGAAACTACCGTACCTCGCAGGTCAACTAGGGAACGTACAGCTCCCGAACTGTGTGGGGATCCCGTCTTAAATTTCATGGTAGATGGAAGTGATGACCCTGCGACGTATGATGAAGCGATTATGAGCCCAAATTCCAACAAATGCCTAGAAGCCATGAAATCCGTAATAGGATCCATGTATGAAAACCAAGTTTGGACCTTGGTGGACTTGCCGATGACCACAAGGCCGTTCAGAACAAATGCTTATTTTAAAAAAAACTGACGCTGATGGTAATGTGACCATCTATAAAGCTCGAATTGTCGCAAAAGTTTCCGACAAATTCAAGGAGTTGACTATGAAGACTTTCTCACCATTAGCGATGCTAAAGTCAGTTAGGATTATGTTAGCAGTTGCTGCATTTTTCGATTATGAAATCTAACAGATGGATGTCAAAACGATGGTCCTTAATGGTGACATTGAGGAAGAGTCGTAGATGATGCAACCCAAAGGTTTTTTTGATCCTAAGGATGCTGACAAGGTGTGCAAGCTTCAACGTTCCATTTATGGACTAAAGAAAGCATCCCAGAGTTGGAACCTCCGTTTTTATAAGGTGATCAAAGGTTTTGGATTTGTCCAAACATACGAAGAAGCTTGTATCTACAAGAAAGTGAGTGGAGCTCTGTAGCATTTCTAGTACTATATGTGGATGACATATTATTGATTGGAAATGATATAGAACTTTTGAAAAGTGTAAAAGGTTATTTGAACAGTAGTTTTTCGATGAAATAGCTCAGTGGAGCAGCTTATATATTAGGCATCAAAATTTACAGGGATAGATCAAGACGCTTAATTGGACTTTCGCAAAGTACATACCTTGAAAAGATTTTGAAGAAGTTCAGAATGGAAGAAAGTAAGAAGGGGTTCTTACTAATGCTGCAAGGCAAGACGTTGAGTAAGACTCGATGTCTAACTACAGCAGAAGATAGAGAGATAATGAATACAATTCCCTATGCTTCAGCCATAGGTTCTATCATGTATGCTATGCTATCTACAATACCAGATGTGGCACATGCTATTAGTTTGAATAGCAGGTACCAGTCCGACCCAGGTTTGGAACACTGGACGACGGTCAAGAATATCTTTAAGTACTTGAGAAGAACTAAAGATATGTTTCTCGTGTATGGCGGTGAAGAAGAGCTCTCCGCAAGATGTTACGTCGATGCTAGCTTCGAAACTGATCCGGATGACTCTAAGTCACAATCCGGGTACGTATTTGTTATGAATGGAGGAGAAGTAAGCTGGAGGATTTTCAAGCAATCCGTGGTAGCGGGATCATCAACACAAGCGGAATATGTTGCTGCCTCGGGGGCAACACAGGAAGTCGTTTGGATCAAGGAGTTCATATCCGAACTAGGTGTTGTTCCGAGTGTGTTGGATCCAATGGTTATCTATTGTGACAAGAATGTTGCCATAGCCAATGATAAGGAACCAAGGTCTCACAATAATTCCAAGCATATCTCCCCGAGGATGTCAAGGATGGGGATGTGAAGATTTTCAAAGTACACACGGATCTGAATGTGGCAGATCCGCTGACTAAACCTCTCCCAAAGGCAAAACATGATAAACACCAGAACTCCATGGGTGTTAAATTCATTACTATTTAATCTAGATTATTGCCCCTAGTGCAAGTGGGAGACTTAAAGGAATATGCGCGAGAGGCAATAATAAAGTGGTTATTATATTATTCCTTGTTTATGATGAATGTTTATTTCTCATACTAGAATTGCATTAACCGGAAACGTTGATACATGTGTGTTTAATAAACAAACAATGGTTCCTAGTAAAGCCTATCTTTTGACTAGCTCGTTGATTAACATAAGATCAAGGTTTCCTTATCATGAACAGTGGATGTTGTTAACAACGGGGTCATGTCATTAGGAGAATGATGTGATGAACATAAACCCAAATTAGGTATAACAATACGATCAAGTCATTTAGTTTATATTGTTATAACTTGCATACAAAGTAACCTTATTCCTTAGACCAGGAGATCATGCCAATCACTAATACCAGAAGGGTGCTTTGATGTTATCAAACGTCACGCCGTAGCAGGGTGACTCTAAAGGTGTCTTTGGATATTCGTAAGTATTAGTTGAGCTCATGGATAAAGAGTGGGATTTGTCCATCCAAATGACGGATACATATACTCTGGGCCCTATCGGTGATATCACATCGACACCGCTTGCAAGCACGTGACTAGGTCATAGGGATGTCATACCACGGAACGAGTAAAAGAGTACTTCTCGGTAACGAGATCAAACAAGGTATGGTTGATACCAATGATCATATCTCAAACAAGTAAAATATCGTGAGACAAAGGGAATTAGTTACGGCGTTGATGGATCACATGATCACAAGATTCATCATTGAATATATAGGAGTCATCACGGATCCCCAGATCCCAGTGTTGATTATTGATCGGAGAGGTGTCTCGATCATCTCTGTATTATTCGCGAACCGTAGGGGGACACACTTAAGGTTCGATGACGCATTTGAGAGGATACGGAAGATCGGAGAATAATGCTTATTTTAAAAAAAACTGACGCTGATGGTAATGTGACCATCTATAAAGCTCGAATTGTCGCAAAAGTTTCCGACAAATTCAAGGAGTTGACTATGAAGACTTTCTCACCATTAGCGATGCTAAAGTCAGTTAGGATTATGTTAGCAGTTGCTGCATTTTTCGATTATGAAATCTAACAGATGGATGTCAAAACGATGGTCCTTAATGGTGACATTGAGGAAGAGTCGTAGATGATGCAACCCAAAGGTTTTTTTGATCCTAAGGATGCTGACAAGGTGTGCAAGCTTCAACGTTCCATTTATGGACTAAAGAAAGCATCCCAGAGTTGGAACCTCCGTTTTTATAAGGTGATCAAAGGTTTTGGATTTGTCCAAACATACGAAGAAGCTTGTATCTACAAGAAAGTGAGTGGAGCTCTGTAGCATTTCTAGTACTATATGTGGATGACATATTATTGATTGGAAATGATATAGAACTTTTGAAAAGTGTAAAAGGTTATTTGAACAGTAGTTTTTCGATGAAATAGCTCAGTGGAGCAGCTTATATATTAGGCATCAAAATTTACAGGGATAGATCAAGACGCTTAATTGGACTTTCGCAAAGTACATACCTTGAAAAGATTTTGAAGAAGTTCAGAATGGAAGAAAGTAAGAAGGGGTTCTTACTAATGCTGCAAGGCAAGACGTTGAGTAAGACTCGATGTCTAACTACAGCAGAAGATAGAGAGATAATGAATACAATTCCCTATGCTTCAGCCATAGGTTCTATCATGTATGCTATGCTATCTACAATACCAGATGTGGCACATGCTATTAGTTTGAATAGCAGGTACCAGTCCGACCCAGGTTTGGAACACTGGACGACGGTCAAGAATATCTTTAAGTACTTGAGAAGAACTAAAGATATGTTTCTCGTGTATGGCGGTGAAGAAGAGCTCTCCGCAAGATGTTACGTCGATGCTAGCTTCGAAACTGATCCGGATGACTCTAAGTCACAATCCGGGTACGTATTTGTTATGAATGGAGGAGAAGTAAGCTGGAGGATTTTCAAGCAATCCGTGGTAGCGGGATCATCAACACAAGCGGAATATGTTGCTGCCTCGGGGGCAACACAGGAAGTCGTTTGGATCAAGGAGTTCATATCCGAACTAGGTGTTGTTCCGAGTGTGTTGGATCCAATGGTTATCTATTGTGACAAGAATGTTGCCATAGCCAATGATAAGGAACCAAGGTCTCACAATAATTCCAAGCATATCTCCCCGAGGATGTCAAGGATGGGGATGTGAAGATTTTCAAAGTACACACGGATCTGAATGTGGCAGATCCGCTGACTAAACCTCTCCCAAAGGCAAAACATGATAAACACCAGAACTCCATGGGTGTTAAATTCATTACTATTTAATCTAGATTATTGCCCCTAGTGCAAGTGGGAGACTTAAAGGAATATGCGCGAGAGGCAATAATAAAGTGGTTATTATATTATTCCTTGTTTATGATGAATGTTTATTTCTCATACTAGAATTGCATTAACCGGAAACGTTGATACATGTGTGTTTAATAAACAAACAATGGTTCCTAGTAAAGCCTATCTTTTGACTAGCTCGTTGATTAACATAAGATCAAGGTTTCCTTATCATGAACAGTGGATGTTGTTAATAACGGGGTCATGTCATTAGGAGAATGATGTGATGAACATAAACCCAAATTAGGTATAACAATACGATCAAGTCATTTAGTTTATATTGTTATAACTTGCATACAAAGTAACCTTATTCCTTAGACCAGGAGATCATGCCAATCACTAATACCAGAAGGGTGCTTTGATGTTATCAAACGTCACGCCGTAGCAGGGTGACTCTAAAGGTGTCTTTGGATATTCGTAAGTATTAGTTGAGCTCATGGATAAAGAGTGGGATTTGTCCATCCAAATGACGGATACATATACTCTGGGCCCTATCGGTGATATCACATCGACACCGCTTGCAAGCACGTGACTAGGTCATAGGGATGTCATACCACGGAACGAGTAAAAGAGTACTTCTCGGTAACGAGATCAAACAAGGTATGGTTGATACCAATGATCATATCTCAAACAAGTAAAATATCGTGAGACAAAGGGAATTAGTTACGGCGTTGATGGATCACATGATCACAAGATTCATCATTGAATATATAGGAGTCATCACGGATCCCCAGATCCCAGTGTTGATTATTGATCGGAGAGGTGTCTCGATCATCTCTGTATTATTCGCGAACCGTAGGGGGACACACTTAAGGTTCGATGACGCATTTGAGAGGATACGGAAGATCGGAGAATATTTTGGACAACGCCGGAATTGTTTCAGGTAAATTAGAAATAGTTCAAAGGGTTTTTCATCGAATGATTGTTAATAAAATTAACAATTGATTCGAGGGGTTATGTGAAAATGTTTGTTAATAGAATTAACAAATATTAATTTAAAGAAGTAAAAGTGTTTAATTATTTAATGAATAAAAACCCTTGGATTTTCTAAGTGGAAAATTAAGAGAGATGAGTGGGTGTGAGTGGAGCTTCCACTCACATGAAGAGGGGAAGAGGTGGGGGCACCATGTTTTGGCCGAACCCCCCCGGGGGCTGCCTCTCCCTACCCTATAAAAGGAAGGTGAGAGCTCTCCCTCCTCCACACACTTGTCCCACCTTCATTCTCTCAAGCCAATGCTCCATTCCATGGTCATCCGCTTGGCGAAGCTCTGACCGTGGGATTTTTCACCACACCACGTCGTTGTGGTGCTGGAGTTCTGAGGGATCCTCTACTTCTGCTGGATCGAGGGAACGAAGGTCGTCATCGAGCTGAACGTGTGACCGATCATGGAGGCACCACCATATTGCGGTGCACATCTTCTCGGTCTTGACATCGACGTGAGTACGACTACGCCGGATTGTGGTGCACATCTTTGATCTCGTGATGCTTAGAGTCTTCGTGGGTATGTTTTCCTTAGACTCTTTCTCCATGTTGCTTTCATCTCCTAGATTAGATCTTGGCCCTTCGGGTTTATCTCGCTTAGGAATTTTTTTTTCTATGCAATGTACCCTTCACCGGGCAAGGCTTTTGGCCGGCGATGTGCGGCAAACCCCAAAAGCCGCCCCACGAGGACCGACCCGACCACCAACACCATATGCCACAACAGTCGTGACACTTCCCGCCACGGCAAACGCCATGCCGACCCGCGACCGAGCCGCCGCTCCATGGCCGCCACCCCATCTTCCTCCTCCCCAACCAGAACCACCCACACCACCTCCCACCAAAGTAGGGGCCCGGATAGCGTTGAACCTCCGGCTAAAACACCGCACCGCGCGGAGACACTGGTCGGAGGGGACGGCGGCTCCCTGCACCATGCCGGCAGGAGCTCCAAACAACCACCTTCATGCCGACGCAGCCCGTGCCCAGCGCCGGGGACGCTCCGCCACAGCCCCGCCAGAGCACCTCCATGACGAACCCTCGCTGGACCTCCCCACTATCGAACCCCCGCAGCCGAGCAGCCACGCACCTGCTCGTGTCGTCGCGACACCGTTGTCGACCTGTCATCCACTTGGCCAGGTCAACAGCTGGCCACCCATCAGATCCGGGGGCAAGGGCCCCGAACCACCACCCCGTAGCCTGGTACGTTCCCGGAGCCGCCGCTCCCGCGTTCCTGCGCTGGCGAGCCGCCATGGCTATCCCAGTCGGCCCCAACGCTTGCCCGCGCCCAACGAGGGAAACACCCATGGCGCCAATTGTTTGGCAGCGGGGAGGCCGCCGCCGCCACGGCGCGGAGGCCGGCGGCAGCGACAGTGACAAGAAACACAGTGGGCGGGACGGTTGGCAGCGGCGTGGTCGCCATCGGTGCCGCATGGGTGCGACACAAGGGGGAGATGGAGAGGGTCCGGCCGAGAACTGCAGGGGGGTGGGGGTGGAGAGGGGTCCTCTCGGCGGAGTAGAGAGGTGGCCGGAGGTGGGGAGGGGGCTGGGCGAGCGAACGGGAAGCTTGGCAGTGGCGGCGGTGCGGGCGAGGAACCCTAGTTCCGCGAGAGCCGTAGTGTGTTCATCTCGCAACACGATTTGGAGGACCGTGGGGAGCTAAGAGGGTGCAAGTTTTCTATGGGGCTGATACGTCATAAACGTATCCTTAATTTCTGATGTTCCATGTTGTTTTCATACCATATGCTACATGTTTTCCTTACACTTTATGTCATTTTATCGATTTCCCGGGAATAACCTATTGACAAGATGCCACAAAGCCAGTTATTGTTTTCTGCTGTTTTTAGTTTCAGAACAGTTGTTCTGCAAATATTCTCGGAATTGGACGATTTAAAAGCCAGAAGGCTTAGAAGTCCCGGAGGGCCAACGAAGTCCAAAGGAGACCCGAAGGGCGCCCAGAGCCCCCACACCATGCATGGGTGCAGGTGGGCCCCTGGCCGCGCCTGGGGGTGGTGTGGGCCCCTCGGGTGCCCACCGCCATCACCATTTCGCCTATATATGACCCCCGATGCATAAACCCTAAAAAAATCAGCCTTTTTCCACGAAAAGTTCCGTAGCTCCGTCGCCGCCGCCGACAAGTTTCAAGGGATAGAAATCTTTGTTCCATCACCCTGCCGGGACGGGGAAGTGCCCCCGGAGCCATGTCCATCTACTCCACCGACATCTTCATCAGCGTTGTTGTCTCCTATGATGAGGAGGGAGTAGTTCTCCCCCAGGGCGGAGGGCTCTATCGATAGCTATGTGTCTCATATCTCTATCCCATGGTGTGATATTTATGTGATCATGAGCTTTGTAACCTAGTTGAATAAGTAGATGTTACTCTTCATCAGTTATGCTACTCGAGTGGTTTTGTTATAAGATCTCTGTAAACACTTTGATCACGGTGTAAAGGTGACAGTGTGTGCAACGTGTGGTTTAGCATGATATTTATATCTTGTGTTGGATGACCGTATGAAATTGTGGTGTTTGTCTAGTACCTTCTAGGGTGCTCAAGTTGACAGTGTGGGGTTAACTAGACATGGGAATGCGACTTTAAGGTGTGCTTTGTAGCCCTGTGCAATGAATTGGTGTTTGTTAGCCGACCGGAGAGTGGTTCGGAGTAGCATAGTGAAGAGAGATATTTATGCATTCAATTATGTTATCATTGTTGAGAGTGTTCACTAGTGAAAGTAGTATCCCTAGGCCTTGTTTCCAAGCATTGAAACACCATTTACAATCAGTTCTGCTACATGTTTGGTTGCTGCCATTTTTATTTCAGATTGCTATTATCACTTATAATCATCCATATTACTTGTATTTCACTATCTCTTCGCCGAACTAGTGCACCTATATAACTGACAATTGTATTAGGTGTGTTGGGGACACAAGAGACTTCTTGTATCGTAATTGCAGGGTTGCTTGAGAGGGATACCTTTGACCTCTTCCTCCCTAAGTTCGATAAACCTTGGGTGATCCACTTAAGGGAAACTTGCTGCTGTTCCACAAACCTCTACACTTGGAGGCCCAACACTGTCTACAAGAATAGAAGCGTGCATAGACATCAAGATCTTTTCTGGCGCCGGTGTCGGGGAGGTAAGGTAAAAGGTACTCATACCCTCTTACGAGTGTGTGAGTGCTCGAAGTTATTTTCTTTAGATTTTTCAATTATATCTTTTTGTTTCTTGTTTTTATTTTCACTAGTTAGGCTTAATGGAAAACAACAAAAATATGAGGGAACTTTATAATCTTTATCTTGAGTTAGGACATGAAGTGTTTGAAGACAAAATTAAAAAACCTATGGAACTTTGTTTGCATGCTAGTAGCGATGTTATTAGTATAAATTCTTTGAACACCATTATTGCTAGTGCTATGGAAAATTCTAAGCTTGGGGAAGCTGGTTTTGATGAATATGATATTTTTAATCCCCCATGTTTTGAGGAGGAAATTTTCTTTGATGATACTTTGCCTCCAATATATGATGATTACAATGATGAATATGTTATTTTTAGTCCACATACTATTGAGTAGAAAATTAATTATGATTACAGTATGCCTCCTATATTTGATGATTATGGTGATGAGAATTATAATGATATCTATTTTTTTAAATTTGCTCCCGCAGCTATTAATAAGAATGACTATGCTTATGTGGAGAGTATTAATTCTTTTATGCATGTGTCTCATGATAAGAATGTTTGTTGTGATAGTTATATTGTTAATTTCATTCATGATGCTAGTGAAAGTTATTATGAAAGAGGGAAACATGGTTTTATGTATCTTAATAATATTAAGTTTCCCCTCTTTATGTTGAAAATTTTGAAGTTGCACTTGTTTTGCTTTCCTATTATTGTTGCCTTGTGCTTTCATGACTTGTTTTTCTACAATATTATTTTTCATAGGAAGTGGGTTAGACTTAAATTTGTTTTACATTTGCTTCTTGATGCTATCTTTTTCTTCAATTCATATTTCTCATGTGAGCATCTTCTCAAATTATCATGCCTAGCTAAAAGGCTTTAAAGAAAAGCACTTCTTGGGAGATTACCCATGGTTTTATTTTTGCTTTGTTTTTCTCTGTTTTCTTTGAGTCAAGGGGTTGTATACTTCTGTAGAAACTCCTTTGTATCTTTATTTTCATGTTTTAGTTGTTCCAAGTAAAGTTTCTGACGAAAGTTGGAGTTGGTTTTGGTTTTCTCCGCAGGAAACAGATTTCTGTTGTGCACCGTAAAAAATCGTATAAAATCCAGAACGATCAGAATGACCTGAAATTTTTTGTGCTTATTCCTCAGCTAATTCCTAAACTTTTTTGTTCTTTAAGTTTTTCGATCTGAGCAACATAAGATCCCCAAAAAATCGTCTTTACATACTGCTTCTTTTGGCAGATTCTGCCATTTTTTGCATTTGCTCTTTTACAATGTCAAGTGGATTTTTTTGCTTCACAAAACATCACTGGTTGTAGATAATGTTTAAAATTATCAATAGCACTTGTTCCCATGCAGAACTCATGGACTTTTGATTGTTGCACTAACCCTCTAATGTGAATTACTCTTTGAGTGTGGTGTGAAAGAAGTTTTCAAGAGTCAAGAGAACAGGGTGATATAATGTAATCAAGAAGAGTGCAGGGTCAAAGCTTGGGGATGACCCTGTGGTTCATCATAGAAAATTCTAAGAAGAATCAAGCATCTAAGCTTGGGGATTCCCAAGGCATCCCCTTCTTCATCAATAATTTATCCGGTCACTTCTAGTGAAACTATATTTTTATGTGGTCACATCATAGAAGGTTACTTGGAGCGCATGTTTGTTTTTCTTTTGTTTTGTTTTCCTTGCTGGAATAATTTAGTTGGAACCTAGCATTCTTTGTGTGGGAGAGATACACGCTCCTGTTTTTCATTTGAATACTTGCTATGCTCGTATTCTTAGTTTTTCTTCTAGCTGCTGCAAAATTCCTGCTTAGCTCCTGTTTTCTTGCATCTCTTATTTAGAGCTATTAGGTTTAGTAGAGTTGTGTTAGTACTCTCCTTTTATATTGCTATATCTCTTGGAGAGTTTTTGTTTTTTGGTGTTTGGTAGAAAATGCTACGTGCGGTAGATGGTATAACGAAAAAGCTTGCATATTCTTGTAGGTCATTAAACTGGTTCACTTGATTATTTGCTGTTGTTTTGAGATATTAATATGCTTAATGATAAAATTTATGGTTTAGTAGAGTAAAAACAATTCATGGTTTGTCTAGAAGCTTGAAACTGTGCCACATTCAAATAACCAGTTGATAGGATAATGGTATATGATTTCCTTTGCTGATAGCAATCGTAATGGCTTCTTGTTACGCACTACGATCGGGGTAGCTAAAAATGACTTGTTACTGCCACGGACCCTCTTGGAGTGATTTTCATTATACCTTAAGATATCATGATTTTATTTGGAATATTTTAACTTGTGAGTTCTATGTTGCGGTTTTCTGGCACTTCCACCATTCATATTTGATAGCCTCTTTGGTACTGTGCATTGCTCATTCTCACATTGAGAGTTGTTTCAACCTTCGCCCGCACATCCAAACCCCGTGGGATAACTTTGTTCTTCTACACATAAGCCAAAATTTATCTTCCTCAAAACAGCCACCATACCTACCTACCATGGCATTTCCATAGCCATTCCGAGATATATTTCAATACAACATCCATCATCATTATGTTACTTTCCATGCTTCATCATTATTTTTGCATACTGCTACACTAGCACGAGCATTTAGTTTTATACATCAGAGATATTTCAGTTTGAGTTATGAGTACTAAAAGTATGTTGATTCATTGTAAAATAGAATATTGACCCTACCAGTGAGGTTATATATCAAAAAAATAAAAATAAAATGGAGAAAAAGCCCAAAAGAGAAAAAAAAGATAAAAGAGAGTAAATAAAGAGAGAGGGGTAGCATTACTATCATTTATTACACACTTGTGCTTTGTTTAGCATCATTACTTCAGTTTGGAGAGAGTTTTCATATTATTACTTGCATAACTATGTTGGGAACTTACATTATATAACTTGGCTTGTATATTCTAATGATGAGCCTCCTCAAAAGAGCTCTAGGTCATCGTGAGCAAGCAGGTTGGATGCACCCCCACTAGTTCCACTGGAGAGCTTTCATACACTTATAGCTCTATGTGCATCCGTTGTGTGGCAATCACTACTCCTTGCATAACTACGATTATAAGACTTCCTCTTGTCTAATCATCACTTTTAGTTGTGTGAGACTTTAATTCCATTGACCATCCAAACCCCCATAATATTCTTTTAGCCACAACATCTTGGTGCCAAGGAACCAATACAGAATGCTTGCTTGTTTTGAGTGCACAATTATTTGAATGATTTTTCTATGTGCATATTGTTGTCACTTGACTTGATCCTAACAGGAGTTGTTGTGAGAGTTTGATGCTTGGATGATTATATTGTTGTTCTTGAAGCTTAAATCATCTCTAATATACTTTGCACAGTGGATTGTCTTTTAGTATTGATTCACTGAAAAGTTTTACTTTATTATTCCTAATGGTTTATACATTATTCTTTGATATCAACTATAAACCATAGCCTTTATCCTAGTTTAAATGCTTTACATTACTATGATGATCAAGCTTATGTTGGTAGCATGTCACCTCAGAAATTATGTGTTTTTATCGTTTAACTACACGAGGACGAGTAGGAACTAAGCTTGAGGATGTTGATACGTCATAGATGTATCCTTAATTTCTGATGTTCCATGTTGTTTTCATGCCATATGCTACATGTTTTCCTTACACTTTATGTCATTTTTATCGATTTCCCGGGACTAACCTATTGACAAGATGCCACAAAGTCAGTTCATGTTTTTTGATGTTTTTAGTTTCAGAAAAGTTGTTCTAGAAATATTCTCGGAATTGGACGATTCATAAGTCTTAGAAGTCCCGAAGGGTCAAGGAAGTCCAAAGGAGACCCGGAGGGGGGCCCGGATCTCCCACACCATGCCTGGACGCGGATGGGCCCCTAGTCGCGCCTAGGGGTGGTGTTGGCCCCTCGGGCGCCCACCGCCATCACCCATTCGCCTATAAATGCCCCCCGATGCATAAACCCTAAATAAATGAGCCTTTTTCCACGAAAATTTCCGTAGCTCCGCCGCCGCCGCCACAAGTTTCGGGGGACATAAATCTTTGCTCCGGCACCTGCCGGGACGGGGAAGTGCCCCCGGAACCATCTCCATCGACTCCACCGCCATCTTCATCGCCGTTGTTGTCTCCTATGATGAGGAGGGAGTACTTCTCCCCCGGGGCGGAGGGCTCTACCGGTAGCTATGTGTCTCATCTCTCTCCCATGGTGTGATATTTATGTGATCATGAGATTTGTAATCTACTTGAATAAGTAGATGTTACTCTTCATATGTTATGCTACTCGAGTGGTTTTGTTATGAGATCTCCGTAAACACTTTGATCACGGTGTAAAGGTGACAGTGTGTGCACCGTGTGGTTTAGCATGATATTTATATCTTGTGTTGGATGGCCCTATGAAATTGTGGTGTTTGTGTAGTACCTAGGGCGCTCAAGTTGACAGCGTGGGGTTAACTAGACATGGGAATGCGACTTTAAGGTGTGCTTTGTAGCCCTATGCTATGAATTGGTGTTTGTTATCCGACCGGAGTGTGGTTCGGAGTAGGATAGTGAAGAGAGATATTTATGCATTCAATTATGTTATCATTGTTGAGAGTGTTCACTAGTGGAAGTAGGATCCCTAGGCCTTGTTTCTAAGCATTGAAACACCATTTATAATTAGTTATGCTACATGTTTGCTTGCTGCCATTTTTATTTCAGATTACTATTATCACTTATAATCATCTATATTACTTGTATTTCACTAACTCTTTGACGAACTAGTGCACCTATACAACTTACAATTGCATTAGGTGTGTTGGGGACACAAGAGACTTCTTGTATCGTCATTGCAGGGTTGCTTGAGAGGGATACCTTTGACCTCTTCCTCCTTGAGTTTGATAAACCTTGGGTGATCCACTTAAGGGAAACTTGCTGGTGTTCTACAAACCTCTGCACTTGGAGGCCCAATACTATCTACAAGAATAGAAGCGTGCGTAGACATCAGGGGCTTAGAGGCTCTAGGTATTGTCTCTCCTCCATAACAGTCTTGATCATAGGTGGACCTAGCGTCCCTCCAGCCCGATCAGCCGCCCAGGCTTGCCGACGACGTAACACTTGTATTTAATTTATGACTTACTAGAGCAATTTTATCCTAAAATTTAGTATATTAAACATGGTTTCCCATACTTCTTAAAATTTATGGGTACGCTACTGATCTTGATTATGTGTGGTGGTCAATGAAATTAGACCTTTTGTTCTTGTGAGGAGCTGTCATTGACACTCCTTCTATATGATTACACCTCTCAAGGTGTATTCTCGAAAAAATTGGTGTCATATCTTTGTATCGATCTTCGTACATCCTCCTTGATTAATTATAATTGGTCTATAAGAATGGTCCAGTGTGATGTGACGGTCCTACTGTATGGCAAGCTCTCTTGAAGCCCTCTCTCATATCTCATAAAAAGGTGATATTATGTAAAAAAAAATCTAATTTTGTGCCCCACTTATCTTATTACTAATCGGATTTACTCTAGCTTCTTAACTTTCTTCACTTTTTCCCTCCTCATTTAATACAATATTGATACGTCCAAAACGTATTGTCAAACTTTGTAATTTATTTAAATATTATCTATGATATTTGACATATTTTCATTTATTTATTTTGAACTTGTTTTACACACTGTTTTGTACAAATTACTTGGATATTGCCTACATAATTGCTTACTATATATTGCCTTGATCAATCTACCTGTCTTGCACATACACAGAAGACTAGCTTATGTCTTGAACTCTCGCAATAGCCCAAGTGTACACAAAATAGACATCAGATGTTTGATAATGAGGGCATCCCAGTACCTCATGTTGATCCTATCAAGGAGGGGGTGCAACCCAACTTCAGGACTCCACCTGTCGAAGGCACATCGGTGTGTGACCAAGCCATCTAGTTGGTTGGTTACAAATATTGTTTCAGGTTAACATGCTAGGAAATAATCAACGACATGTAAGTATAAGGTGTTGTCAGCTAGTAGGCATGTGTGCCACTTGTTTCGGCCGAACCATTCTTAAACAAGGTCAGCTTGTGCCTATTGAATTCCAATTAGGTTTATGTACAGGTTTGGGTATGTCCAAATCGACTAGATGTTGGTATCCTATATAAAGGAGCCAGTGACTGGGAGTTTTTGGAGTCGAAGAATTATGTAATTTTTACCAAGAGCGTACCGGGTGAAGCATTCCTCCAGGAACAGTGCTTTTCATGTATCCGTATGAGTAAGATTATGTGAAGGTTCATGTGACCATCAAGAATTATCGTGTCGTGGTTAGAGACGTATTGATCATCCCATCCCCTCTCCCCCCCCCTCCGCTTGATGGGTTTGTTCCACTTCTCCATGTTATGTTCTTGCGTGAGTATGAGATTTGGTTGTCTTGTTGTCTCGTTGTGAAAGATCAGGCAAAACCTTTAGATCAACATGTTTTATCCTTATCATCTAAGCACAAGATAGAATAAAGGTCCTCTATTGAGAAGTAGTAAGTAGAGCTTTAGAAGCGATTTCCATAATATATATGAACAATAATTTTGAAAAACTAATTATCCACTCCAGCTCAATCACACATCACTTTATCATCACATCGGGAATCAACAGTTCTTCCAGAGTGATTCAAAGATTTATCCAGAGGTAATATGCTATAGGATCATGTCAATCATGCTAAATAGTAGCCAGTTGTTAGCACCACTCATAAGATTTTACGATACTCATTTATCTACTTCTGAAATTCTACATGTATCAAGTCATTATGGTGAGGCTTACGAGGATCTTCCACCATGATACGTGTCAAACATATCTATAATTTTTTCGTTGCTCCATGCTTGTTTTGTATCATTGCTACATGTTTTGACAACAATTTTATATCATTTTAGGGCATTTTCCCACACTAACCTAGTGACAAGATGGCTAGTGCCAGTTTCTATTTTCTGCTGTTTTTGTATTTCAGAAATACTTCGAAAAAAGTCCAAGGAAAAATCTGGAAAAATATAAAACCCAATATTTTTGTGAAACGAAGATACAGTCCAAAAGGCAGACGGAGAGGGGCCACCAGGTGGTCAGACGGGTCTAGGGTGTGGGTGGGCTCTGACCCGCACCCGCACGTCGCCTGGAGCCCCTGGCCTACCTCTTGCGCCGTCTCTTCACATGTTTACCTCCCTTTGACCTAAAAACATCGGGGACGGGCATATTTTCCATGAAACTTCACCAGAAGCGATGTCACCTCAAATTTCCAATCTAGGGATCCTTGGACCCTATTCCGGCACCCTGCCGGGGTGTGGAATCGTTACTGGAGCCGTCTTCATCGACATGGCTGCCTCCATGATGATGCGTGTGTATTTCATACTTGGACTATGGGTCCATAACAGTAGCTAGATGATTGTATCTTCTCCTTGTGGTTTAATGTTTAGATCTTGTGAGTTGTCTAACATGATTAAGATCACCATTATATAATTGCTAATTGTTGTATTTGCTGTGATCCGATGAATTATAAAGTTATGATCACATTGTTCATGTTTTTTATATAATCTTGTTACTATTATTGTACCAATGTTCTATTGTGTTCTTGCATGCTCCCCGATGTGTGTTGTTGCTTTGGCCAAGTAATTTCATGTGTCTCCAAGAGAGAGTTTTGTGCTAGATAATAGGTTCATGGCTCCTCCGTGCCGTGGCTTGAGTGACAGAAACAACTAAGGTCAAGCATGTGATGTTGCTACTAGGGTAAAATAGAGGTGTTTATGTATATTTATGATTATAAATTTTGCTTGCATTATGTATTGATCTTAATGCATTTGTCTGTTATGTTTGCAACTTAATACCAACAAGAGGCAAGCATAGAAGCGCTCTCAAGGTGAAATTTTGGACATAGATTCGGCTAGAAGCGGTTTGTATATTTTGACGTAATGCCTACATGATTAGTGCAATGATCTTTGATTGTCATAATTATTTTGACGCAATGCCTACATGTATAATTTTTTCACCTAGTATGATAATTTTTTCACCCCCTCACACTACACCCCATTGCTAATTTGTTCACCCCCTCACACTACACAGCTATTAATTAGCCTGGTTTTTTTAAACACTTGGTGATTGAAATGGAGAGAGGAAGACACAACACCATCACTAACATAGTGATTGTAACACCCGGGGGATTTCCCCCCAAATAGGATTTGGTTGTTTTTCTTTTTTTTTGCATTGCATCATGCATCATTTGCACCTTTGTTTGCAAAACCAATTCAAAAACAAAAAAATTCAAATCAATTTAAAATTTTCAAACAATGCACTTGCTTCAAACTCAAATTGTTTTCAACCAAATTGTTTTCGAATTAATTCTTGGTTAAATAAATCACCTTTTATTAAAACCCTAAATTGAGTTTCAAATTCAAATTCAAACAACAAATAAATATTTGAAATTTTGAAAACCAAACTTGGTGCACTTGGGCATTTGAAGTGGTTCATCTATTTAAAATTAAGTTCATTTCAACCATCAAAATCCTTTTCTTTCCTACCTTTTCTATTTCAAAGGAAAAAATATAAAAAATAATAAAACAAAGGGGGAGGCAGACCAGCCCAAAAAGGGCCAGCCCACCTACCACCCCTTTTCCCACAGCCCAGCAGCCCACCTCCCTGCGTCTTCTTCGTACGGACAGGGGGGACGTCACACCCCCACCACCGCACCTGCTCCCCTCCTCCCATGGTCCCCTCCCTCTCCCCCTCCTTATCTACCCCCTCCTCCACAACCCTAACCCTAGCCCCTCTTCCCTCCTCTCTTCCATCCGCCGCCATCCTCTCCTCCTACTACCTCTGGTCCTCCCTCTGCGTTCTCTCTGTATCTTCCTAAACGTGAGAGAGAGCAACAGTAGCGGCATGTCCCCATCGCCATGCTCGCCCTCGAGTCAAGATAGCTGCGGGAATGGAACCCCCTTGGAGTCCTCTCCGTGCTCGACACCGCGGCGCGATCAGAGGAGCCCCAGGTCATCGGCGACGGGATCATCTTCTTCCTCCGTCCATGGCACACCGGCGTCATCTCCGTCGTTTTCTCCAAGCCTCCAGTCGTCCCCTCCCTTCTACGACCTTCCCCAAGGTGAGCCTCACCTCCGGGACATGCTCCTTCCTCACCTCCCCTTGCTCTGGGTGTCTCCATCGAGCGCCACCGTTGTAGATCGCTACTGGATCACCGTCCCGTGCATTACCGTTTCTCCGTTCTTCAGTTTTCGTCAGAAACACTCCGCGCTTTGTCACCTCATTATGGTTCGGATCTGTATACCATCACGAGTAGCACAGCTGCCCAGTGGCTAAGCCACCCGCGCGCTCGCCCTGGAGCCCCGGGTTCGAATCTCCCCTTCCGCAGCAAAAGCCACCCCTTTTTCCTCTGTTTTTCTTTTATTTCTCGAACTCCAGAAAAACAGATCTGAGTCTTTATTTGTAAAATCCATAACAAATTGAAAATTGCTCCAATTTCAGTGATTCAAGTTTCTATGGATTCAGAATCTTGTGCTCTTTCTATTAGTCACAAAGTTGAAACATGTTTCTGTAATAAATTTTGCACTAAATAATTAAATACAGAAAATGCAATAAAAATTTGAAACTTTGGAAAATCATAACTTGATTTCTGTTCACCCAATTTGAGAAAACTTGGGCTCTAAAAATTTGTCTTAACAAGCTCTACACAGTGGTATTTTATTTGGTCACAATTGAATTAATTTTGAACATGTTTCCCTCTGTTTACTAAAAAGGGCAGAATAAAAATGGTTATGGAAAAATGCATAATAAATTCAATAATGATCCACAAATTATATTTAATAGCTCAAATTGTTCATTGAAACATTTTATACATGTTTTCAACCTTCTCAATACAATTTGTTTACTGTTTTTCCTAATTAAAAGTGGTGCAATAATTCAATGATTTAATTAAACCTTTTAAATTGCAAAATTCATAACTTGGGCAATTCAAATCCAATTCCAACATGTAAAATATGTTTTCCATGCAAAATTGAATAAGCCTTCCAAATATAAACTTTTTTTCTATTTTGAATAAATTAAATTGCTGAAAACAACTATCCCTCAATTAATGCATTTAAAAATTGTCAATTTAATAACTTTCTCATTTTAAATCCAAATTCAACAAATGAAATATGTATTCCACCTAAAATTGTGTGTTCTTTCCAAATATAAATTTTTTTATCTGTTTTGAACATTTAAAATTGGTGAAAACAACAAATGTTTGTTTAAATCATTTAAAATGCCAAAGTTCATAACTTAATAAATAAAATTTCAAACTTGGTAAACAACATATCAAACTGAAGCTATTGTTGTTTTCTTATTGTTTTCATCCTCCATGCATCATTCTAATAAACTTTCACATGATGGTTATTTGTAGATCATCTAATTCAACATTAATTCATGGGCTTTTCCATATGCAATCCAAATTGCATATGGGCCCATTTAAATATGTTTACCATATCAACTGGTTTACTTTGATGCATCAATTAATTGTCATGCATCCATATCTTGATCATGCTGGATCTTTTGCCGTAGTAGTAATTGTTGCATCTGGTGTTTGTTCTAGTTCGTTGCTTCTTCGCGGATAGGACGTTGAGATGATGTGAGCATCGACAAGTTCTGCGGATGTACTTCTACTTGCTGGATTCCAGGCAAGTATACTCACTTGCTACCTATGGCTGCCTTTCATCACTTGTTACCGATTCTTTCCGTTATCTTTATGCTAGCCTTATGATTTGATGCTTGTGTCTCGATCCTATCATATGTTTACCTTGCAGCCATGATTTAGCCTTCCTTCCCCTTCCTATTACCTGTTGTTTGTTTACCCCGTTGGCCCCCGTGTCGTAGTTGCATGCTTAGTGTTGTTTGCGCTCAAGTCTTGTTGTCCGTCTTATCACCTGTTTAGTTTGATAGTTGGGTTTCAATTCAATCAACAACATGTTAATGTTTTGGGTAATAATAATTTGATGATAAGGCACCGGCAGGAGGCCCGGCGTGGTTTTGAGGCCTGCTAGTGTCGACCTTAATTAGGAAAAGGGTCTTGTCCTCCGATCCATGATGAGCGCGCTAACCGCATGTGGGAAGCGAGTATGGGCGCCCCCCGCAACTTTGATTCGATTCGCATCTCGTCCAAATCGCCTCATTTAGTTCGGGTTTTCCATTTGCCGCATGCATATGCAGGTGCGAACCCTTGGCGCCAGGGTGGAACTTTTGTAGTCGGCATTTAGGGAGACACGTTCTTAGAGTGCTATGAGGGTCCCCTTTTCTTCGTGGGGCTTGATTAGCCGTGCGCTCAATTGCACGGGGTTCTTTGGGCTTGATGCGAAGAAGAGTTGGGTTGTGTTGAGTGCCTTGCTTGGTGGAAGTGCATTTCCATCTGGCGGGTCATTCTTACGTGTACGGCCAAATTGGTGCATCCCTGCAGGGTTAAATCTTCTCGAGAAGCCGTGTTGTCCACGGTTATGGATGACTTGGTGAAAGTGCTGGCTAACAAGTACTCAGACAACTTACACTTAACGGTGATAACTTGACTAGTAATATAGATTACCTCCACCATAAAAATAAATGTCACCTTAATCAACAGTGTGAGTTTCCTTCGGTTGCTTCCTTAGTAGGGGGTAACACTGGATGGGTATTGTTTGGTGAGTAGTTATAGTTGGTTTTGTCGCGCTATCTTATCCCTTTCTTTTAGCCGGATGTTGTAGCGCGTCTCTGTAGTTAGTTAGTGCAGCCCGCTGCCGCTTCTTTGCAATAATCCCTTCCTTTCCGTTGTACCCAAAGTATTTGTATCTTGTGATGATTGGTTACGCTGGTATCTTGTGAGTATGGTTTATCCACTTGCCAGTACTTAATAGTACTGACCGACGAATCAATTTCGTGGCTGCATATTCCACATTGCAGTCAACAGGTTTGAAGTCTGACGACGTTAGCTTGGGAATCCCTCCGGCTTGGCCTGGGCAGGGATTGGACGCCATCGGTTATCTTCAGGACTCTTAGTCCAATTTGTATCTTGTCCGTAGTCGGACGCTATGTTGTTTCTTCCGCTGTTATTTGGATCTTTGTATTGTATCAGTTGTATCCTTGACTCGTTTGAGTCGTCTTGTATATACCTCCTCTGTTGTTGTTGTGGATTATTCGTGAACTTTTGTAATGTTATCACAAGTGGCAACCTAAAATCGGTTATTATGCGGATTTGGGTGGAAATGCCGAAATCTGCATAGTGCCCGATCTCGGGGCGTCACAAATGGTATCAGAGCATGGTTCCGATTCCCAAAGTTGTTTCGATACGAATGGTTATCGAAGCAACGGGTCCGCAAAGCCTGTAGGTTAACCTCGCTAACGGTCGTTGTTTCTAGAGTGTCAAAAACTATTTGTGCAAAACCTGTTTTGGAAACATCACAATAGGATTCTTGTTTTCTCCTTATCTCTATTCTATTTCTCCTCCCATCCTATTTGTTTTGCAGTCTACTCTCGTACCTATCTTTCAAAGTTTTAGGATCCTACGTGGGTGGACGTTCTCTTAGCCTTTAAACCTAATAGGTTCGATCTTCGGAGGGTTCTCAGTGGAAGAGCATCGTCATCAACATGAGCAAGAACTCCTTGTTAGTGGTGTCGAGAAGTTTTGTTAGTGGTGTCGAGGAGATCAACTGGAAGCATGAAGAATCGATAGTCGAACTTCTTTCCCCTCCCGGGTTAGTGGGTGGATTGCGAGGGCGCAATCCCTTGTTAGTGGTGTCGTCTGTAACACCCAGGGGATTTCCCCCCAAATAGGATTTGGTTGTTTTTCTTTTGTTTTTGCATTGCATCATGCATCATTTGCACCTTTGTTTGCAAAACCAATTCAAAAACAAAAAAAATTCAAATCAATTTAAAATTTTCAAACAATGCACTTGCTTCAAACTCAAATTGTTTTCAACCAAATTGTTTTCGAATTAATTCTTGATTAAATAAATCACCTTTTATTAAAACCCTAAATTGAGTTTCAAATTCAAATTCAAACAACAAATAAATATTTGAAATTTTGAAAACCAAACTTGGTGCACTTGGGCATTTGAAGTGGTTCATCTATTTAAAATTAAGTTCATGTTTTCAACCATCAAAATCCTTTTCTTTCCTACCTTTTCTATTTCAAAGGAAAAAAATAATAAAAATAATAAAACAAAGGGGGAGGCAGACCAGCCCAAAAAGGGCCAGCCCACCTACCAACCCTTTCCCACAGCCCAGCAGCCCACCTCCCTGCGTCTTCTTCGTACGGACAGGGGGGACGTCACACCCCCACCACCGCACCTGCTCCCCTCCTCCCATGGTCCCCTCCCTCTCCCCCTCCTTATCTACCCCCTCCTCCACAACCCTAGCCCCTCTGCCCTCCTCTCTTCCATCCTCCGCCACCCTCTCCTCCTACTACCTCTGGTCCTCCCTCTGCGTTCTCTCTGTATCTTCCTGAACGTGAGAGAGGGCAACAGTAGCGGCATGTCCCCATCGCCATGCTCGCCCTCGAGTCAAGATAGCTGCGGGAATGGAACCCCCTTGGAGTCCTCTCCGTCTCGACACCATGGCGCGATCAGAGGAGCCCCAGGTCATCGGCGACGGGATCGTCTTCTTCCTCCGTCCATGGCACACCGGCGTCATCTCCGTCGTTTTCTCCAAGCCTCCGGTCGTCCCCTCCCTTCTACGACCTTCCCCAAGGTGAGCCTCACCTCCGGGACATGCTCCTTCCTCCCCTCCCCTTGCTCTGGGTGTCGCCATCGAGCGCCACCGTTGTAGATCGCTACTAGATCACCGTCCCGTGCATTACCGTTTCTCTGTTCTTCAGTTTTCGTTAGAAACACTCCGCGCTTTGTCACCTCATTATGGTTCGGATCTGTATACCATCACGAGTAGCACAGCAGCCCAGTGGCTAAGCCACCCGCGCGCACACCCTGGAGCCCCGGGTTCGGATCTCCCCTTCCGCAGCAAAAGCCACCCCTTTTTCCTCTATTTTTCTTTTATTTCTCGAACTCCAGAAAAACAGATCTGAGTCTTTATTTGTAAAATCCATAACAAATTGAAAATTGCTCCAATTTCAGTGATTCAAGTTTCTATGGATTCAGAATCTTGTGCTCTTTCTATTAGTCACAAAGTTGAAACATGTTTCTGTAATAAATTTTGCACTAAATAATTAAATACAGAAAATGCAATAAAAATTTGAAACTTTGGAAAATCATAACTTGAGTTCTGTTCACCCAATTTGAGAAAACTTGGGCTCTAAAAATTTGTCTTAACAAACTCTACACAGTGGTATTTTATTTGGTCACAATTGAATTAATTTTGAACATGTTTCCCTCTGTTTACTAAAAAGGGCAGAATAAAAATGGTTATGGAAAAATGCATAATAAATTCAATAATGATCCAAAAATTATGTTTAATAGCTCAAATTGTTCATTGAAACATTTTATACATGTTTTCAACCTTTTCAATACAATTTGTTTACTGTTTTTCCTAATTAAAAGTGGTGCAATAATTCAATGCTTTAATTAAACCTTTTAAATTGCAAAATTCATAACTTGGGCAATTCAAATCCAATTCCAACATGTAAAATATGTTTTCCATGCAAAATTGAATAAGCTTTCCAAATATAAACTTTGTTTTCTATTTTGAATATATTAAATTGCTGAAAACAACTATCCCTCAATTAATGCATTTAAAAATTGTCAATTTAATAACTTGCTCATTTTAAATCCAAATTCAACAAATGAAATATGTATTCAACCTAAAATTGTGTGTTCTTTCCAAATATAATTTTTTTAATCTGTTTTGAACATTTAAAATTGGTGAAAACAACAAATGTTTGTTTAAATCATTTAAAATGCCAAAGTTCATAACTTAATAAATAAAATTCCAAACTTGGTAAACAACATATCAAACTGAAGCTATTGTTGTTTTCTTATTGTTTTCATCCTCCATGCATCATTCTAATCAACTTTCACATGATGGTTATTTGTAGATCATCTAATTCAACATTAATTCATGGGCTTTTCCATATGCAATCCAAATTGCATATGGGCCCATTTAAATATGTTTACCATGTCAACTGGTTTACTTTGATGCATCAATTAATTGTCATGAATCCATATCTTGATCATGCTGGATCTTTTACCGTAGTAGTAATTGTTGCATCCGGTGTTTGTTCTAGTTCGTTGCTTCTTCGCGGATAGGACGTTGAGATGATGTGAGCATCGACAAGTTCTGCGGATGTACCTCTACTTGCTGGATTCCAGGCAAGTATACTCACTTGCTACCTATGGCTGCCTTTCATCACTTGTTACCGATTCTTTCCGTTATCTTTATGCTAGCCTTATGATTCGATGCATGTGTCTCGATCCTATCATATGTTTACCTTGCAGCCATGATATAGCCTTCCTTCCACTTCCTATTACCTGTTGTTTGTTTACGCCGTTGGCCCCCGTGTCGTAGTTGCATGCTTAGTGTTGTTTGCGCTCAAGTCTTGTTGTCCGTCTTATCACCTGTTTAGTTTGATAGTTGGGTTTCAATTCAATAAACAACATTTTAATGTTTTGGGTAATAATAATTTGATGATAAGGCACCGGCAGGAGGCCCACCGTGGTTTTGAGGCCTGCTAGTGTCGACCTTAATTAGGAAAAGGGTCTTGTCCTCCGATCCATGATGAGCGCGCTAACCGCATGTGGGAAGCGAGTATGGGCGCCCCCCGCAACTTTGATTCGATTCGCATCTCGTCCAAATCGCCTCATTTAGTTCGGGTTTTCCATTTGCCGCATGCATATGCAGGTGCGAACCCTTGGCGCCAGGGTGGAACTTTTGTAGTCGGCATTTAGGGAGACACGTTCTTAGAGTGCTATGAGGGTCCCCTTTTCTTCGTGGGGCTTGATTAGCCGTGCGCTCAATTGCACGGGGTTCTTTGGGCTTGATGCGAAGAAGAGTTGGGTTGTGTTGAGTGCCTCGCTTTGTGGAAGTGCATTTCCATCTGGCGGGTCATTCTTACGTGTACGGCCAAATTGGTGCATCCCTGCAGGGTTAAATCTTCTCGAGAAGCCGTGTTGTCCGCGGTTATGGATGACTTGGTGAAAGCGCTGGCTAACAAGTACTCAGACAACTTACACTTAACGATGATAACTTGACTAGTAATATAGATTACCTCCACCATAAAAATGAATGTCACCTTAATCAACAGTGTGAGTTTCCTTGGGTTGCTTCCTTAGTAGGGGGTAACACTGGATGAGTATTGTTTGGTGAGTAGTTATAGTTGGTTTTGTCGCGCCATCTTATCCCTTTCTTTTAGCCGGATGTTGTAGCGCGTCTCTGTAGTTAGTTAGTGCAGCCCGCTGCCGCTTCTTTGCAATAATCCCTTCCTTTCCGTTGTACCCAAAGTATTTGTATCTTGTGATGATTGGTTACGCTGGTATCTTGTGAGTATGGTTTATCCACTTGCCAGTACTTAATAGTACTGACCCACGAATCCATTTCGTGGCTGCATATTCCACATTGCAGTCAACAGGTTTGAAGTCTAACGACGTTAGCTTGGGAATCCCTCCGGCTTGGCCTGGGCAGAGATTGGACGCCATCGGTTATCTTCAGGACTCTTAGTCCAATTTGTATCTTGTCCGTAGTCGGACGCTATGTTGTTTCTTCCGCTGTTATTTGGATCTTTGTATTGTATCAGCTGTATCCTTGACTCGTTTGAGTCGTCTTGTATATACCTCCTCTGTTGTTGTTGTGGATTATTCGTGAACTGTTGTAATGTTATCACAAGTGGCAACCTGAAATCGGTTATAATGCGGATTTGGGTGGAAATGCCGAAATCTGCATAGTGCCCGATCTCGGGGCGTCACAAATGGTATCAGAGCATGGTTCCGATTCCCAAAGTTGTTTCTATACGAATGGTTATCGAAGCAACGGGTCCGCAAAGCCTGTAGGTTAACCTCGCTAACGGTCGTTGTTTCTAGAGTGTCAAAAACTATTTGTGCAAAACCTGTTTTGGAAACATCTCAATAGGATTCTTGTTTTCTCCTTATCTCTATTCTATTTCTCCTCCCATCCTATTTGTTTTGCAGTCTACTCTCGTACCTATCTTTCAAAGTTTTAGGATCCTACGTGGGTGGACGTTCTCTTAGCCTTTAAACCTAATAGGTTCGATCTTCGGAGGGTTCTCAGTGGAAGAGCATCGTCATCAACATGAGCAAGAACTCCTTGTTAGTGGTGTCGAGAAGTTTTGTTAGTGGTGTCGAGGAGATCAACTGGAAGCATGAAGAATCGATAGTCGAACTTCTTTCCCCTCCCGGGTTAGTGGGTGGATTGCGAGGGCGCAATCCCTTGTTAGTGGTGTCGTCTGTAACACCCGGGGGATTTCCCCCCAAATAGGATTTGGTTGTTTTTTTTTTTTTTGCATTGCGTCATGCATCATTTGCACCTTTGTTTGCAAAACCAATTCAAAAACAAAAAAAATTCAAATCAATTTAAAAATTTCAAACAATGCACTTGCTTCAAACTCAAATTGTTTTCAATCAAATTGTTTTCGAATTAATTCTTGGTTAAATAAATCACCTTTTATTAAAACCCTAAATTGAGTTTCAAATTCAAATTCAAACAACAAATAAATATTTGAAATTTTGAAAACCAAACTTGGTGCACTTGGGCATTTGAAGTGGTTCATCTATTTAAAATTAAGTTCATGTTTTCAACCATCAAAATCCTTTTCTTTCCTACCTTTTCTATTTCAAAGGAAAAAAATAAAAAATAAAATAAAACAAAGGGGGAGGCAGACCAGCCCAAAAAGGGCCAGCCCACCTACCACCCCTTTTCCCACAGACCAGCAGCCCACCTCCCTGCGTCTTCTTCGTACGGACAGGGGGGATGTCACACCCCCACCACCGACCTGCTCCCCTCCTCCCATGGTCCCCTCCCTCTCCCCCTCCTTATCTACCCCCTCCTCCACAACCCTAACCCTAGCCCCTCTCCCCTCCTCTCTTCCATCCGCCGCCACCCTTTCCTCCTACTACCTCTGGTCCTCCCTCTGCGTTCTCTCTGTATCTTCCTGAACGTGAGAGAGAGCAACAGTAGCGGCATGTCCCCATCGCCATGCTCGCCCTCGAGTCAACATAGCTGCGGGAATGGAACCCCTTGGAGTCCTCTCCGTCCTCGACACCGCGGCGCGATCAGAGGAGCCCCAGGTCATCGGCGACGGGATCATCTTCTTCCTCCGTCCATGGCACACCGGCGTCATCTCCGTCGTTTTCTCCAAGCCTCCGGTCGTCCCCTCCCTTCTACGACCTTCCCCAAGGTGAGCCTCACCTCCGGGACATGCTCCTTCCTCCCCTCCCCTTGCTCTGGGTGTCGCCATCGAGCGCCACCGTTGTAGATCGCTACTGGATCACCGTCCCGTGCATTACCGTTTCTCTGTTCTTCAGTTTTCGTCAGAAACACTCCGCGCTTTGTCACCTCATTATGGTTCGGATCTGTATACCATCACGAGTAGCACAGCAACCCAGTGGCTAAGCCACCCGCGCGCACGCCCTGGAGCCCTGGGTTCGAATCTCCCCTTCCGCAGCAAAAGCCACCCCTTTTTCCTCTATTTTTCTTTTATTTCTCGAACTCCAGAAAAACAGATCTGAGTCTTTATTTGTAAAATTCATAACAAATTGAAAATTGCTCCAATTTCAGTGATTCAAGTTTCTATGGATTCATAATCTTGTGCTCTTTCTATTAGTAACAAAGTTGAAACATGTTTCTGTAATAAATTTTGCACTAAATAATTAAATACAGAAAATGCAATAAAAATTTGAAACTTTGGAAAATCATAACTTGAGTTCTGTTCACCCAATTTGAGAAAACTTGGGCTCTAAAAATTTGTCTTAACAAACTCTACACAGTGGTATTTTATTTGGTCACAATTGAATTAATTTTGAACATGTTTCCCTCTGTTTACTAAAAAGGGCAGAATAAAAATGGTTATGGAAAAATGCATAATAAGTTCAATAATGATCCAAAAATTATGTTTAATAGCTCAAATTGTTCATTGAAACATTTTATACATGTTTTCAACCTTTTCAATACAATTTGTTTACTGTTTTTCCTAATTAAAAGTGGTGCAATAATTCAATGCTTTAATTAAACCTTTTAAATTGCAAAATTCATAACTTGGGCAATTCAAATCCAATTCCAACATGTAAAATATGTTTTCCATGCAAAATTGAATAAGCCTTCCAAATATAAACTTTGTTTTCTATTTTGAATAAATTAAATTGCTGAAAACAACTATCCCTCAATTAATGCATTTAAAAATTGTCAATTTAATAACTTGCTCATTTTAAATCCAAATTCAACAAATGAAATATGTATTCCACCTAAAATTGTCTGTTCTTTCCAAATATAATTCTTTTTATCTGTTTTGAACATTTAAAATTGGTGAAAACAACAAATGTTTGTTTAAATCATTTAAAATGCCAAAGTTCATAACTTAATAAATAAAATTCCAAACTTGGTAAACAACATATCAAACTGAAGCTATTGTTGTTTTCTTATTGTTTTCATCCTCCATGCATCATTCTAATCAACTTTCACATGATGGTTATTTGTAGATCATCTAATTCAACATTAATTCATGGGCTTTTCCATATTCAATCCAAATTGCATATGGGCCCATTTAAATATGTTTACCATGTCAACTGGTTTACTTTGATGCATCCATATCTTGATCATGCTGGATCTTTTGTCGTAGTAGTAATTGTTGCATCCGGTGTTTGTTCTAGTTCGTTGCTTCTTCGCGGATAGGACATTGAGATGATGTGAGCATCGACAAGTTCTGCGGATGTACCTCTACTTGCTGGATTCCAGGCAAGTATACTCACTTGCTACCTATGGCTGCCTTTCATCACTTGTTACCGATTCTTTCCGTTATCTTTATGCTAGCCTTATGATTCGATGCTTGTGTCTCGATCCTATCATATGTTTACCTTGCAGCCATGATATAGCCTTCCTTCCACTTCCTATTACCTGTTGTTTGTTTACCCCGTTGGCCCCCGTGTCGTAGTTGCATGCTTAGTGTTGTTTGCGCTCAAGTCTTGTTGTCCGTCTTATCACCTGTTTAGTTTGATAGTTGGGTTTCAATTCAATAAACAACATTTTAATGTTTTGGGTAATAATAATTTGATGATAAGGCACCGGCAGGAGGCCCGCCGTGGTTTTGAGGCCTGCTAGTGTCGACCTTAATTAGGAAAAGGGTCTTGTCCTCCGATCCATGATGAGCGCGCTAACCGCATGTGGGAAGCGAGTATGGGCGCCCCCCGCAACTTTGATTCGATTCGCATCTCATCCAAATCGCCTCATTTAGTTCGGGTTTTCCATTTGCCGCATGCATATGCAGGTGCGAACCCTTGGCGCCAGGGTGGAACTTTTGTAGTCGGCATTTAGGGAGACACGTTCTTAGAGTGCTATGAGGGTCCCCTTTTCTTCGTGGGGCTTGATTAGCCGTGCGCTCAATTGCACGGGGTTCTTTGGGCTTGATGCGAAGAAGAGTTGGGTTGTGTTGAGTGCCTCGCTTAGTGGAAGTGCATTTCCATCTGGCGGGTCATTCTTATGTGTACGGCAAAATTGGTGCATCCCTGCAGGGTTAAATCTTCTCGAGAAGCCGTGTTGTCCGCGGTTATGGATGACTTGGTGAAAGTGCTGGCTAACAAGTACTCAGACAACTTACACTTAACGATGATAACTTGACTAGTAATATAGATTACCTCCACCATAAAAATAAATGTCACCTTAATCAACAGTGTGAGTTTCCTTGGGTTGCTTCCTTAGTAGGGGGTAACACTGGATGGGTATTGTTTGGTGAGTAGTTATAGTTGGTTTTGTCGCGCTATCTTATCCCTTTCTTTTAGCCGGATGTTGTAGCGCGTCTCTGTAGTTAGTTAGTGCAGCCCGCTGCCGCTTCTTTGCAATAATCCCTTCCTTTCCGTTGTACCCAAAGTATTTGTATCTTGTGATGATTGGTTACACTGGTATCTTGTGAGTATGGTTTATCCACTTGCCAGTACTTAATAGTACTGACCCACGAATCCATTTCGTGGCTGCATATTCCACATTGCAGTTAACAGGTTTGAAGTCTGACGACGTTAGCTTGGGAATCCCTCCGGCTTGGCCTGGGTAGGGATTGGACGCCATCGGTTATCTTCAGGACTCTTAGTCCAATTTGTATCTTGTCCGTAGTCGGACGCTATGTTGTTTCTTCCACTGTTATTTGGATCTTTGTATTGTATCAGTTGTATCCTTGACTCGTTTGAGTCGTCTTGTATATACCTCCTCTGTTGTTGTCGTGGATTATTCGTGAACTGTTGTAATATTATCACAAGTGGCAACCTGAAATCGGTTATTATGCGGATTTGGGTGGAAATGCCGAAATCTGCATAGTGCCCGATCTCGGGGCGTCACAGTGATTAAGGGGGTTAAATAACCCATCCTCCTCGTGAAAGTTTCCATATATTTACCATCACTGTCATCATCCATATTGGCTTTCCGGGTTTTCTTTATAACTATAGTAGGCGCGCGGGCGTGATCTAGTTTGAGTCCCACTCCAATAATCATGACATAACTATTTCTAGCACCCCCATAAAAAGTCCACCAGTAGGAGATTGATATCTTCTAGCACCTCTAACATTAATATTATCATTTCCTGAAACCTCATGAGAGTTTTACATCCTGGCAAGTGGCGCCACATGCTATCTCAATGTAACTCGTAACCTACACCAACACGGACGGCCAGTGCGGGCGGGAGTGACGTAGACTTGTGTGGTGGTATGTAGGCGGGCATACGAAGGAAGAAGAAGGGAAATGTGAGATGGTGAAGAAACAAGGGAAAGAAAACCAGTTGTGTTGGTGGTTTTATGCTGAAAACCACTTATTCTCAACCTTTTAAGCATATCTATTCTATCCTAGCTCTTCACATACCTTAAAATCATTTTAGTGCTTACCGGATTTTTTTTGAAATGGGAACAGAGCCCCAGCCTCTGCATCGTGATGATGCACACAACTGCTGCTTTTTTATTAAAAAGGGGGAGAGTAACAATACACATTATTACAGTTTAATCATCATCCAGAGTAGACACTAATATCAACCAAAGAAACACGAGCATCAAACTACAGCAACTCATTGAATCCTCTTACTATGCAGCCAACCATCCTGGTTGTAAATAGCCTGAACGACCGCCATCAAGCGAGTAAATCCAGAATCCATAAGAACCCGCTGCTCCAGGGCAGAATCAAGGACCACATTTGAATCCAGTATGTGGCCCGACGAACTACCTCCAAAAAATGAGCACCTTTCGATTTGTTAAAAACAACATCATTCCTACAATTCCAAAGAGCCCACACAAAAGCAAAAGTACCAATTTGGATGCGTGCTTTAGGTTTCTTATCTACCTCATGCAGCCAATCACCAAACATATGATCAACAGTAGTTGGTTGTGCGATGCTAAACGTGAAATGAAGCATCCTTCAAATATGCTTAGCAAAATTACAAGAAATAAACAGGTGATCAACGGAATCATCATGGTCACAAAAAACATATTGATTTGACCCAGCTCAGCTTCTCTTAACTAAATTATCTTTAGTTAGGACCACTTTATGCTGCAAAAACCACATAAAAACTTTTATTTTCAATGGAACTTTCAATTTCCAAAGGTATTTATGAAGGAATGGAGTATCACCATGCATAAAGTCAGAGTACATGGACTTCACAGAGAACACACCTGAATCAGTAAGACTGATATCCCACAAGTATAGGGGATCGTGTGTAGCCTTTTCGATAAGTAAGAGTGTCGAACCCAACGAGGAGCTAAAGGTAGTATAAGTATTATCTCAAGTTCTATCAACCACTGATAAAACTCTATGCACACTAAACGTTTTGTAATATCTAGGAAATACTCTCAAGTTCTATCAACCACTGATACAACTCTACGCACACTAAACGTTTTGTAATATCTAGGAAATAAAACTAGAGTAACAATACGGGTAAACAAGATAGTTTTGAGGATAATAAATACATGAAAGTAAAATCAGTTGCTGCAGCAATAAAGTATACTAAATGACTATAAACTAACAGTAACATGAGTGTGGAAAAGTGGTGGAAAGTGTGATGGATTTGTCCATGGTCAAATAGTCAAATACAAGGTTGATATTCCTCTTTTTTGTGGGAGAGGCAAAGCTAACAAGCTCTCACTATCCAATGATTGCAAGTACTTATGATTGAAACTCTAGCAAACATCTGTAACTACTACAAGATACATTAAGGTAAAAATACTCAACCATAGCATTAAGATCAAAAGTTCCTCTTTATCCCATATTCTTTAATCACTAGATTGGGGCTCATGTTTCTGTCACTCAAGCAGCCCTCCCTCTAGCTTTCTCCACATACTACAAACCCTATGATGTGATCCATGAGCGCATAAACATATGATGGAACCATAGGACTGTAACAAATTCAATATATAGCTCAAACCATCCATAGAGATTCAACAATCAATCATATGACAAAAGGGATCTACACAAACATGACATAGATGCAATAGATCATCTGCAAATAATTGATAACGTCAAACACCATGTTTACATAGTACGGTAAAGAGGTGGGTGGGAGGATGAACCCTTGTATACAAGGGATAATTGGTGATGGAGATGGCGGTGAAGACGGTGGAGAGGATGGAGAAGGGGCAGCACGTGAGGTGTAGGGCGACGTCGCGGTCGTCGGCGGTGCAGGGGCTCCTCCTGCGCCGGCCGGCCATCATGGGGGAGCGCCGCCCCTTAACCCCCTTCCTCCATGGCTTCTTGGTGCTCTATATGAGTCCTCCCCCATGGATATGAGGCCATGAGGAGGCAAAATTCGTGGCTTTTGGTGGCTGCCCAAGAATTAGAGTTTTCCTCTCCTTATATGTGATGTGAAAATGCTCCCCGGCCCTCCGATGGATGGCCCCTTGATTCAAGGGCTCTTGGTCACCTCTAGAACCTTCCTAGGGACCCTGCTCAGCTCTAATGAGGCCCCAAAGTCATGTCTTGGCCGAATCCATCAAATATGGTAAGAGTTGGACTCAATCACGTCACCGATTCCCGTAATCCTGTAATCAGATATTTGTCCTTCAGTAGACGGGTCCACAGGTCGCATACGAAGTCGGATTGGGTTGTTCTTGGGTTTAAACGAAAGCTATGGAAATGGCCAACAACTTTGTAGGCAATTTCATGTTCAGTTGACGTTGTCTTCGGTGGTCAAACTAACGATCTCTAAAAACTGTTGGTGGACGGATTTCAGGAAAGTCAGAGTCCTTCTCCAACATGTCTCTTTTTGTGTTTTCTTGTTAATTCATACACATCAAAGTGTAAAACAAGGACTTGTGCAATTTGCAACCATTTGTAGGTTAGTCCAATAAATAATATAAAACCATAGTAAATACATAGGACAATTGGTAGAAAACAAGCATGGAGCATCAAAAATTATAGATGCGTTTGAGACATATCAGCATCCCCAAGTTTAACTCCTGCTCGTCCTCGAGTAGGTAAGTGATAACAAAATAACTTTTGAGGTAACATGCAGTCAACACAAACTTGATCAACATTATTGTAAAAGCATTGCAAGCTGAGGTCAAAGTACTCTAATCATAGGCATGATAGATATAATTCTGACAATGTAACTTAGCAACTATGTTGCAACATGGAAAGTAACACAAATAAAAGATCATGAATAATAATGAACTTGAAAGTTATACATTTGTTTTGAGAATAAAGTAAACATAGCAATGTGATATTTCGCTTGTCCTTAAGAGTGGGGCAAAAAATAAATGCCAGGACACCTTCAAAGTTCAAGTGGACGACTAGAACAGATAGTTTGAGAGCAAGTAATAACACACAATGAATCAATTAATAATTTTTTTGGGATAGATACACATTAAACTCAGAATGGCAACTACGCTCTCTTAACTATGCATAAAGTTAGAAGATGAAGACTCAACATAAAAGTAAAAGAAAGGCCCTTCGCAGAGGGAAGCAGGGATTGACTCATGTGCTAGAGCTTTTTATTTTATTAAAACAGAGGTATTGAAAATAAATTTTTTTAGAGAGGTGTATGCTTATGTCAACGAATGGTAATATAGTTCTTGTCATCTTCCATACTAAACAATTTGAGAGCGGTTCCGAATTATTTATACTAGTCATCAACCCGTGCAATTGCACGGGCTAGTTATGTAAGTTAACATGCAACAATGGAACTATTAGTTGCACTTATTCTATATGTATACTTTAATAGATTAAATATTATAGGAAAATATACAACCATTATAATTATTATGTTTTTTCTCATTTAATTATTTGGATTTCATTGCAATAGTAATGGAGAATTACTTCCAACCCTATAGCCAAACTACATCATGTATTTGTAATATTTATACATATGGATTTGTTTCAGCTTCTTCTTCATTTGTATAGAGTCAAATGTCGCCCTAAATTACACCATTTTCCGAGAAAAAAAGTCATATCTATTAAACTGGTATGTCAATGAACAAATTAATTTGATAATGAGGTAAATATTACTAATATAAATGATATATTGGAAACATTGTCTCCTTTAGTAATGACCTCTAATATAAAAAGGTACAAAGTAAAAGATAAATTAACACCCATATACCTTCTATCATTCCATGTATAATATTACACCTGAGCTCAGCCATCTGAGTTGATTAGCCATATATAGAATTTCTCTCTGATAAGGCGGTACAAAATGAAGACCAAGAAATTGTAGCAGACACCGAAAATACCTAAATTAGTAGGCCCCACGGTAGAGAAGCTGAGTTCAGAAAGACAATTCTGTAATATACTAAGAAATGAAGCATGGTGTGCTCTTTAGAAACCCCAAAAAATATTCGTTAACACGATTCAGAAAAAAGAGGGTTCACTAATGGAGAAGAAAATCCATCACTGCATTTTGTGTTTTCATAATTTGACATTTGGCATTCAGGTATTTATTATAACAACAACTCAAGATAAGCTCTTAATTTCTTCTCTTAACTAATATGTTTCTCTTAGAACTCATTATTTGCATGTATTTAAAAAACTTCCTCCTGATCTCTCTTTGGTCACATTAAAGATCATCTTAATAGTTATTTCAAAATAAAAAGATTCACATAATCTTCCAAACACATAATGTTCACCCCCTATGTTTTCCTCTTTTATATGTTTTGGATAGATACTACAACACGACGAAATTACAAAATGTAATATGTTTGAGAGGTTAGTCTATTATGTTACTGTCACATATTAATGCATTAATGATAGATATCTTTTTTTTTGAGAAAAAAAGTATCAACAGTTGGAAGTCCTCTTTGATCATATGGGTATACTATAGAAATTGTGAATAAAAAACATCACCGCCATCCTCAACTTTCTCTTGTTGTGCCGTATAGATTTTGTACCAATCTATATATGAAAGAAAAACAGTGTAAATACCACCTATGATATCTCCAAGTATCTAAAAATAAAAGTTAGTCCAAGTGCAGTCATAATAAATAACTGACCTACTGTAGCCACATTGACAGTCAATTAATTTTCTTAGTGCATGCACAACAATACGTACTATTCTATCTAGCCAGCTCTCCTACTTGATGTTACAATCCTGTTACTTTTAACTGCACATAGTTATGTCCCTCAAATAGATACATTCGATCAATCCCACACTACCACTCAGTGGGCTCCAGATAATCGGTGCAAAGTGACGGAATTCTAGACTTCTACATAAATCTCTTCAAAATCTGCCACATATTTCTCGTACAACAGAATAGAACTCTGCTTAGCAGAGGATTAAGCACCTACTAAAAAAAGAAACAAAGCAAACTCTCATTTTTAAAACAGGAAGGGCGAGCGACCAGAGAAATAATAATACTTAAATCACCTAGAAATCTCTCATTTGTAAGACACAGAATAGGAAAAAAAAATCCATGCAGCACACAACTAAATTATTTGCAAGTTTGCAGTGTATATGTGTACGATTCAAGCAATATTTAACTAAGATAGATGGTTTGGGTCTTCTCTTCTGCCATGGACGATTGAGAAAACAAAATATATGGGAGATAATGTGACCAAAAAAATTGAATGAGATTTTGAATAATTTTGACATTAACCATGCTTTATCCTTGAGATTTGGTTGGGGTCGGAATTTTCAAAACGTAAGTGAATTTTTTTTTCCATTTGTACATACACAATATTTGTATATTCTCTAGTGTAAATTTATTTTTTCTGTGCGGGAAATTATATGTAACTTCTTATTAGTCTAGTAGCCGAACCTGAATAAATTCTTATTAGGCTAATGTACATATACCTGGGGACAGACTCCATCAGGACATGTACAATCATGAAGGCTTGATTAGACGCTTGAGGGGCAAAAAGGAAAATTAATCCCACCTGCCAACAAAAGAGGCCAAAGTTTCAATGCAGGGCGTGTCTGTCTTCGCCTCCAACTAACTCCTCCGAAACTAAGAGGCGCAGTGTTTTACGTCAACACTTTTAATTAAGCATATATCGGCAGGGATGGTACCAAGCAACTGCATGACAAAACCGGGAGAAAAATCAGAACGCCTGTAGATTAGCGCATGCATTGTACATCCTTTCAGGCAGTTAGCAACTTGGATGTCCTATCGTGCATAGCTTCACGTGAAGCAGATCAATAATTACATGACTATAGCTGTAAAGAAGAAAGCAAGATAAACTACATATGGATGAGCCGAAGGGGTTTGATTATATAGAGGCGTGTTAGCCTTGCACGCAGACATCCAACTACCGCAGATCTTTCATGGATGATAAAAAATAGACAGAATGACAGTGTCCGTCAGCCGTACCCGTGAGATTGATGTATGGCTGCATGGCCAGCTGGAGCATTGGAGGCGGTGGGACTTACCACGATACAGGAGGCATTGGCAGTGGCCACACACACGGATGAGAAGAAGAGACGGTGGCAGATCCAACTAAGCTGTGAATATCAGAACGACGACCTAGTTTTTAGTTTTTTCTTTATCTGAGACTTTGATCGGGCAGACGTGGATATTGTAGGAAGGGAAGCCGAAGACAATTAGCGATCTAGCAATCTCGACCGTGAGTTAAGAAAATCCTACGGCTATTTTTGTTTCTTGTGAGGATTAATCTGGTGCTTTTTACGGTGCCTCCAATTAGTAAATATAAGATTAAGCATTTATAGCATGCTCTTTATATAGTATGACACTCCTCCCCACCTTGCTTTCACAAACCATGGCTAACCGAATCCTCCACTAGTATGAAAGTGCTTATAGCCACCAGTATACTGCTGGCGAACAGATTTCCAGGTTCGCCAGCGCTACGCTCCTTACTGCTGGCGAACGTTCCAATTTGTTCGCCAGCGGTAAGTGTGGGCCCGCATATGCGCGCAGCTGCCACTACCGCTGGCAGACGCCCTCCCCTGTTCGCCAGCGCTACGGTCACTACCGCTGGCGAACAAGTTAGCTGGTTCGCCGAACCAGCTAGCTTGTTCGCCAGCGGTAACCTGACAGATCTGCCATAAGTGAGCCCACCCACCACCCACTTTCCCCCTCCTCACTCTCTTCTCAACCTTACCCTTGTCCATCCTTCTCTCTTTATCTCAAACTCATGCCAATTTTCACCACCTCCTCCTCTCTTTTCAACCAATCAAAACTATTTTAGTTGGTCGATCTAGTTTTATCTCCCTTCCAACACCCTTTCTATCCAAAGTTTTCCCTTCCTAGGTATCTAGATCTAGAATTACCCCCTCCCTCTCCAAAGCTCCAAAATTCTTCTGATATCATCTCGTGTACCCATCTAATCATTTGAGGTGTGATTAATGATTATATATAATTAAATGAGGTTGTATGAATTTTGTCCGGATACACGCGATATGCAATATATGTGTGAAATTTTACCGGATTAAATATGGTCTTGACATGGAGACGCTAAATGTGTGCAATTTGTGGAATGAAATTGAGTAGCCAACTACTGCTGGAATGTTAATTCATTTCCGTCTCGATAAAGTTTGGTACTCCCTAATAACTTCCTAATTGTAGGAAGGTCATGCCGAATTTTTTCGTGAATATATATATATATATATACGGTCGCGCTATTTGACACACAGGGTATAGAATAGTTATTCTACACCCACCCTCTATCTCCGCAACCGTACATGATTTTACGTCTCATAAATTTTCTCGTATTCCTTATGTCGAGTAGAGCGTAATTAAATATATCCATGTCGTACGTGACGCTACAAAAAAAAATGATAAAAATAGACATATTTATGCAATTTTTATGACCTTTATGTTGCTATGAACCATATTTTTTAATTTTTTACGGCTATTTTTCTATAATTCGTCAACATGAACGTAAATATTTACAAACGTAATATAATATTTTAATTTAACAACATAAAATAAAATTGTGGGTGCAAAATAAGTTCTCTGCACCCAGAGTGCTGAATAGGGTGTATATATATATATATATATATATATATATATATATATATATATATATATATGTGTGTGTGTGTGTGTGTGTGTGTGTGTGTGGTTCTAATATTATCTTGGCGCGCTCATGCAGGTGACAAATAATGGTGGTCGTTATGAGTGAACATGTCGTGAATAGTTACTTGAGACAGATGACAGAAGACATGTTACAAAATGGCCGCAAAGAGATACGATATCCATGTCGAAAGTGCAAACTAGGGGGCTTGCTCAACCCCTTTACCAGAGACTTGCTCAGTCACCTCCTCAGGTATGGTTTCATGGATGGGCACAACAGTCAGTGGATAAGTGATGATGAAGTCCATGGGGCAGCGGTGGAAGGAAATGATGTGCAACAAGACAATAACAACGATCGGCAAGAACAACAGGACCAAGAGCCTCATGATCATGGAGAAGATGTTGAACAAGACGTGGAAGAAGACGAGGACACGGGGACACCCCTTACGAAAGTTGTGCGTGACCCTCATCTCAAAGAACTGCTTTTGAGAAAGACGACTAACTCGAGATCTGTTGCTAGAGAGGAATCTAAGCTGGCGCAACTAGAGATAGACTCGAAGACACCGTTGTATCCAGGCTGCAGTCCGGGAGAGTCCTGCCTGAAAGTGGCGCTCGATGTTATGCAGATGAAGGAGAGATACAAATGGAGCGACATAAGCGTCGATGCAAGCCTGGAATACTGACACGATATCCTTCCAGAGGGCAACACGTGTCCTAAAAGTTGTGACGAGGCCAAGAAAGCCGTGTGCCACTTTGATTTACCACACGAAAAATCACACATGTGCATCAACGATTGCTACATTTATCGGAAAGAGGACGTGGACAAGACCATTTGTCCATTTTGCAACACCGCTCGATACAATAAAGGGAAGAAGAAAGCTCCTCAAACAGTTGTGTGGTACTTTCCGCTCATTCCCCATCTGCAACGGTATTTAACGGACCGCAAGGAAGCAAATCTCATGCGCTGGCACGCGAAAAGGAGGAAGAAAGTTTTGAAATATCTAAAGCGGAGTGAAAAAGTAAATCTTACACATCCTTCGGATGCAAGCCAATGGAAAGCAATTGACTGTGAATATGCAACGTTCGGGGCGGATGCAAGTAACATCAGTTCGGGTGTGAGCACCAACGGACTCAATCCGTTTGGCAACCAAAGCAGAACCCATAGCACCTGGCCCGTGTTTGTATGGATGTAAAACATCCCCCCTGGTTGTGCATGAAGAGAAAGTATACTCACATGAGTATGCTAATTCAAGGGCCTAAACAACCAAGCAACGACATCAATCTATACCTGAAGCTGCTTAAAGATGAGCTGGACACACTATGGGCCGAGGAAGGGTTGAACACATGGGACGCCTTCGGTGAACAATATTTCCCAATGAGAGCTTTCTTGCTCTGTACGGTTCATGACCTACTCGGCAACGGATATGTGGCAGGCCAAGTGTGCCACGGACATAACGGTTGCGTGAGGTGCATGGATGACCCCACGTTTATGCAACTTCCGAAAGATCACGGGTCTTCGAAAAATTTCTTCGTTGGCCATCGAAGGTGGCTACCCAACAAAGACTTGTGGAGAAGGCGAGGAGACCTTTTTAACGGTGAAGATGAGCTCCGGGGACCTCCACGTAAGAGGTGCGGCGAAGAAATCTACAAGTTTCTGAATAATTGGAAGGAATGCCCAAAGCCGGGAAAGAAGCAAAAAGCGCCAAAACCGCTTATGGATGTATGGAAGACGAGGTCGGTGTTTTGGGACTTGCCATACTGGCCCATTCTCGATACGCCTCACTGCCTTGATCTGATGCATATCACAAAGAATGTGTTTGAAAGTTTGTTTGGCACGCTGCTCAACATGCCAGAGAGGACCAAAGACGGGGTGAAAGAAAGAAACGACCTGAAATATTTTGGTATTAGGGAAGATCTTCAGGGGATGCCCAGATGATGACGACGACGACCACTCATGTGATGAGGAGACGGAGGGTCGCAAAGCCAACAGGGTTAAGAGGAATGACTATTACTGCCCCCCCCTCCTACTTCACTCTTAGTCCGGACGAGATCACAAAATTGATGATGTGCCTTCTCGGAGTCAAAGTCCCTAGCAGTTACTCAGGGCTAATAAGAAGATTCCTAGATGCGCAGAAATAAAAGTTCAGCGGGATGAAGTCTCATGACTGTTACGTGATGATGACGCAGATACTTCCGGTTGCGATCCGCGGGATAATGGACACGCACGTCTAGGAAACCCTATTTGGCTTGTGTAACTTATTCGACGTGATATCTCGAAAGTTGGTCATGGGGAAACAGATCTCAAGGCTGCAGGAAGAGATTGTCGTGATACTATGCGAGCTTGAGATGTACTTTCCACCATCATTCTTTGACATATGTGTTCATCTGTTGGTCCATATCATGGACGATATCATCCATCTCGGTCCGTTGTTCCTGCACAACATGGTGCCGTTTGAAAGGATGAATGGGGTCATCAAAAGATTTGTTCGCAACAGGGCCCGTCCGGATGGAAGCATCGTTCAGGGCTTTTCTCACCAAAGAGTGCATCTCTTTACGAACGAATCATATTGACATGGAGGACCCTATTGGTCTGCCCATAGACAAGCACACTGGCAAGCTCGATGGAGCATGTCACAAAAATGGACGTAGAGACACTACTAGATCGGGGTGATACGTCTCCAACGTATCTATAATTTCTGATGCTCCATGATGATATTATGCCAATTGCTACATGTTTTCGCCCTTATTTATAGAATTTTTACACGTTTTCCGGGACTAACCTATTAAAAAGATGCCACGGAGCCAGTTCCCTGTTTTCTGCTGTTTTTAGTTTCAGAAAATTTGTTCTGGAAATATTCTCGGAATTGGAAAATTCGAAAGCTAGAAGTCTTAGAAGTCCCGGAAGCCTCCAGAAGTCCCGAAGATCCTCGGAGGGGGGCCACAGGGTGGCCACACCATGGGGTGGCGCGGGTCCCCTTGGCCGCGCCACCTAGGGGTGTGGGCCCCCCGGCATCGCCCTTTCGCCTATATATACTCCCCGGGGCATAAACCCTAAAAGAATCGACCTTTTCAGCAAAATACATCCGTAGCTACGCCGCCGACGACGAAAAGTTTCGGGGGACAAATCTCTGTTCTGGCACCCTGCCGGGATGGGGAAGTGGCCCCGGAAGTCATCTCCATCGACTCCACCGCCATCTCCATCGCCGTTGATGTCTCCTATGATGAGGAGGGAGTAGTCCCCCCCCCCCCGGGGCTGAGGGCTCTACCTATAGCTATGTGGTTCATCTCTCTCTCCCATGGTGTGATCTTTATGTGACCATGAGCTTTGTAATCTAGTTGAATATGTAGATTGATCTTCATCTATTATGCTACTCAAGTGGTTTTTTTTGTCTCCGTTAACACTTTGATCACGGGGTAAAGGTGACAGTGTGTGCTCCGTGTGGTTTAGCATGATATTTATATCTTGTGTTGGAAGGTGAACCTATGAAATTGTGGCGTTTGTTTAGTAATAATTTATGGCGCTCGTAGTGACATTGGGGTGCCCTAGAGAGGGAATATAGACTTGAGGAGTGTTGTTAAAGCCCTACGCAATGATTAGTGTTCATTATTCGACCGGAGAGTGGTTCAGAGTAGCATAGTGAAGAGATGATATTTATGTATTCAATTATGTGATCATTGTTGAGAGTGTCCACTAGTCAACGTAGGAGCCCTAGGCCTTATCTCCAAACATTGAAACACCGTTTTCCGCCTGATCTGCTACATGTTTGCTTGCTGCCATTTTTATTTCAGATTGCTATTATCACTTATTATCATCCATATTACTTGCATTTTACTCTCTCTTCGCCGAACTAGTGCACCTATATATCCGACAAGTATATTGGGTGTGTTGGGGACACAAGAGACTTCTTGTATCTTAATTGCAGGATTGCTTGAGAGGGATATCTTTGACCTCTACCTCCCTGAGTTTGATAAACCTTGGGTAATCCACTTAAGGGAAACTTGTTGATGTTCTACAAACCTCTGCACTTGGAGACCCAACATTGTCTACAAGAATAGAAGCGTGCGTAGACATCACGGGGTTGTTGACGCACCGACTTTAACAGGGAAAACTTAGTAGCTCTCCAACACATTGACATGGTCGATACTTGGGTGGAAAAACACAAGAGCTCGATTAAGAAAAAGCACACTGAACAAGGCAAGCGGAGGACCGAAGGAGAAATAATCATAGAGCATAACTCCACTTTCTTGTGTTGGTGTAAAGATGTGATTGTCGCTAACCCACCGCCAAGGGATTGTGCGAAAAATAAACTCTTGTATGCCTTGGCACAAGGCCCCGCTCCCAACCTAGCGACGTTTCAAGCATATGATATCAACGGGTTCACTTTCTACATGGAGGAGAAAGAGAAAACTTCTGATTATCAAAACTCAGGGGTAACGATGGAATCCTACACGGGTGACAAAAATTTAAGATACTGATAAGGGGTAGCCCGATCTTCTCAGTGAACTCTCTTGATAACTTGATAAATAATGTGATACCTCGCTCTCTCCTTTGGCTAAACCCTGTTACCAATTGCAACAGCACTTAACCCCTTCGGATATTCGAGACTCCACACTCTTGAACACGTAGCCACCGACTACAAGTGGTCATGTTTCTCCTTATTCCCAGTGGAACAGCAGAATACACTCAGATTTGCAAAGGTATGATGATTCAAGATGAATGCTTCAAGCAATACAATCTAGAAGTCTAGGGTTTTTGTTTTAACGTAGTCTAACCTAATCTATGCGCCCCAAGGGGTATATATGAGGGGTGGGGTGCGGCCACAAGGCATATTGCGCAAGCAACTCCCACCAACCCGAATAGGAACCCAACATGGGTCTAGTTTTGGACTTGGACTCAACCACAATAGATACAAAACGACCCATGCTAGGGGATGCGGCCATAATGGTATACAAACCATGTTTTATACTAATTGGACTCTATATTGGCGCATTGATATTCTTTGTGGGCGCCCTCCTCCTGTTATGTCCCTCCATGAGTGTGGAATAACAATCAAGCACTTGTTTTCCACACTTGTAGAATTGTTTTCACCATGATCAACATTTGTTTTTAGCTCCTCTCCATCCATGTGCATCATCTCTCCTTGTTCTCCCTCCTTATTGCTTGTGTTATCAACAAACCTAAGAATACAAACATGCATGGATTTAGGTAGTATAAAGTTCTCATAATCACAAATGTTATACTCAAGTAGGAGTGAATTCACCTGTTGTTGTAATAGTTTAGTCCTTGATCTTGTCATAGGACCAATCCTCACTTCATCATTCGTTGTAGGAATATCATGTGAAATAATAGGTGAAACACTAGGGATGTCCTCATCATCCTCCCCCTTGAAAAGCCTTGATGTCCTCATCAAGGTCATCTCCATGATATGGTGTCAAATCAGCAACATTGAAGGAATTGCTCACTCCAAACTCATCAATTGGAAGATCTATCTTGTATGCATTGTCATTTATTTTTGCAATCACTTTGTAAGGACCAGCACCTCTTGGCAATAATTTTGATTTCCTTAGCTTAGGGAACCTATCCTTCCGAAAGTGCACCCATACTAAATCTCCCTCTTGAAAAATAACTTCCTTCCTCTTTTGATTTCTCTTTTGAGCTACATATTTCCCTTTCTTCTCAATAGCATCCATTGTCTTCTCATGTATCTTCTTCACAAAATCAGCCCTTTTAGATGCATCCATATTAGTTCTCTCTTGAATTGGAATTGGTAACAAGTCAAGGGGTGTAGTAGGCCGAAATCCATAAACCACCTCAAAGGGACAAAAATTAGTGGTTGAATGCACAGCCCTATTATAAGCAAACTCCACATGTGGCAAGCAATCTTCCCACTCCCTCAAATTCTTCTTGATCATGCTTCTCAACAATGTAGACAATGTCCTATTCACAACTTCAGTTTGCCCATCAGTTTGGGGGTGGCAAGTAGTGGAGAATAACAATTTAGTTCCAAGCTTCCCCCATAGTGTCTTCCAAAAGTAGCTCATAAACTTGACATCTCTATCAGAAACAATTGTTCTTGGCACACCATGTAATCTCACAATTTCTCTAAAGAACAAATTGGCAATGTGAGAAGCATCATCGCTCTTATGAAAAGCAATGAAGTGTGCCATCTTGGAAAATCTGTCCACAACTACAAAGATGGAATCATGGCCTCTCTTTGTTCTTGGCAAACCCAACACGAAATCCATACTAATATCCTCCCATGGTGTACTTGGTGATGGCAATGGTGTGTACAAACCGTGGGGCTTCAACTTGGATTTTGCCTTATTGCATGTAATGCATCTTTGCACCAATCTATACACATCTCTTCTCATATGCGCCCAATAAAAATTTTCAGCCAACATAAGCAATGTTTTCTCTCTTCCAAAGTGTCCCATCAAACCTCCACTATGAGATTCCTGTAATAAGAATAAACGCAAAGAACACTCGGGAATACATAATTTGTTAGCTCTAAACAAGTATCCATCATGTATATGAAATTTATCCCATGCCTTGATATTAGAACATTTATTAAATGGCATAGAAAATTCTTTATCATTATCATAGAGCTCTCTAATACCCTCCAAACCCGAGACCTTGATCTCTAAATTAGAAAGTAACATGTTTTTCCTTGATAAAGCATCAGCAACTACATTGTCCAATCCCTTTTTATGTTTAATTATGTATGGAAAAGACTCAATAAATTCAACCCATTTAGCATGTCTTTTATTCAAATTTGTTTGGCACTTTAAGAATTTCAATGCCTCATGATCACTATGTATAATAAATTCTTTAGGCCATAAGTAATGTTTCCACACCTCTAAAACTCTCACAAGTGCATATAATTCTTTATCATAAACAGAATAATTCAATTGTGCACCATGTAATTTTTCAGAAAAATAGGCAATAGGTTTTTTTCTTGCATTAATACTCCTCCAATACCTATGCCACTAGTATCAAAATTAGGAAGCATTAACAAAGGGGCCGAAATCAACTTCTCTTTAATAGTATCAAAAGAAATATCTTGTTCAACTCCCCACACAAATTCTACACCCTTTTTACTGAGTTCATTCAAAGGTGCAGCAAGTGTACTAAAATCTTTGACAAATCTTCTATAAAAACCAGCTAGTCCATTAAAACTTCTTACTTGACTCACATTAGTAGGAATAGGCCAATTTTTAATAGCTTCAATTTTAGATTCATCTACTTCAATCCCATGTTTAGAAACAACATAACCAAGAAATATGACCTTATCTTTGCCAAAAGTGCACTTTTCCAAATTACCATACAATTTATGTTCTCTTAGCACTTGCAAAACTTGTCTAATATGATCAATATGCTCATGTTCATTGTGGCTATAAATAAGAATATCATCAAAATAGACTACCACAAATTTACCAATAAAATTTCTCAAAACATGGTTCATTAATCTCATGAAAGTACTAGGTGCATTAGTCAATCCAAAAGGCATAACTAACCACTCATATAAACCAAATTTTGTCTTAAAAGCTGTTTTCCACTCATCCCCCTCTTTCATCCTAATTTGATGATAACCACTACGCAAATAAATTTTAGAGAAAACAGCACTACCACTTAATTCATCTAACATGTCTTCCAAACGTGGTATAGGATGACGATAACGAATAGTGATATTGTTAATTGCTCTACAATCTACACACATGCGCCATGTACCATCTTTTTTAGGCACTAAAATAACAGGAACAGCACAAGGAGAAAGGCTTATCCGAATGTAACCTTTATCAAGAAGCTCCTGTACTTGTTTCTGAATCTCCTTTGTTTCTTGGGGATTAGTTCTATAGGGAGCTCGGTTTGGCAATGAGGATCCAGGAATCAAATCAATTTGGTGTTCAATACGCCTCAATGGTGGCAAACCCGAGGGCACCTCCTTGGGAAAAACATCCTCAAAATCCTGCAACACATGAGAAACACCAAGAGGAATAGGGGTCATGTCATTAGAAACTAAAATTTCTCCCTTGTTCATAAGCACTATAGGAAGCATAGTAGGATCCTCCCTAAATTCTCTCAAGTCCTCTCTAGTAGCTAGCATGCATAATAAGCTCACTCCCTCACTATTATTTTTTCCACTCGAATTGGATGCCCTATTTTCACTCACAACGCTCAAATTTTCACTCTCTTTCTTTTCAACACTCTCAGGAATTTTTTGTCTAGATTCATTTACAATTTGTTGTGGTGTCATAGGTCTCAACACTATATCCTTCTCCTTCCACTTGAGTTGATAGGTATTTTCTCTCCCATCATGTATCACACTCCTATCAAATTGCCAAGGCCTCCCAAGCAACATGTGACAAACTGACATGGGCACCACATCACACTCAATGGTGTCTTTATAAGGCCCAATTTGGAATTCAACTCTCACCATGTGGGTAACCTTCATCTCTCCTTTACCACTAAGCCATTGTATATGATAAGGATGAGGATGTGTAATGTATCTCAACTTCGATTTTGCACACAAATCTTTGCTTGCCAAATTTCTGCAATTACCACCATCAATAATAACCTTGCAAGCCAATTGGGGACCAACAATTGCTCTTGTTTGAAATAAATTGCATCTTTGACTTTCAGGACTTGGAAGAATACTCAATGTTCTAGGTGTGCAAACAAAAGTAGGATATGTGGAAGGATATGCATCAAGAGGACCATCATCATCATCATAAGCATCCTCTTGAGAAGCATCAGCATCATCACCAGTTTCATACTCACCATTGTCCTCATTAATAAGCATAATCTTTTTATTTGGACAATCCCTCTTGAAGTGGCCTTTACCTCCACATGTATGGCAGCTCATGTCCCTATTTCGAGCTGTAGAAGAAGTGGATCCACTTGCACTAGCTGCTGGTTGTGCTTGCTTCTTAGACATAGAGGTAGCACCTTCACTTTTTGTAGTGGAACCCCCACGGCTAGGGGTAGTTTGTGGCAATGGTGGTGAAGATAATGAAGACCTATTAGGAAAAGGTCTCCTTGGAGCCATAAGAGCCTCCTCGGCCAATTGTTTTTCTGTCTCCCTTGCTTGGTGCAACAATTCATTCATATCATTATATTGTGTATGCCTCACAATGCTCTTAATTTTGAATTGCAAACCTGAAAGGAACCTTTGCATAGTGTGCTCAATATCCTCTCTCACTCTAGCTCTTTGCAATATCAACTCCATTTCTCTATAATAAGCATCCACAGATTTTGTACCTTACTTCAATTGTTGCAATTTATCATACAAAGACCTCAAATAATTCTTGGGCACAAACCTATCTCTCATGACTTGCTTCATCTCCCTCCAAGTAAGAACATCAGGCTCTCTATTTCTTGCCCTTGTCCTTGTAATATTATCCCACCATAGCAAAGCATAGCCATCAAAACTAGAGGAAGCAAGCTTGATTTTTCTCTCCTCATTATAATCAAATAATTTTTCCATCTTGAGCTCCCACATGAGGTACTCTTCAACATCATCAGTATCAAAATTGAAGGTAGGTAGCATAAATTTTGGTTTACCAAGTCCATCATGCTCTCGGTTTGGTTCATTGACAGGAACCCTTGCTGCTTGAAAGCCACGGCCAGCAACATGATTAGCTCTACCACCTCCACGGTTAGGAGGCACAAAATTAGCCTCCCCCTCCTCCTCCTCGGCATCACCAAAAGCACTCCCACCATCCTCTCGGGCAGGCAATCTTTGGTCCAATAAAGTAGCCAAGGCACTAATTCTAGTAGTCAATGTATCAAGAGAAGCTTGCATTCTATTAACTTGCTCTTGTGTACCAGCAGCTGTATCAGTCGCTTGTCCAATTTGAAGGCCCAAATTCTGAACATGTGTATCCATATCCACTCCATGCTTGTCAATGAGAGTATTTAATTCAGCATGTTTAGAAGCAATAGTGGAAGTCAATTGTTCCTTCATCTCCTCCAAATCTGTCCACTCCACTTGTTCATCACCATGTTTCTTCTTAGCCTATGTAGAAACATCACTAGGAGCAACCATGATTAATGGGTTAGTGAAATCAAAAAATTGCTATGGGTTGTGGTGTTCTCTCTCAACTCACTCAAAACCAGCAAAAGAGGTGATCCTTACTGCTCCAAAGTGAATAGAAAATCTTACCACAAGTAATAGCAACTAATGTGACTTGGTGTGAAGAATAGAATACCCAGGGGTTTTTGCTCTCACAAAGGTAAAACAGGTTATATGGTGGGGCTTGGTATGGATACCTAACAATCACCAATTAACAAGTCCTATTGTTGTTTGTGAATGATACAAAAAGAACACCTAGGAAACACACACCAAAATTGGAGACAAATGTGGCAAAGCAAATATATGGAGGAAATTTTGCAATGCTCTAGAAAGACACTAGCCAAGCTCAATGATAAACAGGCACAAGATTGCTCAATGTGTGGTGTCAATGATAGCAATGAAAACAGCTCCAAATGATAGTAATAGCAATGTATCTCAATGGCCTTTCTTTTTGCTTTCTCTGTTTTTCTCTTTTTCTATTTTTTGTTTTTCTCTTTTTTTTATACTTTTTATGGCCGAAAACAACTAAAGGAGCAAATGAAAATAACAGCTAGATCAATGTGACACAATATAATAATGAGCAGCCTCAAAAGAGCAATAAAAATAGCTAGTCTTGTGGGCAAGGTACCTATTAAATTGCTGTAGAAAGGCTGTGTCTAGGTTGCACAAAGATTGGACTGGAATTCCTAACTAAAAGATCAAAGAAAAACAAAGAAAAACAACCTAAAACTAGCTAGGAACCCCACGGCAAAGAACTGGCCGTTTTCCTGCCGGCGGCAGATAAATAGCGCGTTTTGAGCGCACGGCAGGCAACCACGGCAGAAAACCGGGTGTTTCTGTGCCTTACGGAAGCAGTTGGGCGCTCACGGCAGCGGCGGCAGCGATTTGGTGCGAAAACGCGCTCGCGGCAGAGCAAAACTGCGCGGAAGTGTGCTGCGCGCGCGGGTGGATCGGTGGATTGAGGGCGTGCGATTTGGTAAGCGTGCTGCGGGGGTTTTGCGTGGATTTGTAAGCGCGTTACACAACGAATCCGAGCTCGACTAGAACCGTACCACGGTAGAGATTTGGAAGGTTTTGGTGCTGCGGCAGGAATCCGAAAGGCACTAGAACTAAACTCCCAATCGAAATAAAAGAAGCACTCTGATTGGAAACAAAAGGAAGCTGCGGGTAACTAATTTTTTTGGGATTTTTTGATATAGACTCGACTTGAAAAATAAGAACAACTAAGAACCCTAACCCTAACCGAAACCTAATGACTCAAAAGGAGAAAAAGGGACACAAAATCAAAACACAAAACATCACTAGAAATTGGAAACTAGCAATTATCTAAGGCTATGGCAACACTACTACTAATTTTTTTTTTGTGGCTTTTTCTGGATAGGTAAGAAAAACAACTCGAAACTAAAGGGATGAATACAGCTCACCGAGTAAACCCAGTAATCTGATACCAAGATGATAAGGGGTAGCCCGATCTTCTCAGTGAACTCTCTTGATAACTTGATAAATAATGTGATACCTCGCTCTCTCCTTTGGCTAAACCCTGTTACCAATTGCAACAACACTTAACCCCTTCGGATATTCGAGACTCCACACTCTTGCACACGTAGCCACCGACTACAAGTGGTCCTGTTTCTCCTTATTCCCTGTGGAACAGCAGAATACACTCAGATTTGCAAAGGTATGATGATTCAAGATGAATGCTTCAAGCAATACAATCTAGAAGTCTAGGTTTTTTTTTAACGTAGTCTAACCTAATCTATGCGCCCCAAGGGGTATATATGAGGGGTGGGGTGCGGCCACAAGGCATATTGCGCAAGCAACTCCCACCAACCCGAATAGGAACCCAACATGGGTCTAGTTTTGGACTTGGACTCAACCACAATAGATACAAACCGACCCATGCTAGGGGATGCGGACATAATGGTATACAAACCATGTTTTATACTAATTGGACTCTATATTGGCGCATTGATATTCTTTGTGGGCGCCCTCCTCCTGTTATGTCCCTCCATGAGTGTGGAATAACAATCTAGCACTTGTTTTCCACACTTGTAGAATTGTTTTCACCATGATCAACATTTGTTTTTAGCTCCTCTCCATCCATGTGCATCATCTCTCCTTGTTCTCCCTCCTTAATGCTTGTGTTATCAAAAAACCTAAGAATACAAACATGCATGGATTTAGGTAGTATAAAGTTCTCATAATCACAAATGTTATACTCAAGTAGGAGTGAATTCACATGTTGTTGTAATAATTTAGTCCTTGATCTTGGTATAGGACCAATCCTCACTTCATCATTCGTTGTAGGAATATCATGTGAAATAATAGGTGAAACACTAGGGATGTCCTCATCAGATACTACGGAAGGATAGAGGAGATATGGGAGCTTAACTATTCTGTAGAGAAGGTGCCTATGTTCCGCGTCAAATGGGCTAGGATGTCGACCGTCAGAAAAGAAGATCAATACTTTAAACCCATGGTTATTCCCGAAGCCAGAACTTCATCAAGCGCGAACATCACAACGCAAAATGAGCCATGGGTATTGGCTAAGCATGTGCCCCAATGCTTCTTCATAATAGACCCCTCAAAGCCTAGCCGTCTTGTCATGAGGAGAGGGAAAACAAATAAAATCGGAATGGATGGAGTCGTTGACGAGGACGAGTTTGACACATTCGGCGACCCAAATATTGACGATGATCAAGAAGATGATGATGATAGTCATGCAACATACACCACAAGAAGATGCAGAACTACGCTACCTAGGCATGGTCTTCCATTCAAAAGAAGAAGTCATGATGTGGGGCTAAATTATGCAACTGCGACCAAAAAGGCAAAAATATCAAACACTGAGAAACTATGTATATATATGTTTGCCTTGTATGCGATGAAACACTATGTATATGCATGGATCAACTGGTCTGATGTGCACTTATTATAAATTTAATGTACCTTATTCTGTATTTGAAATATGTGGAGTTATTATTTGGAACATAAAGGAAATAATGGAAAACAAAATAAAACAATAGAAAACATAAAGGAAACAAGAGAAAACAAAAAGGAAATAATAGGAAACAAAATAAAACAATAGAAAACATGAAGAAAAACAATAGAAAACATAAAGAAAACAAAAAGGAAATAATCGAAAACAAAATAAAACAATAGAAAACATAAAGGGAACAATGGAAAATAATAGAAAACATAAAGGAAAAAATATAAAACATAAAGGAAACAAGAGAAAACAAATAAAACAATAGAAAATATAAAGGAAATAATGGATAACAAAATAAAACAATAGAAAACATAAAGGATACAAGAGAAAACAAAAAGGAAATAATAGGCCCCAAATGTGTTTTAAATTTTTTAGTATTTGAAATTATTATAAATGAAATGTGTTTGAATAATTTAAACAAATAAAGAAAAGAAAAGAAAATAGAAAACAGTACCGCTAGCGAACAGCCACCCTGGTTCGCCAACGCTAAGTTACCGCTGGGCAACGCAGCCTATTCGCCAGCGGTAAGTTAGTGCTGGCGAACGAGGGGGGTTGTTCGCTAGCGCTATGTGGGCGGTGTGCCACTTCCACGCACCCCCCCCTCACCCTTACGAGCAGTTGTGCTGGGGACTTAGTCGCTTCATTGATTGAAACCGAGCGTGCGCGCCCTCTCTATCTCCGGCGAGCCCCCCTCTGTCTCCGGCGAGCCCAGCCACAACCGGGCAGTCTCCCATCCACCGACGTGCCCCCTCCCCTCTCCTCGGCCACCAGGTTGCTCCCTTCTCCTCTCTACTGCGCGCCCGCGATCAGCACCCCCGCCACTGCCCCGAGCCGCCATTGCCCCTACTACAGGCGCCACAGACCTGACTCCGTCCAGCACTGCTGCGCCGACACTGCTGCGCCACTACACCGACTCCTGCTCGGCCTCCACTGCTGCACCGAGGGGCTTGGGCCTCTCCTTGCTCCTCCCCTGCTCCCTGCCTGCAAGGTGTTTGAGGAAATACCTCAAAGAGGTAATTTTTTGTGTTTTTTGGTACTGGTTTTGGTGGTTTTGGTACTGGTACTGGTGTTTGGTGGTGTGTGGTGTGGTGATGAGATGGTAGTGTTGATGTGGTGGGGTAGATGTGGTGGTGTGGGATTTTGTGGATGACGCCGATGGCGGTGATGGTGGTGTGTGGATGACGATGATGGTGGTGTGTGGATGTGGTGATGGTGGTGTGGGATGTGGTAGATGACGCCGATGGCGGTAATGGTGGTGTATATATGCATGTGTCGGCCCACCTTCGCGTGGATGTCGAAATTTGGGATTATATGGGGATACATGGGGTGGGATTTTATGTGCAGGTACCCCCACGTGAGGCCTTGATTGCCGGAATGTTGATTAATTTCCGTTCCGGCAAATTTGGGTACTCCATTTATGATATTTTTAGCAAAGGTCATGCTGAAATTTTTCGTGAATTTTGCCATTACATTTGCTGAAGATATCATATATTAGAGTGCCCGAGAAATTTGGACTCATATGGGTTATATATCGGTTAAATTGCAGGATATGTTAAACTAATTTTCGCTATTCTCTGGTTAGATATGGCTCACAACGACGAAGCGGGTGGTTCTGGGACCGGACGCGGGGACAACGATGCGTGGCTCTCTATGCTTGGCGCTGGAGGAGGAACCCTAGTTCTGGGACCGGAGCCGGAGACGCAGGGCGATGCAGATGACAAGATGGAGGAAACCATTCGTCAGGAGGCGCGCACCGATACATCGGTTGGAGAAGGTCAAACCGGCAGTGGCACCAGGGATACCACCTCCGGTAGCTCAGCGACGCGTAAGCGCAAAGAGAGACGACCAAACCTGCTTGGCACCGTCCGGCAAGAGTTCACGGTAGTGGACCCCAAAAGCGGTGCTCCTGTCGAGCCAAAGGAGTATGCTAAGGGGTTTGGAAACCAGATAGGTTGCATTGCTCGAGACTTTGGCAACGTTAATACGGGCCATCTCAAAGATAAAGAGAACAAGGCTATGGCCGCCCTGCTCATTGAGAAGCTGCACACACGGTACAAGTTCCGGATCCTTACGACAACCAGGACCTGAAGAGCAATCTGGTCAACTCCTTAGCACTCGGAAAGTGCACTAAGGCGTTTACGACTTGGAGATCCAGTTTGCGGGAGATGGTTGATGCGGGTAAGGGTTTCAATGAGATCCATAAATGTGGCCCTCCATTTCGGAGGAAGACTTGGCCACATTCAAGGTCGACGAACTCAAACCGGAAAGGCATAAGCTGAGGAAATGGGGAAAAGAATTCCGAGAGAAGAACATTGGTCCGCATAATCTCGGAAGCCGGGGTTACCTTGGGAAGCAGAAAACTTGGGCTAAGCGGGATGCGGAGAGGAAAGGGTCGAACCCGTATGACAAGATCCCCGACCCGCAGGTGAGAAATTTTGCCAGGGCCCATTATAGGGAAGATCTCCAAAAACCCGGCGATCTTATGTTGAACAAGAAGGTCAAAGAGCTCGAGAAGAAATATCTCGAAGAAGAAAAAGAACGTCTTTCTCAGTCTGACACGGGGTCCTCGGCGACGACGAACAAGGACCCGTATGACACCCCTTTTATTAGGGCGCTTATAGCAACGAAGGGAGTGGCCATAGACAAGAAGCCACATCGTGGCCATGTGCATGGCCTCGGAAAGGGTCATCGGCATGCGAACTACTACCCGGACACTAAGGAGAAAAGAAAGGAGAGGAACAAGGTGCCAGAGAAAATGATCGACGAACTTGTGAACCAGAGGGTCAACGCGCTCCTCCCTAGCATCTGTGCGTCTGTCGCTCAGTCCTTAGAGCCTTGGATGAAAGGTGGAGGACAAGGGCCTCCCCCCGTGATCAATATAGCCCTCATCGTGGAGCCTGCTGCGCAGAACGAGGCCCCCATTGTGGCGCCTATTGCGGCAGAACGAGGTGGCCGCCAACCTTGAGCCGCATGGTCACGAAGATCCTCCGCCGCCCCGCCACGTCTCCGCAACTCCATCGACGACCCTAAGCGGTCCATCACCCTTGGCGGAGCTCAATGCCCTCGAGGTAATTCAGCGTCCAGAACTTAATTATATATTATGACTTCATTCGTGACGGTCTCAATATCTAACGATGATCGCGCGACGATTCACATGCCGACGAGACGGGATGCACATTGCTCCTCCGTGTGAACGGCGAGTTAAAGAACGTGGCTAAACGAAAGATCATCACACCAGTCAACCGCGTGTCCCACGGCGTGTGTATGCCCAACAAAGTGTTCAGGGTGACATTGAGTCGGGTGCTCTCGATCCTCCGAACCAACCCCCGCAGCCGACAGCGAGTTAAACCTGGAGCAGTGCTTGGTTTGGCCATTGACATGGCCAAAAGCACTAATTCGTTTAGAAACTACTCCTATCTATACTCCAACACTGGTCGAGGGGTCGAGGCATCCAAGACAACACAAGGATTTCTCACATGCAAAGTCCGTGCGACACGACGATGACGATGCTGAAGATGAGAACCCTAATGACTACCTCGTCGACGATCCTTATGATGGGGCTATCCTGGATGATCTTGATGAACTTCTCTTACCAACGGAGGAAGCGGATAAATATCGATGCACGAAGCGTCTTTTCTCTTCTTAAGAACCGGCAGCCCCCGAGCAAGTTGCCCTCAGCCAGGACACCCTCAAAGAGGCGGTGTATTTCAGAAGGATCCTAAGAAGACGACACGGAAAAGAACTAAGAAGATTTCTGCCGTTGCATCCATGAGCCAATCGGTGGAGGGGACTAAGTCTAAGCCGCCGTTAGAACGGGTATTGGACAGGATACCCATACACGACTGGCATCAGATCCATGAGTTGGGCAAATCGATGCTTCCGCCGAGGTTGGCCTCCTTGTTGACTGGTGATATGCGTAGCGTCCATGATAGTGTTCAATATATTGAGGAGACGCTTCTAAAGGAGAAAAATCCAACACTGCCGGTTTTGGTCGCAAAGGTGCCATCTACGGTGGGATTTGTCACTGAAAGCAACGCATACAAGATAATCGTGGGATTTTATGACATATTTCGGATGTTCCACATGCAATCCCTCTACTCATCAATCGTCCGCCTACTTACGCTCAGCTTGGCGCATCAACTATCCGTAGAGAATACCAAAAGCATCGCGCTAGTAGACCCCTACTACATGCAAGACATGTACTTGAAGAACCCTAAGGGTAGGGCAAAAGCGGCAAAGTACATCCAAGAGGTGTTGTACAAGAATCATATGCACAAGAGGATCGCCCACCTGCCTTACTGATGCAACACACCCCATTCCACCAAGTGGACCAATGACAAGATCACGAGCCAAAGCAATACATGATAAGGTGAATTCAATCCTCTCTCTTCATGCTTTCGGTGACTTGGCGAATGGTGCGCTACACCTCATGGAAATGCCCTTTGTGTGCTCAGGTTTGACCCCACCATGGACCCCCAAGACGATGCTCAAGAAGTTGCCCAAGTAGTCGCGAAAGGTGACGGAGAAGAACCAGCACAAGAAGACGAAGGCAAGAAGCCCATGGTGGCGGAGCCTCCGGTGAAAGCACCGGAGCTTCCGCCCTGCTCCAGGCAGGGGAGCTTCCGGTGCCGCCTCCGCCCAAAACCCCTTCGGTGTGACAAGAGCGGAGCTTCACCGGAACCAACACCGGAGCCTCCGGTGCTACCTCCGCCGAAAACCCCTTCGGTGCGACAAGAGCGGAGCCCCACCGGAGCCTCCGGCTGAGCCACCGGTACCTCCGGTGGAACCACCAGAGCCTCCGCTCCTGCGCGGCCTGCGTGCCAACTTTCGGTCCTTTGACCCTTGTATCTCCTCCTCCCACCTACCCCTTGGCACTAGACTATAAATAGACTCCCCAACCTCAGATCTAGGGTTAGAGATGAATTAGACTTTTGACCTTTGCTCTTGTATCCCTCTTGTGAGGCTACTCCTATGGTTTGTACTTAGGACCGTATCAAGGCTACTCCTACGATTTGTATCTAGGAACGAATCAATATTCACCAGGTTACCTATCCTCTCCCCTTGGGATTCAGTTAGGGACCTTCCAATTATCCTCAACTAACCCTTGAGGTTCTATTGGCGTAGTGGACCGGCTACAGGTGTTAAGCGGTTTCAATCAAGGTGAGTTCGGTTGGATCGATCGTTCCGTAGGCGGCCATTGGGGTTTAGTTGACGGAGGATTTGGATTCTTCAGTTCCCACTTGTTATCTCCCTTGTGTTTTCCCCTCGATTCCCCATCTCGTCTTCATCGCGTTCTTCGTTCGTTCTTCGTGTTCTTAGTCGATTCGTGAAGATTGGGCCACCTAGGAGCGAACCACTCCGCATCACTTACTTTCCCGAGTAAGTCATTCACTAGCCGACATAACATGATTTCGTCTATTTCCCATCTTTACTTAAGTTTGCGCATATACAGTTAATAGTGGTTACAATTTTTGAGGATTATATATGGACTCTTTGACCTGTTTTGCGCAGAAACAAATACGACACCACCATCATGCTTTACCCGAGAGACTCGCACGCCATATATCTCGACTCCGGGAGTAAACTGAAGGAGAAGAACTACCCCCTCATCAAGTTTGTTCTCAATGAAGATCTGGACGGCTACATCAGGGTCGAATGCTACTGTGGCAGATTACAACAGATTAAAGGCAAATATGTATTCAGACACCGGACAGAGTTCCCCTGCCCCAAGCAGACGCCAGGCGGCCAGATGGGGACGTGGTACCTCGTCCAACACATGATGGAGGTCGTCAAGGAGCAACAGAGTCTACAATTCATGTCTGTTGTGGACAAATGGTGTCGTGGCATCGTCTATTGGTCTGATGCTGAAATCAGACAAAACTTCGGTCGCATCCAGCGCAAGCTCTGCACAATCATCTATAGGGATGTAGTAAGTGCAGACGGGGCCTTCTACTCGCAGTGCCCACCACCTAACGATGAGCTGCTACAACGTGTACTAGAGCAGGGTGACGAGAGACCATTCAACTCGTTAGAAGGTGCTCTTCCGTTCCCGCCGATGAAGAACAAGAAGATCACAACGACCAAGAAATGATCGACGACGTGTATTCTATTCGGTACGAATTGTGCTCCTAATAAGAACTTGTGCTTTTCTTTGCCGGCCTAATGCTTTTATCTTGGTCTATAGAGAGATGAAGAAGTGGACGGCGCGCTGGCCTAGTGAAAGATCGCAAGTGGAGGCGGAAGCTTAAGCGTCCATCTCACTTTCCTTTTGTAATCATCGATGTGTTGTGTGAGATTCTATATCGCGCGTTATATGCATGTGATCATTAAACTAATTAGATGGCTATTTTTGGTTCGAAATCTTCGACCTAAACATGTTATCGAGATCGATGTGTATTCATGAATTCATGGATATATATTAATATTTATGAAACTTATTTTCGTACAATGGATCTCGGTTTGTGTATTGCATATATATATATAGAGGAAAATGGTTCTGTACACCTGAGTGTACGTACTCTCAGCGTTCAATATACCACATAGATGAATTAAATATACTTGTTTATCATTTTTAATATATTTTATTATTCAATACTAGATACCCCAAATTGACTTTTGTGAAAATTTTCATTTCAATCTCCATATTTTATATTGTTTGCACATATACTGCTTTTATGTACGTAAAAAAGGTATATTGAACAAATTGAGTATGCTGATGATTTTTTTCGCAAAACTTGTATTAAGGTATCTTAGAATAATTAACTAGGTATATAAAAACAATAAAGAGATATAATATGCATGTATGTGAGGTATATTCAATATGAGAGTACATACACCCAGAACTATACAATAGGAGTCATATATATATATATGCATATGTGAACATATATATGTGTGAATCAAAAAGTTGGAGTGATTTGTATGTGTGAATTATAGAAATACCAGAAAATACCTGAATTTGCACCTGTATACAAAAATACTAGAAAATACAGCACTATATACAAAAATACCAAAAAAAAGAGGGGGGTGTGTAGCGCTGGCGAACATAGCGCTGACGAACAAGGCCGTGTTCGCCTGCGCTAAGCCCTGCTACCGCTGGCGAAGCGGTGTTCGCCAGCGGTAACCCGCTACCACTGGCGAGTTAGAGCGGGCGAATAGCGCTCACCAGCGGTAGCCCAATTTTGTTCGTCACTGGTAGGCTTTCTCCTACTAGTGCTCGGGTGCCTGCCAACAATCTCATACCATGGAGGAGTGCCTATTTATTTGTTTAGCTTTTTGATGTTATAATGGTCTAACCAGCTCTTTGAAAATTAATGATGAGCAGATGAAGCATGCAAGTCTGGGTACTTAAATAGTATGGAAGACAACAAACCCAACTACTACTTTCTCATGAGCTAAAACAGGGGCACAAAACAGGAATAATTTTGAAAGTTTAAAGGTAGCACATGAGAAATTACTTGGAGTGGCGGTTAAATACCACATGTAGGTAGGTATAGTGGACACATTTGGCAAACTTTGGTTTTTGGGAGTTGGATGCACGAGTAGAGTTCATACTCATTACAGGTGGAGGCTAGCAAGAGACTGTGAGCGACAAATTAAGAGAGCAATAATGGCCATAATCATGCATAGCGACAAAAACATTATCAATCAAAGCATAAATGGTATTACAAGTAAAAATACTAAATGATCATAGAGGCTATAAGTGACTAGTTTGTAGTCATAAACATGCTGTAAGCATGAGCCAAGTCAACCAAATAAAGCATTCGAAAGAGAACACCACAAATTTATACTTCAATGTGATAAAAACAACTCATGGTTCTTTCAATGGCACATTAAGCACTCTCAGCTATGTGAGACAAGTCATGCGAAAAAAATAACTACTAAGCATAGAATTAAAATAAGATCCAGCATGAAATGATAAAGTCTAGCCACGGTCTAAACAAGCTTCTATTTGTACCGTTATAAGGATGAAATATTTTACTCTTCTCCAACACCAATTAACTTGTTTGAAACAACTCTCATAGATAATATTCATCAAAGACCATAGAGCTAATCATATATAACTGAAGCAAACTAACAATCTCTGAACAAAATACGAGTGGAAAACAAGGGCTGAACGCAGTACTAACAAAAACTGAACACTCGCAGAACAGTAAGAATGAAAACTCGAGTGTTCTAAGCAATGAAAACGGAGCGTGTCTCTCTCCCACACAAGAATGATAGGTTCCAACTAATTTGATTTCATCAAGTAAAATAAAAGAAAACAAACAGACGCTCCAAGTAAAATTCATATGATGTGACCGAATAAAAATATAGTTTCACTAGAAGTGACCTGATAAATTGTTGATGAAGAAGGGGATGCCTTGGGCATCCCCAAGCTTAGACGCTTGTGTATTCTTAGAATTTAATGGGATGAACCATGGGGGCATCCCCAAGCTTTGGCTTTACACTCTTCTTGATCACATTATACCACCCTCTTCTCTTGGCCCTTTAAAACTTCCTTCACACCACACTCAAAGTAATTCGTATTAGAGGGTTAGTGCACAATGAAAAATTCATGTGTTCTGCATGGGCAAAAGTGTTATTAATACTTTTAAACATTATCTATAGCCACTGATGTTTCGTGAAGTAAAAATGCAGAATCTACCAAAACCAGAACAGTCTGTAATGACGAATTTTTTCAGGGCACTTAAGTTGCTCAAATCGAAAAACATAAATAAAAAAAAGTTTTGGAATTAGCTGAGAAATAAGCACAAACATTTGCAGGTCATTTGATCTTTCAGTGAATTATGAGATTTTATACGGTGGACAACAGAAATCTGTTTTCTGCGCAGAATTCCAAAACTAACACCAACTTTCGCTAGAAACTTTACTTGGCACAAATAATAAATGAAAATAAATATACAAAAGAGTTTCTACAGAAGTATCAATACCTTGACTCAAAGAAAACATAGAAAAACAATGCAAAAATAAGACCATGGGTTATCTCCCAAGAAGTGCTTTTCTTTAACGCCTTTGGGCTAGGCATGGAAAAAGAAGGGATGCCTTGGGCATCCCCAAGATTTGATGATTGAATATTCTTGAATAGTTAATTGAGGTGCAGTTAGGAGTCCCCAAGATTGAACTTTTCTCTTCTCATTCATCTTGTATCACCATCTCCATTGGATCTTAAATACTACATTCACATAAAACTTGACAAAAACTTATTAGTAGTGTTAGTACTCATTAAATAAAATCCACTCATGTGCAAGCATTGAAAAGTTTCATAATATTTACTCAACATTAGCCACTGTATATACTAAGGTGTTCATGCTTCCGTTGTTCGTCGAAAAACTAATGAAATTAATAATACCAAGTACAATATTGAATAAACTAGGAAATTTGTCAAAACTGAACAGTTTGTAAAGATGACACTCAACGAGATAGTTAGGTAGCTAAAATCGAAAAACTCAAAGCTAATGAAAGACAGATCATAATCTCAGGTTTATGCACAAAACATTTCAGATCGAAACACTATTATGATATTTATCATGATTTTTTAGAGTGAAGCACATGAATTCTGTCTAAATAGAATCAGTCAGTAAAGATCGAATTATTAGACCTATGTACGTACCTCAAATCATAAAAAGTTATTCTAATGAAAGAAATATAATAAGCATTAATTTTCACTCAAGAAATTTCAGATCAATATCATGTTCTGGTGATTTTAAACATTTTATACGGTGAAGCACAGAAAATCTGTTTCTGGACAACAAAGCAAAACTATCAACTTCCAAGTAACTAGAAACTACAATTATCAATTTACTTTTATGGTACAGAGGAATATGTACAATATATACAATATACACAATATATACAAGTTTTTAACTAAAAATTTGCCATGGAAAACTTTGTTTTGGTTTCATAGGCATGAACAGAAGTGTTCAAGGTTGACCCCCACTTAACCATTACTCATCTTTCTAATCACTTTATTTTTTGAAAACGTTTATAGAAAACAAGTACAACTACTTTTTTTTGTAATTCGTGTTCCCTATCCACAATTAAAGATAGAAACCAACTTAAAACTGAAAATAAAACTACTTAGAGACAAAGCAAACAAGTGCACATAAGAACAATCACCACACGCTATTGCTCCCTGACAACGGCGCCAGAAAAGGTCTTGATATCCCACAAGTATAGGGTATCGTGTGTAGCCTTTTCGATAAGTAAGAGTGTCAAACCGAACGAGGATCTAAAGGTAGGATAAGTATTATCTCAAGTTCTATCAACCAATGATACAACTCTATGCATGATGCTGACAATGGCGACAGAAATTCCTTGCAGAAATTCCTGTGTGTTGGGAACCCCAAGAGGAGGGTTTGATGAGTGCAGTGGTAAGAATTTCCCTCAGTTAAGAACCAAGGTTATCAATCCAGTAGGAGAAATAGGATCTTCGGAAGGTTGATGCCACTGACGGTGGTGATGGCTCACCGGTGTCAGCAACAACTCAGAACCTGCACACAACACAACCAAAATACTTTGTCCCAACGGTACAATGAGGTTGTCAATCTCACCGGTCTTGCTGAAAACAAAGATTAGACATATATTGTGGGAAATAGTGTATTCTTAAAGTAAGTAAAGAAAGAAGGAAATTGTAGTGGTTTGTTTAACAGTGTAGGAAAATGGACCGGGGTTCATAGGTTCACTAGTGGTGTCTCTCCATAAAAGATAGCATGTTGGGTGAACAAATTACAGCTAGGCAATTGACAAATAAAGGTTGCACCATAGTGCACATTCATGACATGATGACTAATATGATATTTAGTGTGGGCATTACAAAAATATACATAGACCGTAATCCAACTGCATCTATGACTAATAATCCACCCTCAGGTTATCATCCAAACCCCCTTAGGTATTAAGTTGCAAGAAACAGATAATCGCATTGAGTAATGTGTGTAATGTAAGCAATCATTGTACACACGGGCACTCACACCGCTGTTTTATCCCTAGTGCCAACAACACATCCTCCCCCGTAACGTTTCTGTCACTCGAGCACATGCGAAAAGGAGGCATGAACCCACTATCGATCATAAATACTCCCTCTTGGAGTCACTAGCAACTACTTGGCCAGAGCAAGCACTATCAACAGAAAGCATGCAAGATCACAAATAACATATGAAATAAAAGACTATAATCAACTTGGCATAAGTTCAATATTCATCGAACCCCAACAAACACAGCACATATAATTACATAAGAACAATCTCTATCATGTTAGGCAGCTCACGAGATCTAAACATTGAGGCATAGGAGGAGAAGACAACCATCTAGCTACTGCTATGGAACCGTAGTCCAAGGATGAACTACTCACGCATCACTCCGGAGGCATGCATGGTGATGAAGAGGCCTCCGGTGATGATCTCCTCTCCGGCAGGGTGCCAGGAGACAGCTTCAGAACCCCCCTGATCTAGGATTGACGACGACGGCGGCTCGGGAACTTTTCGGGGATATTTGATCAGGTATCTAGATTTTTCCATCCAGGGGGAATAAATAGGCAAAAGGGCAAAGGCGGTGGAGCCCTGGGGGCCCCACACCACCCCCTCGCGCGGCCAAGGGGGGCGCCACCCCATGGTGTGGGCCCCCTATTGCCCCTCTTCAAATCCTCTTCGGTCTTCTGGATGCTTCCGGGGAAAATTGGAACTTTGGGATTTGTGGGGTCCAATTCCGAGAATATTTCGAGAACAACTTTTCTGAAATAAAAAACAACAGAAAACAGGGAACTGGCACTTGGCATCTTGTTAATAGGTTAGTCCCGAAAAACGTGTAAAAATGACATAAAGAAGGGAGAAAACATGTAGCAATTGGCATAATATCATCATGGAGCATCAGAAATTATAGATACGCTGGAGACGTATCAACGCACGCTAAACGTTTTGCAATATCCAGGAAATAAAACTAGAGTAACAATACAGGTAAACAAGATAGTTTTGCAGAATAATAAATACATGAAAGTAAAGTCAGTTGCTGCAGCAATAAAGCATACTAAATGACTATAAACTAACAGTAACATGAGTGTGGAAAAGTGGTGGAAAGTGTGATGGATTTGTCCATGATCAAATAGTCAAATACAAGGTTGATATTCCTCTTTTATGTGGGAGAGGCAAAGCTAACAAGATCTCACTATCCAATGATTGCAAGTACTTATTATTGGAACTCTAGCAAACATCCGTAACTACTAGCAGATACATTAAGGTAAAAATACCCAACCATAGCATTAAGATCAAAAGGTCCTCTTTATCCCATATTCTTTAATCACCAGATTGGGGCTCATGTTTCTGTCACTCAAGCAGCCCTCCCTCTAGATTTCTCCATATACTACAAACCCTATGATGTGATCCATGCGAGCATAAACATATGATGGAACCATAGGACTATAACAAATTCAATATATATCTCAAAACATCCATAGAGATTCAGCAATCAATCATATGACAAAAGGGATCTACACAAACATGACATAGATGTAATAGATCATCTGCAAATAATTTATAACGTCAAACACCATGTTTACATAGGGCAGTACAGAGGTGTGTGAGAGGATGAACCACTGTATACAAGGAGGAATTGGCAATGGAGATGGCGGTGAAGACGGTGGAGAGGATGGAGAAGGGGCAGCACGTGAGGTGCAGGGCTGCGTCGCAGTCGTCGGCCACGCAGGGGCTCCTCCTGCGCCGGCCGGCCATCATGGGGGAGCGCCGCCCCTTAGCCCCCTTCCTCCATGGCTTCTTGGTGCTCTATATGATCCCTCCCCCATGGATATGGGGCCATGCGAGAGGCACAATTCGTGGCTTTTGGTGGCTGCCCAAGAATTAGGGTTTTCCTCTCCTTATATGTGATGGGACAATGCTCCCCGGCCCTCCGATGGATGACCCCCTGATTCAAGGGCTCTTGGGCACCTCTAGAACCTTTCTAGGGACCCTTTTCAGCTCTAATGAGGCCCCAAAGTCGTGTCTTGGCCGAATCCATCAAATATGGTAAGAGTTGGACTCAATCATGTCACCGATTCCCGTAATCTCGTGATCAGATATTTGTCCTCCAGTAAAGGGGTCCACAGGTCGCATACGAACTCGGATTGGGTTGTTCTTGGGTTTAAAATAAAAGCTATGGAAATGGCCAACAACTTTGTAGGCAATTTCATCTTCAGTTGACGTTGTCTTCGGTGGTCAAACTAACGATCTCTAAAAACTGTTAGTGGACAGATTTCAGGAAAGTCAGAGTCCTTCTCCAACAAGTCTACTTTTGTGTTTTCTTGTTAATTCCTACACATCAAAGTGTAAATCAAGAACTTTTGCACTTTGCAATCATTAGTAGGTTAGTCCAATAAATAATATAAAACCATAGTAAATACATAGGACAATTGGTAGAAAACAAGCATGGAGCATCAAAAATTATACGCAACCACGCTTCCCATCTCTCCCCGACCAAATTCCTTCTAAATTGGATATTGAGAGGGTTATGTGACAATATATCTGACACTAACACATTTTTGTTCCTAACAATATTATATAACCCTGCATATTGAACTGCTAGAGGGGTAGTTCCTAACCAAGTATCCTCCCAAAACCGGGTTGATAGGCCATTACCTATCTTTAAAAAAAACGTTGGAAAAAATCCTTCTTCACAGACATGATACCCTTCCAAAAGGGGGAATCTGAAGGTTTGACCTCCACTTGAGATAAATATTTAACAAATAAACATTTGTTAGAAAGTAGCTCCTGCCAAACCCCTTTTTCATGTAATAATTTAAAGAGCCATTTTGACAGTAGACATTCGTTCTTAACATCAAGAACCTCAATTCCTAATCCTCCCTGATCCTTAGGTCTACAAATTATATTCCATTTAGAAAGACGGTATTTCCTGTTGTGTAGATCACTTTGCCAAAAGAACCTACTACGAAAGAAATCCAAACGCTTTCTTACCCCTACAGGTATTAGAAAGAAAGATATTAGAAACATAGGCATACTTGTAAGGACCGAGTTAATGAGAACAAGTCTGTCACCATAAGACAAAAACTTCCCAGCCCAAGATCCCAATTTATTCTCAAAACGATCCCCCACCGGTTTTCATTCCTTATTAAGAAGTTTCCGATAGTGAATAGGAATACCCAGGTATTTAAATGGTAAAGAACCAATATCACAACCAAATAAAACCTTGTATTCGTCTTGCTTCTCCATGGCTTTCCCAAAGCAATAAAATTCACTCTTATGAAAATTAATTTTTAACCCAGACAATTGTTCAAACAGAGCAAGAATTAATTTGATACTGGCTGCCTTTACTAAGTCATCTTCTAGAAATAAAATTGTGTCATCCGCGTACTGCAGGATAGAAATTCCCCCCATCCACCAAATGAGGTATCAAAGATCCTACCTGCCCATCATCCCTGGCACGTGCGATAGGGATTGCCAACATATCCACAACAATATTAAAAAACACATGTGAAAGGGGTCCCCCCTGACGAAGCCCCTTTAGTGTTTGAAAATAATGCCCAATATCATCATTCACCCGGACTCCCACACTCCCTCCTTGAACCAAACGACTCACCCACTCATACCATTTTGGATCAAAACCCTTCATTCTAAGGGCCAGCTGCAAGAAAGACCACTTCACTTTATCATTTGCCTTTTCAAAATCAATTTTGAACATAGTTTACGGTAAAAAGTTTTAGCGTACCTGCTAGAGATGCTATAAAAACACCTACCAACATTCACATTGGGTGCCATATTAGGCACCAGAGACACTTGGAGATTACCAATTTTGGCAGCGATGGCTATGTGGACTTAAGTTGCGGATCGGTAATCCACTTGAAAATAATGTACTGATGAATTGAATCCTTCACCTTCCGCTCCCATGGATGATCCGGGACATCCGAATTGAAAATAATATTGATTCCCTTCTCACATAAATAAATGTACAAAGCACATCATATTTTCCATAAGTAAAAAATTCAAACGAATTACATAAATGTACAAAGCACATCCTATTTTTCGCAAGTAAATAATTCAAACGAATTACATAAATGTACAAAGGACATCCTGTTTAAATTGGACTTGATGTTTTTTTTTTGGCGGGGGTAAATTGGGCTTGAGGTTGATGGTCCGAAATAATGAATTGGTGTTATTGCTTTTTTTTTATTACTTGGCCGTTTGGTTGAAATGTGGAACCAAGCTTGAGGAGAGTAAAAAAAGAGAGACAAATTCAAGGGGAATGCGTGACAAGGATGTGGCATGAGGGTATCGCGAGATGACCATGACAGCGTACATGCCTTTGTCCCATAGCGATGAGGCCACTCTGCTCACGCTAGCTCCGGTGTAATTAAGTGCTCAACATCTTGTTAGGGCATACTTTCACTTTGAATAATTAATCCTTTTTTCACGCATAGTAGCTCTTTTAGCAGCACTGGAGTAGAAGTCTGGAGCGACTTGAGATTCAACGCACAGCTGGTGGCCTTGCTGGCAGGAGTACTTAACTCGGAGGTGCGTACCTAGAGAATGTGGGCCACGAGCCCACGACAACTGTGTGTATAAATGTGTACGTCGTGCCTTGAGAAGAATTCTACATGAACACAATTTAAGCTTCCAATCAGCGCAAGATGGAACAAAATGCACGCTTTCGCAGAGCTAAATCGTACATACTACAGTACTCCCTCCGATCCATATTAATAGGTGCTGAAGTGGATGTATTTAGACATGTTTTATTGCTAGATACACCCACTTCAGCACCTATTAATACGGATCGAAGGGAGTAGCACTATTCGACAGGTTGATCCTTTTTTTTTTGAACAAGGGGAAGGATCCGAAGGATCTAGACTGCATTAAGCGGTGGGATTACAACATACAACAAGGACCTCCAAGAAAAATAAGATTACAACCAAGTCCCTGGCTAATACGAAAAGGACCTCAACTAAACCAAAGGGAAAGCAATCAAGTCCTTCTCCACCACGAAGGAACAGCTCAACACAACAGCCGTCGACACCATCGCCGGGACGCAACCACTTGGAGAAGGAGCGACGATAGAAGCCACTGCAGAGCTGAGGAACGGCCTCCGAAACGGCACGCCGGCCTGGAGGTTAAGCACACCATGGTGCAGCAAGCACCATAGCACGGAGTGGCCCCATCGGCCAAAAATAACAGAGGCGTAAAGACGCCGCCGTTGAAGAACTCCGCTGATTGCAGCCAGAAAATCTCCCCGTGGAACTCCAGCTCTGAGATGCCCGTCCTTCTTCCCGCAACCACCGTGGCCTTGAGGAACCAGCCCTTCAGCTCCAGAAGATCCACCATAGAACCTAGCTTCCTTCCGTTGATTGAAAACCACCGATCCGCCGTCGAACTCTGAGCTCATGCCACTAGCCAGAGGAGGCAGATCGAAGAAGAAAGTACAGCAGAAAACCAGGGGGGTGGCCTTATGAAGGAAGCCGCCGAAACTCCTCTCTATCACCGGCTCCATCCACCAGAGCACAGCATCAAGACGAGGAGAAACAGACCGAATCCAGGGCAGACCACAAAGCCCCAGCTCGAAGCTTCCGAAGCGAACCTTATTAGGAGAGATGCGCAACTTCGTCGACTTCACTAGCAGCACTGCCTGCCACCAGCGGACCGCGACTAGGAGGAAGAAGGCAGCGGCGCAGCAGATCCGGTCGCCAAGATCCGCCAACCTACTCTCAAACTGCACATAGGCAACAGCGGGATAGCTAAAACTAAATCTACCACTAGTATATACATCCCAAGCTACGCATCCTCGTCTACACCGGCCAGCATCGGCGCCGAAGAAGAAGGAGGAGCAAGCCGGAGGGAGACACGGAAAAACCGAGCCGACTCTCAACGGGGGCGCGGTGTGGGGGGGGGGGGGGGGGGCACCCCCAACAGGTTGATACTTGGATCCATCCTGCGCAGGCTCGGTTCTCACCTGGCATCTTATCTTTGTTTGGAGGGAGGCGATGAGTCCCTTTTCCGGGACAGGATAAGAAACTAAAAATCGTCGTTAATTAAATTAGCTAGCAAGCTCAGACACTATTGCCGAAGAACAGTCTCGTCTACTATTGCCGCTCCGACTTTCACTGTGGGGGTTGGAGCGAACACATCTGCCCGCTTGGGAGTTGAGGGTAGGGTTTGCTAAATAATTGGCTCCGACACAGAGGATGGCGGGACTAAACAAATGGAGGGAATCGGCGAGGCATGAATGGACCCCGACGATAAACAAATGGATCGGGTTTGGGTACGTACAACGCAGAGGCCGGGAGGATCTACAGGGGGAGATCTCGGCGCGATTTAGTAGTGTCGCCACGACACGCGATCTCCTCCCGCGATTCTGCCCAGCAGAAGCTTCGCTGGTTCGATGGATCGCGCGCAACCGATCCTCTGCCGCGGCCTTTCCAGCTTCGCGGATCGTTCCTTTGCCCCGCTTCGGTTCTGGTTGGTTGACCGGCTCGGGCTTGGCGGATATTCGCTTCACGTGCGACCTGGACCACCGCTGGATATTGCCGGCACGTCCAGCAGACGCGAGCTTCGTTGGTTGCTCATGCGGACTGGTGGCTACATACGCCTGGTTAAATGCCAACTTGACTCGTGGCTAGTTGGGTTGGTTGGCCACGTACAGGATATATATACACGTAACGTACACGGATCGGCGTATGAGCGTTGCGTGGTTTTGGCTCTAATCCTGTCTACAGGAGGTACCTGACCGGGGCGTGTTGGTTGGGCATTGGGTGTACACGGGTCCCGTCCGGAGGTGTGAGCTGAGCTGAGTACTGCAGCACAAGTTAAGCACCGAAGGCTCAGCCAACCGGTCCGGGAGCAGTGCTAGTAGCTTCTTTTCTGTATGAAAACAGTGGTTTACAAATCAGAGCGAGGATTTTTTATTCCCAATATCTAGTGATCCTTGGTATTTAGAAAAACTTAAAATTAGAGTTACAAGTTTAAAAAAAAACGGAATGTTCTATCCCACAAACATGCAAAATACAAATTTTAATAAATACTTTATGCTTGGTTGTTAAGAATTTAGGCAATTTACATATTAAATTAATCCAAGTATAAATCATGAGCATGATGTAAACATACTGATAATTAACCATGTTTCTGCATACTAGATTGATAGTAGATACATCTACGCAAACTATTAGTATTGCAGACATGGAAATAATAAAGACATGGATAAACGTATTATACCCTGCGGTCGGCCAGTTGGCAGTAGCCGTAGCAGAGGCGACAGCCGCGGTGACGGCTACAGCAACAGTGGCGGCCTCGGTGGCAGCAGTGGCGGCCTCGGCAGCAGCAGTAGCGCGTTCGGCTTGGGTGGCCATGTTGACGAAGAGGGCGACGCGGTAATAGTCGAAATAGATGAACAACAGCGAGCAGTCGCGTAGGAGACGCTCGCCAAAAACCTAATCGCCCCTCTCCCGTACAGGATCTGGAGAGGCGGGGTTTCGAAGGTCCGCTCTCCCGTCGGCCGTGTACGCGGTAGACGGGATGGGATCACCGGTGGCAACAACAGAGATTGGAATGACAATGGGCGCAAAGAGGCAGAGCGTATGAGGGGTGTGTCCATGTGTCAGCCTGAGCCTCTAATATATAGGCACGGCCGGGTAGGAGAATGGTCAGCTCACAAATTCAATTGGTGTTTATTACAACCATTACCACGTGATCAATGCGCGCGGTTTACACGTGGTCAATGCGGCGTTTTACTGCGCGCGGCTGTTACCAAAATAAATGTGACGCAATTACAGACAACAATCAATATGATGTCTCATATTATTAGTTGTCCGTTGACTCTCCGTTTCCGACTGCCAAAATAAAGACACCGGCTTGGCTCATTCCCGCAACCCGCGGCGCGGCGTGACGAGGCGAGGCGTGGCGAGGCGGACGCGGAGGAGGAGGAGCGTGCGTGTGGAACACCTCCACAACTCCTCTCTCTTCATACCAACTCACACTAGTGGGGAGAGAGCTCACCTTATAAACTGGTGCAAAACTCTCTCAACTAGCAATATGAGACTAAACTTCCACCATTTGCTATGGCAGCATGGGGTTTAGGGATTAAATGGAAATTTCCTAGTGGGCCTAAGGCCCACCCCAAATTTCAGCAATCCCCCACCAGATCCCGAAGACCCATGGTGTTGTCTTCTCTTCCAATCACTGTTTTTATATACCAGATTTTTCAGTGGACACCCGTTAAGGTTGAACATCCACCTAGAGCACATAGCTACACTACATCACAACTGAACAATGGACTATGCCTTGAATTGTCAGTATGGCGTAAAGTAGTTTCACTAAATGTCTTGCCACTACTAGGCTGTCGAAGGCTGACCCCTCGGGTGGAGCATATTAGTCACACTCCTGGCCTATTCATGAACTTATTAGAGATCACACAATCTCATAGACTGTGACCAGCAGTCAGGCTCATATAGGTGTGTTCCTCCAAAGATCGCTCTGTAGGATAGCATCTTTCTTATACAAATCTTGGAACACATTAAGACAAAAGTCAACCCGCCATACATTTTTTGAGAGTACTGCATCTCCAGTGGAGTGGGTTAGTAAAAATTACTCTCCTCGGTTGACCACTAGCTTGTTTTCCCAGGTCCTACTTCACGGGATCCCGATCACGTAGGTTGGGTGTCGTGGTGGTGTCACGGCAGATGCCATAGGATGACTAAAGATGTGGGGACGAAGGACGCTGGAGGCGCTCGGGGAGCGAACACGCGACGAGTAGCCGCGTGAAGTATGAAACAAACACTGCAAACAACACGATCTACCCAGGTTCAGGGCCCTCGTGAGGAGGTAAAACCCCTACTCCTGCCTTTCTCTCTCTATTTTGATGTCTCACCGAGTAGCCACAGTACAGATGTTCTTGCTACCGAGTAGCCACTCTTCTCTCTACGTGAAGAACTAGGTCAAGAATCTGAACCCAACGTGTGATCTAGGTCCGCGTCCCCCGCGCAGGAGGAGGCAGGGCACCTTATATACTCGGTGCCCAGTCGGATACAGCCAAATACAAACAGATGTCGACATTGTGTGCACACCGTCCTTCTTCCGAGTTCCCGCTGACAGCTTTGGCTTCTAAGTTTGTCCTGGTGCGGAAAGTCGTTGGGCAAAACCAAGTAACCAGTCTGTTATCACTGCGGCGAACATAGAGTAGGTCCCCCCTATCCTGCGACGCCCTGCTGCCACACTGTCGCTGTCAGGCACGCCGTCCTCAGATGAACAGTGTCGTGAACAGTGCCAAGTACGGACCCGGGATACGCGGGATTCTGTGTCAGAACGGCTCCTTTGACTTCTGTCCCGAGTAGATTCCTGGCATTTCTATTCGGGCCAACTCTTCTACTCGGAGGAACATGATTCTCTTGACTCGTCCTTCTGGCCATCTATGTGTAGGACCGGGTAGCAGTCGACCGGGTAGCAAGTACCGGGTAGCCGGCTACTCGGCCAAGCATCCTTTCTGATCTTGCCTTTAGCGCTTGCCTTTACCCTATTCGGGGATAACCGCCCGACAGCAGTCCCCGAAGCTGGTAGAGTCCTGCGAACTCGTTCACTGGGCCCTGCCAGCTTAAAAACCAACCTTGACAGTCTTGCCCTTGAATCTTGGGATACCGAGTAAAACCTCCGAGTAGCCCTTGATTTTGTTTCTTCTCTTTCGAATAGGACCACTTTTCTTCTCTGTAGCCGAGTAAAATGACTTGGTGAAATCTTGAAACGGGATCTCTGCGTGGCAGAGCACAATCCGGCTTTCCGCGCTGCAACTGGGCACGTGTCACGCAGACAAGACCCCGACGCCTCGGTGCCCGGGAACTGACAGGCCACGCGCCCAGTTTTCACGGCCTGGGCCCACTAGCCTGTCATGTCCCATCAAGCGCAGTAATTGCCCACGATCTTGTCGTGGGATCTAATGCGGCCGTTACGCGCGCGTTCCGCGCTATGTCCGTTTCTAACCGGCCCACAGATCCCACGCCGCACGGTTTCTGCCACGATCGATCCCACTACCTCAATTCGTAACGGCAACCCGGGGAGCGGTATATATACCCCCTCGGTAACTCCTTCTTCTTCTTCCGCTCCCACTTTCCCCTCGTCTCCTCGTTTCTCCGCCGCCGCAAAGCATCTCGCCGCCGCGCATCTCACCGCGCCGCTGCGAGCTTCTCCACCCAAATTCCTTCAACCTTTCCGCCAACCTTTCCTCCGCCGTGATGGCTCGTGACGACGACGCTCGCGCCGGCTGGGCTGGATCTGAGGTCACCGTCGAGGACTGCCAGTGGCTCGTGAACACCCGGAGAGTTCCTCCCAGTGTTCGCTGCCGGCAACCTGACGGCGAGCTCGTTCCGGCTCCGCAGGAGGGCGAGCACGTCGTCTTCCTCGCGCACTTTGCGCGAGGATTCGGGCTCCCGGTCTCGAATTTCTTCCGGACGTTCCTCGACCACTATGGCCTCCAGCCACACCACCTCCCGCCGAACGCCGTCGTCATGCTCTCCTACCACGCCGTGGTGTGCGAGGCATTCCTTGGCGTACGGCCCACCTCGGCGACCTGGTCCCGCTACTTCTTCTTTAGGAAGCAAAGCAAGGCCAGGAAAGATGGCGCGGAGAGTAGCCGCGGGATGACGGAGACAGGCAGCGCCATGATGGTGCAGCGCGGGGGAACCAATCACCCGCGCGTCAAGGGGTTGGACTCTGTCCGCAAGTGGCAGAGGACCTTCCTCTACGTGAAGAATATTCCCGCCGAGAAGGGAGCCAAGGTGGAGGACCGGATAAATCTACCCAGCTGGACCAACGCAGCTCCCACCGGGCAGAACTGGCGGACCAAGCCGTCCCTCGATAACGACCTGAAGCAGATGGACGAGCGCCTCGCCAAGCTGATCTCGAGAGGGCTCAAGAGCGACGACCCGATCGCCTGCTGGATCTCCAGGCGAGTACTACCGCTTCAGCGCCGCTCCCATCTCATGTGCTACATGGGAGGCCCCCGCGACTGCACTCGGACAACAACGTTCGAGCTCAGCAACACGGACGTCGCCACTTGGGCGCGCTCCATCATGAGCACTGGCCTCAAGGACAACTGGCAGTACGGCTTCGTGTCGTTCAGCCGCACCAAACCAATCAAGCGGGTTAGTACTTCTCACCCCGTTTCATGTATACAGATTCCTAGTAGATAGCCTTCTTAACTTGCTGTGCCTACTATCTGTACTCCGCGCCGAGTAGAGCACTTAGCAGAGTTGCTTAGGCTTAATGTGCTATGTGTTTGCACGCCCTGCCGAGTAGCACACTTAGCAGTATCCTCTAGGCTTAATGTGCTTTGTATTTGCACGCCCTGTCGAGTAGCATACTTAGCGGTAGACTTTATATGCTTTATGTTTGCACGCCTCGCTGAGTAAGATGTCGTTATGCTACTCGACTGATTTGTGGTGCTTGTCTATGTCCCAGGTCCTTGCTCGCCAGCTCCCAGAAAGCATGGAACGCTTCGAGGACAACTGGGAAGGGGATCGAGAGGAGGACGATGAGGTCTCCTACGACACCGCAAACAAGCTCAACATCCCTCATGCCGCCCAGAAGGATAAGCACCACGTTGACGCGTCTGTCCGCGACTGGTCCGAGGACGACGACGAAGGTGATTGAGTTCACCTTTATGGTTGCGAGTAGCGCAACCCAATCTCTTCCTGTTTCTCAACTGGTTTCTCTTTCTCAATTCTTTAGAGGATGCTGATGCTGATGCTGACGCTGATGCTGAGGAGGAGGAGGACGAGGACGTCCTCGACGTCGACCCAGTCGGCGTAGCCGCTCCCAATACTCGGAAGAGGGCGGGCAGCGGTGCTCAGGAACCCGCCGCCAAGAAGACCAAAAGAGCCGTGAAGAAGGTCAAGCAGGGGAGACGGCTACCCCCTTCCCGTGCAGGGTATGTACTTTTCTTCCGAGTTGCGCACTGTTGTTGCCGCTTTTTCTGAACTCCTTGTTCCGAGACCGCTTCTCGATTTCTTCTGTCCTTTTTCCTTTTCTAAACTCCTTTCTTCTCTTCAGTGCCCCCTTGGACGCTAGTGCTGCCGTCGCATCCACCAAACCCAAGAAGAAGACCGCCATCGATGTTGACAACCTCATCGAGCTCTCTGAGGAGGACGAGGACACTGCACGGGACAGGGCGCATGCGTCCTCTCCCGTGAAAGGAGAAGACTCGGACGACGCCCTGTAGATGGACACTAATGCCCATGATGCCGAGCAGGGGCAGCAGGATGCTGCTCGCAATGAGAAGCCGCTTTCTCCTCCAGCCACCACGGCCGAGGAGAACTTAGAACAAAACCCCGAGCAGCACGATGACACCGCCCTTGAGCGGCAGGAAGAAGACCAAGAGCAGCCGGCAACAAGGGCTGCCGAACAAGACGACCCCGCGGCCCAGCCGCGGGTAGACAGACAAGACGCCACATAGCAAGATCCCGCTGCCGAGCAGCGGGTTGAGACCGTCGATGAGATGGAGCAGGACCCTCCGAGCGGAGCGCAGCCGGATGCTGCGCCGGGTAGCGCGCCCTTGGCGCCGCCTACCCAGCAGGGCACTTCCTCCACCGCACCAAACTCCCCACCGATGAAGAAGACCAAAACTGCAGCCAGTCCTCCGGCCAAGCCGGTTGTGAAGAAAATCAAGCAGGAAGCTGTCGAGAAGAAGGCCGATGATCAGAAGGCCGCCGAAAAGATAACTGCTGAGAAGAAGGCCGCCGAGAAGCGAGTCGCCGAGAAGCAAGTCGGCCAGTCAGATGGCCCCGTCCGCAGGAATCCCTCGCGTGGCGGTGCACAGGATGCTGCCACGATGCCGCCGCCTCAAGGCCGGCAGCTTACCATCGGTGGTTCCGGCGCGGCTGCTGACGCCGCCGCGGGATCAAGCATACCTGACCCACCTAGTTTCCCACCTTACATGGTAAAGATGAGCCAGCAGCACAGCACCCCGATGACCCCAGCCGAGAAGAAACTTGCTATCAGGAGGGGCAAACAGGCCACGGCAGTGGACTCCAAGCCTCCGGCCAGGAATAAGGACAGGTCCCTCTCGATCTTCTCGCGCGAGGTTCAGGAAGCCGAGGTGACGTCCACGGGCCTTGAGCAGATGATCGACCGGGTTGGATTTATTGACGCTGAGTGGGACAGCGAAGTCCTTGGCAACAGGAACTGGCACGACTTGGCTTTGGGCGATTTGGATCACATGCGCGTTGACTGGAACAAGGCGGACATGGGTTATAAACCCATGACTATCTCGTCCAAGACCAGGACGCTCGCCGCCAAGCTGTTCGTCCACCGCAAGGCCGCAGAGGATCTTAAACAGACTTACACGGTAAGATTTGCTCATTCATACGGAGTTGCATTTTCCTTCTCTTCTACTCTTCTCCTTCTTCTTATCCATCACCCAGTCCCCGAGATTCTGGCCGAGTAGGCGGGTACTCAACCGAGTTGCCGGCTTCTCGGGTTGAATCTTCACGACTTTGTCTAATTCTTTTTCTTTCTTCCTCTCAGAATAGCCTTCTGAAAAGAACCAACCTGTACCGGCGGCTGCTATGGAACCACAGCATCGTTAAGAGGCGTCTTGAGGCCCTGGAGATGGAGCGCAAGTCCGACGAGGCGGCGGAGAAGGAGGTCATGGATAGCGCCCTCCAGATCTCCGAGATCGAGAGTAAGCTTTTAGCCACACGGTTCCTGCGTTTTGTGTTTACGCCCGCTTTCGCTTTCTGCTCTAATCGATTCCTTTCTGCAGGCAAGTTCAAGACCTTGGCAGAGGAGCATGCGAACTGCCGCGTCTTTGTTGAGAGCGGCCAAGCCACGATCAAGAAGCTGGAAGGTGAGTTGATGTCTTCTCGGCTTGCTTTCTTGCTTTCATCCTAGCTACTCTGCTGACCGTGCTTTGATTTTCACAGAAGATCATAAGAAGTTTTCGAGGAGCATCTCGACTGCCTCAAGCCTGCTGAGGTGCGGCAGCAGATTGAAAGCCTTGAGGTGGAATTCAAGAAGAGGCACCTCTCCGAGATGGAGCCGTTGCAGGTCCAGCTGCGAACTGCTCTCCAAAAAGTCGTTGATCTAGCTGCCGAGAGAGATAAAGTAGTGGCCGAGAAGAAAAAGATCGAAGCAGCAGCCAAGGCCAAGCAAAGGGCTCTCGAGCTGGAGTGCGAGACGCTGAGGGAGAGAAACTCGGATCTCATGCTCCAGCTGGCGCAATTCCGTAGGGTAGAAGAAAAGCATGTTGCTGACGAAGAGTCATGGAAGAACAAGCTGCAGGCGCTACTCTACGACCTGAATAGTAAGTGCCCACTTCTTTGCACTTCACTTTTCCCTTTTGCTTCTCTTCTGCTCGACTCATTTCTCTATTCTGCCCCTATCTCTAATCTTTTTGATAGCTTTTGCAGAAACTTTCCCCGACCTCAACTCGTCTTGCAAGCCTGCTCTGGCAAAGGCCCAAGCTGTTCGCACCGAGAAGGGCGAGCCTATGGATACCAAAGCTTCAATTGAAGACAACATCACAACCATGCAGGTCCAGCTCCAGCGCCTAAGGGGCGTGGGCACCGATCTGGTGCGCACTGCCTTCCAACTCCATGACCTGTTTTGGCCTCGAGAATCTGCGCCAACAACCATCCGCGGGCTTGCCGAGAATCTGACTGGCGTGAAGGCCGAGCTGAAGAAATGGCGGGCGTCTGGAGCTCGGGCCGGTGCTGACATGCTGCTGCTGTTCATCTGCAGCTGGTATGAAAATCTTGACCTTAACGTCATTCTCGAGATGAGGCAGAAATTGAAGTGGGAGACGGATCCCGACTGCGTGGCTCGCCGCCAGTCGGTTGCGTACGAGATCGCCCAGTACGCGGACACCGCGCGCTTCATCGACGGCGTCACTGAGCCCGACACGGAGGTGGAGGGCGAGGATGACGACGAGGATGAAGACGAGGAAGATGACGAGGATGAAGGCCTGAGCTGCTTCGAAAGTGAGAGCAACAAGACCGGGAAGGGGAAGGCCGCGGTCGTCGCGGACAGTGAAGAGGAGGCCGAGAGCGTGGAGATGACCATCGACACCGCGGCCCTCGAGTTCGGCACTTCATCAGGTGCGGCTCTCGACGACACGGCGCGACTCCGCGCTCAGACTGCGGCCTCCACCTCGGCTACGGACATTACCTCGGTGGCCACGGCCACCTCTGAACAGGCTGCCACCAATCCAGAAGCTGAAACTGCTACGACTGATATCGCCAGCTCGGAAGCTGATGCTGCCAAGGCCAACGCTGATGCTGAAGCCACCAAGGCCAACGCCGAGAACACTGCTGCCTCTACTTGATTACTTTCTGCAACTTTATCCTCGAAACTTTTATCAGATCCCCGGGATGCCGGGTGCAGATGTATCGAAACAATCATGCTTGTCGTTTGCTACTCAGTTTTATTCATGTTTGATATTTAACTTAGTCAATTTGAGAAACTTTGGCTCGATGCCGGGTTGCGTTATCATGCAAGTCCCCGAGTTGCATTTCTTATTCGCTCTTCCTTTTCATCTCAGCTCTTACCCGCAACTTGTTGCTTTTTCGGTATTCGAGTCACAAGAATTCAAAGTTGGAGTTGCAAATACTTAGCCACTTAGAAACACTCATAGTAACGCAGCCCACCACTTAGCCGAAAAGGAGTTAACAAGAATCAACAGTAAAAGACATCCTACTCGGTTCCTGCACTCTTTCTTTCCTTAATAATTTTTCTTGTGCTCATTGACCTTTTGCTTGTTCTCTTGCTTGCCATGAAGCCGGGTTTCGGACAGCAGCAGAGTCGAAGAGTTGGCATGTAGGTTTAAACACAATACTAGATGTACTCGTGAAATTTTAAGCAGAGCAACCGAGTGGACAAAAGTGAAGCCAGGTAGAAACACGCAGAGCAAGTTTGGACGAGGGCAGTCCCCGAGCTTAATTTCAGATTGCAGGGTAGAATTTTAACTCGGATAAGAAAGTACATACACATCTTTGCTCACGAATGAAAGCGACGAAGTAGGGCTACATTCCAGGGGCGCTTAGATTCCTCTCCAGCTTTATCTGCCCTGTTCTCCTGTGATGGACGCACGTCCACGAGATAATAGGCATCATTGTGCAGCACTTTGCTCACAATGAAGGGCCCTTCCCATGGAGGAGACAACTTGTGCATCCCGGTTGTGCGTTGCACAAGCCTAAGGACCATGTCTCCTTCTCGGAAAACCCTTGGGTTCACCTTTCGGCTATGATAACGCCGCAGGTTTTGCTGGTAGATAGCTGAACGTGACAGAGTAAGCTCTCTTGCTTCTTCGAGCAGGTCAACATCATCTTCTCGAGCTTCTCTCGCCTCCACCTCAGTGTAGAGGGTTACTCGGGGGAGTCATGCTCTAAGTCTATTGGCAACACGGCCTCAGCCCCGTATACCAAGAAGAATGGCGTGTAGCCGGTTGACCGGTTAGGGGTAGTCCTTAGACTCCACAACACCGCTGGCAACTCGTCTAGCCAACACCCAGGTGTTTTCAGCAATGGCTCAATCAGCCTTGGCTTTATGCCTGCTAGCACCATGCTGTTTGCTCTTTCCACTTGCCCATTGGAGGCGGGATGCGCAACAGATGCAACATCTAGTCGGATGTGCTTATCTCTGTAGAACCGCACCATTGCTCCTTCAGCAAAATTTCCGTTATCCGTGATGATGCTGTGCGGGTAGCCGTATCTCAGGATCACATCCTTTAAGAATTTCACGGCTGTAGCTCCATCGCACTTCCGAATAGGCTTCACTTCAATCCATTTGGTGAACTTGTCCACCATGACTAAGATATGTGTCATGTTTCCTTTAGCCGGCTTGAAGGGGCCAACCATGTCCAAACACCATACAGCAAACGGCCAAGTAATAGGAATGGTTTTCAGCTCGGAAGCAGGCATGTGGATCTTACTCGCGAACATCTGGCAGCCGTTGCACTTCCTCACAATGTCCTCAGCTTGTTGCAGAGCTGTGGGCCAGTAGAAGCCATGTCGAAAAGCTTTCTTGACCAATGCACGAGAAGAGGCGTGGTGCCCGCATTCTCCTTGCTGTATTTCCAACAGAATTTCTCCTCCTTCTTCTGGGTCCACACAGCGTTGCAGCACGCCGGTGGCACTTCTCTTGTGCAACACATCTCTGAATATGGTGTAGCCCTTAGATCTTCTCTGAATCTGCCTTGCGATCACCTCATCTTCTGGCAGAGTGCCATCCTTTAGAAAGGATAATATGGGCATGGCCCAACTCGGTGTCTCCCGTGTGGAAAACACTGGTTCGTCCACTTCCACCGGGACAGGCGCCTCTGGCTGCTCTTTAGGGTTGGGAGCACTTCTCTGAAGCCCTGAACGATTAGCAAGGACCTCCTCAATGAATGCGACAGTCCCCGGGTTAAGGACAGCAGTCCCCGAGTATGGAGTGGCAGTCCCCGCGTAAGGAGCGGCAGTCCCCGAGTAAGGAGTGGCAGTCCCCGAGTAGGGAGTGGCAGTCCCCGAGTAGGGAGCGGCAGTCCCCGAGTGAGGAGTGGCAGTCCCCGGGTTCTCTGTTGCATTCTCCCAGTCAATCTCCATTGGAATGGATTCTTCATTTGGCAGAGAAGGAACAAATATGGATTCCGAGTTGGGAGATGGCTTGATGGATGGCTTCCTCAAATGTTCCAAGGCAACCCCCGCCGGGATGGACTGCCGAGAAGATCCCAACTTGGACAGCTCGTCTGCTGCTTCATTCTCTGCCCGGTGAATGTGCTGGAACTCACAGCCTTCGAAGAATCCAGTCATAGACTGTACCAGGAAGCGGAATGATGCCATGTTGGCATCCAGAGCATCCCAAGTGCCAGAGACTTGCTGCACCACCAGATCTGAATCGCCATAGCATATAATGCGCTGCATGCCAACCTCCTTGGCTACTCGCAAGCCATGCACCACGGCCTCGTACTCTGCAACATTGTTGGACGCCTTGAAATGAATCTGCAGCACGTACTGGAGCTGATCTCGTTTGGGTGACGTAAGCACTACGCCAGCACCAAGGCCTTCCTTCACCTTCGAGCCATCAAAGTGCATCTTCCAGTAATTGGAAACTGGAGCGGGAGGTTCGTACTTCACCTCAGCCCAATCCACCAGAAACTCCGCCAGAATCTGAGACTTGATGGCTTCTCTTCTTGCATACGCGGGAGCGTACGCGGCCAGCTCAATTGCCCACTTGGCTACTCTGCCACTCGCTTCCTTGTTGCCCATGATATCCGAGATGGGAGCAGGGCTCACAACCGTGATGGGGTGCTCTTGGAAATAATGCTTCAGTTTCTTGGCGCCCAGGTACACGCCGTAGGTCATCTTCTGGTAATGCGGGTAGTTTTGCTTGGAGCTGGACAGCACTTCACTGAGGTAGTATACTGGGCGCTGCACACTTTTGCCTTCTTCTTCTCGCTCCACCACAATCACCACACTGACCACTCGGTTGGTAGCAGCAATGTACAGCAGCATTGGCTCCTTGGGTAGCGGACTAGCCAAGATGGGAGCGCTACCCAGCATTGCCTTCAGCTCGTTGAATGCCACATCCGCTTGCGGAGTCCAGACAAACTTGTCACTTTTCTTCATCAGATGGTACAGAGGCAGGGCCTTCTCGCCCATTCGGCCCAGGAAACGGCTCAAAGATGCCAAGCAACCAGTGAATTTTTGCACATCCTTCAGGGATTTCGGCAAAGACATGCTCTCAATAGCTTTTATCTTTGAAGGATTGGCTTCAATGCCCCGACTAGACACCAGGAAGCCGAGTAGCTTGCCAGCCGGGACGCCAAAGGTGCATTTACTCGGGTTCAGCTTCATTTTATACTTGCGCAAATTGGCAAAGGTTTCCTCAAGGTCGGCAAGCAGAGTGTGTGTTTTATTCGTTTTGATGACAATGTCATCTACGTACACCTGCACATTCTTGCCGAGCTGGTCGTGCAAGCATTTCTGCATGCACCGCTGATAAGTAGCACCCGCATTCCGCAACCCGAAACACATGACACGATAGCAATAAGCCCCGTACGGGGTAATGAAGGCAGTCTTTATTTGATCGGCAGGATTGAGAGCTATCTGGTGGAAACCAGAGTAGGCATCTATGAAAGACAGCAGTTCACAACCAGCAGTGGAATCGATCACCTTATCGATGCGAGGTAGCGGAAAAGGATCCTTGGGGCATGCCTTGTTCAAGTCGGTGTAGTCGACACACATGCGCCATGCGGTAGCAGCCTTAGGATCCTCCTTCTTCTTCTCGACCATGACCGGGTTGGCTAGCCAATCCGGGTGCAGCACCTCCATGATGAAATTGCTTATCAGCAACTTGGTGATCTGGTCACCAATGGCCTTCCTTCTCTCATCTCCGAAACGGCGCATAGCCTGCTTCACTGGTTTGGCGTCAGGACGCACATGTAACGAGTGCTCAACCAACTCCCTCGGGACTCCTGGTAAATCTTCATTGGACCAGGAGAACACGTCCCGATTCTCACGGAGGAAGTGGATAAGCTCGCTTTCCTATTTCTCCGCCAACCCGGAGCCAATGATGGCTACGCGGTCGGGGAACTCAGGGTCGACCTGGACCTTCTTTGTCTCTTGAGATGCCTGGAACGCGGTCCCGTGCTGGGTACTCGGCACGCCCTGCGCACCAGCTTGCGCGGATTGCGCCATAGCCACCACCTCGTACATCTTTTTCTTCTCGGCAGCAATCACCATGGACTCCGCCAACTGAGAACCAGCAGAGGCACACTCCATGGACTTCTTGTAATCACCAGAGATGGTAATCACGCCATTGGGACCAGGAATCTTCATCTTCAGATACGCAGTGTGAGTAGATGCCATGAACTTGCTCAGCGCAGGCCTGCCGAGTAGAGCATGGTAGGGGCTCTGATGATCAACTACCTCGAACTGCAGGCTCTCTGTGCGGCAGTTCTCCCTGGTGCCGAATAGCACATCTATCCACACTCGGCCAATCGGGTTGCACGAGACTCCCGGCACAATGCCATGGAAAGTGGTCTTGCTAGGTAGCAGCATGTTCTCGGCCAGCCCAAGCTTCTCGAGTGTGTCTCTGTACACAATGTTGATGATGCTGCCGTTGTCGATCAACACCTTGCTGAACCTCACATTCTTCTCGGGACCCAAGAAGGTAGGATCCACCACCAAAGCGTAACTACCCGGGTTGGGCATCACCTTGGGATGATCTACTCGGGACCACTTGATCTCTTGGTTGCACCAATGCATATAGTGAGGAACAGCAGGAATCACGGCATTGACCTCCATGGCTCGCCTGTGCTGTGACTGCTTGTCGACGGGCTCAGAAGTGAAGATCATGTAGCTCTCATGGTGTTCTTGGTACTGGTTGCGGCCTCCGCCCTCATTGTTGCCGTTGTTGTTGCCCTGGTAGTTGTTGTTGCCTCTGTTGTTGTTGCGGTTGTGGTGGTTGTTGTTGTTGCGGTAGCCCTCATTGTTGAAGTGACGGTTGGCTCCTAAAGCCACTTGGTTCACGTTTTCTCTTCTCGGAAACACTGGAGGCCGAGCTGCGGGTGCGCGAGCAGGCTGCACATTGGCATTTGCAGCTGGAAGAGGAGGAGGAGGAGGCAAGCCTTCATTCCTGATCAGATCCCACCACTCGCACTGTCGGGTAGTGTGGTTAGCAGGCCTTGAGGGGTGCTGAGTATGGAAACTGCATGGGCCATCCCTCATGTCGTCGAAGACGAACTTCCTAGTCTGCTCCGAGTTGCCGCTACCCGACTGAGGAGCGCGAAATGGTTTCTTGTTGCCTTGGCCCTGGTTCTGGTTCTGCCCGTAGGCTCCAGCAGGTTTTTGCCTTTGGCTGCCCCCAGCTCCAACAGCCACTGCATTCACCTCCTCAGGATCGTACCGAGTATCTATTCGGTCACCCCTGCGCTTGTTGCAGAACTCGTTGCGCTTGTTGCTGTTGAAGTTTCTTCTCGGCTCGGAGGAGTCCATCAGGGGCTGAGTAGGATCACCGAGTGCTTACTGATCTGCAATCTTGATGGTCTCCGCCAGAGTGTTTGGCATCTCCCTCTGCAACCTTTGCCACAGCATACTGCCATGCCTGCAACCCTGCGCAAACCAAGTGATGGCCTGGGCTTCATTCACACCTTCACAGGTGTTCCGCAACGTGCTCCACCGAGTAAGGTACTCGCGGTCCGTCTCGTCTTCCCGCTGCCTGCAAGCGGACAGCTGCTGTGGCCTATTCGGCCTCTTGTAAGTGCTGGTGAAGTTGCTGATGAAGGCTTCCGAGAAGTCCAGCCAGCAATTGATGTTGTTCCTGGGCAAGTTGTTGAGACAAGTGCGAGCTGGACCCTCTAGCATCTGCGGAACGTACCGCACCGCCCATCTCCGGTTGCCGTTCGCGATATGAACCGCGGTGACATAGTCATTGAGCCAATCCTCCGGCTTGGTGCTACCATTGTAGCTCTTGGTGCCCCTTGCGAGCTGGAAGTTCTTCACTGAAGGCTCGTTCATGATGCGCGGGCCAAAGCACTCGGGGCCGGGAGGTCCCGTGTTCTCGAGCCGCGCCGACAAGCTGATCCGGTCCAGCTGGTGCCTTGCATCTCCAGGCGCCAACACGCGCTCGCCCACACGATTCAGAATGTCATAACCAGCCAACCCCATGGCCGAGTAGCAATCATCATATCTGTCCACCTGCACAGCTGCAGGCTGCTCCACCGGGTTGGCGGCTGCTGCCGCTGCCGAGTAGGCTGAGCAACTGGATGCTGAGAAGGGCCTGGGCGCTCTCCATCTCGGGCCTGGCTTTGAGCTTTATGGGCTAGAAAGCCTGCTCCTGCAGCGTTGTGTTTCTGACCGGACTGTCGCGGCACAGCGAGCTGTTTCGCAGCGACAGCCGGGTCGTACACCTGCATCTGCCTACCCTTGCCGGAATGCCCACTCCGGCTTCTCTCACGGCTAAGATGCGGAGATGAAGCCTGATCGTTAGATCTGGCCACGTGCGAGTGTACCACCTGAGAAGCTCCAGCACCCGGGTTGGCTTTCCAGAACTCCTCGTTCTGCCTAGCAGCCTCTAGCACCAGCTCGTTTAGCCTCTCCTGCTGCCTAACGCGCGCGTCGCCAGCTAGATGCGGCAACTCGGCAGCTACGGCCTCAGCAGCTCTAAGTGTTTTGGCGGGTGTGCTGTATCTGGATCTAGTGGAGGTGTTTGCGGTGGCGGACTGACTGGGAGCCTCTATAACCGTTGCCATCTCGGCACCTAGGTTGCGACGCGTAGCACCTACTTTGCTAGCTCTCCTAACAACCGGTGTGAAACCGTGAGCCTTGTTATACTCAAGCTGATCTAAGCTAAGCTCTAGCCTAATCTTCTCCAACTCCGCCTGCTCAGCGAGCAGCTCCTGGCGCTGCCGGTCGAGCTACGCCTTCATGGTCAGGAGCTCGAGATCAGTGGGAGGCGGCATACCCGTCCGCGCAGCTGACGCAGGGATTGTCGGAGTAGTGGAGAGGGGAAGGTTGCACTCCTTCTCGTAGGGCTTGTGCGTCTTCCCGCCAGCACTCGAGCCAGCAAGATCCTCGACGACGGCCGCGGCGGTAGCGGCGGCGCCCTTCCCGGCGTCAGCAGCAGGGCCGGTCATCAACACCTCCGCGACGTCCGCAGAGCGGCTCAAGGGCCTCCCGCGTGCGGTGATGACGGCAGGTGGATCTTCCGCGACATGCACCAGCTCAGGGTACTCGCGGTCGATGATGGTGGCGACGTAGACGAGGTGCGCGCCGAAAGAGAGCACCGAGCCGCCCTACGGCATGGCCCTGCCGCCGAAATCGCCGGCGTTGTCGGTGACGAAGTCGAAGGAGCCGAATCTGTGGACGAGGCCGCAGACCACGCGCTCTCCGGTAGCAGAAATCGATCCCGTCCGAACGGTAACTCCTGCCAGCGCCGCTGGTTGCCCCACGGTGGGCGCCAACTGTCGTGGTGGTGTCACGGCAGATGCCATAGGATGGCTAAAGATGTGGGGACGAAGGACGCTGGAGGCGCTCGGGGAGGGATCACGCGACGAGTAGCCGCGTGAAGTATGGAACAAACACTGCAAACAACACGATCTACCCAGGTTCAGGGCCCTCGTGAGGAGGTAAAACCCCTACTCCTGCCTTTCTCTCTCTATTTTGATGTCTCACCGAGTAGCCACAGTACAGATGTTCTTGCTACCGAGTAGCCACTCTTCTCTCTACGTGAAGAACTAGGTCAAGAATCTGAACCCAACGTGTGATCTAGGTCCACGTCCCCCGCGCAGGAGGAGGCAGGGCACCTTATATACTCGGTGCCCAGCCGGATACAGCCAAATACAAACAGATGTCGACATTGTGTGTACACCGTCCTTCTTCCGAGTTCCCGCTGACAGCTTTGGCTTCTAAGTTTGTCCTGGTGCGGAAAGTCGTTGGGCAAAACCAAGTAACCAGTCTGTTATCACTGCGGCGAACACAGAGTAGGTCCCCCCCTATCCTGCGATGCCTTGCTGCCACACTGTCGCTGTCAGGCACGCCGTCCTCAGATGAACAGTGCCGTGAACAGTGCCAAGTACGGACCCGGGATACGCGGGATTCTGTGTCAGAACGGCTCCTTTGACTTCTGTCCCGAGTAGATTCCCGCCATTTCTATTCGGGCCAACTCTTCTACTCGGAGGAACATGATTCTCTTGACTCGTCCTTCTGGCCATCTATGTGTAGGACCGGGTAGCAGTCGACCGGGTAGCAAGTACCGGGTAGCCGGCTACTCGGCCAAGCATCCTTTCTGATCTTGCCTTTAGCGCTTGCCTTTACCCTATTCGGGGGTAACCCCCCGACATTGGGTTACTGCCATGGCAACACATGTGGGTCTCATACCCATCTCACTCGATGCACTTTCTTTCACAACACGTGATAGCCCTTAAGTCAAGGGATCTGCCAGATTCTTAGCCGACTCGATACAATCCACCGCTGTCACTTCGGAGTTTCTTAAATGTCTGACAGCTTTTAATCTCATTTTTATGTGCTTTGTGGAATGTGCATTGTCCTTTGAACTCTTCACTTTGACAATTACTATTTGATTGTCACAGTTCATAAGGATAGCCGGTACTGGATTTTCAACCACATGCAAGTCCATCAAAAGATCTCGAAGCCATCCTTCTTCGACACTAGACGTGTCTAATGTTGTTAATTCTGCTTCCATTGTCAATCTCGTTAAGATCATTTACTTGCAAGACTTCCAGGAAACATCACCACCTCCAAGGGTAATGTGGTGACCCATCACACCACTACATGTGTAGTGCGCAAGTCGATGACATAGTACTCACAGAAGGATTTATCCATGAACATTACATCCCTTAGAGTGGTACAACAGAAACACAGCAGGCCAAGCAAAACTATAGGATACAAACTTTATTACAAAATCTCGAGAATCTCCTTGAATAATCAAAGAAGATCTCATTCAAATGAAACATCATAAGAAGCAATTCGAAGTTCCAAGCTGGAGAATAACTCTAGCCCAGAACCTAATCCACTACGGCTGATGTCAGCCCTAATCTATGGCTTGCAACAGCTAAGTCCAAGAATGGACTCTACCTACACCTTGGTAGCATCTCCCCACCAGTGTTGTCGATGACGATGCTTTACCGACTAAGTAATATATCACTCCACCTAGCTTCATGAGGTAGCAATGGCTTCACGATGACGACTTCCATAAGGCTTCAACTCTAAGCAGGGGTCAAACAGGAATGAATGAGTAACGAGCGGTACTCATCAAGTTCATGATATAGTGGATAGTTTGATGCACTAACTACAGCTTTCGACTCGAAAGAGTCATAAGCTAATGCAACATTTTGTAAAACTTTCTTCAAGATGTTGCTTTTAATTCTGAAAACTATGCCCGCCAGAACATCACATGAGCTAGAACTTCATGGAGTTGCCTTTCCTGTAGCGTTCGCAGTTCCTTCCCGGAAACAGGGGGTAACAGGCCACATCCTTTTACACTCTATAGAGGTGCGTTACTTTATCCATGGGCGACCAAGACCATGTTGCACAACCAGACTCGAGATCCTGTCCACGCCCACATAGGTGTGGGGCTCGGTTGTTGGTCCAAGACAAACCATGCTTCTCCGCACAACGCATGCCCACCCATTTCCACCAGCAGGTTGAACCCCTGATTCCACCTCTCACAATGGAGACCTAGGCGCCCTTGCCAGACACTCATAGATCCCAGAGTCCATGGGACGTAAGGGCTCCCACCCATGTGCATGTAGTCTCGCAAGACCTACAGCGTACGTCTCTGTCAGCCCGTTGATATGCGAACGAGAGAAGATCATAGCTGACTTACTCGCCCCATACAAGACCCATGGTTAACGCGGTATTTACGGCGCACCGAGTTCTGACGGAATTTGTGGTTAAGTTCTAGGTAATACTTTCCCATGCGGAAGAAACCTTCCTTTGACCTATTCATCTTACCATGGTTCCATCTGCCCACCAAACAGAACACTACCACTCGGGTAGTCATTCAATTAGTTATATTATTATAAAAATAGGATCATACATTCTTTTGGGAATAGGTGGTAATACGATAGAGTTTTGAAAATAGTTCTTATGAAATACTACAAAGGATATGAGCAAGTGATGAACTTTCCTGAGATAGAAATAATGACAACAATAATCCATGTCTTCGGGTTCGAGGGTCGCGTAGAGAAATCCCGAGATCTGAAAGATAGCAAAGTAGACCCGGGAAGGACTACAGAAAACACTAGCAAAATGATGTAATTCATAGTAATGAGATGCATCGTGAAACACCCTATAAAATACCCCAACTTACAAGTGTAAGATACGTTTGATACGATAACTTAATCACACAGGTTTTAGGTGAGTTGTTTCATTACTTGTGGTGATGTTGTTATTACTTCTTTTAGACTTACATGTGTTTCACTTTTACTTACCAAACAATTGTTATCATGTTTAGGTAGAAGTGTTTATTACTTGGTTAGATAACAAAACAACAACACATGGAAAACAACTATTAAAAAGATAACACACATTTTATTTTATGTTCAAAGGTGTAGATCTAATGACAAAGAGTTTAATTGAAAATGAGGACTAGCACGGCTAACTCTATCATCACATAACTAGGTAATGACTTGTGATGATAGATTTAGTAGATGCGAAAACCTGAGGGTTTTATTAATAAGGAAAATAATGTTGTGGCAGTTATTTCTGGTTATAATGGAATATTATAGAATTCTATTATACCTTTAGAAACAAGTTTATAGGTTAAACAAAATATTTTATGTTTGACATATTTGAATTGGAAATGCTTTTCTCTTTAATTTGATATAACATTTTATGCTTTCTAAAAATATTTGAATAAGTTGTTAATTTATTAATTTTAAATGAATTAAATGACTAGGCAAAATATTGCACACATGAAAACTTGGTCCAATGACTATGAACACATCATATATGAGTTGAATTTTTCATTTGAAGCATTTGGTATATAACTTGTATTTTTCTGATTTTATGAATTATTTATTATTTTTATAAATTTTAAATGATTTAATTTAATTAAAGAAAATATTTTATTTTAAACTTTATTAAACATTTTTGAAAAGTTGATAAATAGATAGATTTTATTTTCTAATCATTAAAAATTATTTGTATTTTTCTAATAAGTATTTGAAAAGATATTGAATTAATAGGTTTTATTGATTTTCTGTTTTATTTCAAATTGGCAGGTGGGTCCCACCTATCAGTTTTGTTTTTTAACTAAAAATAAAGAACAGGAAAAAGGAAAAAATGCGCTGATGTCAGGATGCTATGCTATGCAATTGCACATATTATATTTAGATCCTTATAACCTCCCAAACACAAGGATGTTACAGGTAAACACATACCCCGTTGTGGCTTTCATCTCATCAGCATCAGAGATCCAATTCGCATCACAATACACTTCAAGTACCGAAGGATATCCACCGTATTGAAGTCCATGGTTCACGGTACCATTCAGATAGTGCATAATTATTTCTACAACATTGCCAATGCACATCACCCGGATTGGAAACAAACCGGCTTAGTTTGCACACAGCAAACATGATGTCAGGCCCCGTGGCGCTCGCTAGGTACATGAGTGAACCAATTACTTGAGAGTACCTCGACTGATCCTTAGTTGTGCCTTCGAACTTTCGAATCCGCACACTAGGATCATATGGTGTTGGAGAAATTTTGAAGTCCGAATATCCAAAACGACTCAAAACCTTCTCAACATAATTGGATTGCAGAAGTGTAATCCCACCCTCATTGTCTCTCAATAGCTTGATGTTCAAAATAACATCAGTCACTCCAAGATCTTTCATCTCAAAGTTCTGGGATAGAAATGACTTAGCCTCATCGATTAATTTGAGGTTAGCCCCAAATATCAATATGTCATCAACATACAAACACAATATAACTCCTTCGTCCCCACCATGGCGATAGTACACGCATTTGTCAGCTTCATTCACAACAAAGCCAATAGACTTTAAAGTTGTATTGAACTTATCATGCCATTGCTTAGGTGATTGTTTCAGCCCATATAAAAGATTTTATTAACTTGCACACCTTTCCTTCTTGACCATCTAACACAAAGCCATCTGGCAGTTGCATATAGATTTCCTCGTCTAGCTCCCCATTCAGCAAATCCATCTTAACATCCATCTGATGGACGAGAAGACTGTGTGAGGCCGCCAAAGAGAGTAATACTCAAATGGTGGTCAATCTGGCCACAGGTGAATAAGTATCAAAGAAATCTTCATCTTCTTTCTGGGAATAACCCTTGGCCACAAGTCTAGCCTTGTACTTTTCAATCGTATCATCGGGCCAAAGCTTCTTTTTGAACACCCACTTACATCCTAATTGTTTACAGCCATAAGGACGTTCAGTGATCTCCCACGTTCCATTAGCCATGATGGAATCCATCTCGCTATGGACCGCTTCTCTCCAGTAGTCAGCATATGGAGATGCATAAACTTCTGAAATAGAAGTGGGAGTATCATCCACAATGTACACAAGGAAGTCATCACCAAAAGACTTTGTAGTCCTCGGTCTCTTGCCCCTACCAAGGGTTTCCTCGTCATCCTTCTCAGGATTTTCATCATGTGTTTGTTCATAATATTCCATAGGAATGGCAGGCTCAGGAGTCTCCTCTGATTCCTGTCTAGAAGTGCCCTGCATATCTCTCATAGGAAAAATATCCCAAAGAATGTAGCATCTTTAGACTCCATAATTGTACCGACCTTCACGTCTGGTACCTCAGATTTCACTACTAGAAATCTATAGCCAACACTATTCTTAGCGTATCCCAAATTAACGTAATCCATGGTCTTTGGTCCAAGTTTACGCTTTTTGGGGATCGGCACATTGACTTTCGCCAAACATCCCAAAGTACGTAAGTACGAGAGTGTTGTTTTTCTCTTCTCCCATTGCTCATAGGGAGTGACCTCATTATCTTTCGTTGGAACTTTATTCAGGACATGACATGATGTCAATATATCCTCCCCCACCATGCCTTGGATAAACCCGATGTATCTAACATGGAGTTAACCAAGTCTGTTAGAGTACGGTTTTTCCGTTCGGCAACCCCATTTTACTGAGGTGAATAGGGAGGCGTCGTCTCATGAATAATACCATGTTCCGCACAGAAAGAGTTAAACTCATTAGAGAAATACACTCCACCACTATTTGATCGGATTCGTTTAATTTTCTTTTCAAGTTGATTCTCAACTTCTGTCTTATAGATTTTAAAATAGTGTAGAGCCTCATCTTTAGTGTTTAACAGATATACATAGCAAAACCTAGTGGAATCGTCTATTAACGTCATGAAGTATCTCTTTCCACCTTTAGTCAACACACCATTCATCTCACAGAGATCAGAATGTATGAGTTCTAATGGCGCCAAATGTCTGTCCTTCGCAACTGTATGGGGATTACGAGGTTGCTTTGTTTGCACACACGAATGGCACTTAGAACCTTTGGCCAAAGTGAAACTTGGAATTAAATTTAGTTTTGCTAACCGCGTCATGCAACTGAAACCAACATGACAAAGACGTGAATGCCACACTTCTGCTTCATCAACACTCGAATGAATATTGTTCACGACTTTATTACAGAAATAAGCGAGGAAAAAACGGAACAAACCTCCGCACTCATACCTTTTTCCAACAAATAGTCCATATTTCGTTACAACTATTTTATTGGACTCAAAAACCAACTTAAACCCTTCTCTACATAGAAGGAGCCACTAACGAGATTCTTCTTGATGGCCGGGACATGCTGCACGTTTTTTAGCTGCACGATCCTTCCCGAAGTAAACTTCAGATCGACCATGCCAACACCAAGTACAGAAACACTTGCGCCATTCCCTATTAATACGAACCCGTTCCTTGCGACCTGATAAGAAGAAACAATGAGATGTTAGCACACACATGAATATTTTCATCTGTGTCAATCCACCAATCAGTAGACTGACAAACTGAAAATACAGTAAACAAATTACCATACTCAGATGCCTCATTCTCATTGTTGCTCACAATCATGTTGACAACCTTGGAATCATGTCCTGGCTTCTTGTACTTGTTTGAGCACTTCACAACCCAGTGTTCCAGTGAACCACAAGTGAAGCAGCCATCTTTCTTCTTATCCTTCTTGAAGGTCTTCTTAGCCTTCTTGTTGAAGTCGGTATTCTGCTGGACACCAGTCATCGCCTTGTTCTTGTGGGGGTTGTAGTTCTTCTGTACCATAGACCCTTTGTTCCCTTTTCCATGCGAGTCCTTTGCCCTCGAATTCTCCTCAACACTCAGATGGTCGATGACATCCTCTACTGAGAATTCATGCCTCTGATGTTTCAGAGTAGTGGCAAAGCTCCTCCGGGAATTAGGCAGCTTGGCGATTATGCATCCCGCGATAAATTTGCCCGGTAGCACACACTTGAGAATTTCAATCTCCTTAGTGATGCACTGTATCTCATGACACTGCTCTAATACAAAACGATTGTCGACCATTCTGTAATCATGGAACTGCTCTATACTGTATATCTCGTTGCCAGCATCGGTTCCGCCGAACTTGGATTCGAGCGCCTCCCACAAATCCTTGGCAACCCGCATATGTAAATATGCGTCAACAAACTTATCTCCGATCACGCTTAGAACGCATCCAACAAAGACGACAGTGACATCCTTAAACTCCTTCTCCTGTTCAGGAGTAATCGTTCCCGTGGGAGTGACACCGGCGACCCAGAACACGTTCATAGCCGTGAGCCATAAGATTGATTTGGTCTGCCAACGCTTAAAGTACATCCCCGTAAACGGGTCTGATTTCGGTGCAGTAGCAAAACCATAAATCGAAAATTGCCTACACATATTAGGTTTTTGGATTGTTAAGAATTCAGGCAATTTACAGATTAAATAAATCCAAATATAAATCATGAGCATGACGTAAACATACTGATAATGAACCATGTTCATGCATACTAGATTGATAGTAGATAAATCTACGCAAACTACTAGTATTGCAGACATGGAAATAATAAGGACGTGGATAAATGTCTTATACCCTGCGGTCGGCTAGTTGGCAGTAGTCGTAGCAGAGGCGACAGCCGCGGCGGCGGTTGCAGCGGCGGTGGCGGCTGCAGCAGCAGTGGCGGCCTCGGTAGTAGCAGCAGCGGGTTCGGCTTCGGTAGCCATGTTGACAAAAGGGTGACGCGGTAGTAGTCGAAGTAGATGAACATCAGCGAGAAGTCGCACATGAGACGCTCTCCAAAAACCTAATCGACCCAATCCCATACAGGATCTGGAGAGGCGGGGTTTCGGAGGCCTGCTCTCCCGTCGGCCGTATACGCGGTAGACAGGATGGGATCACCGGTGGCAGCAACAGAGATTGGAATGACAATGGGCGCAAAGAGACATAGCATATGAGAGGTGTGTCCATGTGTCTGCCTGAGCCTCCAATATGTAGGCACGGCCGGGTAGGAGAACGATCAGCTCACAAATTCAATTGGCGTTTGCTACAGCCGTTACCACGTGATCAATGTGACGTTTTACTACGCGCGGTTACCACGTGATCAATGCGGCATTTTACTGTGCGCGGCTGTTACGCAATTACAGACTACAATCAATATCACGTCTCATATTATTGGCGTGTCTGTTGACTCTTCGTTTCCGACTGCCCAAATAAAGGCATCGGCACGGCTCATTCCCTCATTCCCGCAAACCTCAGCGCGGCGTGGCGCGTCGTGACGAGGCGAGGCTTGGCGAGGCGGGCGGCGGAGGAGGAGGAGCACGCGTGTGGAACACCTCCATAACTCCTCTCTCTTCATACTAACTCACACTAGTGGGGACAGAGCTCAACTTATAAACGGGTGCAAAACTCTCTCAACTAGCAATATGGGACTAAACTCCCACCATTTGCTATGGCAGCATGGACACTAGGGATTAAATGGAAATTGCCTAGTGGGTCTAAGACCCACCCCAAATTTCAGCATTGGTTACAAATCAGAGGGGAAATTTATGGTGCGAGCTCGAGTGATGCTAGTATTTAAAATTTAAAAAATCATATTTCCAAGTGTCAATTTTTTTAAAAGAATTTTCTGTATTTCTCGAATGGTGTATTCCACAAACTTGCAAAATATCAATTTTAAATACTTTATATTTTTAGCTACACAAAAATGACAAAAAGTGTGGATCTGAGTATGCGTATTTTAAAATCTCTAAGTTTTATTAAATTTTATCATTTTTGTGTAGCCCATAGTATCAATAATTTTGCATTGCGGTTTTATATGCTTATAGGGTATATCATTGGCCATGTCTACGATTATTTTTCAGAATGTTTTGAAACCTTTAAGTACACTTTTGAATATTTCAAAATGGAAAAAAGGAGAAGAGCTTAGGAACCAAAGACACTTTCCTTACAAATCAGAAGTAAACAATATCAGAATATAAAGGGGAAGGAGTATCTAAGGGTCAAGTCTAATGCATGTATATGTGTTTCATGTAAAAGAGTGGTAGTAGTAGGATGATTTCTTCATTTAGTAAGGGCAATTCCAACGGGCCGACTCAATATGGACATTGTCGGTGAACCGTAACCTGCGTACATAGTTAAAGCTTGTGACTATGATCGGATGGGCTAATAACTTCAAACACATAAGGATGTATACAGGTTTGGGCCTCTGGACTGTCTCCGGTAATAACCCTACTCATGTGTGGCCGATGTATTACTGCGTGTGAGACGCTCAAATTCACAAGGGGTGGCCGGATAGAATCTTTCTCTTGGGAGAGAAGAACAGCGGTGGATATGTGGATGTGTGTTTGTGTGTGAAAGTGGAGAAAATATTTGCCCCCTCCCTGCCCTCTCGGAAATGGGTGTACCCTTTATATAGGGGTGCACCACTGCCTTATAGATGCGTCGGAGTGGTGTTACAAGCCCGAGTACAGGATTATGGCTACTTTAGGGGGTTGTAGCTTACGCCTGGATGGACGACCTGTACAGTGGTATGGGTTGGACCACTGTGGAGGGTGTCAGCTGAAGACTTTGATATGCCTTGGCGTAGACTCTAGGGGGTTACCCCATATGGGAGCTAACCATGGTGGCAATGTCATCATGCCTCCCTTAGATAAGGTCACGGAGCTGGAAACAATGCTACATCTTGTCCATTTGTGTGTGTGTCAGTACGGAGAATGGACTTTGGATTTACCGGTTGTCCTTTGGGTGGCCGGACGAGAACCGATTACCAGCTAAGGAAGGTTTCTTGTTCGGATAGAGCGCTGCTCTTGGTTGTTGTGTCGGCGGAATCATATGGCGGCTACGTCAGGTGATTCTGGCAGTTTTGCCTTTGAAGGATACCGGGTATCCATAGATTTGTCAGACACAAAATGTGTCCACTTCAGTCCGTTTAGGTGGCCACATGGACAGACGTCATGCGGCATGCCATTGTCCACCCTTTTCTATCCATGACACCCAATGGGGCGATCAAATTGGTGCACCCCAACCGTTTTTTTTCAATTATAATTATTTTTGCATTTCTTCATCAAAATCATAGCAAATAATATCAAATAAATTATCAACACATACGATTCAAGTAAGCCATGCTAGCATACAACATAGTACCAAAATAATCACATGAGCCCCCGCACATTGCCTGGTCTCAAGTTCATGCAACACACACAATATAACCTGAAAATATTTGTGATCACTCGTCGGATGCAACAAGGACCGAGAGGCAATAATAATGTTTTTATTATCTTATTCCATATTTATGACAAATGTTTATTTCTCATGATATAATTGTATTAACTGGAAAAATTAATACATATGTGTCTAATAAACAAACAAGAGTTCCTAGTAACTCCTCTCATTCAACTAGCTCGTTCAATAACTGATGATCAAGGTTTCCTGATCATGAATATTGGATGTTATTAATAATGGGATGACATCATTAGGAGAATGATGTGATGAACACATACCAAGAGTAAGTATAGCAATGTGTTAAAGTCATTAAGTTTACATTGTTGTATACATACGAAGTAACCCTAATCCTTAGACCTTGAGATCATGTCAATCACTAACATCGGAGGAGAGCTTTGATGACATCAAACATCACACCATAATAGGGTGACTATAAAAGTGGCGGTGGGTACTCTCAAAGTGTTAGTTTAGTATCATGGATCAAGAGTGGGATTTGTTCATCCAAATGGTGGAGATATATACTCTGGACCCTCTCGGTGATATCACATCGACGCCGCTTGCAAACACGTGACTAGGTCACAAGGATGTCGTATCACAGAACGAGTAAAAGAGTACTTGTTGGTAATAAGATCGAAGAAGGTATGGTTGATACCAATGATCGGATCTCTGACAAGTAAACTATCGTGAGACAAAAGGAATTGGTTAAAATGTTTATGGTTCATGTGATCACAAGATTCATGGTTGAATGTGTAGGATTCATTACGAATTTCTAGGTCCCACTATTGACTATTGATCGAAGAGGTGTCTTGATCATGTTTATGAATCGGACTGATGTTTATGAACCTTCTCCAAACCTTACGGGTCTTCAGGGATTCCTCTAGGCCTTCCTTCTCCAAACCTTCTGGACATAAACCAGACTGATGTTTATGAACCGGTTATGTGAGAATCCGGTTCATATGGGAGGATTCTGGGGTACCCTTTATCCTTTCCCCCAACACACGTTCTTCGTTATATGCATGACATCAAGGCAGTGAGGCGTGTAGAGAATCTTCCAGTACCTCAGTCCCCAGAGAACGGACCTCGTTTTCCATACACCCTCCAATGGCGCCGGCACCTTTTGCTTCTTTCCCGGTGCAGGGCATTCTTTCCAGTTCTTCAAGATATTATCAATTTCCTCGCTGCTCGTCTGACGTGGGGCTCTTCGCATATCGACTTCATTGTTGAATAGATCTTTGCGTTTTCGCCGCGGGTCATCCTTGCGAAGCCACATTCAATTCCCCAAGAACATGGTTTTCGAAGACCCGGGGTTTCTCTCTAGCTGGAGATACGTTGTGTCATCCATGCACCTAACGCACAGAATATGTGCGTCACCTGCCCCGCGAAATATCCGTAACCGAGGTAGTCATGCACCGTCGTGATTAGTACGACTCTCATTGGGAAAACGTGTCTCTATTCCATAGGAGTCCCATGTATTGGCTAGCTCGTCACATAACGTGGCTAACTCCTCTTCCAACAACTAGATATACAGATTGATACCGTTACCTGGTTTTGGCGCTTGAATTAGCATACTCATCTGTATGTACTTCCTCTTCAAGCACAACCACAGGGGTAGGTTGTATATACATACAAACACGGGACAGGTGCTATGGGTGTTGCTTTGGTTGGCAAAGGGATTTAGTCCATCTGTACTCATGCACAACCTGATGTTCCTTGGATCGTCCCCAAATTCTGGGAATTCGATGTCTAGCTCCTTCTATTGGCTAGCATCTGAGGGGTGTGTCAGCATTGTGTCATCTTTCTCCGGATCAATTCCATTATCCTCTTATGACTTCTTCCTTTCTATGTGCCAGCGCATGAGCTTCGTCTACGTAGGGTCTGAGAAATACCGCTGCAAACAGGGAGTGATCGGAAAGTACCACACCACTTTTCGAGGAGCGACCTTCTTCGCTGGCTTGTACCGAGGTGCGTCGCACACCTGACATATGGTTCTCTCCGCGTTCGCACCCCGATAGATGATGCAATCATTAATGAACACATGATATTTCACGTGAGGTAAATCCATAGGGAACACGCCTTTCTTGGCCTCCTCGATGCTAGTTGGACACTTGTTCCCCTTGGAAAGACGTCCGTGCCAGAATACCATGTTTTCATTGTAGCTCGCATCAGTCCATCTGTGCTTTGTCTTCATCTCCATATTTCTAAGCGTTACATTCAAACGGGTATCCTCGCTTGCGCATCCTTCATATAATGGAGTAACCGCGTCTATCTCCAGTTGTGACAACTTGGATTTCTCTCTAGGAGCGGCTCTGATCTTTCTAGTCTCCTTGAGAAGCAGTTCTTGAACATGAGGGCCATGCACCTAGTCCGACGTCGTTGTCTCGTCTGCTCCGGAATCTTCATCATGATTTCCTTCATCTTGATCATGATGTCCTTCATCATCTGTAGGAGACTCTTCATCTTCTTGCCCGCCATTGTCGTTATTGTTCTGATACTGCACTTCCTCATTTACTGCCATCCCATTGGCGTACTCATCTTCTTCATCACTTGACGGGTACAGAGTGTACCCATCCATGAAACCATGATGGATAAGGTGCGACTCCAAGTCACCACAATCGTATCTGATCAAGTATTTTTGTTTGAATTTTCGACTAGGACAGCTTATCTCCGTCATGTTATTTTGAAACATTTCGGTCGTCCCATGTTTCATAAATCTAGCCACGATGCTTGTGCTCATATGCATGGTCGCCTGCACAACACAAAAAGATCAAAAGACAATTTATAATCAAATTACGCAATATGGGTGGTCGCCGCTGAAAAAATTCGGCACGACCTTTGCTTAAAATAGGACATTCACGGAGTGCATGGTCGCCGAAATCGAAATGAAACAACATTTTGACAACACATGGAAACTCGTTTTTAAAACATCAAATTTCGATCAAAGACACACAACACAATTTTGCATGTATATATAGTCGTGGTCCCACCATCTCTCTCGCGCGCTCACACAAAAACGCCCGCGTGAAACACAACCTTCACACATAAATACATGAAACCATATGTATAAATATCCTCCAACGACTCACCCATTATATATCTTGCCGAGACGAGACCGAGAGAGTCTGTGTGGCTCTAGGGAGTGGAAAGGATGGAGGAAAAGGAGTGGTAAAGTGAGATGGTGGAGATGAGTGTTTAGGAGAGATTCCCCTTACATATATCACATAAAATAGCTTAAACAAGGTTAAATAGGTGAAAAAATGAGGTGAGGAGGTGGGAGACGACTATGTAGGGCCTGCCCTTCGAACCACTGTTCAAGGACACCCCTGATATGCATACATTCACGATCCCAGGAATTCAGTCGTGAACAACATATCAAGTTGGTACACAGATACAATATCCATTACACGGTTACACAACACTTACAAAGACACATGGTCTCATGACCAAGACTACACGGTTGTCACGCAGGACAACACACAACACACACACAGCGGAAGACTAAACGCACACATAACATGGTAAAGCCCAAGTCACGCCTTAACCTACAGGCTGCTGACCCGGAGACGATCCTAGTTCGCATAGCCATCAGCTCCGTACTCTTCCTCGTTGATCTTCTTCTGAGACTCCCTCTCAAAATCTGGCAAGTAGATATCAGGGGCGAAACCATAATGAGTACATTTGAATATACTCAGCAAGACATCCATCATGTAACTTACCAAATATGCAAGAATGCTTATATGGTGTAATAGGTAGGCTATAAATAGGGTTCACTACCAATGGTGTTCATATAGGATGACACCATAGTTGCAGTCAGGTTAATCTGTATCTTTGTTGAAGAAGATACTTCAGAAGAAAATAGTATAGCTTTGTTTCTCTTGTCGATATCGCATGTACAAGAGGTTTTATAAAGATTTATTAGGAGAAAGTTTTCTCTTTGCAAAACTTCTTGGAATCAATTTCCAGATGTTTGCCTAGAGAGGAAAGATTTTCTCTGCAAAACTTCTTGTAAAACAACTTCTGGCTTTTCATCATCGGTACCTCCATGGTACAAGGTTTTCCTTCTTTTCCGAACTTCCCGAGTTCAACACTCCTTTTAAATCATCTTTTTGAAAACATTGACACAATGCTAGCTACATGGCCATCCAACTGTCCATATCCGAGGACGCAGCTTCTTCGAAAAAGTTGTACTCTGCAGAGGTGTACACATCCACCAGATTCAGTAAACCTGCCATTAACAATCATGGACTGTAACAACAGTATGTGAAACATCAGATCACCGATCATAACTTTCCACTATGTTCAAGCTAGAATGTGTCTATCTCTCAGTTGAGTTTTACCGGTCATCCCCGGCACCGAGCTAATCCCCGCCAGCCGGGATGCCTCAACTGACGCGACCGGAGGAAAACTTAATCCCACACTTTTTATGTCTCAACATTGGGAGTTTTGGCGACAATCGGTTCAAGGGATCCCGTCCCTTATAGCATTTGAGATAGAACACACACTAACAAGGACAAACTTCCAGTTAAGCCCCGTGCCCATGTTGGGGTAGGGTGGCAGTACGGCAAAGGTTGTCCGGCGAAGACTAGGTTATGTGTCATTTTTGAAAAACACCATTTTCCCAAAAATGACCACTTCCTCATCCCTCCGGAGAATAAGGATCCGCCTTTTCTCCGGGTTTTCCATAAAGCCTTTATTTTGTAAAAACACAGTTTTAGGGTGTCCACTTAGGGACTAATATTTGGGATGGTAATAAATACCATATGGTGGCTTATGGGCTTGGTATCACCAAGTATCAACTACTGGCATAAGAGTAGTATATATAGTAGTAGTAGTATTCACTCAAAAATAGTTTTTTTTTGAAAGTCAAAGTTTTTGTAGAACTTTTCAGAAGTAAAACATGCATGATAGATAATGATAAGTATATTATAACATCAAGCATCAGGATGGCTTGCCTCAATCTCTTAATGTCCCTGGCCTTGAAGTAGCTTGAACTTGACGCACAGCTCCACAACTGCTTCTTCTTCTTCTTCTTCTTCGTTTTCTAGCGTCGTAAAAGAAATACAAGACACACACTCAGGTCTAAAAGAACACAATCAAGCTAAACAACACATACAGCAAGAAAAAGTATAATGGCGCCAATCTCACAAACGTTATCGAGAAAACTGCCTCACACAGCTCTCAGGGCACACAACTATCGTCAGACAAGCATATGGTTCGGGAAACCATATCCCACATCTTACATACCACAAATGGAGCCGTGTACCACTCTCATAAAAAGATATATGAGATGCTAGAAAAAATAGCTCGTGGGTGCAAAAGGTTAGGTTACTAAGGTAAAAACAAACACACAGAACAATACCCATGGCAGTGGGTATTACTATCACTTAAGTGTGTTTGTGGTTTTAGTCGGATGCCTAAGTCTCATAAGATACTCTCCAGCACAACAACAACACTAGCACAACAAATAACACAAGTATGACACTCATGCTAAGGTACACACTCAGACAATTTCCAAACAGCAGGTAAACATACCACAGATGAATAGGCTATTTATTTACTACCTTAATGTTTACTTGAAGTTTTGGAATCCATCAATCATGAAAATTTAACAAACAACCAGTAGCTAATAACCAAAGAATCAAGTCATAAAAATAATCTAAAACACCATATTTACTCAAGATAATACTCCTATTAAACAAGCATAAAAATAGGACTGCCCTAATAGCATACTAATATGGAAAATCTACACAAGCATGCTACAAGAAATAATTATGTTCCACAACTAGAGCACATGCAACTAAATAATTCATGGTATGATAACAGAAGTAATAACTTCCTAACATGCTATAATAAACTCATATACTCATAAAATAAAAGATGATAATACTATAACAAGAATCACCATTTTCTAGTGGTGACACTAGTTCAATACTAGGGAAACAAACAATGCTATCATGACTGCTTAAACCTAATCAAGCAAGTCATGAATACAAATGTACCTAATGACAGTACACAACTCATACTCATGCTAGGAAGCAAGAACATCAAAATAATTTCCAGGAAACAACTATTAAGCATGCAAAAATTAGTCATAGCCATTTTCTGGTTTCTTAAACAACTACTAGCAATCAAAACATGTAGAACCTACACAACCAGTGGCTATGCACTTGATGAAAAGTTATATAAACCTTTTAAAAAATCCAAACACTCAATTTAAATCACTCACAAACAATCTATCAATCATAAGGAATTTAGTTTATTTGCAAACTATATAATTTAGCACTCAATAGTGAACCATTTCTTAACAAGATACCCCTAAGGAATATTATGCTAACAAAATGGATCACATCTAACATACTAGTATCCTCTGATAAGAAACAAACTTCTCACTTGCATAAGTGAAAACAATTATATTTCCCATGGTGGAAAATAGCAATCAATCACAATTTAACACATGATAATTCCTCACATGTGTATGGTTGGGGATTTTCATCCACAACCAAGATGCAATGGGATCAGTGGGTTATGGGCCCACTAATACCAAGGCAAGAGAGGTACTAAGCCTCTGGTCACTCATGACAAAAATTAGTATAACAAAATAAAATATTACAAAGCCATTTATTCTAGTGAAAACAATACTAGTGCATAGGAATAACAAAACCTACACATGCTTCACTATAAAAAGACATGCAAGCTAACAGAGGTATTAACTTCAAAATAACAGTACCAAAATGGTACTGGATCCATAGAAAATCATAGCACAAAAATTAACAAAGCATTCACACAAGGATCTAGGCATCACTAAAATTCCAATTAATAAAACTAGAAGGAACCAATGCTATTTCATTCTTATTTCAAGTTTTCCAAACATGCACACACTTTCTAAGGTAGAGGTACTGTAATAAAACAACTCAATAACAAGTCCTAAAAACTTTATACATGCTAGGGAACAAGATTTGATCATCCACACAAATCATTTCCAAACAAGAACATAATTAAAAACAGAAACAGAAAGGTGCTGTTTCTAGATCTGTCCACCAAAAATAATCTAAGCTAGGATAAGATAGATCTAGTCAATACCAAACTCATCCAATTGGATTTTCTCCAAAAAGCATTTTTAAATTCCTTAAACAATTCAAAGAAAAGCTTACTGGTCCTTTAGTAAACTGGATGGCATTTTCATTCTACAACTCACCTTGAAGTGAGGTTAGGTGCATTGGATAGATATTTTCAATACCTATCCAGAACAGTTTAGTTCATTCCATTTGGTCACATATTTTAAAAGTTATAGATAAAACATTCTCACTGACAGTCTGAGGGAGAACATTCATTGTGTTCAAAATAATCGTCCAAAAGTAGATCTTCAAATTTTGGGTGGTTTATATTTCATATCTCTAGGTCCTTGGATTTTTCCAGATTTTAATTTGCAGTTTTAATATTTTTCTCAAGCCCAAAGTGATGGTACATGTTTCTGTTAAAAAGTTAATTGAATAAAGGATAACTGCCACACGGGCTGGATCTGTGAGGACATGGCCCAACTAGGCACGGGGGCGGCCCGCTGCGCTTGCGCGCGCACCGCAGGGCGCGGGAAAAACACGCGTTCAACCGCGGCCGTCGATCACAGATCGAACGGCGCCGGTGTTTCTTCCTCCCCTCCTCACCTCCTCTCTCTAACCCGACGGAGAAAAAGAAGGGGATGACCGTAGCGCTCACCGTGGGGCTCGGGAGGGGCTGTGGGCGCTCGGGGGTGGCTGCTGGGTGGTTGAGGCACCGAGGGGCGGCGACTGCGACTCGCGGCGTGGCCGTCAGCGGTGGAACGCGGCCGGCGCTCTGCGCGGTGACCGCGGCGGCGAGGTGGACGGCGGCGGCGCCTCCGGGGGTTAGCGGGCTCGGGGCCTTGTCTGGGAGGTTCCGGGGAGTGTGGGGATTCGTTTTAGGATAGAGGGAAGGGTTGGTGGGGAGCGGTGCGAGCAGGGCTTCGTTGTGGCCGTGGTGCTCTCCGGCGGCCAGAGCACAGCTCGGGCTCGCTCTAGGGGACTTGGGAAGGGGTCCGAAGTGGCTAGGGGAGCTAGGAGGGAGTGAAGGAGGTGCAGGGTACTCGGGTGAGGCCTCCGGACATATATAGCAGAGGGGAAGAGGTCAAGGGCAAAAAAGGAAGCTCGGGTTCATGCCAACAATGGCATAGAGCAAACCCTAGGGTTTTTGGTCATTTCTACTTCGTGCACTGGCTTGCCCTAATCATCTAGCATGTGTGTGCAGGTCTCAACCTGGCCAAAGGTGCAAGTGGTAACCAAAAATAGTCAATGGCATGGGCTCCCACTTCTGCCACCTCATCTCCTCTTATCTCTCTAATAAGTTCAGGCCTAGGGCTTCTAGAAGGAACCCAATGCATTATTGGTCGAGTAGGAATGCTGGTCAACACACTAGGCTTGGTTACACTTCCAAAAGATCAAGGTATCAACAAGAAATCAAAGGTGCAAAAGTGTATCTACTGTTGTTTACTGCAAAATTCAGAAAATTCAGTCTAAGGACTTGGAAATTTTCTAAGTGTTGAAAACAGACAGAAAGTGGAAAAAGTTGGGTTTGTTTTCAGTGCTTAAATGATTCTCAAATTTTGTTTTCAAGGTATGGACTTGTTAACCATGTTATATACTTTCATAAACAACTTTTGAAAACAAATTTGAAATAAGTTAAGGCCATGAAAACATTGGAGGAAAAGGTATACTTCCTGTTTTTATCTGTTTCTCAAAAATGTCATTTTCTGCCTTAATTTTATACCACAAACACATCAAGCAAAAGATAGTTTTTATTTCTCCAAAAAATAAAAGTGAGCTTATAGCTTTGTAGTATATATTTCAAGTTTTTATTTAAAGTCAAGAAATCATAAAATAACAATTCAAAGCTTGGTGAAAACAATGGTAGAAAACCTGTATTTGGCTTTATTCTCAGACATTGTTTTCTATAGGAAAGTTAAAAGAAAACTTTCATACATCATCTTGGAAACTTGTTTTCTTGGATCCAACAAGGTTAAAAGTTTGTTTTAAGTTGCAAACCATAATGATCCAAGTCTTGGAATAAAAATCTCTCAAGTAATTTATAGGGAAAACATCAGGGCAAAACAAATAGGAATATTTTTCAGAAACATCAGTCATTGGTTTTTTGTCAAGAAACAAATCTTGAGTAGCAAATATGTTTTAGCACACAAGCATATGTTAGTTCAAACAATCATGTTGTTACATAAAAATTTGTTGGCCCTAATTCTTGTCTTCTTGAGCATAGTCCAAGAGTCAAAAACTGGGGTGTGACAGACTAGATCTGAAATAAGGTAGAGAGGGGGAAATGGGAGGTGGGTAGTGGTCCAAATACTTAAAAGGGGGTGTCAGGCTTAGCCGTGGTGCACTTAGCTGGTGGTGCGCCACGGGTTAGTCAAATAGGCGTGGCGCACGGGAGCCTGGTGCGCCACGGCTATGCTGGCTATAGGTGGAGGGCATAGCCATGGCGCACCAGGCTCCAGTGCGCCACGCCTATTTGACTTAGTCGTGGCCCACCGAGCAAAAGGCACACCACGGCTATGCCTGGGCATCCAGCCCCCTCGGCCCACCTTTAGGGGTGGCGCACGGCTCGTTTGGTGCGCCACGAGTATGCCCTTGGGCGTGGCGCACTGGAGTGTGGTGCGCTACGGCTAATTCGGCGTGGCACATGTATAGTGTGATGCACCACAGCTAGACATCCACCTATAGCCATTTTCTAGTGCTGCCAATTCTAAAGAACCAAGTTCTCACAAGAATTCCAAGAATATGAAATGCCGTTTTCACTCCATCTGTGAACATGTCAAGGATGGTGATATAATGATTTGCAAAGTACACACGAATCTGAATATCACGGGCCCGTTGACTGAACCTCTCCCAAGGGAAAATATGAACAACACCAGAACTCTATGTGTGTAAAGTTCATCACAATGTAATATAGATTATTGCCTGTAGTGCAAGTGGGAGACTAAAAAAAGTATGCCCGAGAGACAATAATGAAGTGATTATTATCTTGTTCCATGTTTATGGCAAATGTTTATTTCTCATGATATAATTATATTAACCGAAAATGTTAGTACATGTGTGTCTAATAAACAAACTAGTGTTCCTAGTAATGCCTCTCGTTTAACTAGCTCGTTGATTAACTGATGATCAAGTTTTCCGGATCATGAACATTGGATGTTGTTAATAACGGGATCACGTCATTAGGAGAATGATGTGATGAATACATACCCAAAGTAAGTATAGCAATGCGATCAAGTCATTAAGTTTACATTGTTATATACATACATACGAAGTAAATCTAATGCTTAGACCATGAGATCATGTCAACCACTAACACCGGAGGAGTGCTTTGATGACATAAAACGTAACACCGCAACGACGTGACTATAGGTAGCGTTGGGTACTCTCAAAGTATTAGTTGAGACTCATGGATCCAGAGTGGGATTTTTCCATCCAAATGACGGAGAGATATACTCTGGGTCCTCTCGATGATATCATATCGACACCGCTTGCAAGAACATGACTAGTTCATAGGGATGTCATATCATAGAACAATTAAAAAAGTACTTGCGGGTAACGAGCTAGAACTAGATATGGTTGATATCAATGCTCGGATCTCAGACTAGTCAAATGTCACGAGACAAAAGAAATTGGTTACGACGTTTATGTTTCAAGCGATCACAAGATTAATCACCTATTGTGTAGGAGTCATTACGGATCTCCAGGTCCCGATGTTGACTATTGATTGGAGAGGTATCTCGATCATGTCTGCATTATTAACGAATCGCAGGGTGACACACTTAAAGTTTGACGACGCATTTTGAGTGGATACGGAATATCGAAGAAAAGTTTGGACAACACCGAAACTATTTCGGGTAATATTGAAATATTTGAAGGGGATATTTGTCAAATTTTTGTTTATAGAATTAAAAAATAGGTAAAAGGGTTATGTGTTAATGTTTGTTAATAGAATTAACAAATATCAAAATACAGAAATAAATATGTTTTATTTATTTAAAGGAAATAACCCTTGGTATTTTTTTGAATGGAGATTAACTGGGTGTGAGCGGAGAATCCACTCACATGAAGAGGCGAAGGGGTGGGGCAGCCATGCTTGCCCGAACCACACCCTCGCGATGTGTGCCGCCTCCTATAAAAGGAGGGGTAGGAGCTCCTTCTCGCCCCCCCCCCCCCCTACGCACACACACACACTTGTGTCATCTCTCTCTCCCTCCTCCCGCTACTCCACCTCTTGGTCATCCGTTTGGCTAAGCCCTGACCGTTTTGTTTTCTCCAGTACGCCACGCCTTCGTGTTGTTGGAGTTTTCCGGTGGATACACTACTTCCGTTGCCGCCGCTGGATCGAGGGAACATACGGATCATACGTGTGACCGACTACGGAAGCGGTGCCGGATTGCAACGCTTGTCTTCGCGATCTTGAGATCAGCATGTGTTTATCAACTTCGTCCATGAGATTTGAGCTCGTAACAATTTTAGTTTTTTAGGGTTAGTTCTTCTTGCACTCTATCTCTACCGTTGCATGCATCCTCTAGATTAGATCTTGATCACTTGCTTGTTCTTATCGTAAGAAAGTTTTTGTTTTATATACTACAAAACCATTAGTTGCCACCTCCGCCTGCGCCAATGGAAGAGGACGATGCCAAGCTCTGCCACGCCATCGCGGCCTCCGAACTCGAGGAGCTGGGATGTGGCCGGATCTGGGGCTAACACTCCAACTATGCGCCACAGAGGCGCGAGCGCCACCGTTGCGCCTATGGTCACCGTGGCAGGACTGCGAGGTGGGACAGGCCTGAGAGCCTGCGCCCGCTTGGCCACAACCGCCTCTGACTCCTCAGACTCCGGTTGACGGAGCAGGCACATGTCTATATCGTCATCGACGACAACGAGTAGGCAACATCGGTGGTAGGAAAAAAAGGGGCGGAGGGCTTTGGTGAACCCGAGCTATAGCATTTTTCTTAAAATTCTAAATTTTGTATGTAAGAACTGGCCTTCGGACCATATGGCTAGAATTTTATTTTTCATTAATTTTAGTAGAATTTTATTTTAATTCTATTTTTATATTTCGTTGGGGTTCCATTTGGGGGTGGCGTTGGGATCAATCCCCTCGAAAAATTGATGTCCTCCCAAGTTTTGGCACTTGGACCGTCCTGAATGAACCAAATAAGGACATATTTGTGTTCGGTTTGGGGACGTTCGGTTTGCTCTAAGTGACAATGAAATGGACAGCGACCCATTTGTGTCGAAGCGATTGTCGTGTTCTATGCCCACGCGGATAGAAAGGTACGCGAACGAACGATTTGGGTCACCCGTTGAAGTTTCCCTAAACACGAGACAACGTATTTTACCATTACCAAAACATCCTCTTAGGGCTTTTAGCCTAGACGCTCCGGAGACCTAGGGTTTCTTTCCTCCACGGCCGGATCCCTCCGGCGTGGAGTTTACTCTTCCGTCTCAGACTCAAGTTGGACTCGTGAATCTGTTCCTGTCTTCGGATCCTTCCCTTGGGAGGGGGGGTTCCTTTTTTCTCTCGCCCGTGTTCCCGGGTACCAAAACCCTAGCGAAGTTAATCGTTTCCTTTTTGCGCTCAGTATTTTACTCGACAGATACCATGTCGACCCCACAGTCGAGCGCTTCGAGCCACAATGGTGCACTGGTGCATTGGGGACACGAACACATAGACGATCTACTTTTGCGCCTGGCAATTGAGGTAGACAAGAATGATGACCTGGTTCTAGAGGATGAGCTTGAAGATCCAATCAAAGAGATGAAGTGGCTGGCGCTCGCTAGAGTGCACACAACAAACATTTTTAGTCCTCAAAATTTTGCTCAACATATGATAATTGCATGGATCCCGGCTAAGGAGGTGATTTTCACTTGCCTAGAACCGAATTCGTTCACTTTCCTAAACCATATCAAAGTCTAGATGCCAATCCACAAGCTACCTATTGGCTACCGCGACCATACTCTCATTAAAAATCTGGTAGAGAAGCGAGTTGGTAAACTGCTGAAGGTGGAAACTATTGTGGAGGGAGTAGGAAACTTCGTTCGGGTGAGGGTCAATCTATATGTGTGTAAGGTTTTGGTTCGTGTTGTGACGCTTTCTCAAGGAGGCAAAAGGGAAGCGTTCCAGATCACGTACGAAAAGATCCCTAAATTATGTGGTGCATGCGCCAACTTCGGCATACCCATCTCGAGTGTGGGACGGGAGAACATGATGAAACAAAACTCAAATGGGGAGATTTTATCAAAGAAGATTGGAAACATGGCATGGAAGAAAACCGGTTGGAAATTGGGGTGGTGCTCGTGGTGGTCGTGGTGGCTTTTCCGATGGGGTGTGGCAAGGATCCTTTGGCTCGAGGTAGACCTCCCCCAATAAATGAAGGGGCGTACATCAGTTGGTCCACAATGCCAATCCACCACAACGATTAGGAGTCAACAAAGGAAGACACATGAATTGATACCGCATATAGTCCTTACAAACCAACTGATACTGATATTAAAGAAAAGGAGACGGAGGTGTTTGCAAGGAAAAGGCTTACATATGAGGAAAAAGGGGTTGAGAACACGGATGCCAATCTTGCTTTAGCCACAGTCATGGTTATGGAAGTGGTGGAAGATGAGAGAATTACCTTTGCTGCTAGTGTTTCTGCAAGATCGAAGAGATCAAAGATGGACAGAGCAAACTCATCATCACTAGGATCGGCGGGCTCCCAAGAGGGGTTTGTCCGAGAGCATTGAAACTTTATGGATCAAACTATCGTGGTCTCCAAAAATCACGGCAGTGTGGGTGCTCCTGGACGTCCGGGGGCGAGTGAAATCAGACGTATTGTTCTTGTCCGTGACACAACTCACGGTAGCAAAAGATTAGAAATCCGAAGAAAAGATTATGTTTTGATCAAATGATAATGTCAGAGAGTGATGGGCATAGTGTTGGTTTAATCCTCTTTTGGAAGAATGACTTGAAGGTCACTTCTTACACAGAGCATACAAATTACCTAGACATCCAAATTGACGAGGGGACAGACGAGTCATGGAGAATTATAGGTATCTATGGTGAACCTAGTGGAGACAGAAAACACCTAACTTGGGACTGATTACCCACAAGTGTAGGGGGTCGCGACAGTCTTCGAGGGTAAGTGTAACCCAATTTATTGATTCGACACAAGAGGAGCCAAAGAATACCTAGAAGACTTAGCAGTTGAGTTCTCAATTCAGTCACACCTAAGAAGCACTTAGCAAATCATATTAGTAACGCAAGATGCAATAAAATAGTGGATGTAGTGGTGTTGTGATGTTTCTTTTGCGTCCTCAACACACCTAATACAATGGAAAATGTATAGATGCACTGGTTTAGCGAAAATATAGTGAATTTGGTGTAATACATAGTGAAACAAGTGATATGTGTAATCTATAATAAATGGACCAGCAAGGAAACAAGTAGTAAAAGCATGTAAAACAGTAACAATAATAGTAAAAGATGGACCGGGGCTCACATGTTCACTAGTGGTAACTCTCCAAACAATAGAAGAAGCGTTGGGTAAATAAATTACATCTAGGCAATTGAAAAATCATCGGGGCATAACAATGCTATTATGATGGGATAAAGTTCACATGTCTAACATGGTAGATATTACATCAAGGCATATAGACCGCTATCCAGCATGCATCTATATCTAATAGTCCACCTCAAGAAATCTATCCAGCAAATATCTCTGGTATTAAGTTGCAGCAACAAAGTGATTGCGTTGGTGTAATAGACAATTGCACTAAGAACAATACGTAATGTAAGAAATGGTTCACATCAATAGACGAGAGCACCGATGTTCTCTCCCCCTAGTGGCAACAACACATCCTCCCTCCCCCCCCCCCCCCCCCCCCCGCGCTCTTTCACTCATGCGTAGGCAGCAAGGAGGCATGAACCCACTATCTAGCACAAATACTCCCTCTTCGATATGCATACAACTATGTGATAAAGATAATCATACACATCGGAGAGCATGCAAGAAGACATTAAAACACTCTAAGTATATAATTGAAGATTCTCATATAATGACATGAACAAAATAATCATTCGAATCCCAGCAAACACAACACATAGCATTACATCAGATGGATCTCGATCATTTGAGGCAGCTCAAGAGAACATGTTATTGATCAACAAGGAGGAGAGTGTACCAACTAGCTACTGCTATGAACCCATAGTCCACGGGGGAACTACTCACGCTTCCGTCCGGAGGAGATCATGGCGATGTAGAGGCCTCCGATGACGATTCCCCCCTGTGGCATGGTGCCGGAACAGGGCTGCAAAAGCCCTAGAATGAACTTTCAAGGTGTCGGTGTCTCTCCGTATGTTTCGTGGAAAATATCTTCGTCCCAAACGGTTTTAGTGTTGAAGGAAATTTATGGGCGAAGAGGGGACGTGAGGCGGTGGATTGGGCTCCCAGGGGCCCACTAGGCGTGGCCAAGTAAGAGACCGCGCTTGGTTCCCACCTGTTTGCCCCTGGTTCCCCTCCGCCTCTCCTTTGGACTCCTTCTTTGTTTCGGGTAAAAAATGATCTCCATGGATTTTTAGCCGTTTCTGAGAATATTTCCATAAGGGTTTTTCTGAAATAGAAAACAACAGAAAACAACAACTAGCCTGGGCATCTTGTTAATAGGTTAGTCTGTGAAAACATCCAAAAACGAAAGAAAACATGTGGGAAACAAAAGATATTAGGTAGAAAACAAGCATGGAGCATCAAAAATTATAGATACGTTTGCAATGTATCAGAGACTACATTTGTACTTTGCATGGAATGTCGAGCTTGCCATGGGTGATGATAGAAGACTTCAATGAAATACTAAGCAACAATGAGAAAGAAGGGGAAATATGAGGCCCAAGAGATGTATGCAGGGCTTTAGGGATAACCTCTCAGACTGCGATTTGACTGACTTAGGGTTTCATAGAGATATTTTCACTTTGAGAAAAGGACGCATAAGAGGAAGATTAGATCATGTGGTGGCTAACCAATCTTGGATGAATATGTTCCCACTCTCGGAAGTGATAAACGAATATTTTACAAATTAGATCATCATTCAATTACTATGGATACAAACTATATGGAGAAAGTCCAATCAAACCTGTCAACCAAATGGAATATGTTCGAAGAAAAGTGGCTACTGGAGGAAGTTGTCTACGAGGTAGTGGGCTCATCATGGCTTCGGTCCCAACAGAATGGTTCGGTGGACCTCGCGCGGAAACTGGCCCATGTCCATGTGATCCTCCATGCATGGGACATGCGTACGCTCAGAGAACCATGTTGATCACTGCGTTCGTTGCAGTATGATCTAAACGAGGTACTAAGATGCCCCTTGTCATATGAGGCTATGGATAGGCAACAAGAACTTCAACTCCAATTCGAGGAAGCCCAAGAAAAAGAAAAATTACAATGGGTGCAACGGAGTCGAGTTAACTGGTTGCAATCTGGTGACCGAAATACAATTTTTTCCACAACTTCGCAAAATAGAGAAATGTTATCAAAAAAATTGGAGGACGAGGAGGGCAACCAGATAGAGGGGGAACATGCACTACCGATCCATATAAAGAATTAGTTCAATGGTCTCTTTACATTGGAGGTGCAAATTCCGGAGGAGGGGGTTATTGTAAAGGTAAAATCAAAGGTAACAAGAGCAATGAATAACTCCCTCACAGCCCCTTACACCCAGGAGGAGGTCAAGAAGGCTCTGTTCAACATTGGGGACTCGAAGGCCCATGTAATCTTTTTTAAGAAATATTGGGAGATAATTGGAGAAGAAGTAGCGGACAAAATCCTATCCGCTATTAACTCAAAACAATTCCAGGGGTTAAAATAACACAACCATTGTCTTGATCCCCAAAGGGAACAACCCAGAAAATGTAACTCAATTCAGACCTATTAGTCTTTGCAACGTCACTTACAAAGTTATTTCCAAAGTTAGTGTACCTAGGTTCAAAGGTATTCTCCCAGAAATCATATCACCAACACAAAGTGCTTTTGTTCTCGGGCGCCTAATAACATACAATGTTCTTGTGGCATATGAGTATTACCATGCAATAAAGAAGAAGATGCAAGGAAAAATCGTTTGGTGTACTATAAAGCTAGATATGCATAAAGCTTATAGAGTTGTGTGGAAATTTTTGGAGGAAGTTCTTGTTCGTATGGGCCTTGATCTCAGTTGGATAAATTTAGTTATGGCTTGTGTCAAATCAGTAACTTACCGGGTACGTTTTAATGGTTAGGAAACAAAGGGCTTCTCACCTACAAGGGGGCTATCACAAGGAGGCGCCCCTCTCCCTGTACTTGTTTTGTTATGTGCAGAGGGACTGAAAAATCTACTTCAAGATGCAGAAGATAGGGGTCCCTTAGTGGGGGTTAAAGTATGTCGTAATGCCCCTGCAGTTTCACACCTCCTGTTTGCGGACGACTCCCTCATTTTAATGAAGACAGACACATCAAATGCGGGTACTCTGAGGACTATTTTGCAGGACTACTGTAATTCTTCGGGACGATTGGTGAGTGAATCAAAATCAAGTATATTTTTTAGCCCTTGCACTTCGGTTGAAATGAGAGAACCAATATGTTTGGAGCTCCACATACTCACATAGGCTATAACGAATACCTATCTTGGCTTGCCGGCCCAATGATGTGTAGAACGAACAGATTGTTTTTCCCATATCATTGAAAGAGTAGTACAAAGAATGAGAGGTTATAAATAAAAACTAATATCATATGGAGGGAAAGATGCTATTTTGAAGGCGGTGACCCAAGCCATCCCAACGTATGCAATGTCAGTTTTCAAGCTTCCCAAGCAAGTAATAAAAGAGATCACAGATGATATGACCCGTTACTGGTGGGGAGATGACGATGGACAGAAGCATATGCATTGGTTCGCTTGGTGGAAACTCTTTCATCCATAGAAAAGAGGAGGGTGGGATTTAGAGATCTGAACTGTTTTAATCAGGCAATGTTGGCCCGACAAGGTTGGAGACTGTTATGTGAACCTGATTCTTTATGTGCCTGAGTCTTGCAAGAAAAATATTACCCATCCAGTGACCTTTTAAATGCAGAACTGAGAAAGGGTTCATCATTCACATGGGAAAGTATATGGGAGAGTATCCAATCGTTTAATAAAGGATGCATCTGGAGAGTTGGCAACGGAGAAAATATGAACATTTGGGAAGACCCTTGGATGCCAAGCAGCCCGTCAATGAAAATTATCACTCCGAGGGGTAATATCGTTTACACAAGAGTTTCGGAATTGATTGATATGAAGAGGAGATGTTGGGAAGAAATATTTCTTCGGCTATTCTTCTTAGCAGTGGATGTTAACCCTATCCTTAAGATTTCTCTAGTCTTTGGCATGATGGAGGATTTTGTTTCTTAGAATAACACAAAAAAATGGGATTTTCACGGTGCTATCGGCTTACTACACTAAGTGGGACTTTCAACACGGAAGAAAACATATTCACACAAGTGGACCGGTAAAGTCAAATATAAATCCAGTTTGGGAGAAATTATGGAAACTACGTGTCCCAGCAAAAATCAAAATATTTGCATGGTGCCTTTTCCACGGCACGATACCATGCAAAATCGTTCTAGCAAATAGGCACATTGCCTTGAATAGTCTATGCCCAACATGTAAGGTAAATTGCGAGGATACAAAACATGCTTCCTTCGGTTGTGATCGGATCAAGGAAATTCGGGAAAATCTTGGACTCCACTCTACAATCTCTAAGGCGGAAGTAATGGATAGAGAGAGGTCAGCAATCCTCAAATTCTTGTTAAGAAGCAATGATCCACAATTCCAAGGGACGGAGGATTTTGAGATCAAGGAGCTGATGATAGCAGCGTGTTGGTACATGTGGTGGGAGCATAGAAAGATTGCCCGGGATGAACAAGTAACAAAACCGGCATACACTACACAAGCAATTCTGGCAATTACACTAAATTACTCAGGAGCACTCAATAAGAACAAAAGAATTAGAAGACATGGTTGGGAAAGGCTAGCATTAGACTATGCAAAACTAATCATTGACACCTCCGTCTTATCTCAATATTTCTCAGGTGCCACAGGACGGTTCTTAGAGATGATGGAGGTATCTTCCTGGCTTCTAGCTATCGGAGCATTTCAAATATAGGTGATGCAGAGAGTGCAGAGGCTTTGGCACTTCGTGACGGTTTAATACTAGCAGGACAGATGGGTTGCAACATGATTGAAGTGAATAACGACTGCATGGAGGTCATTAACACAATGTGTACGGGAGGTAACTCCCTAGGCGGAGCAGCTACTAGCTTTGAAGAATGTTGCTTCCTAACCCGAAATTTTACCAATGTTATTTTTGCTCACTGTCCTAGGGAAAGTAATAGTGTGGCTCACATTTTAGCAAATAGAGCGGAGGGTCCTGATTCAGTCTATTGGATTGAGGACCCCCCTAGTTTCCTGAATGGTCAGTTAGCAAATGAAGTAAACCTCTTTGAGGTAACTTGATGATGTGCCAACAACAAGTTTTCAAACGCACTATTTTCCTTATTAGGATACCTAAGGGGACTGAAAGGTCTGTAATGAGGCGGTCTTGCTAGTTTAATATATATTTGTGATTTAAAAAAAACACGAAACAAAGTCTTTTTTTTTTTAAAGTCGAGGTAACCTCATGTCAAGTGTAAGGAATTATGTGTTTATCGTTACCAGACACCTAGTAAAATCGCAAAGGGAGACTACTCACCATAGGTAGGCCAGTATATTTCCTGGTATTCTTTTTACGAAGACCCCAAATGTGTAAAAGTCTTTTTAACAAGTCAGGTTGGATTGATCTGAAGAATAACATGAACATTATCTCAATGATGAGACACCGCTAGCAAGATGAACATTATTCTTCCACATCAGCACAAATAGATTTGATTTGGTCATGACTCATGCTGTCACAGGATCCAATAAATTAGTCCACCTCCAGCCTGGGCACCTCACACAAGCCTGTCAGGACAAATAATACAGCACAACCTTTACAAAATAACCTGTAAATTATGCAACTGAAAATAATAATGAGCAAGTCGATGATCTCAGAAGAGATTGTGCAAGCAGTATGAAACTAACGTGGCACGGAGTGGAGTGGGCGCATCTTGTCGAGAACACATACAATAGATGGCTGCTAGTAATAAATTAACTAGCTTAGCTTTGAATTTGGTGACAAGTAAACACGAGAATCTTTTGAGTCACGCCGGAGCGTCCGTCCCTCTCAAACTCCTTAAAGGAGACAACATCTACCCCGCATGGCCTCATCATGCCCACCGTGTTTCCCTTATCCAAGTTAATTTAATAGTAGAAGGGTTAGTGCAGGATTAGATTAGAAAAAAATAATGCATCACGCCGTGCATGCCCCCTAGTAGTTTATTCTCCATCCATGTATCTTTTCGGTGTCAATTGCGGCTACCACCACAGCTACGTTGCGTTCATGCCTGAAGATTGGCAATCGAAATTACTAGAGCTTTGGAGACGCTCGGTTCGATGGCTATAGTAAAACTAGGGAGAAAATACTGCGATGTTTCACGAAAATGTTGCAGTATGTACTCTCACCCTGCTGCAGCTAGCACGGTACAGGAATATATATACAAGCCTGTGGAGAAAATTACAAAAAACCACCATAATTGTGGTTCGGTTTTCAAAAAGTCACGTGACAAAAACCCATCAGTTTTGCGTAACAGTTTTCAAAAAACACTGACCATGCCTCGTGTCCGCGCTAACCCTGCTGTCAGGAATATGTGGCAATTTCTGTCGCGGGCGTTAACGGCCGTTAACGGGACGGGTCAAAAGAGCACCGGCGCGGTCGTGCTCGTCACTCACTCTCTCTGTCTCTGTCTCTCTCGAGCGTGCTCCACTCCACTCTCTATCTGTCGCCTCTGGCCGCCCGCCACCGTCGCCATCGCATCGCCATGTCCTCTTGGAACGACGGTGAGAGTAGCAGCGGGAGCCTTCTGTCTGAGTTCGAGTTCCAGCCGGATGTGAGTTATATTTCCTGTCGTTAGGGTTAGGGATTTCATAATTTGGGATTTTTCGATTTGATGCATCTTTTCGTGGATTAGATCCTGATTTGGTTTCTGAATGTTGTATTCTAGGTTCCTGAAAGTATCTATAACCCTGATTTCTCCGGCATTGACCCTGGCGAGGCACGGTGCGACCATGGGTTTCTGATGCACAGATTTGTTGCATTTGAGAGCAAGGACATCGGTAGAAGATTTCTTGGATGTGGTTGTCCGGTAGGTTTTTCATAGCTTAGTTAGTTATTTTCCTTTTGTAGAAAATTTAGCAACTGAATTTAGAAACGGTGCTGTTAACTGAATTTAGAAACGGTGTTGTTAACTGTATTTAGCATATGTACTTACCAATTACAGATTATAACTGAAACTGAATTTAGTGCAACTGGACATAAAGTTAGTTATTTTCATTTGGTAGAAAATTGAGCAACCGAATTTAGTGCATCTGTACTTACCAATTACAACTGGAACTGCATTTAATTGTCTAATTAAATATGTCTGTGAATATATAGGAAAGAGTTATATGTGACAAAGTGATATGGGTTGATGGGGATTGGCCAGTTAGTATGCAAAAAGCTATGGCCAGGCTTTGGCAGCTGTATGAAGAGGAGAAATACAACAGAATTACGGAGGGAGTTGGAAGTGCCGAAAAAATTACAAATTGGTACTGGAGAAGAGGGACTTGGAAAAAGTTAACACTCTGATGCAGAAAGAATTAGCCAATTCTCTTAGTCTTGAGCAAGTGTCAGTGGTATCTGGAAACTTGGAGTGTGAAAAACTACTCAGGCAGAAGGTAGAGAAACAGAGGGACAAGCTCAAGGAGGAGAAGAAGAAACTTGAGTATTATATTGCTGACCTGCTCAAGGCTCATGAAGTTAACAAAGAAAAGCTCAAGAAGATATCTGAAATGTGTCAGGAATGAGTACTTGTGTCTGTTGAATTGCCTTGGTGGCTTAATTCATGTATTCATGTTGAACTTATTATTCCTGTTGAACTTATGCGCCTTAGTGGCTTAATCCTCTATTTGTGTTGAACTTATTGTATTCATGTTGGACCAGTAATATGGCAATAATACTGTGTTGAACTAGTCCAAATTGTCTACAGAAACATGTGTACTGTTATGTTATTGATGGCAGTACCATCTTCAGGTTTTTTGACAAAAACCACCACAATAGGGGCTAAAGTTGCATAAACCCACCACATCCTGGACAACCAGGTGTTATCTTCAGGTTTTTTGACAGAAAACCACCACTATATGGTTGTTTGCTGCAAGAAACAACCATCACTATTAGGTTTTTCACAGTTTCACAGAACTGGATGCTACAGGAAATGGACACAAGTTTACATGGGAAATTCATGACAAATTCACAGGAAATGGGAAATTACACACAAGTTCACAGAACTATTTGCTACAAGTTCACAGGAAATGGAACAAAAGTTCACAGATGAACTACATTACAGTTTAACACATGTTCACAGAACTGACAAATTGACACAAGTTCACATACCAAGTTTGACAATAGTGCATCAGTACGTACCAAGTTCTCAAAATATAACTCTGCAAACAAGTTCACACAGCAATATCATGAAACAGTTCCTCAGAGCTTTCCTTTCTTGATATCTGCAATGGTCAGTTTGTCAATGTTGCTTGCAGTCAAATAGCCCTTCAGCCTAGAACTTTCCTTTCTGGACCTTGTAGGCCTGACATCATCCACATGTTCAGCACTTCTTGGAGCTGTGAAAGGCCTTTTTGCTACAGTTGTAGATGAATTGTCCCTAGCAGGAGCAGTAGCTGCACTAGGTGTTGTACCAGCTGCTGGAGTGGGCCTTGGTGATGCAGTAGTTGCTGGAGTGGCCCTTGGTGTTGCTGTACTGGCCCTTAGTGCTGCAGGAGTGGCCCTTGGTGCTGCAGTAGTTTAAAACAATTCCTTGATCATTTCTTATTTTCTTCCAATTTTTCTGCATATGTGGGTGTGATTTCCCACTTAGCTGTCCTTGCACCTGTTCTCTTGTCTACATATTTGACCATCAACTTGGTTATGATACCCTCCAACATTGTTTTAATAGGTTTGGCCCTAACATCAAGAATCATCCTCTTAAAAACCTCACTGAGATTGTTGACCACTAAATCTGTCTTGCAGTTGTGATCCATAGCATGTACATTCACAAGGGATTCTACTAAGCCACTCCCAAGCTTCTTGGCACTCATTTTCATTCATTCCATAGCAAGATCAAAACCATGTTTGGTGTAAGAATAACTAGCAGAATCCGCGAATTTCTTGAGCTCTTCACCTCTGAAACCAGCTTGCTGAAAATTGGCATATATATGCCTAAGACAGTACCTTTGTGGGAAATTTGGAAACACTACATTTATTGCATTTAGAAATCCCTACACAATTATGTAAACTAGTTAAGTTTCATCGAAAAATATCAAACTAGTTAAGTTTCATCGACAAATATCAAACTAGTCAAGTTTCATCGACATACCTTCTGCCTGTCAGAAATAATTGTGTAATTTCCAAACTTCCCAGATTCTCCACCTATGGCATACTTTAGTTGTGTCAGAAACCAACTCCAACTAGGTGTATCTTCTTTGTCAACAACACCAAAAGCAATAGGGTATATATTGTTATTCCCATCCCTTCCTGTGGCAGCAAGAATTTGCTGGCATGTAGCTAGCTTAATAAAACATCCATCAAGACCAATAAAAGGCATGCATCCTTTCATAAACCCCTCAATTGAAGCTCCAAGACAAAGAAACAATCCATGGAATGTTGGGTTTCTAGATGGCTGTCCTGGTGGGGTCACAGTTGTGACAATGCATCTACTTCTTGGGTTTGTATCAAGCACTGTGTGAAGGAAGTCTCTGATCCTTTTGTATTGCTTGATATGATCACCCAAAACAACTTCTAAAGCTTTTCTCTTGGCTCTGTATGCCATCATCTTTGGAATTTCTACCCCATACTTTTCCTTTGTTGTCTCAATAACAGCATCAACACCAGTTCTAGGATCAATTCTCAAGCTTTTCTCAGCTATCTTTGTTGCCCACTTACCAGCTACCTTGCAGTGCTCACCCGATGTGGCACAATTGTGCTCCAAGTTCAACTTTCTTAGACAGAAAGTTTTTTCACCTTTTATCTGTGAACCAACCATAAAAAATGGGCATCCTTCAGCTGAGCAGTTAGCAATAATCCTATCCTTACAATTCCTATGATAGGAAAAAAAATTGAGCTCTACAATGTGCAATGTTTGCAAAGCCCTTCTAAACTGATAAACATCTGTAAAACACACCTGTAGACACAATTGTTCCTCTGGCTGTAGCCTGTTTTCATCATACCACACTCTGAGCTTCCTCTTCTTTTCCCTACTCTTCCTGCCCGAGGGGAGCACCCAAGCTAACATCTCACTGCCATCATCATCATCTGCACCTACATCCCCATATGTGCCATCATCAGAAGAAGAATAAAAACTGGTGGTCTGCTGCTACCTTGGCTGCAATGTGATCTATCTGTGGGTCCTTGCTTCACTGCATTTTTCTTCCTTTTGACAGATTCAGTAACAGGTTCAGGTGTAGCAGCAAAGAAGCAGTCACTGTCACTGTCAGAATCTTCAGAGTTGTAATACAATTCTTCTGGCTCTGTGTCACCTTCACAATGCAGCAATGGATTGCTCTATTCTTCTTGATATCAATAATTTTCTGGCTAAGCTCAGCTTCTTCTCTTCTACAGGCTTCAGTATGGTCTTCTTCTCTGCACTCCCCTTCATCATAATAAAAATCCTCTTCACTATGCTTTGAAACATCTTCTTCTTCTTCAGTAACCTCCTTTCCCTTGTTCTTATTATTGCTATGTTGGGTCAACAGGATACCACCATCATCCACTTCATACACAACAGGTTCTCCAATCTCTGATATTGGGATTTGCTCTTCAACTGATGGTATGTTAATCTCTGGAAATGGCATATCCCTCCCCCTCATTACAGTCAAATTAAGAACTTTAGTGTCCTCATACTGCTTCACCATGTTTTCCACTTTCTCCATTCCATCTATTAGTTCCATCCCAGCATTCCCTGTCCGCAATTCTCTGGCATAGTACATGTTATCTGAAATCCCATAGCCATTTGTCTCAATCAATGCTAGCAGATTCAGATATGTGATGTCGGATTGGGAAACTTTTCGCTCTAAATTTTCAATGCCTTCTAGATGCAATCGAACATCCCATACATCATCGTCTAAACTACAGAATTCAAATAAAAACATCCTCATTTTATAGCAATAAAATAGAGATAGAGACCTCACAGTGACAACAATAGCCCTAAATCGAGACAGAGAAAGGGAGGGACACTTACTACACGCCGCCGCAGGAGGTTGTCCCGGAATGGCTCTGCTCCGATTGATCTTGCCAAACGGATGCAAGTGCTCTTGCAGCCGCCTTCAATGGCAAACGAATCAAGATGGCCGGATTGGAGCTCCCGCAGAAATCCGGCGGAAATCCTCCTGCAGAATCGTCGTTCTCGCCCCTGCCTGATCCGCCGCCCTCCCCGCCACCGGAAAATCCGTCGTCGCCGCCGCCGCATGTGGGTTTCTCCGCCGCCATCGTCGCCATGGGAGAAAGAACGGAGAGGGCGAGAGTGAGACTGGGCGTTAGGGCACACGCGGACCAGTCTCGTTAACGCCCGCGACAAAAAAATTGCCACGTGTTCCTGACAGCGGGCCCGTTATGACTTAATCCTCGTTAGCGCAGGCGCGAGGCACGGTCAGTGTTTTTTGAAAAACTGTTACGCGAAGCTGGTGGGTTTTTGTCACAAACCACAATTGTGGTGCTTTTTGAAAACCGAGCCACAATTGTGGTGGTTTTTTGTAATTTTCTCAAGCCTGTGCCATGTTGTGGTTGGCGATGTGTGCCTGTCCGGCAAGTTAGAGGAGCTACTCGCACGTGTGAGAGTCGTGTGACACGACAGACAAGCGTGTGATCGACAACGCAGTGTGCGGAAAGTGTCACTACTTGTGAAACTCGCTAGATTTCAGCGACTGTTCGCATAGCGGCTGCCACTAATTGTCACAAGCAGCACATCACATCACATCACAATCCATTTTCTACTGACTTGGTTACCTAATACTTATTTGAGGAAAAAAGTTACCGAATTATTGCCTTTTTTTCTTTTCTTTATTAAGCTTCTCGCTGACCAACTCCTCCTTTCCCTGTCTTCCTTTCTCTTTCCGATCACCTTCAAGATGCCTCAAGCCAGGTTAATTAACTAAAGCTATAGTTTATGCGGAAGCTTATGGCCACGGATTAGCCAAGTCGCCTCCAAAGACTTTTGCTTTTGCAAATCATCACATGCACTACTGTTAATAATGGCTACCCAACCGCATCAATCACCGGATACGTAAACCTCCTGTCCTTGTTGCACGGTGAGCAACTGTAGCAGAGTCCCCATATTGGCAGCCTCCAAAATTCAAATGAAGCGTGATCCATATTGTTTTGGCGGATTTGCTAATTCTCAGCTAGTCCCTCCGTTCCAAAATGTAACCCTAAAAAAGGTTATATTTTGAAACAGAGGTAATACCTAAGAATTAGCTCAGTCGATTTCACGGTGTGCAGAGATTTGTACGTGCTAGCCGTTTTTTCTGTTGTAATTTTTTTTTGTCGAGGCAAAGTGTCCCTGTATGGGCTAGACTGGGCAGTATCTATTTGTGTTGCCTTTTTTCTTTGTTGGGCTGGTGTGGATTGTTGCCCACGAGGCCTAGGGCCTTTTTCCCACTGGTTGCTTTGTGTGTTGTGACTTTTTTTTAACTCAATTTTTTAACATTTTACTTTATGATTCTAAACAAACAAAAATCTTAGGTGCAGGCCTATTTATTGCCGGTAAAAATCTCACATGTAACCCCGTGTGCAACTAGAGTAACCTAACTTGCAACCGAGAAAAGTCTCAGTTGCAACTCGAAAAATACTTGCAATTGGAAAATCCCACTTACAACGGGAAAAAACTGAGTCGTAGCTCCACCCGCAACTGGAAAAATACTTAGTTGTAACTCAACTTACAATTACAAAAAAATATTGTTGTAACTGAGAAAAAAATCACAGCTCCAACCCCACACGCAATTGAAAATCTCACTTGCAACCCCATCCAACAAATCTCAGCTGCAACCCCACTCACAGTTAAAAATCTCTATTGCAACGCCACACACAACTAAAAAAAATCTCGGTTGCAATCCACACGTAATTGAAACCCTCGGTTGCAATCCCACCCATAAATAAAAAATCTCAGTTGTAACTCCACTTACGATTGAATCACTCGAAGCTGAAAAAAACTCAGTTACAACCCGACCTACAATTGAAAAAAAAAATACTCACTTGCATCCCTAAATGCAACTCAAAAAAATTTAGCTGTAACTGAAAAAATTTCAGGGCCTCTTTGGTTCGAAGGATTTTCAAAACATAGGAATAGCAAAAACAAAGGATTGCAATGTCATGCACTACAATTCCTACAGGATTTTAAAACATAGGAATTTCGTAAGAGATGTGTTTGGATGGCGCGCAGGAAACAAACACAGGAATTTTGCAGGAATGGGGAGAGAGAGAGTAGAGAGAGATAGAGTATGAGTGCATTGGACTTCTCAAAGGAAAAAATAAAAAGAGGTTGGACCTCATGTTGAGATTCCTATGGAATGGAGAGCAAAGGAATAGATTCCTTAAGAATTTGGTGGTGTCAATCCTACAATCCAAAGGCATTCCATAGGAAAAATTCCTATGGTTTGAAATCCTCCAGAATTCCTATGAAATTCCTTTGATCCAAAGAGACCCTCAATTGGCGATTTGGCGAGAAAATGCTAGGCAGCGGAGAGCTAGGGAGGAGCGAATTTTTCACTAAGAGATCATGTGGGAATCCCATGAGAATTTCAAGCCTCGTCTAAATAATGTATGTGCAGAAGAGAGGAAAGCAACAACGATGTAACAACTACAGGAAAAACTGCACCATGTGACCAACTCTCTAGACGGCTGGGGGAGGAATTCGTTTGGTAACGTCAAACGGGAAATTAGACAACTCAATGAGAGATTGACGCAACTCAGAGCGGATGAGAGGTGCCAGGGACCGTCATATGAGGAAAAGAAAACTTGTGAGAGGCCGGTGGACCTATATGCACGTGAAGAAGTAATGTGGAGACAACGGTCGAGAATCCAATGGCTAGTCGAAGGAGATAAAAACACCCGGATCTTTCGCTTGAGAGCAAGTCAACGGAAAAGACAGAACAAAATAAGCAAACTAACTCGTCCGTACGGTACCTATATAGAGGATGATATGGAGATAGCCGAGCTAACAAGTAGTTTCTATGAGACACTATATAGCTCGGAGGGCACGACAAACATGCACGAGGTGATAGATGTGATACCTGTGAAGGTCACGGAAGAGATGAACGTGGCACTACTAAAACCCTTAGAGGAGAAGGAGGTTAAAACAATATTGTTTCAAATGTTTCCTACCAAGGCGCCTGGTCCCGACGGTCCACCCGCCCATTTTTTCCAAACTCACTGGGAACTATGTGGTGAGGAAGTAAAATTGGCGGTGATGAGGGTATTGAAAGGAGAAGACAACTTAGAGGAGATTAATCAGACTTTTATTGTACTCATTCCCAAGGTGGCTAGCCCGGAGGAGCTGAGCCAATTTAGGCCTATAAGTCTATTCAACGTGATCTATAAATCGCATCCAAAGTACTTGCTAACAGACTGAAGGTGTGCCTACCGGAGATCATCTCGAAGGAATAGTCGGCGTTTGTCCCGGGCAGAATGATAACCGGCAACATAATCACATCGTATGAGTGCATTCATTTTATGAAAAGGAACTGGGCAAAGAAGAACCGTTTCTGTGCACTCAAACTAGACATGAGAAAAGCGTATGACCGGCTAGAGTGGGGGTACCATGAGGCCATCATGATCAAGATGGGTTTTCATCAAAGGTTGGTGAATATGGTGATGTGTCTGGTTACATCGATGTCCTTCCAAGTTCTATTTAATGGAGGGAAGCTAAGAAAATTCAATCCATCGCGTGGAGTCAGACAGAGCGACCCAATCACTCCATATTTGTTCTCGTTAGCGGCAGAGGGATTCTCAAGCCTCTTCAAACACCACAGTTTTTCATCGGAACTCCAAGGTCTCAAGGTGGCAATGTCGGCTCCAGGGTTAGTCACCTCCTGTTTGCGGATGATAGCCTGTTGCTATTCAAGGCGGATACAGAAAGTGCGGGGAAAGTTCAGGAATTATTGGATAAATACTGTTTGGCATCGGGCCAAAGGATTGATCGGGACAAATCTTCCATATTTTTTAGTAAGAGATGCCCGAGCGTAATTAAAGAGGGAGTAAAGGAGGCCCTCGAGGTGCATAATGAAACCCTATGTGAGAAGTGCCTAGGGATGCCTGATGATGTGGGAAGGGCAAGAGGGAGTGCTTTCAAACACATCAAGGATCGTATTTGGAATAAAATACAGGGATGGATGGAACGTTTGTTATCAGCGGGTGGCAAGGATGTACTCATCAAATCTGTGGCACAGGCAGTACCAATTTATTCCATGTCTTGCTTTCGGTTACCAGATGGTCTATGCACCCACATAAACGCCATGTTGTGCAGGTTTTGGTGGGGGGCAAGAATGGGGAGAGGAAGATGTGTTGGGTTGCATGGCGAGATATGTGTAAACCAAAATACATGGGGGGTCTAGGGTTCAGAGACATCTCTTTGTTTAACCTGGCACTTCTTGCTCGACAAGGCTGGAGAATGATGCAAGACCCAAATACACTGAGTGCCAAGGTCTTGAAAGCTGTTTATTTCCCTGAGATGAGCTTGTTACACGCACGGCTTACCCGACGCCCTCCCAGGTATGGCGTGCGATACATGAGGGAGTACAAGTGTTGAAGCAGGGACTGATCAAGAGGATTGGCACGGGGGAAACGACGGACCCGTGGAATGATCGGTGGATTCCAAGGGATGGTATGCTACCGCCAATGGCATGCTTAACAGAAACAACACTAGTAACAGTGGCTAGGTTTATCGAACCAATCACAACTACGTGGAGGGAGGAGAAGCTACGACAATGTTTCCTTCCTATGGATGTGGACTTGATTGTGCAAATACCTCTCAGTCACAGCAAGCAATCCGACTTTTGGGCATGGCACTATGATCGCAGGCAGTGGCGGAGCTAGAGAGAAAATCTTGGCGGGCCAAGCTGACGCACAAAAAACTATAGATTATAAACCATATATTTTAGCAGGCAACTAGGCATCCTCAAATACCTTTGGTTGAGTTGATCATACATACATATATAACATTTTCTACTAAAAAACTACTCCTAACATAATAAAGCATAACAATATTCAGATTTACCACAAGAAGTGGGGCTACATACTTACATACTACAAATCAGCTTTCTGATTTCATTTCTTGGTGGAAAAAGGCGAGATACCTAGATATGGAAATTGAGGAAGATACAGGCTCGATTGCGGACGGTGTCATGGCGTCGTGCTACTGGCGACCTCTGGGACGGGGTTGGCGAGGACGAGCCAGTGAGGCAGCCAACACTTGGCCGCAGACGGCAGCGACGGCACAGTGCTCCGCCTCTGATGCGGGCGTCGGCCCTACTCCACCTCTGCTACTACGGCGGTGCGGCGCCGGCGGTCTGGTCGCATGCTCCCAGCAAAGAGTGAACCCTATTCCTCAGACCTCAATGGATTTGGGTGTCCATGGTTTGGTGCTTGGTCAGTTCCCGATCCCGGTCGGTCGTCCAAGGAGCAGCGTGCGGTTGTGCCATCTTTTTTTTCTCCCCAATGGATGGAGTGGTACTGGTACGAGCTTTGGCTGGGCTGGGCCTTTATGTGTGATGCGTACTAGTTAAAAAAAATTGGCCAAAATCTTGGGCGGGCCAAGGCCCGGTCCGGCCCCTACGTAGCTCCGCCGGTGATCGCAGGGGCAATTTTTTGGTGAGATCCGCATATAAGATGCTAGTAAACACGGGGGAGAAGCGGGAAGCGTGGTTGGAGGAGAGGGCAGGGAGCTCGAACGGGAAAGCAGTGGACAAAGAATGGACGTCACTTTGGTGGGTGCAGGTCCCCTCCAAGGTGCGAGTGTTTCTTCAGCGTTTGGCACGGTTGTCATTGCCGACAAACGATGTGAGATACCACAGACACATGATGGATGATGGCCACTGCAAGCTTTGCGGATGTGCAGATTCATGGCGTAATGCTTTACTGGATTGCACGATGGCACTTTGTGTGTGGGCGCTGATGGATCGAGGGATTACCGAACACCTCAGTTGTTCAACGGAGGGACATGCAAGACAATGGTTGGCAACAATGATAGAAACCTTGAGAAGTGAAGAGAAAACAAGGGTTTTTGTGACTATGTGGGCAATATGGCATGCGAGACGGAAGGCCGTACATGAAGAGAAATACCAGAGTCCCCTTTCGACCTTCATGTTCATCGAGAGGTTCCTAGGAGATCTGAAACAAACAGAGAAAAAGATGGCTAGGCAGCGTAGCTCAATTCCAGTCCAGAGATCATCAAGGTGGCTACCACCACCGCAAGGAATGATCAAGATCAATGTCGACGCGGCGGTGGGAAAGAATGAAAGGAGGGGTGCAGTTGCTGCTGTAGCTCGCTCGACCGAAGGAGTATTCATGGGGGCTTCCGTGGTCATATACCCAGTGAAGACAGAACCCGAGACGTTGGAAGCATTGGCATGCTGTGAAGCAATAGCACTAGCATCGGATATCAATGTGAGACGAATTCTGGTGGCAAGTGATTGCATCGTTGTAATCAAGCTTGGAGGAAGGAACCATGGGAGTTTACTCGCTTGTGACGCGAGAGATCATGGAGGCAAATAAAGATTTTGAATTAGTTATGCTTAAACATGAGCCTCGTATTCATAACAAAGAGGCTCACAATCTAGCTAGAAGTAGCATCATAGATGGACCATGCCGTCGTGTCTGGCTAGTTAATCTGCCGGAAGGCTGCTGTATCCCTATGCACATTGAGCTCTAAATAAAGGCAGTCTTTTACCCCTAAAAAAGTAAAAATGACGAAGTAACCTCAGTTGGTACAATGGAAGGATCTGGTGTGTTGGATGGCCGGATCTCATGGTCCAAAGCGTCAAATTTCTATAAAGGGCCCTAGGTGGTTGAGTTTTACTGTCTCTTAATACCCCCCCCCCCAACTCGAAGGCTCCAACTGAGCGACATAAAGGAGCTTTTCATCTACTCAAATTTCTGATGATTCACATTTTGGTTTACAAACACAAATTAGCACAAAATGTGCCCCAAAAAAAATCGTTCCCCGGTTTGCTTGTCATTCCAACAAAAAAGGTGGTATCATTTATAGAAACCATACTCTGTTGAAACACTACTACTCTGTCATCCTCATATGCACCAAAATTCAGTTTGGTGAAATTACTGAAACATGACATTTTGATTAGAGACTATAGTACATGATAAGGGGTGGCCCAATCTTCTCAGTGAACTCACAGATAACTCCAGTATGATAACCAGTGCGCCACTAAGAACTCTCCCGGCTGATCCCTGGTGGCAATGCAAAAGATAGCAACCCCAAGGATATTCTCAACTCTACACTCTTGCACAAGTAATCCACCGACTACAAGTGGTCATGTACCGTCTTATTCCCAGTGGAACAGCAGGTAACACGTAAAGTTTGCAGATGAACTTCCAGATGAAGGCTTACACACTGTTTCAATCTAGAGGTCTAGGGTTTATGTTTTAACGTAGTCTAATCTCTAATAATGCGAATTACAAGCCTTATAAGGGCTGCTGGACGTCCAACCTAGTGTTGGGGTCGAAATCAAACAAATCTGTAAGTTTCCTAACTTGACAGGACTCTATTTGGAAACTGGCAGAAAATGATTCGTGCATTGTTTCGGTCACCACGTCTTGTACGAGTCTAATCGGTGCGTGGAGCCGGATCCATTGGAAAGCCCTTCAAAATTCCTTTTCAGATTATGCTCATTTGCTTTATTTGGAGTCCTTATGAAGAATCCATGCTCGTTTCAAATTCGGGACTTCTGCCAGTCCGAACCGAATATCCTTTCCTTGATGGCTCCACTTCCTCCCTCGCCTCCCTCGTGCTTGCCATCCTCTTCAACCAGCTTCATTGCTTCGCCAATGCTTGTGTTATCAATAACCCTGCTAATACATAAATTCATAGACTTAGGTAGTATAACATTCTTATAAACACAAACATTATTTATTATTAGGAAAGAATTCACCTTATCATGAACATCAGTGAGGCTTAATATTTCCTTCCAACTCAAGCATGAATAAATCTCATGGACCTCTATGATATCCCTATCATCCTCCCTTTCTTCAAAAAAAATCCTATGACTCTCCTCCCTTTCTTCAAGAGAAGACGTCCTCGGCTTCTGGTAGGCTGAAAGTGGAAGAAACAAAAAGAACAACGTGTATGCACAATACAAATATCTATAATGGGGTGCATTGGTTGTTAGCAGCTCATAATTTTTTTCACATGACATATGACCACGAAATTGACATGAAAACAGCACATAAATGTCATAGCATCTCATAAAATAGCAATCATAATTGCAAATATAAGTGAAGCTCATAAAATCGTGATCAAAAGGAGAAACACCTATGTATAAATTCTTATTGTTTAGTATCAAACTAAGTGTTTTCATAGAAGATCTATGATCAAAATTGGTGGTAGTAAAGTCAAAACAATCCAAACAAATTAACTCATTAGATAGTGGATACCATGCTTCAACTGTGCTACTCTGATATGTATAACAAAGTAATGGCCGAATAGCAGTGCACATAATTTTCTGCTCATGTTTAGTATAATCATCATGTAAATTGCAACTCATTTTGCAAATATAAGTGAAGTATAAATCAGTAGCATATGTACTTATCAAGTTTTGTTGTAAATCAAACATATGTGTAGAATCATGCTTATATTTATTAAATTGTACAAAATCCAAACGAGGTAACACAATGTTTAATTCAGCAATTTTATCACAAGTAATACATATGTGATCCACCATAAAAATTTCATTCATGTTATAGTCACCAACCAAATTAAAAGTGAAGCAAGTAGCATGGGTGCTAGAATTGGTATGTGAAATTTCAGCAATCCTATTCATAGCACATTGCACAACAATTGGTTCATGTAACATGATGGAATACACAATATTAATAGGTGGTATTTTAGCAAGCACTTCTTTATGTGTAATCAAGACCACATGATCAAAATTCGAAATATTCAAAATATCACATGATGGTGGACTACATGTGACTGTCAACTCAGAAGAATTAACTAGCCCATTAGTAGACTCACAAAAGGTTGTACTTGTAAGTGGTAGCTCGAAATCAGTACCAATGTCAATGACATGCTCCTCAGAAATAGTAGGCACTGATTCATCTCTCTCAAGTGTTGATGCAGGTTGTACTATTGATGGCTCCCTTTCTTCAAGAGTAACCTGCATATCACAAGAAATAGTACTAGGCATAATGGTATGCTCCTCCAATGGATGTGATGGTGGTAGCGGAGGTGGTGGTGCAGGTTATACTATAGGCTCCCTTTCTTCAAAAGCAACCTGCACATCACAAGACACAACACTAGGAGTAGACATAGTTACATTAGTAGAAACAGCCTCATAGGTCTTCTCAACCTCTACCAAACTCATAACCAATGGTTGATGTCTAATTCTTTTAAATTTTGTAGGACATGCATGCATTATCCAATCTCTCTTATTATTCCAAAAGAATTGTAAATCAGGATAATGGCTATCAAAATTAACCTTATAGCTATTGCACCAAAATGCACTCAACAAAAGGTGACAGCAAGTAAATGCTCTAGGAAGCACATTACACCTAATTCGTACTGTATGATCATGAATAGTTAACAGAATCCAGGTAGCATGAGTAATGTGAAGTGTAGCATCATTAGTTTTTAACATAAATGAACTGCGAGTTGCATAAGATGTCAACTGTAATGCTTCAACAACCTCAATACTAACAAAATTAAACCGTGTACCCTTATCAAGGGTAATAGCAACAGTACTACCATTGATGTCTCATGTGAAGTGGAACAAATGTGCTGCAAGTATTCCACTAGAATCCTCCTCCCAGAAAGTATCACTGCACATAGAAGAACTACAAAACTCCATTGATTAAATTGTTAGTGTAACATCCCAAGTTCTCAAAAAGTTGAAAATCAGAAGAAAAAAAATTAAAACTTTCAAAAACTACTAAGTATTCTGCTTTAAAAATAAAATCATGCATGCATTCATGAGCATATTTCATTGTTGCATTTGAAGATTTTCAGATGGTGGATTTATAATTTCACTTGAAAACATATTTAAGAAAATAAAAGGGGGCAAGGTATGCCCTTCACATTATTTTAATTATGTGCTATGTTTGTCAAATGCTTGGTTGTATTGTTTGTATATAATTGGAAAATAATTAATTTTCTAATTGTATTATTTTATTGAGGCATAAATATTTTTCCGACATTAAGTGTCAAAATCCATTTAAACACGTTTTGAATTTTTTGGAATTTTACTTAAATTGGAAAGATATTATTTGAAAGTTTGAATCAAAGTGTTTGTTTTACAAAACTATAGAAATTGGTTTGAAATCATTTAGATTTATAAATCAAAAGTTACAAAGAAAACCGTAAAAAAAAACAAATCGGCCGAACTGGGCCGGCCCATGAAGCGAGCGAACAGCTAACATGCAGGATCCGACCAAATTTCCAGAAAACGTGGTTTTCTAAACTACCTTCGGTTAAACGCGAATATCTCAACAAATATGACTCCAAATCCGGATCCGCTTGTTCCTACGCGTTCATAACTTCGAGCCCAAGGTATTTCACCGATCATTAGCCTATATAAACATTTTTAGCAGCCGGCATTTCTTTTCCCCTTTTCGTCCCACCGAAACCCTAATCAGCAAAATAGTATTTCGCTTATCTACCCACCAAAACGATCTCGAATCGCACCGGAGGCTGAAGCAATATTGAAGATCTATCCATTATCTTTCCATCCCGAGAGGAATCAACTCTTTTCATCAACCGTGGAGAAAGAATTTCGAAGCGCCATCTTTCAGATCTGAATTCGTAATTCCTAGATGTCTTCGTGCTCGGATCTTCAAATCGAAATTCCTTTGGTGAGAAGTTAGATTTAACCCTGACCTACAATTTTGTCTTTGAACACTTTTTGTTTTGACGTACGGAATTTTCTGTAAAATACAGTTTGCGTTTGACGTTTTTAGGAGAAGAAAACCATCTCAAATCTTCGGGGCCTGATAACCAAAGTTGTTCTCCTGATCAAGACTTTTCTTTTGCCCTAAACCTCACCTCTTTTGGTAGAGCGAGCTAGGAGTTATTCACGGTCAAAGTTTCGGACCAGAAAGGTAATTTGTGATTTGTGACTAAACTATTCATCTACTGATGTTGTATTTGTGCTAGTTAGAAAGAGCACGTAATTCTTTACAACTTTCGTTTAGATTGTTTTCCCATCCGAGCAACTTTATTTTTGGTCAAAATCAGTAGTCAAAGCCCAGTCAGCAGCCCAGCCAGCGACCACGTCGGATCCAGTCAGTGCCCCGTCATCATCGCGTCAGCACAGCGTGCCAGGGACTTCAGCGCGAAGATTCTTCTGTTTTCTTTTCAGTTTAGCCCCTACAACTTAGATCTATCGTTACTTTTTAACCGTAGATCCAAATTAAGCAAACTAGGACTTTTTGAAAAGCCCTGAACACGTAGAATCTTTTAGAACTGTCCAAATTCAAATTTGACAAACATAAATTGGTTCAAATTTAAATAGACTTGTTTGGTGATTTTTTGCATAGTTTAAATTCTATACATCTAAAAATTGCAATAAAATATTTTTGGATACCTTATGATGTTTGCTAACAGTCCCTTGCGCCCAAAATAGTTTTTGGCTAAGTTAAAAAGGTTTTGGTTGTTATATGCTCATGTGACTATTTTTGACTTAGTTTATTCTCTGTAATTATTTTCAATATGTTTTCTCTACCTAATTTGTGCTAAGGACTAACCTTATAGCAGGGAGACGAAAACCAAAGCACTTAGAATATTTCTAAGTTATTTTTCCTAGTTGACCCTCCTAGTTGAAAACCACTAAGTCTGGATTAGTGAAAATCCATGGAGAGGATGCTACAATTGTCAACTCGAAGATTTTCAACATGAAGATAGAAAACTCATGAAGGACTTTGCAATTTCAGAAGCATATCCAAAAAGAAAAGTACTTAGAAGAAAATCAAGAGGGGCTTCAAGATGATCAACCCCTACTTTTCCCTAAGTATATCCCTTCACTCACTCCACACCTTATTTCAGCTCCTCCACTATCCATTTCCACTCCTCTCGACGCCATGTCTTCGTCCAGCAGCAGCAGTTCGAGCGACGGAGTGGGGGGTGAGATGATTGCTGCAATGCAGGCGGAGTACGAGGCGACGATGCTCAACCTCAAAGCGGAGCCAAGACGGCTGCGACGCCGTCGAGAGTTCATCAGGCGTGATCGTCTGGGCGTCCACGATCGGCTCTACGACGACTACTTCGCCGACAAATGTGCTTATCCTCCGAGCTTCTTCCGGCGAAGGTATCGGATGAGGCGATCCCTTTTTCTAAGCATTGTGGATAGATTGGGTGAATACTCTCTGTATTTCACCCAAAGAGTTGATGCTCTCAACCGTCCTGGGTTTCTCCCCTACAAAAGTGTACTGCGGCTTTGTGTTTATTAGCTTATGGAGCCGCTGCAGATACGATAGATGATTGGCTTAAGTTAGCTAGACAAACTTCGTCAGAGTGTCTAGAGGAATTCTGTGAGGGCATCATCAACTGTTATGGGGAAGAGTTTTGCCGTCGACCTACTGTCGCGGATACTCAACGTCTGTTAGCGAAAGCCGAGGAGCGCGGCTTTTCGGGCATGCTAGGGAGCATCGACTGTATGCATTGGAAGTGGAGGAACTGCCCAGTTGCGCATGCCGGTCAATTCACAAGGGGAGACATCAAACACCCTACCATAATCTTAGAAGCCGTTGCGTCGTATGATCGTTGGATCTGGCATGACTTTTTTGGAGTCGCCGGGTCCAACAACGACATCAATGTGCTCAATCAGTCGCCATTGTTCACGGATGTGCTTAGAGGGGAAGCATCCATAGTGAACTTCACGGTGAATGGACACCAGTACAACAGGGGTTACTACCTTGCCGACGGCATCTACCCCTCCTGGTCGGTTTCATGAAGGGTGTTACTCTTCCACAAAGTGAAAATCATCGGCTGTTCACTACTGCTCAATCAGCTTGGCGCAAAGATGTCGAGTGTACATTTGGAGCGCTGAAGGCTAGGTTCAACATTATAGCAGTTCCGGGACGCTCCTACTCCAGGCGTACTCTTGGGTTGATCATGCGTGCATGTGTCATTCTGCACAACATGATCATCGACGATGAGCGTGGTACCAATTTGGAGAACATCTATGAGACAGTTGATTCCACTGTCGGCCCTGCAATACATACCAATGCACCACCAAGCCTAGCAGCCAGGATTCAGATGGACAACGAAATGAGGGACTCGCCGATGTATACACAGCTCCAGCATGATTTGATTGAGCATGTGTGGGCTCATTCCTAGATTATGTATTTTTTTCAATTTTTATGTAATTTTTATTAATTATTATGTAATCGGTACAATTTTAGTTGAATAAAATAATTTCCTTCCATTATTTGCAATGTTTTTAATCTTAAAAATAAATGTTGACGTGGAGGGGAGAGAAATGCTGATGTGGAGGAGAGAGGAGTGATAGTGGGGACTATAGCCCGTGCACTGGCACCGTGCTGTGAGAGTGGCGTGAGAGTGGGGTGAGAGAGAGGAAAAGCTGACGTGGCGGGGCTATAGGGCGTGATGCACTGGCACCAGCCTTAATTGTTAGTTGTTTGGAAACCAGAATCCCTAAACTCGGTGGCTTGTCCATTCTGTATGAGACTAAATTCCATTTTCTTAAGTTCATATGCAACTGAATTCTGAATTGGACATTCTGCCAGAACTGCATTGGCACTGGATTGGCTCTATGTCACCTTAATCCATCGGTATTGCGCACACAACATCAAGGTCATTGAAGCACGGTTCTATGTCGGTCTACCACCCATCCCAAAAAAATCCTCAACATTGAAAAATGGTGTGCAATCATGGTTCCCCACCCCCTACAACCCCGAAGTATTATGCGTTGGCATGAAGATCTAGGTCGATGAAATCAGAGCTACCGACGAGCGTGGAGCGTGGAGCGTGGAGCGTGGGGAAGGATGAGAATGAGAGCGTGAGGGAGCCTTACCTCGACTTCTGCTTCTCTCGTCTGGGCTGCTTGATTTGCAGCCGAGGTGGTGGCGCCCTTTGATGCGCCCCGCCTCTCCGGCCCACCGCCAGCGGCGGAGATACCCTTCCCTGCCTCCATGTTGTCCGGCTGCGTGGCGCCCGTTGTTTCCCCTCCACACCTTGTCGCCGCTGCGCGCGTCACTGGGATGCCGCATGCAGCCACCTCACTGCTTTTCGTGGCCACGAATCACCGGCGCCCAACGCCGGCTGTCCCCCCTCCCACCGCCGCTACTCAGTCACACACACAATTAACGGTGCCGGCGAGAATCTGAGGCGGAATCCCTAAATTGCCGACGGTATCACGAGAGAGGAACAAAGCAAGCAGAGGGAAGGGGATTGAGAAAAGAGGAAACAGACAAAAACCGACACAGCGCGTCTCGCGAGATTCAAACATCACACGTGGACCCAGCTTGTCAGTGACTCCTGGGTAGAAACTACTCGTGTGCACAATGTTTTCGTCGGCGAGGTGCTCTCTCTCTCTCGAGAGAGAAAACGCGGGTTATGTGAATTGAAATTTATGGCTTTTTTGATTCAAAGGATTTATGTAGGATTTTTGGAGGATTTCATCCTATGGGAAATTTTTCTATCTTAACTATTTGATTTGTAGGATTGAATCCTATAGGATTTTTTCCCATAGAAATTTTGTACTACTTCCCATAGGAATTCTGACATCCACTACAACATCTTTTTACAATTTCTTTGATGGAATCAACCAAACTTTAGTGCAAACCAAATCCTATAAAATTAGAATGGACATGACAATGCAATCCTATGTTTTTCCTATTCCTATGTTTTTTCTATCCTATGAATCAAACAAGCTCTTGCTATTTGGCGTGTATTCTTTTATTATTTGGCACACTGACCATGCGCTATCCTGACACATGCCGTGGCAAATTACAAAGGTGAAAGAAATGCGGGCGGAGCGGACGCGCCGGTTAGATCCTCGGCGAGATGTTCTGCCGGTGCGTCTCCGTCGGCGACCGGAGCATCGTCTCCATCAGCAGGCGCAAAAACATCATTCCTCGGATCTATGGGCCGAGGAACCTCGAGGATGAATTCGTCCTAGGCGACCTGGAAAAAGAGAGTAGGCCGGTTCTTGCCAAGATCGAGAGGTGCTACAGCCGGGTGAAAAATCCGGAGCTTAGATGCGGCGGCTTATGCTTCGGCCTCCTGGATCCCACCTCCAACATCTACGTCAACTCCTACATGTCCCCAGATCCAGATGCTGCTGCCTGGGTAGGAGGAGGGCAGCAAGCTACAGACATGATCCAGCGGTCGCTGGATGGCCTCCTCGCCTTCCTGACCCGCCTTTTCCCCTACCTCCCCGATGTGGAGGCCCTGCGATATCTTGACGCTGCCGGGGCGGACCCCCTCGTCGCCTCCCTCTTCATAATCGATCGCCGTGGGATAGAGCAGTTGTTCAGGATTGACTCCGACGCCACCGTGGCCACCGTCGAGGCGGCCCTCCGATGCGCAGCAGTCGCCGCCCAGCACCCGGATCCGGGGACCCTCGTGCTAGGGTGGAAAGTGGTTTCATCTGAACTGAAAGAGATCCTGCACAGTCTTCAATTCAACCGTGATGTACTTCGGATCCGGCAAGCCAAGATGATGGCTCCCGGGGCATCTGATCTTGGCCTTCAACTAAAAGAATCTTGGGAGCTCGCCAAATCTCGGATTCACCTTGCAAAACCCCAAGCTCTGCCTTTTGCCCGGGCAGCGAGGAAGCGTGTGCTTATCGCAACAATCCACCGGTTCTACCTACAGGCGCTGGCCAGGCTGCCAAAGGACGAGCTGTGCACTCGGTACCACCACAGCCTGCTCAAGGCCGGCCACTGCTATGGTCCACTTGACCCTGTCTCCAACATCATTGTCAACACTCTTTGGTATAACAAAGCTTTCCCGCCAAGCAAACAAGTTACAGTACGCATGATCAGCACCAGGTCCCTGATGCGAATTGTGGCCCGGTCGTTCTATGGCCTTCTTTCCTTCATGTGCACCCGCTACCCGAACCGCACAGCTGACCAAGTTCTGCAGTGCCTACAAGTGGCCAATGCTGACTTGCGAGTAGCGGATCCCGCCCTTGGTGATATCACGGCTAGGAGAAGAGACGTTGGCCGCAGCTTCTCCGGTAACTTTGCATCTTTCAGATGTCTTGGTTATGAGGCAGTCCCCAGTCTTGATTTAGCATATGCTGCTGCTGCCACAGCCGCGTGTCACCCTGAGCCATATGAGCAGCAAATTCTTCTTGGATCACGTGACTCGCTGCTTAAGCTGGGGGTTGCCCATATGCAGCATCTGCATAAAAATTGCATACTCTCCTCGCAGAGTGCTGAGTTCCTTGCTTGTTTACTGGTGTCTCCATCTGCTGATGAATCACGCCAGCAACCACAGCCAGAGCCTAGAAAGGTAGGCAAGGCGACCTACTGTGAGTTTTCTCACCATTGCCGCAAATTCTGGCACCAGCATGCTCTAGTCCTCAGGAAGGTGGAAAGAGCATTAGCAAAATTTAACATCAACACGGTTGGTTTCATCTCCTACATTTACTTGCTTCAAATAGTCCCTCCTCTGTCATATGCTCAACCTTCCGGTTTAACCCTGTACTGTGTTCACGGTTGAAGGTACACAAGTTTAGGCTTCACTGTATCTGTGGTGTCAATGAGCTCGCATCTGGCCCGGAGTACAATCCGACCTTAGGCGTAGGGAATCCTTTTATATATCATCACACCCATATCAACTTTTTGGCGACTAACGAAGATCCTGAATCTGCTCATGCTCCTGCGTCTCTCTTCTTTGCTGAATGTGGCAACTATAACACTAACGAGTCTTCGTGTATTCCTGTGGATCCACAAGACACTGGTATACTCGAGTCTGACCTTACAATTTCCTTGTTAGTATTTTTAAGTTATTATGATATCAATTTCATGATCTGTACTATGAACTTGTGATGTAGTGTAAGTCTAGGAGTTGTGTAGGTTCTGGAAGGAGATACGGCCGGTTAGGACGTGGTTAACTTATCTCTAGTTGAAAATCCCTACTGTTTCCGTGCTGTTTCCGTGGACATTAGATATTAGTGATGTGATGCCCAGAAAAAAGAACATTGCTGAAGTTTTTTTTTTTTGAATGGTTGCTGAAGTTTGTCAAACGGAAATGTTAGATTAGATCTGTATATGGTTAAAGTGATGCTAGCCCGTGACATTGTGACTAATTCAACATGCATCATAGATGAAGTAGGTAAAAGATATCAATGTAATTCTACATCGTAGAATGCTGGAGTCCATAACTGTTATTATACTTGTTCAGGAGAAATTTTCCTTTGGACCAAACATGCATTGCATTGCCCAATTGGCTAATTCTGTGCAAAGTATTACGTAATTCTAGATGTTGACGAAATATACTGTAATGTTACCTTTTTTTATATATACATTTTTTTCTTCAAAAGGCTTGGTTTAATCATGGGATGGAACAAATTATCTTTGCGGAAAATCCATGTTATTTAAGGCGGTAAGGCGAGATGTTGCTACTCACCCCCTTCCAGTGACTAGGTGACACATTCAATACTACAGAAAAATCCTTTACTATTGGTTTTGCTGAATTAGATTCATCAGTTCAATATTTGATAGTCATCTGCATTGGCTTGTTATAGCCATTTCTTCAAATATTATTACAATACGTGCAAGAAAGATAACAACTGCTGTTTATCTGAATAGTGATCTAGCATTACACCATGTACCTGGAAACTAGATATCATGATGTTTTGATGAAACATTATTGTTTAAAATAAGATATAGAGCCAACAAGGTCAGCATGGGAATTGTTTCAGAGAGATATAACTTTAATCGTACGTAATTACTAAAGTAGTTGTAAGGTACCTACATATATTGCCACAATGCCATTTTCCTGTCAGAGCCCATGACCTCTTTCTATGGTATCTCGACAAGAATATTTAAAAGAGTAGTTATGCATTAGGCATCAAAACTGAACATTTTGGCTGCTGGGTCTGCATCAAACATTCAGTGCAAAGTCCTCACCAGTAGACTTAAACAGGCATATGCGTGGAAAGTAGCCAAACATTTTGTAGAAGAAGAGGCATGGTAATGATAGAACGGGTTGGCATTCGATGAGCTTAGGGGTTGTGGGCACTGTAACCAGCATAAATGGAAGCGTTCCTAGTGCTGAATATAACCAGAGTAAATCATGATAAGAATTCGAGACGCCACTTGAAGGGACGATTACAGTCAATATCTTAGAATTCTCTTCTTGAAGAAGCTGCTGCTTTGGTTTATTCATGAAACTTTTGGCAAATAAAAATCATAATGTGGCAGTACATTGATATTAGTTGAATTGTAGAATACATACTGGCGTCCTTTCATGTCAAGATGTAATATCCGAATGCTGAGAAATGAAATGTGTGTTTTCTCTGGTAGTAAACCTGCAAATGTAAGGAAGTGAGCATATTTAAATGAAGATGTCCATTATTTTGGCAAGCAAGAAGAAACCTTGAAATGCTTTGGTCCTGCTCCATGTGGTGTGCAAAGAAGTACGAAAGAAAAATATTCTTCACATGAAAAACTGTCAGTAGCAACTCTGCCTATGATTTTTAAACATAGCCGGTCCCAACCCTGAGGAAAAAAGGGTTGTGATAGGCTTGGTGAACCAAAGTAAAAAAACAGTCTTCTTATGGATTTGAAACCCAACAGAAATTTGTTCCCGTGAAATCTGTCACTAGGATGTATGTGTCACGATGCTATTTACTCCCTCCATTCCAATGAATAAGGTGTGCACACGTTTCAAAATTGAGATTTGACCGCAAACTAGACCAAGTGTGGGTTATATGTGCTGTTGAATTCGTATTTGAAAAAAGTTTGAAATGCGTGCTCGCTTATTCATTGGAATGGAGGGAGGGAGTAATGCTTTATAATTTTTGTATGTGTGCAGATCATGTCCGTTGCATTTACTGTGAATGCCAAGGCACTACATCGATTGTGCATCCAGCCGTGCAGGGTTTTCATGGGCGTGACAGAGAGTTTGAGAAGGTGCTGTGTGGAGAAGCCCTTTTTGATAAATCAGGCCTAAGCTGGTACACCAACAATAGTATATTTGTTGGTAGGGCCCCAGATAAGCTGACGAGTCGTCTTGCAGACGACTTCATCTACTTTGACTATGTCCCAGATGCTAATGCCAGGGAAATTGTGGAAATTTGGGACGCATATATGTTCGAGAAGTAGCAAATCGTGTCTTCTGTGGCAACAGATGTTAATGATGCAGAAGTAGCGGACAAGCCTCTAGTTTTGTCTTTTATGCCATGTTTAATATTGTGGGATGTTGCTCTAGGTGTATTTGAGTGATGTGGGATATCAAATCTGAGCTGAAATGCTTAACCCTTTGTTATGTTGCATTGTGTTTACTAGCGACACTTATTATGGATCGGAGGTAGTAGTCTAAATTCTGATGGATATGTGCTACTTGATGGGTAAACTTTTTTGGTTCACGGTGCAGCATTAGAGGGAAGTTGCCTGGTTGCTGCATTTTCACATCCGAATGCACAAATTTTCTATGTACTAGTACGAGCTTGCGGGGCTGGGTACCATTTCTTTTCTCGTTTATGCTTTGTTCGGTTAGTGATCGTCCATGGATCAGTTCCAACTGATGTTAGATCCCCGCCAGAGGGGCAAAACCCTCGCATCTCAGGGAAGGGAGAGGGGGTCGAGGAAAAGGACAAGGCGAATTGGAAAAATTAGCTCGGGTTCGTAACCGGGGAAAGAGACTATCTTTATTACTATAGCTAAAATATGAAAAGTATGTCTTACGTGGAAGGCAAGTTCTTCTGAAATGATCGATGATCCCTCACATAGCCACATCTCAGCTTAAGTAGAAGAGAGGTTTAACCCGCCAACACTGTGATAATGGTAACTAGAGTGGACGGTGAGATACGACGCGGTAAAAGGAGTCATCTCGGCCGTCCATCTTGTCAAACCTAGCAGAGGGAGAAAACCGGCAAAAATCACAAAAGATAAATTGTAAGAAACGGTCGCTAGCGACAACCCTACGCGTCAGTGTAACGGGCCAGCAGCTCAAAAAACAAAACGGGCCAGGCCCATGGACGACGAGGTGTACGCTGCCCGAGACGTCCGCGGTACAATCAGCGGTGTTCCCCCAAATATCAAACCGGTCCAGCCCGTGTATGTGTTCCTTCGCGGCGACAGAGCACATTTCTGAGCTTTTTATCCCCAAACCTATCTATTCACTTCAAAATTGCACAGCCATTCGCTCCACTCTTCCCACCACGCTTCATCAGCCATGGCCGCCTCCTTCCTCCGCCCTCTCCTCCCTCCCAAAGCCTTCCTCCCCACTCCCAAACCCCAAGTCCCCGTTACCCCCACCACCGCTCTACGCTGCACCGCGGCGCCCAATTCCAAACCGACCACCTCCACCCCAATTCCCACCCAGCAAGAGAGCAACCAGGAGCAAGAACCCACCCCGGATGAGGCCAACGCGAACCCCCACAGCATCCCCGACGAAGAGACCCCACAGTCGGCGACGGCGACCACCTCCTTCTCGGTAGTCCGGCGCATCCCGTCTGCAATCTCCACTGACGGCCGCCTCCGTCGGACGGCGCTGACGCAAGGGGAGCCGCCGAACTTCGAAATCGGGTGGAAGCGCACCAAGAATCTGCCCCTGGAGAAGCCCAAGGGGTGGGCCATCGCCGACTTCCTGGAGAAGCTGGAGGGGCTGATGGAGCGCGGGCGGTACGGGTCGGGCCCGCTGCTGGGCACGGTGGCGGGCGTGGTGACGGAGCGAGCGCGGGAGGAGGCGGAGATCCTGATGGCCGAGGGCGGCGTGGACGAGCGCGTGGCCACGGAGCTCTTCCGCGTGCTGCGGCTGGTGGAGATGGACGTGGAGATGGTCAAGGCCGCCGTCAAGGAGGAGACGGTTAAGGAGCGCGTCGAGACGGCACGCGCGCGGTGCCGACAGGCCATCCTCGTCGCGCTCTCGCTCTGAACCTGCACGCATGCTAGGTGTAATTTCCAACTTGTATAGGAGTACTTATCAGAGTCATCGAAACCTCAAGATTAAGGTTGTGAAACAATAGTGGATCTAGCAAAGTGTATCCATTGCACATTTCAATGCTAGAGCAACTCTAGCGGAGCCAGTAAAAGGGGTGGAACTGAATAATAACCGTCGCTTTCAATTTGCGAGCGAAAATAGCATTTCGACGAGAGCCCATAAACTAGCCCGGCCCGTCCAATTTGCGAATCCTCAATTTTCGCTGCCGATCCGAGGGTGTCCTCTATCGCACGGAAAGTGTTGGCGGCGGAGCGGAAGTTTCAGCTCGTGCTGCCTGCCCCCTCCCTCGCTTCGACTGTTCTCCCCTCTAGCATCATCATGAACGGCCCACAGACGTTCCTTGTCACCATCACCATTGGATTGGCGCCATCTTCTAATCTAGCAGGTCGTTCAAATCTAGCGGCGATCGTGTCGGCCCTGTGCCGGTGAAGCGCAACCGCCTGGGCCCCGGTGGCGCTGCTAAAGCTGCCGCTAAAGGAGGCGTGAGTTTTCTCGCCGCCCCCGCGGCTGGGGCGTTGAAAGCACCGAAGCCACCGGCGAAACAGAAGAAACTGCCAATCCCTCCCGTCGTAGCTGCAATGCCTACGGTATGGTTATTTTCCTCTCCAGATCGAGTTTGTTGCAATTTTGTTTTTTCTTGCGGATGAGTGGATCGAATTTCTAGCTCAAATGTGCTTGAGGTCCCTACGACCGCATACATGGACATGTTGAACGAAGACGCGGTGAACATCGATGAAGCCCCTCTTGCTGCCTTCGGTTACAACGAGGTCGATGGTGGCGTTGACAGTGCTGACGATGAGGGTGAAGATGAGGTCGAGGAGATTGGGGGGGCGGTGTTCGAAGCAAACAAACGTTTGAGAGCGATTAATTACACGCAGTTGGAAGATGACATATTGGTCAAAACTTGAGAGTATGTTTCTCTCGACGCCGCTGCGGGCAATGATCAAACCGGCAAGCGCTATTGGCAAAGGGTAGAAGACTGATTCTTCCAAATGATGACTCGATTTGACCAAGAAGGCAAACGGGTGAAAAGAATCCCACACACCATTCGGTCACTCCAAGTTCTTTGGGATACGATCAAACCCATATGTAGCCGGTATGGTGGATGCTTAGAACAAGTTCAGAATGCTCCTCCAAGTGGCACCAATCGGGGTGATTGGATGTGTTTGCATTATTTGACATTGTTGCATTCTTCGTCATTATTGTCACATTGACACGATTTTTGTTTTTGTAGGAACGAGTTGCAAAAGAGAGATACAAGGAAATGCCATCTTCCAAGGGCAAGGCATTTGCGCTTGACCATTGTTAGGCTTTGCTCCAACGGAATGAGAAATGAAAGTTGAGGGAGATGGAACCAAAAAAGAGTGATGTGACCATCATCGACGAGGATGACGATGAAGGTGAAAGAAACGGAAGGCCCAGGAGAAAATCAAGACGCAAGTCGAGGCTTCAGCTTGAGGGATAAGATATATTACATGGTGCTATCGAATGAGTTGTTGACGGACAAGACTATAGAAGCAAAGAGGGAGTTGTCCAAGAAGAGGTCCCAAGAGAAGAAAAAGAAGTGGGAAATGCTCCGGGAAGAGGGGTTGCGCAAGGCCACCACCGAAGAGAGCAGAGCCATAGCTGAGGAGAACAAGTCCAGGGCAAAGCTGCTACCCGAGGAGAACAAGATCATGATGATGAACCGCGCTGAAATGGATGAAGTGGCCCGAGAGTGGCACAATATTGCAAGAAGGGTGAATCCTGGAGCGAAGAAAGCAAGCTATGATTGCGGCAGCTGCTGCTTTTGCTGCTGCTGGTGGTGGTCGTGATGTTGGTGCTGGCGGCGGTGATGATGTTTGATTTAGGGGTTATGTTGTGTGATCCTGGAGTCATGTTGTGTGTTCCTCAAAAACTACCTTATTTGTCGTCTTTGATTGTTCAAACTATTTTAATTGTCGAACATATGTCGAAAGTGCGATGAATTGTGCTAAAAGTTTAAACTTTCGTTTTTTTGATTTAGGGGTTGAAAACGCCTTGGACGGAACAATACCTATAAACCCGATATGATTTACGGGTGCTGTTCCGACCAAGCCATTTTCAACTCCTAAACCGGCCTTTTTCGTGACCCATATCCCGCATTTACAGTTCTGCGGGATAGGGGGCCTGCTAGTGTTGCTCTTAGGACTCTTGAGGCTACCAACCTGCATACACCTCTCACATACAAAGTAATCACGACGAGTAGAAACAATGAATACAACAAATTTTCTCCATGGGCTATGAAATCAAATATTTGGGCCCTTCATGCGGACAAACCTCACTGTGCATCAAGCGCGTTTTAATCTGAATTTCATCCTGTGTGAATTTATACAGAACAAGTTGTGACACAAATGAGTTCAAGCATTTTAACCAAGCACATGGAGATAATATACATGGTTACTTTTACCAAGCAACGTCACTTCAAATACTACATATGAAAGATGAAGCATTAGTACTGTCGGAGAGGTAGATCTGTCCAAGATAGGGGCACCTCTAGAGGTTCGAACACTGGGTGCTAACCACGTTCGCAACGCACCTCGAGAGGCCTCGGGAGGAAACCTTGAGAATACAACCAATGGCGACACGGGAAGTTTACCCAGGTACAGGCCACCGTCGCGATGTAAAACTCTACTCCTGCTTGTCTGTGGATTGCACTGCGATGGATTACAGTACAAGATGTGAGATTGTGCTCTCAGACTACTAGGGCTCAGGGTCGAGTGGGCTCTCTGTCTCGATACCCCTCCTACGAGGGCCAAAGGGCGCCTCTTTTACTGATGCTCGGGCCTCTTTCCCGCTCATCGGGTGGGAAAGTGCTACCACAAGGTGCCAAAGAGTATGCCGCAGAGCTCTGCTCTGTCCAGCAGTCCCGGGTCGTCGAGGACAGGGCCACCTTCCATGGCAGAGACGTGGGGGCTCCGGTGACGCTCCTTCCGTCTTGTAGTGGAATAATGGTGTCCTTGTACCAAAGGGGAATGCGTCGGTCAGTGCTTTGACGTGTGCAGTCGTGTCTCGTGCTTTATACATGAGAACGACAACTGTGGCCAAAGCAGCTTTGTAGCCCTGCGGCACCTTCGTCATCGTGCAGGGACACAGTCGTCACCCTCACATTGGTTGTCTCCCAGTGGGTGAGAACTTCGCTGGAGGGGAGCGAGGTCGTGGTAGATCTCCTCTCCAATAGTTGGCGATGATCTCTAGAGGGACGCCTCCTAGTCAGGGGGCTCTCCCTGGTGGAAAGGAGCTGGAGTGTCCATCTCTTGAGGTGATCCGGTGTGGGCCCCTGCCGCGCTGGATGGGCTGGGTTTGCAGCAGACGGCCCAGGATACCCTGGTATCCGTAGGTCCAACATTAGCCCCAGAGCCCCCGCACGCGCATTTGGAGGAGGCGAAGCGGCTCGGGCCAATATGCTGCGAGGCCAGCCGAGACATGTGGCACGGCGGTTCGTGGGAAAGTCCCACGAGCTCCCACGCGTGGCGGAAATGCCTCGTCGCAATGACTGCTCTGGCGGGGCGCCGCAGAGCAGTTATTGCCTTGGCGTCTGGTCACGTCCACCCTTAGGACGCTCCCCTTCACTTCGATGCCCGGGCCAACGAGTAGATGGAACGAGCGAGGGGGCACCTCCCAGCCCAGGCATAAATAGGAGGCGCTCCGCTCCTCCCAAACGACCCTTCGCTTCGTTCCACTTCTCCATTCCTTACCTGCAGAGAGAGAGAGAGAGAGAGAGAGAGAGAGAGAGAGAGAGAGAAAGAAGATCTCGCATGGCTCGCGGTGGGCGAGGTCAAGGTTCGCCATCTAACACCAATGCGGCTCCCAGACGTAGCGTGGGGCGGGCCTTGGCGGCCGCTGACGAGCCGGAGGGGTCTTCATCTTGAGCTGGGTCGAGTGCACGCGGGCAACGTGGCCGGGGTACGCGAGCCTCTCGTGGTCAAGGCGTGATGGGGAACCCTCTTCCCCGCTGGGCAGAGGATACACGCCTACTGGAGCACGAGTTCCTGGTGGCTATCTGTGGCTGCCTTCGCAGCCGCGTGAAGCTCCCGGATTCCTTCGCGAGGTCGATTGACTGCAACCCGCCCCGTGGGTTTCAGCTCCAAGTGGTGGGTTGCATCAATATACATTGGTGGGCGTCCACGGAGTTCTGCTCTGCTGGCCATGTGTCGTTGACGTTGGGATGGAAAAACCTTCACCCACGCCCAGAAGCTGGAGGAGAGCCAGGTCCTCCACTTCCACTTTGACGGAGAGGACAGGCTCTTCGTGAAGATCTTCGGGCATCACGGCGAGCGCGAGGAGTGCTGCGTCGAGAGTGTAAGCAACGATGGTAGCGGTGAAGACGGCGAAGATGATGTTGATGATGAGGAGGGCGAGGAAGACTCTTCGGACGTCATGGTGGAGGGCGAGAAGTCTGACTCGGCCGAGGCTTGAGTGCCTTCGCCCAGAGGGAAAGCTTGACGATCCTGACCAGTCAGCCTTGCTTTTTCTCTGGGTCCTTGGCCTTCGTCCAGTCTCCTCTTTTTCCTCCTTCTTTGCCTCAGCAGCTCCTTCCTCGACCGACCATATCTCGTAACTGTGACGAGACAGGTTCAGTCGCGGTCGGCCGTCGTCCTTTCTTCCTCTGTAGTCGCGGAGGGAGAGTAGCTCTCCCCTCTTATCTCGCCCCTTCTATCTCCATAATGGACCTGCAGCATGCTTATGTACTGAGATGTATCTCGAGAGTGAATTGTGAAAAAGCGTGCTCTTTCTCTTCATGAATTTTTTATTTTCTTACCGATGAATTCTTTAAGGTGCTTTCTTAGAGTAGTCAATCTCTAGAAGTATAATGAGGATAGTTGGACTTAGCTCTATGAGTGTTGCCCGATGGTTTCTTGATTGGCGAGTTGTGTCTGTAGAGGTTGTCGTGGCGGCTGCTCGCTGAGATGCTCCGTGTTTTCCTTGTGGAAGTTCCTGCCCGGTTGCCTCGTGAGGCAGGCGGTTGTTTCTGCAGTGAGCAAAATTGTGCGTCTGATGCTCTTCTCGCGGATACCTCGAGAGGAAGTCTGCACCAAGTACTTAGGTGAGGTGTCGTACACGGTAGCGACCCGTATAGATAGAGCTCTGCCACTTGGGTTTAATCTGATTGGGTCTCACCCGTGCACGGGTACCGATCCCAGCCCCCACTCGCGAGGTGTCCTCGAGAAGAAGTAGCAGGTGCGCGCTTCCGAGGAAGAAATGCTTGTCGAGGTGACAAGCACATTTAGCAAAAAAAAAAGGGTCTTTACTTCTAGGGTGAGACTTTTCATTACAACGCTTGGGGATGACATGACCTTGTGGTCCCCCAAGAGGCACTTGACGTCACCCTGCGGACACGGGACACCCATCGTCATGGGGTTGATACTCGCGCGAGTTTAGGTGCATTGCTCGATGATGTAGTGGCCTTGTGGCGCTCTCAAGGAAAAAATTGCCCAGCTGGATAGGGGCTCCCACTTGTGTGGGTAGAAACTCTCACGGCCAGGCGGCACGCCTGGTGAGAGCTCTCAGAGACCCTCATGGAAAGAGGTCCTGGCATCGTTTTTACCATGGCGTCACGGGGTCCCTTCGAGGGTGAGTCACCACGGCCATGTGGAGGCACGCGGAGCGAGAAGTTGTCATGGGTAGGACTTCCGTAGATGTTGGATGTTCCACGGGTTTGGCACATGCGTCCTGTGTTCAGTCTCCAGGTGTGCCGCTCTTGGGAACGCGATGTGCGCTACCCGGTACGGTCCCTCCCACATGGAAGAGAGCCTGTGCAAGCCTTCACTGGATAGAATCTTCCTCAGGACCAGGTCGCCCACCTCCAGTGTGTGTGGCCCGATGTTGTTGATGTGGTAGCGCCGGAGGCCTTGCTGGTATCGAGCCGCGCGGACGGCGGCTTCATTTCTTGCCTCCTTGAGGAGAAGCAGGTCTTTGTCGTGGAGTTATCCCTGCTTTTTCTCGTCGAAAGAAAGGGCTCGGGGAGAACCATGCTTGAATTCAACATGGAGAACAGCCTCGGCCCCATAGACGAGGGAGAAAGGCGTTGCTCCCGTGGGCTTGGTTGCGGATGGACCACAAGACCGATGGGAGTTCGTCGATCCACTTCTTCCCATGGGCCTTGAGTTTGTTGAAGCTTCTTGTCTTAAGGCCCTTGAGGACCTCAGCATTGGCGTGCTCCGCTTGACCGTTGCTGCGCGAGTGGGCGACGAAGGCGTAGCGGATCTTGATGCCCAGGTTGGCACAATAAGACTTGAAGAGGCTTCTTGTCGGTGATGATGCGGTTGGGTACGCCGAAGTGGCAGACCAACCATTTGATTAACTTCACCGACGTTGTTGTCGGGATTTCCCGGACTGGTTCTACCGCTGCCCACTTGGTGAGTTTTGTTGATGGCGACGTAGAGATAGCGGTAGCCCCCGAGCGCTCGCGGGGATGGTCCCAGGATACCCATCCCCCAGACCACGAACGGCCATGAGAGGGGGATGGTCTGTAATCCTTGCGCAAACTGGTGTTTTTGCTTGACGTGGAATTGGCACGCCTCGTAGGTCTTGACTAGCTCGGTGGCGTCCTTGAGGGCCGTGGCTAGTAGAAACCGTAGCGGAAAGCGTTGGGGCGCCTCCGGTATAGCATGTGGTCGATGACGCAGTACATCTTGGCTCGGCGAGCGACTCACTCTGCTTCTGCTTTGTCTTCAGGGAGGTCCCCTTTGAGGATATAGTCGATGAGGCTCTTGTTCCAGCATGCTTGTTCATGAGAGAATGCCAGCACCAGGCGGTATCCCGAGGGAATGCCGCAGTCCGGTACGCCTTGGGCAGGAGCTTGCGGAAGCTCTTCCTCGAGGTGTTGGTGGCCTTTCCCCTCATCGTCATCGACGGGGGGGGGGGGGGGGGGGGTATGATGGATGGCTTGTCGATCCTCTCTTCAAAGACGCCTGAGGCTTGCGCCCAGTTCCTTGATGCTCGTTTGGCGATGTCGTCCGCCACTTTGTTGTTCGTCTGAGGGATGTGCTGCAGCTCCATGCTGAGGAAGCGCTTCTAGAGCTTGCGAACCTCCTCGGGGTATTGGGCCATGTGTTTTTCCTTGGCCATGTAGCTCTTGTTGGAGAAGTTCACTAGGAGCTGGGAGTCTCCTTTGATGGTGGGGCGCTAGACGCCCAAGGCCACGACGGCCCTAATGCCGGTGAGAAGGCCCTCGTACTCGGCGATGTTGTTGGAGACCTTGGCCTTATGGCCAAAGTGGAGTTGGACGGCGTATTAGAGCTTGTCGCTGGTTGGCGACGTGAGCACGACGCCAGCCCCCGAGCCCTTGGAGGAGAAGGCATCGTCGAAGTGCATGGTCCAAACTCCTGGAGCCAGCCTGCCGGGGACGGCCGTCTCCTCCTTAGGGTCCTCTTCTGGCAGTGGATTGGTCCATTCTGCATTGAACTCCGCCATAGCTCCTCCTTTGTGTGTCTTGGTGGTGAGGAACTGGAGCTCGAAGTGTTGAAACTCGACAGCCCACTCCGCGACGCACCTCGTGGCATTGGAATTATGCAGAATTTGCTCGAGATGGAACGCGGATACCACCGTGATGGGGTGTCCCTAGAAGTAGTCGTGAAGCTTCCTCGAAGCCACAAAGAGCACATACAGAAGCTTCTGCTGTACGGGGTACCTCTCGCAGGCATCTCGAAGCACGGTGCTAACAAAGTAGACAATGTGTTTGACGAGAGCGACTGTAGAGGTACCGGCACTGAGTTCTTATGACCCATTGAGGCTCTCCTGAGGATTGAGGTTATCCTCATTGTGGAGGTCTTGGCATGCATCGATGTGCTCTCAGGGAGAGGCGGGTGTGGTCTCCTTGCCTTGCAGGGACGCTCTTTTCTTGTCAGCTGGCCTTTCCGCGACGAGAACGGCGTTAACTGTCCGAGGGGTAGCTGCAAGGTACAGGTGCAACGGCTCCCGTGGCCGCAGAGCGAACAAGACGAGAGGGCTTTGTAGATACTTCTTGAGGTCGTCAAATGCAGCAGCCGCTTTGGTAGTCCATTTGAAGGGACCCGTTCGCTTCAGGAGCTTAAAGAATGGCAGAGCCTTCTCGCCGAACCAGGAGATGAAACGCCCCAGCGCAGCCACGCATCCCACGAGGCGCTGCATGTCCTTGAGCCGTTGTGGAGGCTGCATTTCTTCGATGGCTCAAATCTTGTACGGGTTGGCCTCGATGTCGCGGTGAGACACCAGGAAGCCGAGCAGCTTCACTGTCGCGACTCCGAAGACGCACTTGTCGGGGTTTCGCATGATGTTGACCCTGCGGGGGTTCTGGAAGGTCTCCTTAAGGTCATCGATGAGCGTGCGCTCCTCGCGATTTTTGACGACGATGTTATCGGCGTAAGCCTCCGCATTCTTCCGTATTTGTGTTCTCAGGGCGATGCGCATCAGCCGCTAGAAAGTTGCCTCGGCATTCTTCAGGTCGAACAGCATGCACACATAGCAGAATACTCCGCATGGTGTCATGAAGGCAGTCTTATCCTCATCTTCTTTGGCCATCTTGATCTGGTGGTATTCCGAGAAAGCATCCAGAAAGTAGACTAGAACACACCCGGCGGGGGAGTCTGCTATCTGGTCGATTCTCGGGAGAGGATATAGATCCTTGGGGCAGGCCTTGTTAAGGTCGGCGAAGTCGACACAAAGTTGCCCTCCGCCCGTGTGCTTGGAGACCACGACGGGGTTACAGATCCACTCGGCGTGAATGATCTCGCAGATGATCCTGGCGTCCAACAGGTTCTCCACTTCGCAGACAATGAATTCTTGCTTCTCGGGGCCCTGGCGACGGGCCTTTTTCTTGACTGGGCGTGCGCCTGGGCACATGGCTAAATGGTGCTCGATCACCTCCCTAGGTACGCCGGGCATATCGGACGATGTTCGTGCGAACATGTCCGCATTTTCCTAAAGGAAGGCGACGAGCGCGCTTTCCTATTTGGGAGGCAACCCGGCTCCGAAGGTGAAAGTAGGCCCCGTGCCATTGGGATTCATGGAGACCTTCTCCATGGCTGCTCTCTCTTGAGAGAACAACAACTTCTTCTTCGGGGGCTCGACAGTGCACTCGAGGCTGTCCTCGTCGATGGGGTGTGACGTGGCCGCCTCTTTGTAGGCGTCCTCCATGGAGCGTACAACGTCCTTCACTTCGCCATGGACGGTAAGGGGACCGCTGCCGTCGGGCATCTTCACCAGGTGTATGCGTGGTACGTGATGGCCATGAACTTGGCCAAGGGGGTAGACGAGGATGGCGTTGTAGTTGAGCCTGATGTGGGCAACGTTGAAGTCGATGTTCTCGGTGTGATAGTTCTCGCGTGTGCCAAACGTGACCTCTGGGCACACCCGTCCCAGGGGAACGGTGGTGCCGCTGGTGGCGTTGGTGAAGGGCCTGGTTGCCTTCAGGCGATCGCATGAGACTCTTAACTTCTCGAAGGTCTAGAGAGAGATCACGTTGAGGCCCGCGCCTTCGTCCACGAGCGTCATAGAGACGACGGCGTTGTTGATCGTGGGGGTGCAGACCAACGTGATGGCTCCCACCGAGCCAGTGGTCCTAGGATGGTCTGCGATGTCGAAGGAGATTTCTTGTTGTGACCACTTCAGGGGTTGCTGAGGCGGTCCATCTGCCTGACGGACAGTGTTGACCTCTCGTGAGGCCCTCTTGAGGTGGCGACCGGAGAGTGGAGCCAATGACCCGCCAAGAATGCACGCCACGGGGCGGGCTGATGGAGCGGCGTGGTCCCCTTCTGCTGGGCCGTCGCTTCCCACGGCGAAACGCCATCGGGTCACGTGATGCTCAGGTTTGCCGTGGGAAAAACGGCCGTGATGAAGGAAGCGTCGGAGGAACTACGCGTGCAGTGCCTCCCACATGCTCACGGAGATGTCAGGGATATTCACCAACCATGCGAGGGGAGCTCCGCGGAGCGCTAGGGGGAAGTGCCTCATGAGGCACCTGTCGCACTCCCCAGCCGCTCGTACTCTTGCTTCATACCTCCGCAGGAACCCGGAGGGGGGACATCACCAGTGTAGCGCGGTGGGAGACGAGGGCAGAATGCGGATGACCACCTTGCCTCCCACAGGTCCCTGAAGAACGCATAGCAGCACCCTGTCCGAGCACTCGCTCGCAGTTCTCGATAGCTGGGCTGCTCTAAGTCCGTGTGGGCGTCTTCCGGAGGGGCGAAGGGTGATGCGTCGTGCGCTCAGCGGTGTTGAGTCTCGTGCTGCGGGACTCCGTGGTGTCGGCCAAAGGCGTGGCCTCCGCGGTGGAGCAGGTGAGCTCCGAGGTGATAGATGGGACACATGTCGTCACAGGTGCGGCTCCCGCTGCCCAAGCGAGTTCAGTGGAGGGTACCAACCGAGGATCGCCGACGACGGCATTGGATGGACAGCACCACGACCCCTGTGATCCAGGCAGGGCTTCCTGCTGGCACGGCCGACCATGCCCGTGCATGGACAATAGCGGCAGGGCGAGCATCGCCTACACAGGAGACTACAGGGGTCGTGTCAGGTCCGTACGGGACTCGCCGACAGGCGTCGTGCCACGTCCGCGACACAACATGATGGAGCGAGAGCGGCAAGCTCCGTTGCTGCAGAGGCTGGAGACGAGGCCACCAATGGTTGTCCACTTCCAGGACCGCGCCTTGTGGCCGGTGCGGTCGGTGCGGAAGGCGACCATGGCGGCGAGGATGCGAGACAACACCTTAGCCTCCTACCTGGCGCGCCAAATGTCGGAGAGGTGGATCTGTCCAAGACAGGGTCACCTCTAGAGGTTCGAACACTGGGGGTTAACCGCGTTCCCAACGCACCTCGAGAGGAAAGCTTGAGGAGACAACCAATGGCGACACGGGGAGTTTACCCAGGTTTAGGCCACCGTCGCGGTGTAAAAACCTACTCCTACTTTTCTATGGATTGCAATTCGATGGATTACAGTACAAGATGTGAGCTTGTGCTCTCGGACTACTAGGGCTCAGGGTCGAGTGAGCTCTCTGTCTCGATCCCCCCTCCTACGAGTGCCAAAGGGAGCCTCTTATACAGGCGCTCGGGCCTCTTTCCTGCTCATCGGGCGGGAAAGGGCCACCACAAGGCGTCAAAGCGTACGCCGCAGAGCTCTGCTCTGTCCAGCTGTCACGGGTCATCGAGGACAGCGCCACCGTCCATGGCAGAGAAGTGGGGGCTCCGGTGCCGCTCCTTCCGTCTTGTAGAGGAGGACTGGTCTCCTTGCACCAAAGGGGAATGCTTCGGTCAGGGCTTTGGCGTGTGCAGTCGTGTCTCGTGCTTTATACACGAGAACGCCAACTGTGGCCAAAGCAGCTATATAGCCCTGCGGCGCCTTCGTCATCGCGCAGTGACGCATGCGTCACCCTCACATGGGCTGTCTCCCAGCGGGAGAGGACTTCGCCGGAGGGGAGCGAGGGCGTTGTATAGCTCCTCTCCAGTAGTTGGCAATGATCTCTACAGGGACGACTCCTCGTCAGGGGGCTCTCTATGATGGAAAGTCTGGAGTGTCCATCTCTTGAGGAGATCTGGTGTGGGCCCCTGCCGTGCCGGATGGGCTGGGCCCGCAGCATACGGCCCAGGATACCCTGGTATCCGTAGGTCCGACAAATACAAAATGCTAGCATGCAATTGCTATCTGAAAATTCAAGAAATAAGTACTAAACTTAATTGCTATTTAGTACAAAGTTTGTGCTAAATTGCAAGGAGTAATAAACTTCCTCTAGGATTCACAACATGAGAGTAGTACCACACTCCAGAAATTTGCACCCATCCTTGATCTTGAAGAAAGTGGCCGCCTCAAAAAAATCTCTAGCCTGACGGGATTGGATACTAAACTCCGTCGAAGGAAGCATGTGATCACAGGATTGTAGACACACCATCGGCAGTGGAGCGTGTAAATTTGACACGACAATCCCACCTCTACTTTTAAGAGACAACACCTTGTTCCACGCCACAGGGCACTATCAACCTTTGATGTCCCGTCGACCTTTCCATAAGAAACCAGGGCAGATGCCGGTTAGAGCATCAAACGGTTTGGGAGGCACGTTGAGCGACATCATGGGAAAAACCACGATTGCCGAGAGTGCGTCTTAATAAGAGTCGCCCGGCCTCCACGCCATGGTTGTAGTATGTCTTTCCCACCACCGACTATAGTTGAGCTACGTATGTTTTATAAGTCGTTGTAGGAGCCCTAAGAAGTGCGGCGCAGGGGCTGGGAAGCCCAATTAAGTCTGGCTCTCACAAGCTCCGCTTGACACACATGCGCCTTCGTCAGATAGAGAGTAACATCGGAGAGTTCAGAGTTGCATTGTGACACAGGGCTTGTTCTGTGGGCTGGACATGGGCTGTTATGCACCCTGAACCTAATGGCGCCTCCATCGGCGTTCCCAATAGACTGTTCGACTAAAGTGTCAGACATGCGCTATTGGCAACGTCGACACACGTTGTCGCCTTATTGGAAGCGACTGCCCCAGCGGCGCTCATTAGATAATAGTTACCAACACAGTTCTTATGAAGTTATCTATTTGTTTAGGGTATAGTTAAACTTAAAGGACGAGGATGTCGCCTAGAGCGAAGGTGAATATGCGATTTAAAATAATTATTGTTTATGCTTGAATAAATACGGAATAAAACTCGTTTAATTTATCAAGCATAAAAAATCAACAATCTAGGCTCACCTATGTGCACCAACAAGTTATGCTAAGAAAGACGAACAAATACGTGATAACAAGATAGATAAATTCAGCACGATGACTATCACAAAGATAGACATAAGTAAAGAGTTTGGGTATAGACTGAGACACAGACACAATAAGACGATGAGATAATTCCCAAAGTTCCTTCCACAATGTAAGTACGTTTTGTTAGAGAGGCGTGGAGCCACCAAATTGCTCCAACATACGGTTGTGCTCACCTTATTCTCCTTGAGTCTTGAAGGTAGACAGGAATGTATGTGCCAACTTATTCTTCAAGACATACTTACAATAAGCTCAACTCTTTTACGGCCAATCTTTGTATAATCGATTGAATACACCTTGGTAGTCATATAATTTTATTTGAGCTAACACATCGACTCTAAACTTTGCCTATGGACACATCCTACGAGAATATATCGATGCAAATATTAGCTCATAGAGATTGTCATTAATTATGAAAATAACACATGGGGGCACCATACTCTTTCGATCACCCCGAAATCGATTTAGTTACCATACCCTCCAGGTGAAAAGGCAATTGTTATCAGCCCAATATGTAACATCCCAAATTTTGCTAACAAAAGGGTTGTAGTGTTGTGTTCATCTCATACATGCATGAAATAAAAAGTTAACCATGTTTGAAACAATTTAAATTGTGAATTTAAATGGTTTGAGAAAAATCCCACAAATAGTACTTAAAATGGGTTCCAAAATTTTGTACTGAAAATATTTCAATTTCACCAAAACAAAACATGGTGAGGTTGGAAATTTAGTGAGGTTTCCAAAAAATAGTTTTGCTAATTTTTCTGGTTACAAAAAGGCCCTCAAAACTTTGTTTTTCTCTCAGTTTTCAAATAGAAAAGGGCTAATCTGTAGTTATCAGTTTCCCGGGGGGTTTTCGGGAAATGGTTTTTTAACGTCTTCTTCCACCTCTGGACAATAGACGAGACGGTAGTTGACGTTGCCGCTGCCACGCACCTGCTTGCCTCCCTCCGTGCGTGGATAGTCTCTGGAGGACGCCCTCGGTTCCCTCTCTCTCCCTATCCCCTCCGCTCACTCCCTCTCTCTCTCTCATTTTTTCCCTCTGGCCGAAACCCTAGTTCCGGCCATCGTTGCCGCATGCCGTCGTTCTGGCTCTCCCCGAGCTCCTCCGTGCTGCCTCGGAGAGCCCTCGTGGTCCCTGCATCGACCCACCGGAGTCACGCATCCCGGCAAGGCCCCAGGGCGACAAATTTCTTCCTCCTTCCTCGCCGTCGGCCGCCGTGAATTCCATGGATTCTGGCCGCCTCCAGCCTCTCCTCGCGGCCCCGACATCTCCACCGCGTTCACGGTGAGCTGCTGAGCCTCCCCTTCCCTTTATTTCGCCTCCACGCGCTCCCTAGCTCGCTGTCACCGTGCGCCCCGTCCACCGCCGCAGAACCTCGACGCCGGCGAGCTTCTGGCGAACCACTCCGGGCGACGCCGCAACCATTAGGTCGGTCTCGGTATCCTCTCGCCCGTGCTATAGTTCGATTCGGAAAATTCGCGAGGAATCGACCGATTTCTTCCATAGCAGAGCCTCTGTGCCATTGATGACGTCACATGGACGTCACTATGACGTCATAATCCATATTTTCATATCATTACATAAAATGATTTAAATTTAGGAAATCAATAACTATTAAAATATTAATCAGAAAAATAAAATAAAAACGTGGAATTGTTTAGAAAATTATTCTCTACCCAAATATGTTATTTTCGCACATGTTTGACAAAGTTGAATTTTGGCTATTATTTAATGTTGTTTAATTCTTTCAAAATAGAGAAAATAAGTTTTTGTTCAGTAAAATTAGAAAATTAAAAGTTATAAACCAAATTGCACAAAATGACAAATGCAACCTGTTTATGGTGTTTTCAAACCCATTTGAGCTTTTAAAATTGGACACACTTTCATAATTGCCCGAAGTGCCCCTCCGGGGTCTATTTCGGGCTAATTTGAGTAAAAATGCATAATTGACATACGAACCCTAGCAACCCAATGAACATGTTTAGGGCTTTATTTTAGTGCATTAACTTTCTCATTCATACATATTGTGCATTGCATCGATGCCATGTGTTGATTGTTGTTCTTCTTGTTTCGGAGTTTGTTCCCCCTCGGTAGAACGCGACTCCGAAGTGAAGGCCAGAACCTCCAATGGCGAATACTTGATCTTAACCGACAAGTCAAACACTAATTCGAGAAGATATCTCTATGGGCTTTCTTATAACCAAGGCAAGCATAACCTCTTATCTGCTCGTATATGTTTTCGAACAACATTTGATTCTCGTACTTTGCATTCGATTCCAAAATATTTGATGCTAGTAGATATAGTTCACCTATATACTGCATTGCCTCAATATCCTGATCCACTGCTCCTAGCCGCCATAGATTTGCTTGTGCGCATCGCCAGAGCCTCATATCTGCTTTGCTTAGTCATACATGTTTGTTACCTCTGCTCCATCTGGTTGATGAATCAGAGCTGCGATAACCTAGTATGATATGATGACGTGGTGAGATGAGCATTGTGTGGTTAACTTGACTAAGACTTGGACGGGAGGCCACTTGGGAAGTGGTTGTTTGTTCCATACTTGCCAACCCTAGGAGTAAGGTCGGGCGCAGAAGCCAAGACTGAGCGTACAACCACGCGCGATGGCCATGAGCCTCGCGGACCGACTAACTTAGATGGCTTTATCCATGAGTCACGTAGTTTGATATTTTCATTCGGCAACGCAATTAAAACCTTTTAAACGGTTTTGAAACCAAAATTCTCCGCTAGGGCGTGACCGGGGCCAAGTGATGGACGTACACGGATCTTAACCTCGCTTCACAGAGACATGTGCCGTCAAGAGGATGGTCAATTCACTGTTGATGGGGTGGCCCTGTCTTGGGTGGACTCATGGATAGGGTCGGGTAAGGTAAAGGTCGTGGCTATCCACCCTCTGTCGCGTTCCATGGAAGAGCGTACATGTGGCACTAAGAGTCGGATGGTACGTGTGGGTAAAGTGTACCCCCTGCAGGGATAAATATTTTCGAGAAGCCGTGTCCGCGGTTAAGGACGACTTGGTGAAAGTAGTTTGGCCATAGATAACTTGAACATGACGTAAAAGATGTTGACAAAGCATGGAGGCAATAGATGAAGGGTGCCTCCTCGGAGATGCCGAGAGGGGTGATCCTTGTAGCATGTGAGATGCTGGGAATTGATGTTGCTGGATTGAAAAGATGATGATTAGAGTAGTGCGTTTCTCATCTGTTTTGAAAACCTTCTATGAGACGTGCTATTCCCCCTCGGTTTGGAAAATAAAGATTGCTTTACGCAGATCAACCTTCATAAAACCCTTTATGAAAATAGCAGATATATAATAGGTTAACTAAGTCTTGTTGAGTACCTCCCGTACTCAGGTTTGCTTAATTTTGGTTCAGGTGAAGTTCGTCACTTCGGTGGTGGTTCAACGTGGACATCGACGAGTAGTCTGGGGTTCCCAGGTAGCAGCCTGGAATCTATGGGCTGGGACGTCGCCTTATGTTGCGGCCTCTTAGGCCTTTTTGGTTCTTGTTGTTTAGCAACATAATTTGCCTTCTGTTGTCTGATGTAATGTTGGGTCGTGTGACCTCTGTTTGTACAGCTACTCTAGTAATACCTGTTTAATACAGCTTCCATGTCTAGAGTGCTGCTTTGATCGGTTGTTGGTTTCGAGCTCATTGTTATACAGTTTTGGCTATGCCTGCATAGTTGTCGCAGTCGAGGGGTTGTGGAGCCGATGATCCATTTCCGAGCACGCCTGCCGATGTGATTAAGCCTGGGGCTTGGTAACCTCAGTAACCCTCGATTGTTGTTGCACTTTCTAAACACATAGCATCTCTGTACAGCTTTGGTCCCGTTCCTTCAGTTCCATACGATTCGTGGATGCTTTGATATGCATAGTTGGTTATAACTAGCATGGACACAAGGAGTAGTAGTACCGTGGTGATCTGGCCTGCGTGCCGATGAATCCGGTTTGCCTGCCGTTGTTTGTTGCGGCCGGGGCTGGTAACCCTGAAGCCCTTGTGGGTCCATGACTAGGAGCACATAACAGTATGTATACCTTTGGATCCGGGGTCGCGACACAATACTTATGGAGACATCCAGGTTTTGGAGTATAATTATCACAAAAAACAATAAATTTGCTATGTGTTATTGGTAATAGTTACCAGCCCAATCCTTATGGAGTTATCCGGGTGTTTAGCATATAGTTATTGCTTCAAAACTGATATAGTTACCATGCTCTATAGGTAATATTTACTAACCCAAACCACATGGAGTTATCCATGTGTTTAGGGCATAGATAGCACAACAAAATCGATACTTTTACTTGCTCTCTAGGTAATACTTACCAATATAGTATATACGGAGTTATTGATGACCCACAAGTGTAGGGGATAGATCGTAACTTTTTCGATAAATAAGAGTGTCGAACCCAATGAGAAGCGGAAGGTATTGATAAATAGTTTCAAGCAAGGTTTCACTGTAAACACTAGAGAACAATTGTTTAACGATTTTTGTAGTAGTAACAAAGTGATAACAAGTAAATAACAAAGAAAGTATATAGTTTCTGCAAGGGGCCCAATTCTTTTTAGCACAAAGGACAAGTCAATGGTACTTCTTATAATGGCTAAACCATTCCTGAGGAAACACGGGAGGTTTTATCTAGTTATTTTAATCTCGTGTCGTTGATTAATCTTTATAGTTTTAGTAAGTGGTATATGGGTAGACCGATGCTAGTGCATCGTCCTATCCAAGCCTAATGCACACTTATGATTACACTACTTGCAAGCGTCCGCAAATACAATAAAGTAAATAAATCTAACCGTAGCAACATACTCGTGGTATCTACTACTCCCTTATGTGAAGTATTGCAAATTGGGTTTAGGTTTCTGTCACTCTGGTCCTACATACAATGCATTCCTTTAGGCCCTTAAAAGGTGAAGTGCTATGTAGTCGACATTCACATAACACCACTAGAGAAATAACAACATAACTTAAATATCAAACCGGTAAATATTACTCAATGAAACACGACTTTACTAACAACTAGATTTCTCCCATGTCCTCAACAACTAAACAATCTACTCACAACACATCTTAAGGTACATGATCAGAGGTGATAAATGGATGAATAACAATTGGTAATAAAGTGCAAACACCGATAAATCTCATAAGCATCAACTACGAATGAGTAATTCACACCGGGAGAGAGATCTAGTGGAAAACAAGATATAGAACCTTAATTGTTATAGCGGGATGGAGGTGGATGGTGAGGATGATGGTGCTTATGGTGATGATGATGATGATCTTGTTGATCCCCGGGGCGATGACGGTGACGGTGGTGACAATTAACCCCACCCCCTGAGGGAATTTCCCTGACGGAATCTCCCCGTCAGGAAGGTGTTATCTTCTCTCTGTCATTTCCGTCGCGAAGAGGCGGCGAAAAAATTCTACGAAGTGCCTCCTAGGAATTTTAAGGTCATGGGGGGTAAGTACCCCAAAGGAGAGTCGGAGGATGGGCTTGGGGCCCTAGGGGCCCACTAGGCGTGGCCAAGAGGGGGGTCGCACCTAGCAGGCGCCTGGGTGCCCCTGGCTCCCCTCTGGCATCCCTTCGGGCTCCCTTGGTGATTTCTGATAAAACCTTGTTTTCTATATGTTATTTTCGATTTTTCTGACATCCATAAAATATCCCTTCTGACACGTGCTTTTTCCAGCTGTTTTCTGACTCGGATAAATAATTTCGTAAAACTGTAAACACGGAGAAAACAAAGAAATAACATAAGTATATTGCTCTAATAGGGGGAAAATCAATGAATGAGGGAAAATTATCATATAAAATAGTGATGCAAAATGGACGTATAAACTCCCCCAAGCTTAGACTCTGCTAGTCCTCAAGCAAAAAACTAAGCTCGAAAAACATGACCACGGGTTTTTTTATGTGAAGTGTCAATAATAAAGAATACAAACATGAAGCATCAACAATTACTCAATAAACACTAACAATTCTATACAACAATGTTTCCCAAAATGCTTCTCAAAGAGAAGTAACGATTCAATCATATAAAGGTAAAGTGAGTGCAAATTCATTGAGCTATGAAAAACTATGTTCTTGGCCAGAGAACAACTATCATATCAATTTATCTTTCCGGAAGAGTCTATGTCAGAGCTATTAAGAAAATAACACATACTTATATTATCACAAAATCTTTTCATGAATAAAAAACTTCCATAGATTATGTTCTTAATAAACGAGGTGAAAACAACAAACACAAAGTAAGATGCTAGTCAGTGATGAGCCACAAGTATAGGTGATCGCAACAGTCTTCGAGGGAAGTAAAACCCGAATTTATTGATTCGACACAAGGGGAGCCAAAGAATATTTGTGAGCCATAACAAGTGAGTTGTCAATTCACCTGCACCTGAAAGTACTTTTGTTCGTAGTGGTTTATCAGTAGTAACAGTTTTATGGCAACAGCAGTACTGAAATAAAAGCAGCAGTGGAATGAAAACAGCAGCAGCGGTAGTGTTTGAAGTAAACAACAGTATTAAATACTTTAGGCATAGGGATGGATGAACGGGCGTTGCATGGATAAGAAAGTTCTATTAATGATCATGTCAGGGGCATTGCAGATAAATAAGATAAAGCATCCAAGCACTAAGTAACCATAGGCATGTGTTCCGTAAATAGTCGTACGTGCTCGTAATGAGAACTTGCACAACATCTTTTGTCCTACCAGCCCGTTTTCAGCGGGGCCTCAAGGGAACTACTGGTAATTAAGGTGTTCCTTTTAATAGAACACCGGAGCAAAGCATTAACACTTCGTGAACACATGTGATCCTCACATCACAGCCATCCCCTCTGGTTGTCCCAATTTCTGTCACTTCGGGGCCTCGGGTTCCGGACAATAATATGTGAAAACAACTTGCAGGTATGATCAAGAAACAATAATTATCATCGTGATTCAATAACATGTTCAGATCTCAGATCATGGCACTCGGGCCCAAAGTGGCAAGCATTAAGAATAACAAGTTGCAACAATGTCAATAGCACTAATAGAGGATACTAGGCACTAAGCCCTAACAATCACGACATTATTACATGAACGATCTCATCCAATCCCTACCATCCCCTTCAGCCTACAATGGGGAATTACTCACACATGGATGGGGGAAACATGGATGGTCGATGGAGAGGCGTTGGTGATGACGATGGCGATGATCTCGTCCACTTCCTCGTCCCGGCAGGGTGCCAGAACAGGAACTTCTGGTCCCCGAATCGAGGTTCGGGACGGCAGCGGCGCTCTGTTGTGTTTCTCTGGAATATGGCGTAACCCTCGGGTTTTAGGGTTGGAGGCTACTTGTAGTCGAAAGGGTAGTCTGAGGGGGGTCCTAGGGGGCCCACACCCTATGCTGGCGCGGCCAGGGGGACCCGCTCCAGGGGGTGTGGCCACCCTCTGGCCCCTCTCCTGGCCCCGTTCTGGCTTCCGGGGTGAAAACATCAATGGGCTCTATTCTGGGCATTTTCCCGAAAGTTGATTTTTCTGCATAAAAACGAGACACCAAAGTAATTCTGCTGAAAACAGCGTTAGTCCGTGTTAGTTGTATCCAAAACACACAAGTTTAGAGGAAAACGATAAGAAAAGTGTTCGGAAAAGGAGATACGTTTTCGACGTAGCAACTCCCCCCAAGCTTAACTTATTGCTTGTCCTCAAGCAATTCAGTGACAACTGAGTGCGATAAAAGACTTTTACGAACACATTTGTTTCATATGATGTAAACATACTCACTATGTGATCAAATACTTTATTATGCTCATGATAAGATACATGCAAGATACTCACACTTAATAGCTATGCAGACCATGAGAAGATAACAACATATTAATAATAAACAACATCAAGCATAGCTATTTGCAAGATTGAAATATTCATAATAGGATCTGACAAAGTGGTATCTCGCTTGCCCTTAAATGTGGGGCAAAACATAAATGCTAGGGAACCTCTGAAGTTCAAGGGAAGACTAGAAGTAAAGATATCAAAGATACAAGCATCAAAATTATATCACAATCAACCGTACTTTGGGAAAACACATTACACTAAGAATGATAATTATGCTCTCAAGAAAGTGCTCAAAGAATATGGCGGAGACTCAACATAAAATTAAAGAAAGGCCCTTCGCAGAGGGAAGCATTGATCACTCATGTGCTAGAGCTTTTTATTTTATAAAACAGAGGTATTGAAAACATTTTGAGAGAGGTGTATGCTTATGTCAACGAATGGTAAACAGACAATACAGTACGTCACAAGTCAACTGGATTCACAAGAGCGGCTCCCATGGTGAAGGACGCAACTGGTGTAGAAGGTCATCCCTCTTTCTCTTTTGTTTACACAATTATGCTTTGACAGATAAATCAGGGGCAACAAGAGTGAAGAGAATTTGTGTGTATTAATTTGGGGCTCGGCACCCCGCTGCCAGCTCTTCTATCATTTGGATAAGCGGATGAAGCCACTAGTCCAGGGTGTGAAATCCAATCAACAAGTGAGATAAAGATTCTCTATTTACATCCTCATGAGATAAAACAGGGACAGAAAACAGGAATAATTTTTAGTAGGTTTTAAAGGTAGCACATGAGCAATTTACTTGGAGTGGTGGTTAAATACCACATATAGATAGGTATGGTGGACACATTTAGCAAACTTTGGTTTCCGGGAGTTGGATGCACGAGTAGAGATCGTACTCAGTACAGGTGAAGGCTAGCAAATAGACAGGGAGCGACAATAAAGAGAGCAAAAACTATCATAATCATGTTTGCGACAAAGTAAAATCAACTGAGGCATAAAATTGATATTAGAACTCTGAGGCAAAATAAATCATCGAGGTTTATTGACTTTTTTTCAGTCTTAGCATGCGCGAGCATGTGCCAAGTCGATTCAAATGAAACAGTCAGAGGAGGCTACCACAATATCATACCCTTCTATGAATAAAACAATGCGAACAAATATTTATATCATTATATGACAAGTCATTTACTATCAATATATTGGAACGAATGAGAGAGCGTGAACTATTAAGCAGCCATTAAGTCACATATATCTTATACGAACAAACTAAGCATGCTCACATAGATGGATATATGTACAAAAATGAAAGCAAATGGAATTCATACCAGCCTCTCACCACAACTTGAATTGTCATATTTCGTCATTATTGCTCTTCACTTCTGGCTCGAATAATATATAATGAAAACCAACCTCCAATGGAATCACGAACGACTGTTGAACTCTGCAACAAACTTTACAAAACCAAAGAAGAAGAACAAATATTTTTGGTTTTTTCAATTAAAGCACAAACATAAAGAGAGCAAGCAAACAAACCAAAAATATTTTTGGGTTTTGAAAATGAAACAAGAACAAAAGAAAGCAAACAAACAAACCAAACAAAAGATAAAGCAAACCAAATGAAGAAACAAAAGGGAAAACAAAGAGAAACAACAAAAATATTTTTGGTCTTTTTGTGTTTTGGAAAGCGAAAACAAAACAATAAAAAACAAAAGAAACGAAAGAAACGAAAACAAACGAAAGAAACAAAAAGAAACGAAAGAAAACGAAAGAAATGATAAACATGGATGTACAAAGAACCGACCGAACATAATATATAAATGAGCGTGATGTCGGTATACCTCCCCCCAAGCTTAGGCTTTTGGCCTAAGTCGATATCAATCACCAAGGGGCCCAAGAGGTGTCGTCCCCGTAATACGCCGAGGAGAAAGCCTCCCCCTGATATGTGCTCGAGGATGCGCCGGTGTACTGTGTGTTGTGGTCCTCAGGAAGCGCGTCTCGCCTCTCCTGCTGCCGATAAAACTCCATGGTGCTCAGATGCTCGTCTATTTGCTCCTTGGTGAGCGACCATGATGACCTGTCAATCTTAAATAACACAGGCTGCGGCAAAGTAACTTTTCGCTCTTCTCCATCCATATACAAAACTCTATATATTAAACGTTCATTAGTAGAGTTAGAAGTGACAAACTTATGGGACTACATAGCAGCAAGGTTAAGCCTATGTGGAGCAATAATTTCATCATTAGGATCAATGGAAACATGCAAAGCGGCTGCGACACGTGTAGCAATAATGCCACCAAAAATAGGCCCAGCAGCGGCAAGGCGGAATGCAACTAGTGCACCTAGGTTATACTTTGTGCTATGGTTTAGTGCAACATCAATAAAAGCAAGGTGATAGCTAGAAACATTGCTAGTGTTCTCCCTACCAAGAATACTAGTACCAATATAGTAAGTAAAGTATCTGAGAGCAGGAAGTTGACTGTTCCTTATCTTCCCACGCTTGGATGAGCGCCCATCATCATTGGTGATCTCTCGGTAGATCCCCTGGAGGTCTGCTGGTCTATCTTGAATCTTGCTTGCCGTCCCAGTGGCGTTGATACCTATAATAGCACAAAATTCCACCATGGACAAAGAAACAGAACTACTATATAATTTGAATGCAACAGTTGGACCATATTGAGAGTTCTGAAATTTAAAGATCTTAACAAAAGATTTTCTAAGTGTGGCATACTGAGGGCTTTAATCCTCCATAAAGTTGGTGAGAACAACTCTCTCAACAAACATAAGAAAATCATCTAAAAGACCTGCATTTCTTAAAAATGTATGCCAAGGAAAGCTAGATGAGTAAATGATACCGTCATGTTCTGCATCATAAATAGTTGACGCCATACCGGCTTCATTATATAACGGCCATGCTGAAGTAAACGATCGTGATGGCCTTGTCCTTCTAGGAGCATCACTCCTAAATATCTCACCAAAGTTGAACCTATCCATCTCTGATTTTTTTTATAATCATTATAAAAATTAATTTCAAGCAACTATAAGGTGGAGACTACCATAGGGACTTATATGAGAGCTAAACATACATCAAAACTATGTTATTTCTACTCAAATAAAGCATGCAAACTCACATACGTTGTCACCTACAGTACCAAAATACTCAAGAAATACTTCACAAAACAAAATTCTACTTGGATCATCGGAGGAGTCACATACCGGAGAGCAAATGCACCAAAGTTCAGCACAAAAGATGGGCTGAGCAAAGAGATGGAAAAATTTCGAGGAAGAACAACAAGAACTCGGGTTCCAGGAAATGTGTTGAGTTTGGGAAGTTAGAGAGGGAACTTTGGCAGTGGAGAGAGTTAGTGGGGGGCCTAGGGGGCCCACACCATGGGCTAGCGCCAACAGGGGCAGGCCGCGCCACCCTAGGATGTGCCTACCTGGTGGGTCCCCCTGGGGCCTCCCATGTGGCTTTCTGCCTCATTTTTTATGTAAAAATTTATTATAATTTTTATGGAATTTTTTGAGAAACTTTATTTTGGGAAAACGAAAGTGAAAACATGGAAAACAAAACCAAAACCAGAACTACAGAGGTTCTGTGACATTCCAATGAAATAATATCCAAAGAAAACAAAGGTGGTAGTGGTGAAAACAAAAGTATGGGTGGTGAAAACATGCAAAACTTCAGTAAAGAGGGTGAAAACATCAGGAAAACATGCATAAGTATGGTGGGAAACATGATTGTACTCAAGTCATAATGTGATAACAGAAGTAAACATGGTGAAAACATAATGGGGAAGGTGAAAACATAGTGAAAACATTCCCCATTTCATTTAAAATCATTTTGTTAACAAGGGTGATCAAGTCTTTCTACCAAAATAATTTTATATGAAACATAACTTTGTTTCTCACTAAATATTTATGTTACCTCAACCTTGATAGGCATAGTCCCAATCATAATAATTTCATATTCTTTTGGTGGCTTTGGAATAGGACAATAAAATTAGAAATCTTGATGGTCTCAACATTTTCAATGGAATTTAGACCATATTTTCTATCAATCTTCTTGGGAAAATAAACAGTGTGCTCTTTATCATTAACATTAAAAGTAAATTTTCCTTGGTTGCAATTAATAACAGCCCCTGCAGTATTAGGAAAAGGTCTTCCAAGAATACTAGACATATTATCATCTTCAGGCATTTCCAATACAACAAAGTCAGTAAATATCAGACTATTATTAGCAATTTGAACAGGAACATTCTCACATATACCCACAGGAATAGCAGTAGACTTATCAGCCATTTGCAAAGACATATCAGTTGGTATCAATTTTTCTAGGAGGATTCTTTTATAGAGAGTGAAAGGCATGACACTAACTCCAACTCCCAGATCACACAAAGCAGTTCTAACATAATCTTTACCTAATAATAAAGAGAGAAAGGCTTCTTCCGGTCCAACCTGTGTTTTAACGTTTTACCCTTCCACAAAAATAAATCTATTCTTTTTGGTTTCATATGTCCCAAATTAAAAAAATTGTCCGTCCTGTTCAGCCCGGCGAGTACCAACGTTGCATGTTTGTCTCCCAAGCAAAAAACGAAACCAATGTTGTACTGTAACCTAAACAGGACCCCTCACATCTATCAATATATATATCTATACTATAATTTTCCTTACTGCCGTGATGGTACGTTTGGTTGGTACGTATGTTCACCTCCGCGCATATCCAGCCGATCCCATGACAGAAAAAAACACGGAAACCTGATTTAAGACGACTCCTTGGTCGTAAAGTGAACCGATAGATTCCGTGCTTGCTCATGCTTCCTACGCCCGATCTCGATGTACATTATGCGGGACCTACGACCGATGCGTGTTCACCGACGGTCACGGCGAGTGCCCGATGACCAAGCACCTGGGCGCGGCCTGGAGCCCACGCCGAACTACACGCTACACCGGCTCATCCAGGGCTGGTGCGTGGTGCACGCGGTCGAGAGGTTCCCGACAGCGCGGGCGTGGCGGCCAGGCGGGGCAGGACCTGCTGCTGGTCGCGTCCTTGAGGGAGCTCGCGGACTTCATGGCCGAGGGCGACTAGAACCGGCGATGCGTCGAGGCCGCGCCCGGCACAGTGACGTTCCTCGTGTCCGTCGTCAAGAAGCACGCCACAACACTGGTGGGTTCGCCAATGGCGAGCTCGCCGGAGGACTCAGCCCTGAGCATATTCCTGCATTCGCTCAAGCTCTCCGACCAGAGCTGGATGAGAGTCCTAGAGCACGGAGACAATTTACTTACACCATGGCATCCGTGAAAGGCGACCGACCCCCCCTCTCGCGCACGTACAATATCTAGCTTCTGAAAGCGGCAGTCTCCGAGATGCCGCCGGCACAGTTGACCTTGGCCAGCACCGAGCTGGTGGAACGCGTGGCTCCTCCTTTTCCATTCTGATGTTAACGTCACCTCATCTGTTGAAGAACAGGTTCAAGCCTCAAAGACAGGACGCACAAAGGTCTCGCCGAGATGTTCTCTGTAATGGCCTTGATAACCTCACTCTGATTGTGCTAAGCACAGATGAAGAGAGATTATATGTGCATGGTGTTGTCCGCAAGGTGTTCTGTCACATTGGTTTTTTGGGCATCCAGGGTGCCAGACTATGGTTAACTGATGAAATAATTCAACTGTTTTTGCATAAACTGATGCCTATTACTGTACCTTCTTTTAACTGAATGATGTTTGTTATTGGCTCACAAAGTAATGAATTCACAATGTTTCCCATCTACTACAGCTATGCTTTATTTGAAGCCAAAACCATCTCTTACCCTGCACAAGATGCAGGGATACATGATTGCACGTTTGGTGTTGTTTCCAACAAATCATATGCGCAGCAGAGCACCACCCTAAAACTTGTAATGCATGCTTATATTTTGGAGCCTCTGTGGCAAACGATTACTGTTGGAACTATGCTTATGCTACAATGCCCATGTAAGCATCCCAAAAGTATGAAAACATCTAAAAAAAGGTTGCAGTTCATTTGCACTGTTATGATTAACTATTAATTTAAACCTTGTCAGGGTTCTTATTATTTATTTTTTTGAACAGGGAGCGCCCGCAAGGGCAGAACCTTCATTAAAATTCAACGGTGGATGTACATGGAAATACAGAGGACCCCAAGAAATATGAAAAGTACATATAGGTCCTTAGAATCTGTAAAAAAGACCCTGCAGAAAAATAGGAAAAAGCAATCGGGTCCTTCTTCTTCTCCACCGCGGAGCAGAGGGCGAGGTCGCTGCAGCCGTGAACTTTGGCGGGGACGAAACCACTTGCCGCCATCCCAGCAACACCATCAGCAACCAAGCTCCAATGGGGCCTCACAAAGGAGGTTGCAACGCCGATTTTCGGCTTGAGCGGCCAACTACGGGCCATGGATATCGGAGATCCATCGAGGATCACCGGTGAGGAGCTCCAAAAACAGGTTCTAAGACTCCAACGCCACTCCAGATCGCCCTCCGGCCACCTATTCCTCTCCTGCAACACCACCATGGCGCCCCAGGAAGAGACAGAACATGCGGCCTTCAAGCTCGCCAGGGTGACGCAAGCACGCGCACACCGCGTCGAAGAAAACTGCTCGCCATCGAACCCAAAGCACCTGCCACGGGCCAAGGGAGGCAAACAGAGAGGATGACGGTGAAGGCGTACCAAACAGGCGGACTTATTGAGGCAGAGGCCATTCCCCACCCTCCTCCTTCTCAACCAGAGAGCTCGGAGAGGAGTAGAGCTCAACCAGTCCGACGAGTTGCCCACCACCTCGTCGGCAACACTTCCTTCGCAGACCTTATTTGCGGAGATGCTCTCCACCTTGTCCACCGCTCGCGACGCCGATTGCCACCTCGACGCCACCAAATCGGAGAAAAGCTTCGAGGAACCCAGTCCATGGCTGCAGGGGACCTGGGATCTACTCCACGACACCACAGAGGAAGAACCTACATCGCTACTTCTACTATATACAGGCCACCGCACACCTCTCCTTACTCCACTCCGGCTGGCCACGCCATGGAGGAAGCTACGGGACCGGGTCGGGATCTGGCATCCTCTTCCGACTCTTAACGGTGGCTCTCTGAGTCAACTCCCACTCGCGCTCGTGTGGTTGATGATTAGGTTCGATCGATGCCTATCCTATCTCTTCACCGGGATGGAAAAAAAGACGTCAGGGTTCTTATTACTAGATTATCCAGACATTATGTTCTACAGCACCAACTTCTCTTACAGGTGAAACCCTAATGATTTTCTATTGACATTGGAAAATTCTCAACACTATGTACCCTCCGTATCAAAATATAAGATGTTTTAGCATTTTGTAGATATAATGTATCTAGACATGTTTTAGTGTGTAGATTCATATGCATCTTACACTAAAACATGTCTAGATACATATTGTCTAGGAAATGCTAAAACATCTTATATTTCGACTAGCTAAATGCCTGTGCGTTGCAACGGGTAGCAAATAAACTTAAAGCGTTAGCGTTAGGCGTTACCAATATTGTGTTTCGTCGATGCACAACATCAATAGGTGGATGCCATAAATAATTTTTTGGTCCATTTCATATGACTTGTGCAACAAAAATTAGTGTATATAAAATACTCCTTTTATATTTTCTATCTAAATAAACGAAGTCCATTCTTTTTTCTGCCATCACTAAAAGAACATACATTAGGAATATATAGCTTGGAAGATTAAAGTAACAAAAAAAATCACAAGCTGGTCACTTATGACAAAGTGCCTTACAAGGATTTAGATAGAAAATATAAAAGGAGTATTTTACATACACTAATTTTTGTTGCACAAGTCATATGAAATGGACCAGAAAATTATTTATGGCATCCACCTATTGATGTTGTGCATCGACGAAACACAATATTGGTAACGCCTAACGCTAACGCTTTAAGCTTATTTGCTACCCGTTGCAACGCACGGGCATTTAGCTAGTCTACTATAACGTGGCCTAATGCCGTGATGGTACGTCCTCGCTGGTACGTACGTCGTATGTCGCGTTCGCTCGTAGTGCATGGACGGGTAGGTCTTCGATCCATTGTGAGTCTGATCGTTACGCGTACAGATGGATCGATTAAACAAAGTCTATTGGTAGCGATGGTTGTGCGTATAGATCCACAACCGGAAAAAGCCCGGTAGATCTCTTGTTGGGCTAGCCCAATCATCGTAATCCTTTCCTTTGTAGGTGATTCTTATTACTCTAAGGCTTTAAGCCGGGTGCCGGCGCTCGCTTCTCAGCGATTTGGCCTCTGTACTGTCTCTGCTGTGTGGGCCTTCCTTTGGTCGTCGATAGGCAACGGCAGCCGCGTGTCTGCAACGGTAGCTGCGTGTCCTCAATCCATTATTGTCGTATCGTCCAGTTCAACAACCCGTCACGCATCCGCTGCCTTCTCACTGCCGCAATGGCCAGCGCAAGAAACACGGCGCTGCCCGCCGCTTCCTCTTCGCCTTCTTCTTCGTCGTACTCCTCGTCGGCCACCGACGCGGACATCCTCCGGTCCCTGCACCGCCTGGTGCGGGACCTGGCCGCCGGCGCCGTTCCTCACGGCGGTCTTCGCGTCCGTGTCCACGCGGGCGAAGCTTCTTGTTGCCGTGTTCGATGACCTGCTGGGCGTCCCCGGCGGCCTGCCTCGGTCGGCGTCGTTGTGCCTCCACGAGGTTCTCCTCGTGCTGCAGAGGTTTAAGGCCCTCGTGGCCGACTGCTCCGCGCGCAGCTGCATGCGCCTGCTGCTGCAGTCCGACGAGGTCGCCGCGCGGGTGCGCGAGCTGCAGCACGACCTCGCCACGCTCCTCGACATCCTCCCCGTCGCCGAGCTCGGGCTCGCCGTAGACGTGGCGGGCCTCCTGGCGCTCGTGTCGCGCCAGTGCCGGCGCCCCGCGCCCGAGGCCGCGGCGGAGCAGGTGCTCAAGGCCAGCGTGTTGGCGCTCATCCAGGGCGGGAGATCGTGCCGGGTGGGAGCGGCTGGATGCCATCCTCGAAGAGGTGGCCATCAACGACCCGGCCAGCTGCAGCAAGGAGATCGAGATCTTGGAGCGGGAGATCGGCGAGCGCCTGGCGGAGCGGTGGACGTCAGCCATGATCGCCCTCGTCGGCCTCCTTAGCTACGCCAAGTGCGTCCTCTTCAGCACCGCCACGCCGCGGCCGCTGGACTCCAAGCTGGTGGATCTTGACGACGTTGCCGTGGAGCCGCCCACGCCGCCGCCGAACTTCTGCTGCCCCATCTCTCTCGATCTGATGCGCGACCCGGTTGTGTCCTCCAGTGGCCAGACGTACGACCGCGAGTCCATCACGCGGTGGTTCGGAGCCAGCAAGTCGACCTGCCCTAAGACCGGACAGGTACTGACCAATCTGGAGCTCGTGCCCAACAAGGCGCTCAAGAACCTGATATCGCGATGGTGCCGGGAGAACGGCATCGACATGGAAGGCAGCGAGCCTGGGAAGCCCGAGCCGGCGCCACCAGTGGCCTCGAACAAGGCCGCCATTGAGGCGGCGCGCATGACCGCGTCGTTCCTCGTGAAGAAGCTATCGGCCTCTCCCCTGGCTCGGACAACCGCGTGGTCCACGAGATCCGGCAGCTGGCCAAGTCCGGCAATGCCATCCGCGCGTTCATCGGGGAGGCCGGCGCCGTGCCGCTCCTCGTACGGATGCTCAACTCCGAGGACGCCGCGCTGCAGCTCAACGCCGTGACGGCGCTGCTGAACGTGTCCATCCTGGAGGCCAACAAGAAGCGCATAATGCACGCCGAGGGCGCCGTGGCGGCGCTCTGCCAGGTGATGGGCTCCGGCGCGACCTGGCGCGCGAAGGAGAACGCTGCGGCCACCGTGCTCAGCCTGTCGACCGTCCACTCGTACCGTCGCCGGCTCGGCCGGAACCCACGCGTGGTCGAGAAGGTGGTGCACCTCGTGCGCACGGGCCCGTCAAGCACCAAGAAGGACGCGCTGGCCGCGCTGCTGTGCCTGTCCGCCGAGCTGGAAAACGTCGGCAAGATCGTGGGAGCTGGCGCCGCGGAGGCGTCATTGTCGACGATCGGCGAGGAGGAGACCGCAACCGCGGTGCTGGCGTCTCTTGCCAAGCGCGGTGGCGCGGAGGTGATCGTCAAGATCGACGGCGCCGTGGCAAGGCTCGTGGCCGAGATGCGGCGCGACACGGAGTGGTCGAGGGAGTGCGCGGCGGCGGCGGCGCTGGTGCTCCTATGCCGGAGGGCGGGAGCTGCCGCGGTGACGCAGGTGCAGGCGGTCTCCGGGTTAGAATGGGCGACCTGGGAGCTCATGGGCTCGGGTTCGGAGCGCGCGCGGCAAAAGGCGGCGTCGCTCGGCAGCCCGTGAGTGGTTGTTGCGGTGCCGCCAGGGATCAAAATCGCCAGCCTTTCCTAGCCGTCCGTTCAAAGAGGACGAAAAGTACCCAACGACGAATATGTCGCACGGCTAGAAATGCAGCAAATGCTCCACGAGGAGGAGTGGGCATTTCCAGCTAGCCTTCACCGGCTTTTGAGCAGAAAGTCCGGCGCTGCCAGCCGGTGCGCATCATCCATGATACTCTGCTCAACATTGCTATTGCTACAATGATAGTACTCCATCGAACATGGTTATTCGGCATTCACATTTTGCTTGCTTCCTTTCTTGTTTCTCCTTGCCAGGAAGTAAAGATGCACATTGGCTCTCTTAACTGAAATTGACTATTGAGCCCGGTCGCTCGCCCTCCTCCCTCCTCACCAGCTTACGCCCCGCCGCCGGCCATCTTCCCCCCGCCCCGGAGGGTGCTCAGGTTGGCCCCTCTTCCTCTCCCGCTCCCGTGCGGCCGTGCCTGGCCGCACAGGAGCGCCTCGGCGGACTCGAGCGAGGGCCCCTGCGCCTCCCCTTCCTCTCGCCGCCGCCGGAGGCGTCACTGGGCAAAGTCTGGTCGGCGAGGCGGCGGCGGGACCCCTCGGTCGCCGTCATCGAACATCGAGCTAGCCTTTTAAATTTGAGATGGAAATAATCGGAACGAATTAGCCGAGAAGAGCAATTTCTACTAGAGCCCGTCCACCCCAGCCCATCGACTAAATACGCAAACATAAACGCATGCGCGCCCTGTGCAGATGGTGCAGCCTCCACAGACAAACAACACGTGCAAGCATCACATACCCACACGAACAATCTCGACCACAACATCGTAATTTCAGACACAGGAAACAAACAACGAAGTAAAAGACCGAGACAAGAAAAATACACAGACACATTGCCGCCGGCGCAGCGAAGCGCGCGACCCCGTCTAGTTCCTTGAACTTTGCGAAGCTTACGAGAGTTCACCTTATACACGTCTACTAATTGTAACTTAGAGTTTGCATTTGTTTGTTTGGTCCCTTCTCTATTCTTTTATTTGGAATATGTACTTAAGTTAAGCAGAAGTGCAGTTTCAGGTGCTAAATGTAGTCACGAGTTGGTCACGGTTTAATGCTACTGAATGAGATCACGCAACAAAGAAAGATTAGATTATGCTAGGGCCAAATGCCAGTGACTATGTACAATTCCTCATCTTTGGATACTTGGGGAAAATCAAGATGAGTAAGAAAAAAAACACAGGTAGGCAAAGAAGATGATATATCAGGAGGCATATGTGAAGTTTTTTCCTTTGTTGTGTGTTGTATGGTCGTGTCCTTAAATTCTTATTCCCTTAGTGTTGGTTCAGTTGATAATGATTTTGATTCAACTTGACTTGTTTAAGTGTAGTTTCCTTGTCAAACCGATGATGGTGGTAGTATCAAATTTAATAGGCTTAAATGAACAATTTATATTTTGCAACCATTTATAAAGCTCACTTCATGAATTATGTATTGTTGTACTCATGTTATATCCATGTACTATTGAATAATTTATAAATTACAATCTCATTTTCCCGCCAAACAGCAAGTGTTTCTTATTTCCGGGAACTAGATCAAGTGATTGTCGTGTGTGAATATGTGTCAGACTGATGCCAATCTCATCTTAAATTTACACAAGATATACACCTGGTGTATTCCTCTTTCGAATGAAACATACTCCGCACAAGATAGCTTTGAAAAGGCTTTCTGAAATAGGATATGGTATGTGTAGCTATGAGGGCAAGCAAAATGTGACATATTGGCAAAACAGGTCGTTCTATGTATATGGGTTCAAAAGCTTTTTGATTCTCTAGGCCCAGAATAATGAAATATTACACAATTTGGGCTCAAAAGTTGGATTATGGGACCTATATTTCCGATCCTAGAAACAAGTTTTTGGAAGTCCTACTCAAGTAACATGCAACCAAGAAATAGTGTTTTGTTAGAATATATATATATATATTAAGCGGTTCAAGAAAATGTCATAGTTAATAAGAGATCTATAATTAGTTTGATCATTGCTTTACATGCTTTTGATATTGAATTTTGCGAACTGAAAATGTTAATGATTCCATAATAATATCTGGGTTTCTTTATACGTGGATATTTACATGTATTTGATATTTACATGTGCAAACTGTGCGACAAAAAAACTTTAAAGACAGCGGCAGTGTTAAATTTAAACCCGTTGCAACGCACGGGCACTTTGCTATTATTTTTAATAGAATAGGGAATAGTAGGTATACGAGGGTCTCCAAGCTTCTCAGGAACCTTGCCATTAAAAGAGTAATTAGCAAGCATAGTAAAAATTTCCTCATTAGGAATCTTCTTTTTGTTAGAGACATTATCTTTCATATATTTTGCATAAGGAGGCTATTTAATAGCACCGGTTAAAGGAATTTGCAAGAACAAAGGTTTCATCCATTCACAAAACTTGTTATAGTGTTCTTCTTCCTTAGATTTGTGTTTCTTACCAGGGAAAGGCACTGGTTTTTATACCCAAGGTTCTCTCTCATTACCATGTTTATTAGCAATGAAATTTTCCTTAGTATACTTTGCAGTTTTAGTTTGCTTTTCAGCTTCAGCTATAGGTTCTTCTTTATCAGAAGCATCATTCTTTTCATTACCACTTTCAGTTTCAGCATCAGAGACAGATATACTATTAGGATCTTTAGCAAGTTCAGAGGATTCTACAGCAGTTTTATGTTTCTTCTCCTTTTTCTTCTTAGTATGAATAACATTATCATTAGTTTGCTGAGAATCTTGTTCAATTAGTTAGGATGTCCCTCAGGATATAAAGGATCTTGTGTAGCAATACCACTTCTAGTTCTTATTTCATAAGCATGTTTTCCTTTAGAAGCATTAACTAGCAAATCTTTTTGCATTTTAGCAAGTTGATCTATTTGAGTTTGAACCATTTAAAAATGTTTAACAGGCATTTTAACATCATTAGAGGTTCTTTCTATAATACCATGCAAATCATTAATAGCATTTTAGTTTTCGATTAAATGATTTTGCACTCTCATATTAAAATTATCTTGCTTAATGACATAATTATCAAATTCATCTAAGCATTGATCAGGAGATTTTCTATAGGGAATATCTCTACTATCAAAATATTGGAGAGAGTGTACCTCAATGGATGATGAGTGAGGGATTGGCTTACATAATTCTTCTATAGGTGGAAGATTCCTCACATCTTCAGATTTAATACCCCTCTCTTTAAGAGATTTATTGGCTTCTCTCATCATTTAATTCAATCATTCCCCTCTTCTTGGGTGTTGGTGTTGGTGTTGGTGCAGGTACTAGAGTAGGGGTCGGCTCAGGCTCAACCATACTCCAATCATCATGATTTTGGCTTACTTTAGCCATTAATTCCTCAGCTTCTTCTGGAGATCTTTGCCTGAAAACACAACCATCACAACTATCCAGTTATGTCCTAGATTCAAAAGTTAGTCCATTATAGAATATATCAAGAAGTTTATTATCTTCTAGCTTATGCCCAGGTGCAGCTCTAACTAAAGAACCGAACCTTTCCCAAGATACAGGCAATTTCTCTTCTTCCAATTGCTTGTAATTAAATATATTTTGTAAAGCAGCATGTTGAGCACTAGCAGGAAAATATTTCTGAAAGAAATCATTAACCAAACCAATAGGACTATCAATAGATCCAGGTGACAAATTGTTAAACCAAGTTTTAGTTTCATCCTTTAATGAGAAAGGGAATATTTAAGCAACAAAGTAGCTACATTTCTTAAGATCATCAGAGAATGAACTACTCAAAGCGGAGAGCTCATTCATATGTTTCATAGCACTTTCATTTTCAGTTCCACAAAAAGGTTCTTTCTCAACAATAGATATATAAGATAAATCAAGAGAGAAATCATAATCCTTGTCCCTAATATAAATAGGAGAAGTGGCAAAGTTAGCATCAGGAGATAATTTTTATAAACAACACGGCTTTCCATAAGACGTATAGCAGCATTTTTATCCTTCAAGCACGTATTTCATCGATAAGATCATCACTCGGTTCAATATAAGCATCATCTAAATCATCACTAGGGTTCTCTCTAAACTCAGGTGAAAAAACAGGAGTAACAGGATTTTTAGCGGGAGTTTCAGTGTTTGCAATATTTTTAGCTTTAGCAATAGTAGCATCTAAGAAAGGACTGAGAGAACCACTCTCATCAAGCACAGTAGAAGAATCATCAAAAGTATCAGAACCATTTTCAGATTCAGCATAAGTAGCATGTGTAGCATGTGGTGGTGTAAGCAGCTTACTCATAACAGACGATGAATCAAGAGCTACAGAGGTGTTCAGAGTTGTACCTCTTCTTGTAGTGGATGGTAATATAGGAAACTTTCCATCATGAGTGTTACCCATGATGAATGATGGCAGTAGATAATAATACTCTCCGGTGTGCTCGCAAATAAAGCTATGCTCCCCGGCAACGGCGCCAGAAAATAGTCTTGATGACCCACAAGTATAGGGGATCGCAACAGTCTTAGAGGGAAGTAAAACCCAAATTTATTGATTCGACACAAGGGAAGCCAAAGAATATGTGTGATCCTTAACAAGTGAGTTGTCAATTCACCTGCACCTGAAAGTACTTTTGTTCGCAGTGGTTTATCAGTAGTAACAGTTTTATGGTAACAACAGTAGTGAAATAAAAGCAGCAGTGGAATGAAAACAGCAACATCGGTAGTGTTTGAAGTAAACAGCAGTATTAAATATTGTAGGTATAGGGATGGATGAACGAGCGTTGAATGGATAAGAAAGTTCTAATAATGATCATGTCAGGGGCATTGCAGATAAATAAGATAAAGCATCCAAGCACTAAGTAACCATAGTCATGTGTTCCGTAAATAGTCGTATGTGCTCGCAATGAGAATTTGCACAACATCTTTTGTCCTACCAGCCCGTTTTCAGCGGGGCCTCAAGGGAACTGCTGGTAATTAAGGTGTTCCTTTTAATAGAACACCGGAGCAAAGCATTAACACTCCGTGAACACATGTGATCCTCACATCGCAGCCATTCCCTCTAGTTGTCCCAATTTCTGTCACTTCGGGGCCTCGGGTTCCGGACAACAATATGTGTAAACAACTTGCAGGTATGATCAAGAAACAATAATTATCATCGTGATTCAATAACATGTTCAGATTTGAGATCATGGCACTCGGGCCCAAAGTGGCAAGAATTAAGCATAACAAGTTGCAACAATGTCAATAGCACTAATAGAGGATACTAGGCACGATGCCCTAACAATCACGGCATTATTACATGAACGATCTCATCCAATCCCTACCATCCCCTTCAGCCTACGGCAGGGAATTACTCACACGTGGATGGGGGAAACATGGATGGTCGATGGAGAGGCGTTGGTGATGATGATGGCGATGATATCCTCCACTTCCCCGTCCTGGCAGGGTGCCAGAACAGGAACTTCTGATCCCCGAATCGAGGTTCGGGACGGCGGCGGCGCTCTGTTATCTTTCTCTAGAATATGGCGTACCCCCCTCGGTTTTTAGGGTTGAAGGCTACTTGTACTCGAAAGGGGAGTCCGAGCGGGGTCCTAGGGGGGCCACACCCTATGCTTGCGCGGCCAGGGCGACCCGCCCCGGGGGGTGTGGCCACCCTCTGGCCCCTCTCCTGGCCCCCTTCTGGCTTCCGGGGTCTTCCGGGGTGAAAACATCAATGGGCTCTTTTCTGGGAATTTTCCCGAAAGTTGATTTTTCTGCATAAAAACAAGACACCAAAGTAATTCTGCTGAAAACAGCGTTAGTCCGTGTTAGTTGTATCCAAAACACACAAGTTTAGAGGAAAACAATAAGAAAAGTGTTCGGAAAAGGAGATACGTTTTCAACGTATCAGTCAGCAAGGCTCAGATTTCAACTTGTTTACCATGATGGTAATGTCAACTGCAATAAAATATGGTTAAATATCTTCGTGGACATGTAAAAGAATGCATCTCGGTTCAATATCATAAGTTTTCTAGTATAGAATAGAAGGAATAGGTGAACTGACTCAATCATGTTAGTAAAGAAAGGCTATTCATAGAGGGAAGCAGGGATTACTCATGTGCTAGAAATTTTTATTTTTAATAAAACAGAGCCATTGAAAATGTAATTTTGAGATATATGTATGTCTATGTAAACGAATGGTAATGAAAAACTTTTCATAACCCATGTCAAGCAAGGTGGTTAGACTTTTGAGAACGGTTTCCATTTCTTTATTAGGTTTGGCACTTTCCCCCACCATGCCTTTCACAAACCAGGGATGGCCATATCCACGGATACCCACAAGCTTTCATCAAACCATGGGGAAGTGCCTTTTATATTATATTATTTGGCACCAACTCTATTGCAATTTTAGATGAGCACCGATTCCATACTCATCGAGTGAAATATCAAAGAAGAACCTTTCTTCACATAAGACATGATAAACTTTAAGCTACTTTCTCATGAGCTAAAACAGCGACACAAAACAGGTTTGATATTTTGAAGGTTTTAAAGGTAACACACGATAAATTAACTTGGAGTGCCAGTGAAATACCACATATAGGAAGGTATGGTGGACACTAGTGGAAGGTTTTTGGTTCAGGTTTTTGGATGCGCGAGTAGTGATCATACTCACTACATGGTTTTTGGCTAGCAAAGACTTTATAGCCAACATACAAAGTTGAGAGATGCAAACAGATAAATAAAATCAGGAAATGATATAAAACATGAGGTATTGCAATTGTCTTCCTTGTCAGCATAACACATCAATCATAAGAACATAAACATGAAGGTTTTATAGGCATACAAGATCTATGGGGTAATATATCTGCATGTGCAACCTCTATTCTTTGTTCTAAGTCTCTAAGTGTTAATGCTATGCCCAATGCTATGTTTGCCAATACTCAATAAATTTCTGCTACTATACCAAACATGAGCATTACTAAACAAAAGACAAGCATGCGAGGATAATTGCCATGAATAGAACATATAGTGCAACTAAGTAAGAATAAAACTTCATATCAATATTTCATCATGGGAAAACTAACACCAACGGATACAAAGCTTCACTTATAAAGGAGTGATATCCCAACTTGCAAACGACCATACTATAAGATAACCTCCCCAACCATGATAAGACATACGACTCTAATAATAAAAGCAAATATAGTGATATCGGGGCAACTCCCCCAAGCTTGGAACATGCCAAGGGAGTTCCTGTTACCCATGATGATTAAGCTTGATTCTTCCGTGGTGTTTGGATGGCCTCAATAAGCTTCTCAATCATTGTCTTGAGTTCTTCAATTTGGAAACTTAGGTTACGAATCATCTCGGTGTTTCTCTCAACACGTCTCATGAGTATGTCCATACGTGAATCCCAACTCTTGCTTGAATCTCCCCACTCTTATTTGACTTCAGGACCAAAACTTCCTCTTCCTGTATGCTCAGCATGATCCATATTTCAAAAAGAAGGTAATTCTCCCACATGATTGTTTTCAAGTTGATAATGAGGGAGTAATGTATGGAATGGATTGGTGGTACATGGAAGGGGAACTCTTTCAGCTAGGTTTCCATGAGGGACCTTACCAGCTGTAGAGATTCTCGCCCCTTCTTTTGAGGAAAACGGTTCGGAGTTACATCAATTCTTGCTATGGTGGCATAGGGGTATTGACATGGATCTTCTCTTCGTTCCCATCATCAAGCATCTCCTCCGGAGTTCCTTCCTTGTCCTTAGATGGTTGCTCATCCTTCTTGCGATCATCATCTCCACCTTGGGCAGCTTGATAGGGAAACATCATGATCTAAAATCTTCGGCTTCCTAACAGAAACAGATCAAAAAAAAACTCTTCGAAAACATAGGTTACGATCCCAGGACGTTTTGGGGGATTATATAGAAAAAAGATACCAAAGATTAGGAAGATAAAAAACCGAAGCGGAGTCAGAGTCGAGCTTCGGGCCTCTAGGAGGCCACCAGGTGCGGCCAAGAAGGGGCCCGCGCCTGGGGCCCACCTGGCGGCCTCCGGCCCCGGCTCCGACTCTTTTTTGTGCCAAATTTTTTCATATTTTCCAAAAATAAAGAATATAATTTTTTTACCGTGTTTAGCGAACGTTTTCTTACCAAAACATATACCTACTCCAATTTTGACTCTGGTCTGCTCTGATATTTGGCTCTAATATGATCTTCTGGAGTGAGTACCCGAACAATATCAGCTTCCACGTCGTATGGATCACCGGATAAATAATGATCAAGTCTTTGGACATTCACCACTTGTGGATTGGTTCCTTGTAAATTATTAAACTTGATAGCACCAAACCGATAAATTTCTTCCACAACAAAAGGTCCCTACCATTTAGAGAGTAATTTTCCTGCAAAAAATCTCAGACGAGACCTATACAATAATACTTTATCACCTATGTTAAATTCTCTTTTGAGAATCCTTTATCATGCCATCTTTTAATTTTTTATTTAAACAATTTGGTATTTTCATAAGATTCACTTCTCCATTCATCCAAAGAACTCATGTCTAGCAATCTTTTCTCACCAGATAATTTGAAATCACAATTAAGTTCTCTAACAACCCAATAAGCTTTGTGTTCTAGCTCAAGGGGTAAATGACAAACGAGACATGCCCATGGGATTTTTATAAGCAGTTATATAACCCCACAGAGCATCACTAAGTTTCTTAGACCAGTTCTTCCTAGCTTTGTTAACGGTCTTTTGCAAAAATAATTTGATCTCCCTATTTGATAGTTCTACCCAACCACTAGTTTGAGGATGATAAGGTGATGCAATTCTACGATTAACATCATATTTAGCAATAGTTTTTCTAAAAGCACCATGGATGAAATGAGAACCTCTGTCAGTCATAAGATATCTATGCACACCAAACCTAGAGAAAATTATGTATTTAAGCATTTTCATAGAGATTTTATGATCAGCACTTTTATTTGTAATAGCTTCTATCCATTTAGTAATATAATCAACATGAACAAGAATATGAGTATAGCCATTTGAAGAGGGAAAAGGACCCATAAAGTCAAACACCCAACAATCAAAAGGTTCAATAAATAGAGAATAGTTCATAGGCATTTCATTACATCTACCAATATTACCATCCCTTTGACATTCATCACAAGTAGAAATAAATTTCTTTGGATCTTTAAAGAGAGTAGGCCAGTAAAAACCTGATTGTAAAACTTTCTGTGCGGTTCTTTCACCAGCATGATGCCCTCCATAAGGACTATTATGACATTTCCTCACCATTTCTTCTTGATCATGCTCAGGTACACATCTTCTTAAAATTCCATCTACTCCTTCATTAAATAAATGTGAGTCAACCCAAAAGTAATGCCTGAAATCATAAAATAAATTCTTCTTCTGTTGATAAGTAAAGCTTGGAGGCAAAAACTTAGAAACAATAAAGTTAGTATAATCAGCAGACCAAGGATTTTCACGTGAGTTAATCTTAATAGCAGCAAGTTGTTCATCGAGAGAACTATCATAAATAGGAATATAATCATCAAGAATGTTTTCCATTCTAGATAAATTACCCGCAACATGATTATCAGCTCCTTTCCTATCAACAATATGCAAATCAAACTCTTGTAACAGGAGTACCCATCTAATAAGACTAGGCTTAGCATATTTCTTTTCCATAAGATGTTTAATAGCATCATGATTAGTATGAATAGTGACTTTAGAATCAACAATGTACTGCCAAAATTTATCACAAGCAAAAACAACAACTCAAAACTCTTTCTCAGTGGTAGTGTAGTTCCTTACAAAACTATCTAGAGTTTTACTAGGATAATGAATAACATTCAATTACGTATCTACTCTTTGTCCTAAAACAGCTCTTACAACATAACCACTAGTATCACACATAATTTCAAAAGGCAAGTTCCAATCATGCGGTTGAACAAAAGGAACAATCATTAAAGCTTTCTTAAGAACTTCAAAGGTTTCTTTACAATCATCATAAAAAACAAAAGGAACATCTTTTTGAAGAAGATTGGTAAGAGGTCTTGAAGTCTTGGAAAAAACTTTAATAAATCTCCTATAGAAACCAACATGACCAAGAAAACTATGTATACCTCTGATGTCCCTTGCATACGACATATTTTCAATTGCATCAACTTTGGTCTTGTCAACTTCAATGCCTCTTTCATACATTTTATGACCAAGAACAATTCCTTCATTAATCATAAAGTGGCATTCCTCCCAGTTTAGAACAAGATTAGTATCCTAACATCGCTGCAAAACTTTGTTAACATTATGAAGGCAACTGTCAAAAGATGTCCCATAGATCGAGAAGTCGTCCATGAATACCTCCACAATTTCCTCGCAAAAACATGAAAGAGGCATACATATATAAGCATAAGTACCGTCAGTACAAGTGAAAGTGTTTTTCTCTTGGTCTTTCTTTTTAACATGGATTTGAGAGAAATCAGAATAACCATCCAAATAGGAAAAGTGAGTGTTTTTAGACAATCTCTCTCACATTTGATCAATAAAAGGCAAAGGATAATGATCCTTCTTAGTATCTTTATTCAAATAGGCTCAAGACACTTGCCACCGCATTCACTAATGTTGGTGCCAAGTACATTGATGATGCTTGGATCAAAAGGAAGTACATGATTGCCCTCATGCCATTTGAGCCCGCGGACTTGAAGAGCATTCAAGGAAGACATGATTTCCCTTCTATGACCTCAACTCAAGTCATGTAAGAAATGTTATCCTATCAAGTGAAAACCAAGAATGCGCTTGACAACTTTGCTAGGGCCATAGGAATGCACAAAGGGGCATCGGTTGCTTTGAAGGCCAAGGTTGTGTCTCAAGAAGTTGAGTATGAAGAAGAAGGCAATGAGGTGTTGGCTTCATTGAAGGATCAAGAGTATCATCCCGTGCTCAAGGATATCATTGCTCTCACCGTGCAAATTTTTTTGGAGGAATCCTCCTAAGGCCAAGAAATTTGTTGAGGAGAAGACCAAGTCTCGCTATGGCAATGATGGGGCTCAAAAAGTGAGGTCTTGCTTCAATTGTCAAGATAAGCACCACTTCATTGCGGAGTGTCCCTATGAAAATAGAGAACACCATGGTGGCAAGCTAGTTCGCAAGGACAAGTCCAAGATTGAGTACAAGAAACCTCATTTCAAGAAGAAACCTTTCAACAAGAAATCTCCCACCAAGTTTGTGCTAGTGACGCAAGAGGAATATGATTCCGGGAGTGATGAAGAAGAAGAAACCACTAGTGAAGTGGCCGCTCTAGCTATTGCCTCTACTCCATCATCTTCATCTCTATTTGAATCCCCCCAATGAAAATCATCCTCACCCAAATGTCAAGTGCTTCATGGCTAAGGCCTCGGAGGTATCAACTTCTCCCAACTCTAAGACCCCAAGTGAACTAGAAAATCTTGCTAGTCTTAGAGTAGAAGATGAAATGCTCTCCTTGGAACGTTTTATGTCTAACATGAAAGGGGAGACCAAGAAGTACTTCGAACATATCATGAGCCAATTGGGAGATGCACAAGAAGCTCTTGAGAAGAAAGGTGAGGTTGAAAGAAGGGATGCGGATGAAATTGCATCCCTCACTATGACTCTTGAGGAAGAGCATGATGGTAGAGTTTCTATCGAGGAGGAACTTGAATCTATTGAAGAAACTCATAATGAACTTGTTTCTAATATCACTAAGGAACGTGACCTTGCAATTGCTAAATATAAAAAGGCTAAAAATGATAAGGTTGAGTTTGGTGTTGGTCATGGTAAACTAACCGATGAGTTTGAAAAACTAACCGAGGCTCACAAAGCTTTGGAGAGTCAACATTCTTCCCTCAAAGAGTTGCATGAACAAATTCAAACTCAACTTAATCAACTTAAACCCTAGCACCTCTACTTCTTATTGTGATCATGCAAGTATTATTGAGGAAAATGCTAGGTTGAAAGATGAGCTTGCAAGGATCAAGGGAAAAAGCCCTCAAGTTGAGAAGGTTGTGGTCTCTACCCCACAAGTGGTGGCCCCTAGTCCTCATGTGGTTGTTGCTAGACCACAATTGAGTGCTCCAAGGCCACAAGTGGTCAAGCAAGGTCTTGGCTATGTTCCCAAGAAGAAGAACAACAAGAAGAAGAAGAACAAGAAGAAGAAGAAGAAGAATAAGAAGGCCAACAATGGTGCCTCAGGTAGTATTGTAATTAGGGACAACACTACTCGTAGCACTCCCGCACAAGCAAGCAATGTTGCTTCGAGTAGTAGTGTCATGAGGGACAACACTACTCGTAGCATCTCTGCGGGAACTAACAATCCACACCATTTCTTATATGTTGATTATTATGGTGTTCTGCAAGCTAAATATGTTGGTCCTATTGAGGGTTACATTGACTATACCATTTGGGTTCCAAACACCTTTGTTGCTAACATGGAGGGACCCTCCTCGGGTCCTAACTCTAGTCAATGATCTCTTGCAGGACTATGCTTCCGGTGGGTCTAAATGGATAATTGATAGTGGATGCACTAGTCATATGACCGGAAGCAAAGAACTTGTGACGGAGTTGCGCCCAAATGACATACAAGCAACCGTCACTTATGGAGACTCGTCCTCGTCTAAGGTATCGGGGTTCGACAAGGTTGTGATTGCTCCCGATATCACTATCGTGAATGTCATGCTTGTCGAATCCCTTGGTTTCAATTTACTTTCCGTCCGCTCTCTTGGAAAGATGGGTTTGTCCGTCTTTTTTGATGAAGATATTGTGGTCCTTTTGAGGAGCAAGACTCTTGACGTTGCATACGTGGGACATGTTGAAAATGAGTTGTTCGTGGTGGACTTTTTGAAATGTACCAACTCCCAATCAATGTGTCTTTTCGGAAAGGCGGACGTGGGATGGTTGTGGCATCGCCGCTTATCCCATGTCAACATGAGAACTTTGCAAAGTCTTCACAAAGGTTTTCTTATTTTCGGACTAAAAGAAATTGTTTCCTTCTCAAAAGATCGCGTTTGTAGGTCGTGTGTTTAAGGAAAGATGCAAGATATCTCGCACAAGGCCAAGACTATTATTTCATCAAAGATGATCTTGGAGCTTCTCCATGTTGATCTCTTTGGTGCCGTGCCCGAGGCAAGTATTGGTGGCAAGAAGTATTGCTTGGTGATTGTTGATGATTATTCAAGATACACTTGGGTTTATTTCTTCAAGTGCAAGAGTGAAACTGAACAAACCATCATCGACTTCTCCAACGAAGTGCAACGTAAACACAATGTGCAAATCCTGGCTATTAGGAGTGATAATGGTTCGGAGTTCAAGAACTACACTTTGAATGAATTCCTTAGTGAAGAAGGCATTCGTCATCAATACTCCGCCACTTACACTCCTCAACAAAATGGTGTTGCCGAAAGGAAGAATCACACTCTCTTGGATATGGCAAGGACCATGTTGGCGGAGTATTCTTCTCCCCAATATTTATGGGCCGAGGCCATTTCCACCGCATGCCACTCCTCCAACCGCCTCTACATCTGCAAGGGCTTGGACAAGACTCCATATGAGTTCCTCACCGACAACAAGCCCAACGTCTCCTACTTCCGTGTATTCGGTTGTAAGTGCTTTTATTTGATCAAGTGTGTTAGGTTGTCTAAATTTCAATCCAAAACTATTGAGGGTATATTTGTTGGTTACGGCGTCGAATCCCACACTTATAGAGTCTTTGACAAAGCCTCACGGATTGTCATAGAATCTTGTAGTGTGGTTTTCGAGGAAAATGATGGCTCCCAAGTGGCGCAATTTCATGTTTCTAATGTAGATGTTGAAATGCCTCAAGAAGCCATAGGAAGGATGGGTGTGGGATTTTTCCGCCCCATCGAGTGACACCTTGTGGCGACTCGAGAAGGACTATGCTCTACTCAAGTGGATCCCTCCTCTACATTAGAAGAACAAGCCAAGGAGCCAAGTGGTGCACCTAACCAAGAACATGTTGAAGACCCTCCTCTTATTGACCAAGTTACTACGCAAGATGCAACCACTCCTATCATTCATGCTAGTCAAGGTCAAGGACAAGATCAACCATCCTCTTCATCCTCTCCTCAAGTTGAAGAAAGTGTTGAAGATATTATTGTTGATGATGATGATGATGATCAAGGCCAAGTTGGTCAAGACGGGGACCCAAATGATCAAGATGGTCAAGTGATCCCTCCTCGCAATAATGAGGAGATCGAAGCCCGTCGTGCTAAAAGGATAAGAAGAGCTTTGAAGCATATTGATGCCCAAGACAACAAGGTCTTGGAAGATATTCAAGCTAGAAGATCCACAAGAAGGAAATTGGCACATTTTAGTGAGCATCAAGCTCACATATCTATGGTAGAACCAGAGAAAGTGTTTGAAGCTCTTGAGGACTCCGATTGGGTTGAAGCAATGCATGATGAGCTCAATAACTTCGAGCGCAACAAAGTTTGGAGATTAGTTGAGAAGCCCAAAGATTGCCACAATGTTATTGGCACTAAGTGGATATTCAAGAACAAGCAAGATGAGCATGACATTGTTATAAGGAAAAATGCAAGTTTGGTAGCTCAAGGTTACACTCAAGTTGAAGGCATTGACTTTGATAAAACCTATGCTCCCGTGGCTTGCCTTGAGTCCATCTGTATCCTTCTTGCTTATGCATCTTCAAATAATTTCAAATTGCAACAAATGGATGTTAAGAGTGCTTTCTTGAATGGTCCACTAAAAGAGGACGTGTATGTTAAGAAACCTCCGGGGTTCGAGAATCTCAACTTTCTTAACCATGTCTACAAACTCGACAAGGCGCTCTATGGTCTTAAAAAAGCACCACGTGCTTGGTATGAGCACCTTAGAGAGTTGTTGGATGACCGTGGTTTTGAAGTTGGGAAGATCGACCCCACTCTCTTCACCAATAGAGTAAAGGGAGAGATTTTCATATGCCAAATATATGTGGACGATATCATCTTTGGCTCAACTAACCAAGCTTTCCTAATGAGTTCTCAAAGCTTATGACTGACAGGTTCGAGATGTCTATGATGGGAGAGCTAAAATTCTTCCTTGGCTTCGAGATCAAGCAATTGGCTCGAGGGACTTTCATTTCTCAAACCAAGTATACCCAAGCCATGATCAAGAGGTTTAATTTCCAAAATGCAAAGATCAAGCCATCTCCTATGCAAGTCAAGTGCCACCTATCTCGCAACCCAAAGGGTAAAGTTGTGGACCAAAAGTTGTATCGTTCTATGATTGGTTCTTTGCTTTACCTTTGTGCATCTAGTCCCGATATCGTTTTGAGTGTAGGTGTGTGTGCAAGGTATCAAGTGGCCCCTAAGAAAAGCTATTTAATGGCGGTCCATAGGATCTTTCAGTATTTGGTTCATACCCCAAGGTTTGGTTTGTGGTACCCAAAGGGGGCAAAATTTTCTATCAAGGGCTACACGGATTCCTATTGGGAGGGTGATCAAGATGATAGGAAGTCCACTTTTGGGGCTTACCAATTTCTTGGTAGGTCCTTGGTGAGTTGGTCTTCCAAGAAGCAAAATTGCATATCTCTCTCCACCGCCGAAGCCGAGTATGTAGCCGCCGCAAGTGCTTGCACCCAATTGCTATCGATGAGGCAAACTCTCAAGGAATATGACGTTCATTTGGATAAGGTGCCTCTTTTGTGTGACAATGAAAGTGCTATCAAGATCTCCTACAACCCCGTGCAACACACAAGAATGAAGCACATTGAAATTCGTCATCATTTCATCCGAGACCATGTGGCAAGAGGTGATATTGCACTATCTTATGTGCCCACCAAGGATAATCTCGCGGATATCTTCACAAATCCACTCGACGATGCAAGATTCATGTTCTTGAGGAATGAACTAAACATCATTAATTCTAGGAGTTTGACTTGAGGATCTTGCACACACCCCTATAGATGAAACGTGTTTTGGTTTAGGTGTAGGCATGGACATAGGGGGAGTGTTATCCTAACACATTGGGTTCTCCCTCCCCCCATCATGCCCAAAGAAAAAATTCATTGTCATCCCTCTTTTTCTAATGTTGAATTGTGAGCTTCAATGTTGAGTAATGGCAATACCCACAAGATATATCTTCGCGGTTTCATACCATGAACTCTTACATGGTGGCTTAGGCCACCAACCTCTTCTCATTTGAAGAGTTGGTTCTTAGTTGGTTGCTTGTGGTTTATTGAGTTGACTTTCCGAATACTACTTCTCGTTGCTATCTTGAATCTTCTTTGCATCTTCCCCGAGAAGTAAGACTAGGAATTACTAACCCCTTATGTTACCTTGTCCATTTTTCCTCTCCTTATGTTCATCTATGCATATGCCTTACTCCACACTAAGACATATTGATCCTAGCCTTTTCAAATGACAGTTTTTGGTTTTGTTTGAAGCTAATCCTGGACTGGCCGGAATTATTCCAGAAGAATCCGACCCAGCCGGAAAAATTACGGATCCTTCCGGAATAATTCCGAACCAGTCGGATTAATTCCGGGCCATTCCGGATCTGACAGTTTTCGTGATATAAATAGCCACGCATGCACGGGAGGCGGTTTTTCCTCCTCATTCTCCCCTCCTCTCGTGCCCTAGCCACCAAAAGTTCGTTGCATCCGTCCCCGTTGCCCGTAGGGAAGATTTTTGACCCCTCTTTGGACAAGGACATCCCCCATGGAAGGTAATGTGATTGGCATCTCTTCTCTCTCGTTTTTATTGGTTGATTTTGGTTCTAGATGAAATCTCACCTAGGGTTTGATCTAGATCCGAGTTCCTAACAACTAGTTCATCCTTGGCTAATCTCATTACCTAGTTCCCATGACATCTTAGATCTAGTCTAAACAACTTCCAATCTAGACTTAGATCTATCTCATATTTGTCACTCCCAGGATTTCCCGCACCGTAGTTCCACTCTAGGATCGTTTCCAAGGTCTTCCTTAAAGTTTGGTGCAGTTAGTAAGCCAAGTAATCGAGTTTTTGGGGATTTCTCGAGTCAAATCGAGGGTCCCGGAATAATTCTGGAGCAATCCAGATCCCTCCGGAATAATTCCGGACCACCCTCCGGAATGATTCCGGACCACCCCCCGGAATAATTTCGGACCAATCCGGAAAAATTCCGGATCCTGCCAGAAATTTCGAAATCTTACACTTCATCAAACTTTTTGGAGTTCTTTTCTTTCCCGTTTGGCATATGCACTCATCTCCTGCTATCTCTATGTCCTCTATTCATAGGTATTGGCTCTCGTACAGGTACCAATAGGAAGTCCTCCGCTAGAAGGGGTGCTCGCCCTGCAAGGGGCCACACCTCCGGTCATCATAGCGGGAATCGTGATGATAATCAGGTTGAGAAGCTTCCCGAAGGGGATCTGAAGTCTTACTCCATTTCTCAGTGGAAGCATATCAAGAGGAAGAACCCATACCGTTTTGTTGATTCCACTTGTCAGGATCCACGTTTTGGACAAATCTTCAGCAAAAGACGTGGGATGATTTCTATTCCACTCAGAATCCTCTTGTCTGTGAGCAGACGCAGATTGACATGGACTTCTAGCATAGGCAGAAGAATGGTGATCTTCGGCATGTTCATGCTTGCTTGGTGAAACTGGGTGTGGCACCACTTCTGGAGATTGAGTGTGAGTATTGTCCGGACTTGATAGCTAAGTTCTATTGCACTCTCCACTGCACGGGTGATGCCGTACGCACTATGACTTGGATGTCTGGGGAAGAGAAGATCTCGAGCAACTTGGTTAAATTTGCTGAGGCACTGGATTACAGATGGACTGCCACTTATGGTCATCATGGTTTCAAGGTTCATGACAACAAAGAGTTTGATAGCTCCATCTTGGACTTCTGCTATCCTCCTGATGTTCAGGGTAAGACTAGGCCATTCAACTCCAACATGTACCCCTACTACAACCTTTTGTCCAAGATCTTCCGTGCCACCATTGTGGTCAAGACTGGTTACTACTCTGCCATCAGGGCCTTCATGGTGAACCTCATGATACTCACTAGGCCTCAAAATCAAAGGAAGATTGATGTGATGGACTTTCTGTACCGTGAGATATGTATTGGGGTCATGGAGAAGAGGAAGCCTGCTTATGGCCCGTTGATTCAGAGGTTAATTAATGCCAAGCTGGGAGTTGATATCATGGATGAATTTCCAGTGGTAAAGGGCAAGAAGATGGCGCCTTCTCTCATTCGTGGTCTGGAGATTCCCGAGTACACCAGGGCCAAGTCCAAGTCACCCATGGAGACTCATTATGCTTCTTCGAGTGGTGCCTCTCAGCGTCCATGTAGTGGCATTGCCAAGTTCTTCAAGGACATGTTCAGTATGTGCAGTGACACTAGGGCGATTGCCCATTAGGCTAGGGAGTTGGCCAAGGAGAATCGTCGCATTCACAACGCTGACCGTAGAGCTGATGGGATTGTTGTGCCTGAGGATCCTCCATATCTTGCTGTTGTTGTCTATGTTCCCACTGAGATGCCCGAGATTCATGATGATGATTTCTACTTTAGGATGCCTCCAGCTGATGTTGATGATGAGGATGAATCTTCCGAGGATGACTTTGATGATGCTGGCAGCCTTGGAGATCGTGAGCATTAAGAGGAGGAAGAAGAAGAGGAAGATGAGAACCGCGGAGGATATGATGGCGTCGAGTGATCTCTTGGGACGCTAGTTGGACTCGTTTTCCCTTTTTGGCGTCTTTGATGCCAAAGGGGGAGAAGGAGTCCCCTATTCAGGATTTGACGGGCTTTGCAAGGGTGGGTGCACGAGTCTTTTGCCTTTCGTTTTCAATCATATAGGCTTGTGCTTCGGTTTCTTTAGTTTCGTTTTCGTCGTTGCAAACTTTTTATTATTCGTATGGAACCTTGTGATTTGGTTGTGTCACCCTACCCGTGGTTATGCTACTATCATGCTTGCTTACATTATTATTATCTATATGCATGTATTGTGAACTTGTTTAGACTGCTTGGTGTCTAAAACATAGGGGGAGCAAAGCCTATGAAGTATGTGCCTCACGACACATATCGAGGATGAGCTCCTTCTATTTTTTGGAGACCATTTCTTTATGTTCAACTTGATTATCCGTGTGAATCTTTATGTTGTCATCAAACACCAAAAAGGGGGAGATTGAAAGTCAATTTTCGATATCTCTGTGTTTTGTGTGTTTGTTAATAACATAAAGGAGTTTTAACCGTGTGTGCTATTTGTTGAAAGGTTATAATCATTATCTGCACATAAACGGTGTCAAAGAAATGGTGAAGAAGATAAAAGATCAACGGACGTTTTTCTGGCCTCAAGAAGATCTTTTATGTGCATCCCAGAATTATTCCGGACCATCCCGGAATTAATCTGAACCATTCCGGATGATTCCGACTTGGCCGCAAAAGTCTCTGTTGCAATCCGGAATGATTCCGGGTGATTCCGGATCAATCCGGATGATTCCGACATGACCGTAAAAACTTATGTTGCCATTTGGAATTATTCCGGATCAACCCGGAGGGATTCCGACATGAACGTAAAAACTTCTGTTGCCATCCGGAATGCTCCGGAATTATTCCGGGTGATTCCGAATTGCACGTGGACAGTGAAGAACGACTAGTTTTGTGGGGAGCTATAAATAGATGCCTTCATTCTTCCCCAAGGGTTAGCTCGTCCAGAATTGAAGTCTCCATTAATGGAGCTCACCCACCAAGCTGGATCTCCCATTCCCTCCACCCAAACTCGTTGAAACTTGGAGGATTGAAGGAGAAGCACCGGATCTACATCTTCACCAATCGGATTTCCATTTCCCCCTTATTAGCTTGAGGGATCCTTGCCTAGGGTTTCCTCTTGTGGAGAACCTAGGCTTCTTGCTACTCTTGGTGATTTGTGATTGTTGGGAGCCCCCAATTTGGTTGAGGGTGTGTGCCCCAAGCTTGTTTGTAAAGGATTTGATTCCCGCCACAAAGGGGATCAATAGTGGAAGGTGAACTAGGCCTTTGTGGCGAGGTTCATCGGAGAATAGGGTGAGGCCTTTGTGGCGTTGAGTAGGCCTTCGTGGTGATCTCACACCCCTCCAACGAGACGTACTACCTTAACAAGGAGGAACTCGGGAATACATCGTGTCCTCGCGTGCTTCCTATCGGTTATCTCATTCCCTTATCTTTACTCACTTGTACTTGTTGCATTTATTGTTGTACTCATTGCATTAGTTGCTATCCTTGTCATATAGGTAAATTCACCTTAGTAGAACTATCTAGAGAATTTACCTTTGAGTCAAGCGTAATTGTGAAGAAAAAATAAAATTAATCGTAGCACCTATTCACCCCCCCTCTCTAGGTGCCTATACTGTACTTCCAGGCTTAGTTGACGGGATATTTGGGTCTTTCAGTTCCCGCTAGTTATCTCGCTTTTGTTTGCCCATGTTTCCCCTCGATTCCCCTCTCCTGTTCCTCGTGTTCATCGGTTGTTCTTCGTGTTCTTGGTCGATTCATGAAGATCGGGCCAACCAAGAGGTAACCCCTCCATATCAAATCGTTTTGCGGTGTTTCTGGAATGTGTCCAATAACCGTTCTTCTTCATACTCTGAAAGGTTAGCATTGACAATAACAGGATATATTTTCTTTTCATCTAAATAAGCATATTTAAGTGTACTGGGAAGAATTTTATGATCAAACACTGGTCTCCTTTAGGTGGTAAAGGTGTCCCTAAAGATTCAACATGAAAGTTTTGTTTGATAATAGCAGACTGATCGAGGAAAATATCCTCCAATTCATTTCTTTCCTGCATATACATGGTATTCTCATGTTCTTCCATGAATTACTACAAAGAATCATTAGGTGGAATTGCAATAGAGGCAATTCTTTCAATAGTTAGATCTTCATTGGGTAACTCTTTATCATGGCGTTGTCTAGCAATCGTAATAAAATTAAATTCATAATGTTCATCATCAAATTTGACAGACCCTTTCTCTTTCTTACAATCAATAACAGCACCACAGGTATTAAGGAAGGGTCTACCAAATATAATAGGACAAATTTTATTTTCAACTAAACCAAGTATTAAAAAGTCAACGAGGTATTTAACCTTACCACATAGAACTTAAACATCTCTTACAATACCCACTAGTGAAATAGTCTTTCTGTTGGCAAGCTGAATAGTAACATCAATGTCTTCAATTTCACACAGAGCAATTTCATTCATTATCTCTTGATACCAAATCGCAAAGTCCATAATAATTATGTTCACCTATTTTTATAGAAACAACGGGTGTGCCAAAATAGTCCTATGATGTTTATTAGGTGCCACTAGGTTAGAGGCAGCCTCACAGAAATATATATCACACCCATCAACATTTTTAGCAACAAGATCTTTAATCATGGCAACCGTAGGTTCCACAGTTATTTGATCTTCAGGTTCACTAACTTTCTTACAACTTTTGTTCACAATATCATTGGCAAAAGAATGTTGTTTTATTTAATAGGAAAAGGCGGTCTCTCAAAGTGAACAACAGGTAAAACATGATCAAAAGTGTTAACAAGTATTTCACTACTAGAGAATTGTTTCTCTTTGATGTTATCCTTATAAGTTTCATGATACTTGTCCCACTTCACTTTAGGAATACTAACAATTACTTGAGAATCGAGCCCATATTTAGCAGTAAGCATATTAAAGTTTTCAGTTTCAGCAAAAGATTTAATGTAATCATACTCATATTTTATACGTGACTCTTTACCCTTTTCCATATCCCAATCTTCAGTATTACGTTGAATTATTTTAATAAGATGCCATTAAACATCCATCTTCTTGTTTGTGAAGGAACCATTAGAAGAGGCACCAAGAAGGTCCTTGTCATGACGTGAAAGCCTTGCATAAAAAATATTAGTAATAATCTCCTTGGAAGCTTATGATTGGGGAATTTAAGCATTAATGTTTTCAGACTCACCCAAGCTTGGGCAATACTTTGTCTATCACAAGGCCAAAAATTATAAATAAAATTCCGATCTTGGTGCATTTCATGAAGAGGATAAAATTTGAAATAAAAGAGAAATGTAAGCTCCTTGAAATCCAGCAGATGTGAATCGTCCAAAAACCGATACCATTCCCATGGTCTTTCTTTCAGTGATATAGAAAATAATTTCCTCATGATTAAGTCTCTTGGCACACCTGCAATCTTAAACAACTCACACAATTCTTTAACATAAAGCAAGTGCTCACCGGGATGGATAGTTCCATCGGAGGCATAACGGTTATCCATAACACGATAAACAATTCCAATAGGTATTTGAAAAGGAACACTTTCAGTAGATGGGAAACTTCTCTCTACCACACGAGTGGTGGAGGAGTCATTCCCGAACATATAACCAGCTGGTAAAGGATTCCATGATTCGGTAAAATAAACAGACAATAATAGTGCTACACTCCCCAAAACGGCACCAGAAAATAGTCTTGATGACCCACAAGTGTAGGGGATCGATCATAGCTTTTTCGATAAACCAGAGTGTCGAACCCAACGAGGAGCAGAAGGTATTGATAAATAGTTTCAAGCAAGGTTTCACTCTAAACGATAGGAAACAATTGTTTAGAGATTTTTGTAATAGTAACAAAGGGATAACAAGTAAATAACAAATAAAGTAAATAGTTGCTGCAAGTGGCCCAATCATTTTTAGCACAAAGGACAAGCTGGTGGTACTTCTCATAATGGCTAAAACGTTCCCGAGGACACATGGGAGGTTTCGTATAGTTATTTTCATCACACGCTGTTGATTAATATTTATAGTTTTGGTAAGTGTTATGTGGCTAGACCTATTCTATTGCACCGTCCTATCCAATACTAATGCACACTTACGATTACACTACTTGCAAGCGTCCGTAGATACAAGAAAGTAATTAAGAAAAAAATCTAACTGTGGCAATAAACTCGTGGTATCTACTACTCCCTTATGTGAAGTATTGCAAGCTGGGGTTTAGATTTCTGTCACTCTGTCAACCCACAACAAAAAATCTAACACAGAATGCATTCCTCTAGGCCCTTAAAAGATAAAGTGCTATATAGTCGACGTTCACATAACACCACTAGAGAAATAATAATATAACTTAAATATCAAACATGTAAATATTACTCAACGAAAATGACTACTAACAAATAGATTTCTCTCATGTCCTCAAGAACTAAATGATCTACTCACAACACATCGTAAGGTACACGATCACAGGTAATAAATAGATGAATAACAATCTGGTCATAAAGTGCAAACCCGTTAAATCATATAGGCATCAACTACAAACGGCTCCCACGACCTAACTACCACGACCCCGTGGCGGCGGTGTCATGCCTCCCTGGGTGTCTCCCGCCTTCGCCGCCTCCTTCTCCCACGAACTCCTCGCTTCTATTTGCCGCCACCCGTGATCTCCTCTCCCCTACGCGCGAGGAACATCGGCGGGGTTCCTGCTGGCCGCGCTTAGGGATCTTGAAGGTGGCGCCATCGGGTTCCTTCAACTGCGGTGATGCATGGCGGCGGCGGCCAGGAGGCGCCAGACTGTGTGCATGGAGGCGGCGGCCTTGAGGCACTGGCTGCGTGGCGGCGGCCGACTGCTGCTCTTGTGCGCGATGATGGTGGCCCACTTACAACTCTGCCCGCAGCACATGGGAGTCGGGGTGGTGGACCCGGGTATGGTGGTGGCTCCTCCTACCGGAGGTGGTCGGCCGGTTCAGATTGGTGTGGGGGATCTTGGGATCCCACACCATGTACCGGTAGTGGCTTTGCAGGGGCAAGGGTTTGATCCCGGCAAGGGGAAGCCGTGCCCTCTCGGATGTCCTTCGCGGCGGATCTTGGGAGGTTCTTGTGGTCGGACTATGAAAGCTGAGCTCCGAGTAGGAGCCGATGACGACGGCGCCCACGGGTGTCGTTACCTTCATGAAGGCGTCGCCGCTGCGACTTCGAGCCTCCCGCCTTGGTGCTCCAGGGGAAACCCTAGATCTGGATATTTTCGGATCGGACGATGACATCGCTATCTGTGTCGTTCTCCCTCTTTGGGGCATAGTTTTGGAGTACGCTCTTGCAGGAGGGGTCTCGAGGTGGAGCGTTGTTTCGTCTACTACGAGTCTTGGCAGCATGGCGCCGCGGAGTCTCGGCGATGGTCACGAAATGATGGACGCACGCACGAAGGTGGTGTTGATTGGCGCCATAACGGCGTTGATGGTAGGCCTGGTAAGGTTTCTGCATTGATCGCTCCAGAATATGGTTTGGTGGATTTCGGCGGCAATAGTTTTTTAGTGTGCGCATTGGTGTATACTGCGGGCCTGCTGAAAAGTTTTTGTGCTCCCAGTTCGCCATCGGGCGGCTTGCTGGAAGCAGCCGGTTTAGATGATCTGCGTCGGTGAGCAGGTCAGGGCATGTGACTTGACCACCCCCGTTCATCAAGAGTATGTAGAGGTGATGATGATCTTCATGCAGGTGGCTTCCGGTTGATCCTTGTAACTCCTAGTAAGCCTTCGTGGTTCTGATTCTATTATTAATAAAAAATGGTTGTGTGCATCATTTTGATATAGAGGCTAGTGGCAATACCTCCATTTCAAAAAAAAACTACAAACGAGTAATTCACAGCGGGAGAGAGATCTAGTGGAAAACAACGATATAGAACCCTAGTTGTTACAGCGGGACGGAGGTGGATGGTGAGGATGATGGTGCTGATGTTGATGACGACGACGATGATGATCTTGATGATGCCCGGTGCGATTACGGTGTCGTTGGTGACAACTTCCCCCTCCAGAAAGAAATTTCCCCGGCGGAATCTCCCCTCGGGGAAGGTGTTTACTTTTCTTTATCGTTTTCGTCGCGAAGAAGCGGCGGAAAAATTCTAAGAAGTGCCTCCTCGGAACTTTTAGGTAACAGGGGTAAGTACCCCGAAGGAGAGCCGGAGGGGGCTCTGGGCCCTCACCACGCGAGGCCAAGAGGGGGCCCGCGTCTGGCACCCGTGCCCCTGGCTCCCCTCTAGCAGCCCTTCGGGCTCCCCCGGTGATTTCTAACAAAACATTGTTTTCTGATTTTTCTGACGTCCAGAAAATATCCCTTCTGACGGGTGCTTTTTCCAGTTGTTTTCTGACTCTCATAAATAATTTCATAAAACTGTAAAACACGGAGAAAACAACGAAATAACATAAGTATAGTGCTCTAATAGGGAAAAATCAATGAATAAGGGAAATTATCATATAAAACAGTGATGCAAAATGAACGTATCAGTTACCTAGGGTGTTTACGCATATACTTATCACCGCAACATTGATGTAGTTTCCAAGCTATTTAGTAAATAGTTACCACCATATATATACATTTTTTGTTATAGTTTTCACCACAACATCAATGTAATAACCGTACTTTCAAGGTAATAGTTACCATCCTAATATATATAGCTACCCATATGTTATATGGTATACTGCTACCCATATGTTATATGATATACTGATCATATGTTATCGACGTAGTTATCACACTAATACTTATAGAGTTCTCCAGGTGTTTTAGGGTACGATAAAGTGCTTGTCCATAATACAATTACCAATCCAAAATGGTAAATCATGTACATAAAACTCTAGGTAGTAACTTCTAAACTTGAAAAAAAAACATCACACATAACAACAACAAATGAGATCTAGTTTAGGCCTAAACTAATTTTCGGTAGGATGGTAACTCACTGGTGGGTAACTCAAGTGTTAATGCGGTGTAACTTTCGGGTCCAAAAAAATCCATCAAAACACAATCACGTGGGATCTAACTTCAAATATCTCGACGCGACTAATCCTACAATGAAAACGGATCTTAAATCGAATAAAGTATTCGGGCAACTTTTAAAACTTTTAGATTTTGCATTAATGTCGATAATTATTTGAGTATCTATTGTAAGGTAACGGCCCCACGGTCCAACAACGTTGATAATTTTTATTCCATTTCTAACCGTATACTTTCTAAAATAGGTGAGCATTTCTTATAATGCATGAATATTTTTTTCTAATGTTACTTCCTCCGTATCGAAATGTAGGATGTGTTAACGTTGTCTCTACGCCATGTAGTTAGACATATTTTAGTGCAACATGCATATAAATCTACACATTAAAACAGCCGGCGGAGCTACGTGTTAGCTGTGGGGTCGGCCGACCCCACAGCTTTTGAGAAAAATAGCCTAAAAACACTGTACAGTTACTGTACAATGTGAAGAAAAAAATAAAAAGTCTGTAAATGACCCCACAGATTTATCTGCCTGGCTTCGCCACTGCATTAAAACATGTCTAAATGCATGTTGTCTAGAAAACTCTAAAATATCTTATATTTTGACACGGAGGGAGTAATATATTTGTAGCATATATAACATTTTCCTTATTATTATTAGATATATTGTATAAGTTAATTAAATATGTTTTTAGGCTACTAAGAGAAGTTCTATGTCTACTACTGGGCCGGACCAAAGCCTGGAATCCTATACGGGGCCACATTTCTCATTTCATTTCGGTTGCTCTTAAGAATAGCATTTGGGATTGGTCTGGATATCACCCTTGGAGCTATCTGGTCCAGCCCATCGGAATCAGCAAAACCGACTCCGTGTCACCGCAAAAAAAAATAAAAAATAAAAAAATCGAAACCGACTCCGCGTAGAACTCCAATCCAGCCTGCAGTTGCCTAATTCGTACGTCTCCAAGTCCAAGTCGAACTCGGATTGAGAAAATTAAGCGTCCAAAATTAACTCGAATCCAGCCGGCGGTGGCGTACATCGTACGTCTCCGACCCCGAGGGGAACTCGGACTCTGGCTTAACGCGTACTATATAGGCCTCCGACGGCTAAAAATCCCCAACAATTTCCTTCCTCCGGCCATTCGCGTCCGTCCTTTATAATTCTCCCTCCACCAGATCGCCATGGCTCCAATCCGACGCGCCGCGCAGCGCCCGATTTCACCTCCCACCCTTCTGACCTAGAACTCATCACCACATACCTCATCCCTTGGGTCAGCACCGGCAAGCGCCCCTGGAAGTTCATCCACGACGCCGATGTCTACGCCGCCAGGCCCGAAGACCTCGCCGCCAAGTACGCCCCGGCGACGGCGAGCGACGGCCAGGAGGGCTGGTACTTCTTCACCACCCTTCGCGCCAAGAACCGCAGCGGCCAGCGGAAGTCCCGCACGGTGGGATCCGGGGACGACGGGTGCTGGCACTCGGAGCGCGCCCCCAAGGCCCTGCTCGCCGGCATCGCCCACAGCCGCCAGATCGGGTACCGCCAGACCTTCTCCTTCGCGACCAAGGAGGGCGGCCGGCTGGTGCGCTCGGGCTGGCTCATGGCCGAGATCGGCCTCAACTCCGACGGCTCCCTGGAGGACGAGCTCGTCCTGTGCAAGGTCTATCGGAGCCCGCGCGTCGGGCCCTCGAAGAGATCTACGACGGCGCCGACAGAAGCTGCTGGACCCAAGGTTGAAAGGGGAAAAGCAATCGAGCACTCTTCCTCCTCGTCTGAAGAGATGGGGATGGCTGGGCCCGCACATCAGCCCTCGGGCTCTTCAGCCCAGCCCGCTCTTGTCTCCGGTTCCAGTTCCGGTACGGTGTCGATGGAGTCCGACTCCGAGCAGGATTCGACCAGCCAAGGCCTAATTGGCACGTCTCCGTCTGCTACTCCACCGCGTAGGCCAAGTCCACAACGCGTCCTCGAGCCTATTCGGGCACCGCAGATCCCGTTCCTCCCTTCTTCGCCCATTCGCCGCACATCTGCGACTCCAAGTATCCCGGCGGTGCCCTCCGGCTCCGCCACCGCCGCGCCGCGCCCGGACTTCGCTTGTCACCCTCAAGACCAAGAGCTCATCAAGTCCTACCTCATCCCGCGTGTCGCCTCCGGCCAGCACCCTTGCAAGTTCACCCACGACGCCGACGTCTACGCCGCCGGCCCCGGCGCCCTAACCGGCCTCTACTGCCCGGCCACAGCAAGCGACGGCGAGAAGGCTTGGTATTTCTTCACCTCCCTGCCGGCCAAGAGCGCCCACGGCCAGCGGAGGCCACGCACGGTGGCCACCGGGGAGGGGTGCTGGCACTCGGAGGCCGGCGTGAAGCTTGTTTTCGACGGCGACCATCAGATTGGATGGCGTCAGTTCTTCTCCTTCATGACCAAGGAGGCTGGCCAGCGTGTCCGGAATACCCGGTCGGGTTGGATCATGGTGGAGATCGGCCTCGAACAAGAGGGCTCCTCGGACGAGCTCGTCTTGTGCAAGGTGTACCGTAGCCCGCGCGCCTCCACACCGGCGTCTGGACGCAAGAGGAAAGCCGCCGGCTACAACAGCTCTGCCGCAGTAACGCCCGTCCTGACGCTCGGGCCCGGTGACAAGAAACCGAGGGCGGCGACAGCAGCTTCCTCTGGGCGCAAGAGGAAGGAGGCCTGCAGCCCGACCTCCGGCCCAGCAGGTCGAGCGCGCGGTGTTCTCAAGTTGAAGACCCCGGCGGCGACGTCTGGGCGCAAGATGAAGGGCGAAAAGAACAACGCTAGCGCGGCAAGACCGGCGCAACTGTGCACTCGCTGTCGGATCGAGACAGCCGAGTCGCACAGCGGAACGGCCGAAGACGAGACCCACGGAGGAGGATCAGACGCGGGTCTTCTTGAGCAGGACTCGATGACCGACGAGTCTTCGGCGCCCCATGGACACGAAGCGGGTGATTCTTCAGCAAGTGCTAGAAGATTCTACCGCTTCGTCTAGTTTAGTCCAGTTCACAGATCCGCAGTTTGTTCTTGAAACACCATAGATTGCAATTTCCATGACTATCATGTACCCCACCACCAGGGGAATTTACTCTTTGTTCGTGTTATTCAGATATAAAATTAGCTATAGAGAGGGTTTTTTTTTTTGGTCGGATCGTTGATCTCCTTGATCTACAAAGAGATAATGCAGCAACTTTAGAAATCTTGGCAAAATCATTGTACAGTACAGCAGTTTTCCCATGTGGTTCAAGCTGATTGGTCAAAACAGAGGATTGGCCGTACCAAAGCAAAGTTCTTGGGGCATTTGGAAACTAGAATAACTTAGCGCAACACTTGAATATATATATGAGATGACATACTGGTAGTAAACTCGCATACAGAGGAAGCGCAAAGCTTCCTGAAATAACCTTCGAAGGGAAAACATGGCAGCTCACAATTGCAATATCTCAACAGATAACATTGCGGACATGCAAAGGCAGGTCTTAGAAATACATGAACGGACTACACTAACATTTGCGATATTTGAGATACTTGACATGAATAATTTAGGGCATCAACATCATCTCACGGCTTTGCATGGTTCTTTTTCTTTACTGCAGATGATGGTCAATCTTATTTGCTCTGACCTGTCTGTTCTAGGGATCTTGGAGCTGCAGCAAACGGACACACTTCAGTTTAAAGCTTATCCTAAGCCAGAGTTAACTGATGACACAAGCTAGTACACAAACCTAATGCTTAGAAGTTGGAAACATGCATAAGTTAAACAGTCAGTTTTGGTAGCTCATGAGAAAGAAGCACATTCCAACAATTTCCAGCTATTTTTTGCTGCCAGCCAGCAGTTTGTCAGCACAAGCTTTTGTAGGTCCCTTATGCTAGCCAAAAGAATTTATCTGGCATACAAGTTCTTCACAAGCTATAAATATAGTTGTGCCCAGCCAGGATTTATGTTCGATTTGTTTTGTCCGCTGTTATCCATTTTAATTTATATATGTGCACAGTATTGACACTAGTGACCAAAACTCATATGCAACACATCTGGAAACAAAACCATTGCACAACTTTAAGAATAGTGATAATCTTAGTACTTGTGAATTAAGTTTGTCCAGCGGAAGCATTCAAAACAAGTACAGTACAATTCTACTGGTAAGAAAAAGCAAATACCTATTCCAGCAGCATCAGATCCTCTCATGATTTTTAGTTTCCGGCAGATAGTGGTAAACAAACTGCAAGGAAGAAGTAAGGTCAGGAATCACTGGATTATCGGTAGTTCACTTATTGGGTTCATAGCCTATAAGTGTACAAAAGTTACGGACTTGGTAATCTATTCAGAAATATCACTGACAGCATTTTTGGGCATATTAGTAAATGTCAGTTTGCTATCTACTGCTCACAGGCAAGTGAACCTCCAGGGGATAATGCCTCAAATGCTGCATAAGCCGTATTATTAATTTAGCAAAACCTGGGCCTCGTACTCGAGGGTTCAGAGAGAGAGCAACACTAGATTGTGAATCATAAATATGGCTCAACTGTGTGCCCAGCCTGACTAATTGCTGCATTCTTTCAGGGGCAAGGAAATGAAAAGATTATCCCTTTAGAAGTCACCCGGTAACTTAACTAACAAATAGGTGCAAGTCCATTTTTGCTCAAAGATCCATAAACTTTCATCATGGGGGCACTGGTGCACAATCCATAGAAGGAAATCTTCATGGTAAATTCTAACTGACTGCTAGTGCCATCTGAGATTATGAGATAACACATTTCAATGGAAAAGACAGGTGGAGTCTCATCCGCCCAGTAGTAAATCAATCGTTAACATAATAGTATATTCATAATGAGCCTCCGAACAACCTAAAAATGAATGAACCAAAGTACTTCCATTTGCAATAGAGATTAAAGTTCCACGAAATTTGTATCCAATACGCATAGACAAATAGTGTTGACAAAAGAAGATTGTGCAATATATTCTAGAATTAAGCCTTGAACTGGCGACCACATTTATATATAACTAAAGAAACTTACTCCCACGGAAGGTCGCCAACAAGCATCCAGTCAGCGTCCTTGTCTTCGTAGGTAAGGACATACTCTTGATCCTGGAGGGAGTCAGCCTTACCATTAGTAAGCCTGTCCTTGGTTGATGGCTTACGCAGCGCGCTTTGACCTTTAAAATCATAGAGTAAGTACATATATCCTAACAAAAGCAAACAAACTAACAAGTGTATGTATGAGAGAAAGAGGACTAAGTCATTTGGAGCAATATTTAACAGACTGCTTAACGACAGTATCGTCTTGTTCTAGTGTGCAAGCTTTCATCCTTAAACACTTGGAACTATGCACATTTGCCTAAATGGTTGATTCAAGACTGCTAGGCTACACAGAGGTTGGCTTAGCGAAACGTTGAGCAAGAAGCCAGTAAGGACTGTGCTTAGATTTTACTAAGTGATGAACCTTATTCCCTTTCTGTCTGCAAATCTTGGTGGTTCAATAAGATGGTCTTAACATATGCAATAAATCCTCTGAATGATTGTGACATCTTACACTCGTAAACATGTAAATCCTAAAGGCTTATAGATAGACCTAGCAAGCACTAACCAGTGATGAAGCAGCTGAACATCTTCTGAAGTGCCCCGGAGAGGTCCTCGTAGCTAGTATACATCTTGAGGTCCACCTTCCTGAGGTAAGGGGCGCCATCCATGCTGACCTTGACATAGTGAGGCCCGCCCTGGGCCGCAGTACCGTCCTCTGCCCCCTTGCTCTTGGAGACGCTCGCCGCCAGCGTGTTCTTCCGGTAGTTCCTCACGGGCGGCCATCCCACAACCTGCGCCCTGGGTCCAGAATGCCCCCCTTTGATTAGTACCGGCCAACATCACGTCGGATTTGATAGGCAAAGCATCCGCCTCCGCGAATCGAATCTTACTTGGCGGCAGGCGGAGCAGCGGGAGGCGCCTTTTCGTCGCCAGCTGCGGCAGCGCAGCCTCCGCGGCGGGGGGAGGCGTCGGGGAAGGCGCGCTTGGAGGCGGCCTTGTGGGAGACGAGGCCGAGGGTGAGCGCCGCGGCGACGTCCGCGGAAGTGTCGCGGTCCGGGGACTCCGACCCCGGGAGGCCGAGGCGGAGGGTGAGGCGGGGACCCGCCTCGACGGCGGGGTGGGGCGAGGAGGAGCAGGAGGAGGAGGAGGTGGGGGTCGGCGAGGCCGCGGCGGCGGCGGAGAGGCCGATGTAGTCGTGCGGCTGGAGGGTGGGCGACATCGGAGCGGGTGGGGAGACAAGAGAAGGGGGGGGAGGGGAGTGGAGGGTGTTTTGGAGGCGAGTGGGTGGGAGGGGACGACTTGTTAATAAAAGTGGCCGACCGGGAAGGGATTTATTTTGCTTCTTTTTAAATGGGGGTTTCCTTTCTTTATGCGAGGCCTTGTCCGGTTGTCCTCTTGTCTCCTGGCGACTGGCGTTTGCCTCTGCTCCGCTCTGCGTTGCGCCGGGTACAGTTCCACCATGGCCCACAGCAACAAGTCAAAGAAAGCAAGAAGCCACTGATTAACTTATTGGTTATTCTCTTAGTTATTGTAAAATACAGCCGTTGGATGGCACTGCTTGTTAACTCAACAAGGACTTGATTGTCGATAATAAAAAAAACTAAACTCAACAAGAGACTAATCACATGCACTGGAACAAGGTCCATCCGGCATCCGCACAAGAGAGTTGTCTGTTTGTGTTCCAGCCTCCAGCGGTCCAGCTAGAGCTTCCCTAGCACACGAAATTGCCTTGTAAAAACGTTATAGCAGGAAGTAATAAACGGATCAACATCCGAAGGAAGCGGTGAATCCTGTCCTTGACCTGTTGGGGGTAAAAGAACGAACATAGTAAGGTCACATTGGCACGTCCGACACCTTGTAGGCTTGTATGCTCATAATAAAATTGTTCTCTTAGGATGTTTCATTTACATTTTCTAAGGAGGAGGCCGAGCTGGCGAAAAATCGCATTGTAGCCTACATGCAGCCAGTTTTTTAAAAAAAATTTGAAACAAACCTTTTATGTTTAAAACAAATCTAGGAAAAATTCTAGATGTTGACAATGACATGATCTATGGCTTTGCAAATTTTCAACTCAAAATAGTTTCTATTTCGGCCTACACGAAAATGAAAAATTCTGACAATTTAGAAAGTTCTTAAATCTGTCACCATTCACAATCCCAGATCTGAAATTTTGTTGTTTTTCACAGTAAAAAATACAGAATATTTCGCAATTCTATATTGCAGAATGGTAGAAGTCATCATTACCTACGTATAAAGTTTTTTTTACAGATTTTTTGAGAACTTAAATTTGTTGATTTTGAATTTACAAAATATCGGATTACACGTAGCCCGAGCTACAAATCACCGCTCTCGTGGAGCTGACATACAACTAATGATGATGAATGGATTGTGATGGCATCTCCTACCGGGCTGCTTATTTGGCTCGGACTTGTCCGTTTTTAGCAGATCAGTCCAAAACCAAGGCGCTGCGGGAGTGCTTAAATGGACTGTGGTCCTTTTTTTTGTCTGTGAATGCTTAAACCCGGCTCGATATTGTTCGTGGTTTGAGCACCGCCCGGGCACGTTTTTGTCTAGGATTTTCCCCCGCCTAGTCCGTCACAGCACACCTGCCTCCTCCCAACTTCATCCACCTTGTCCTACCTCCTTCTCGTCGTCGCACCGATTTGGCCACCCTCGATGGTGTTCGACCCCACCGGCGAGACCGACCACACCGTCTGTCCTTGATATATCATAATCATATCCTTAATTTCTGATGTTCCATGTTGTTTTCATGTCATATGCTACATATTTCCTTTACACTTTATGTCATTTTTATCGATTTTCTGGAACTAACCTATTGACAAGATGCCACAGAGTTAGTTCATGTTTTTTGCTCTTTTTAGTTTCAGAAAAGTTGTTTCAGAAATATTCTCGGAATTGGACGATTCGAAGCCCAGAAGTCTTATAGTTTTCGGAGGATCCACGGAGTCCAAAAGAGACCCGGAGACAGGCAGAGGGGTGCCCACACCATGGGTGGGTGCGGGTCCCCGCTGGCCGCGCCAAGGGGTGGTGTGCCCTCCTACTCGCCCACCGACGTTGCCCTCTCGCCTATATATTGTCCTTGAAGAGTTAACCCTAGATACAGAAGCCTTTTCCACGAAAAACACCCGCAGCCGCCATCACCGTCAACCCTAGTTCGGGAGGGTTCTGGAGCTCTCCCCGGCACCCTGCCGGGAGGGGGAATCATCACCGGAGGGCTCTACATCACCATGCCCGCCTCCAAAATGATGCATGAGTGGTTTATACTTGGACTACGGGTCCATAGCAGTAGCTAGATGGTTGTTTTGTCCTCTTTATGCCTCATGTTTAGATCTTGTGAGCTGCCCTACATGATTAAGATCATCTTATTTTAATGCTACATGTTGTGTTTGCTGGGATCCGATGAATATTGAATGTTATGTCTCATAATTATCAATCTATCATGTTCTTTTCATGTGTATGTTATTTATGATATTGCATGCTCTCCGTTGTTAGTAGATGCTCTGGTCAAATAGATGCTATTAACCCCAAGAGGGAGTATTTATGCTCGATAGTGGGTTCATTTCTCTCTTTTCACTCACGTTAGAGTGACAGAAACGTAAACGGGTGGGGGATGTGTTGTTGCCATTAGGGAGAAAACAACGATGTTTACCTTGTTTACATTACACACTTTTCTTACCGCGATTATCTGTTGCTTGCAACTTTATACCCAAGGTTTGCTCGGATGACATTCTGAGGGTGGATTATTAGTCATAGATAGAGTTGGATAACGGTCTATGTATCTTGTTGTAATGCCCGCATGAATCATATAATAATCATCATGTCATGCATATGCACTACGGTGCAGCCTTTATATCTGTCAAATGCCAAGTTGTAATTTGTTTACCACACATGCTATCTATCTGTCTTGGGAGAGACACCTCTAGTGAACTGTGGAACCCGGTCCATTTTCCTCATACTGATAATACAACTATGTTTTCATACTGCTGCTATTGTTTTACTACTGCCATCACTGTTCTTTTTCATCTAGTGCAAACAAATATTATTATCCACACGGTACGTTTAACCTCTTTGTGTTCAGCAAAACCGGTGAGATTGACAACCTTGATGACCCACAAGTATAGGGGGTGTATCGTAGTACTTTCGATAAATAAGAGTGTCGAACCCAACGAGGAGCAGAAGATGTTGACTAGCAGGTTGGATAGAGGATTCACTGTAAACACTAGCAAACGGATTTTTGGAGGTTTTGATATAGCAGATAAATAAAGTGCGAGTAAATAAAAGACAGTAAATAATATTGCAACGAGTGGCCCAATCCTTTTGAGATCAAAGGACAAGCCAGTTGTTCTACTTATGATTACCAAACGTTCTCGAGAACACGTGGGAATTTCGTCAAGTGCTTTCGCTTCATTACGGTTGATTAATATTTATTAGTTCGTTAAGTGTTGTGTGGGTGAACCTATGCTAATGCACCGCCCAACTAGGACTAATACATACTTGTGATTATACCCCTTGTAAGCATCCGCAAATACAAGAAAGTAATTAACATAAATCTACCCACATCCTTAAAACTCCGGGATCCTACACTCCCTCGTGCATTGGTTTCCTAACGGTGGTTTAGGTTTCTGACACTCCGGCATGCTAATGCATCCTCCTAGGCCCATAAAGGTGAAGTATCATGTAGTCGAGGTTCACATGACACAACTAGAACAATAGCACCAGAACTTAAATACCGAACCACGAGATATTACTTCAACATAACTTCGCTACTAACATCATGTTGTTTTCATGTCATATGCTACATATTTCCTTTGCACTTTATGTCATTTTTATCGATTTTCTGGAACTAACCTATTGACAAGATGCCACAGAGTCAGTTCATGTTTTTTGCTCTTTTTAGTTTCAGAAAAGTTGTTCCAGAAATATTCTCGGAATTGGACGATTCGAAGCCCAGAAGTCTTATAGTTTTCGGAGGATCCACGGAGTCCAAAAGAGACCCGGAGACAGGCAGAGGGGTGCCCACACCATGGGTGGGTGCGGGTCCCCGCTGGCCGCGCCAAGGGGTGGTGTGCCCTCCTACTCGCCCACCGACGTTGCCCTCTCGCCTATATATTGTCCTTGAAGGGTTAACCCTAGATACAGAAGCCTTTTCCACGAAAAACACCCGCAGCCGCCATCACCGTCAACCCTAGTTCGGGAGGGTTCTGGAGCTCTCCCCGGCACCATGCCGGGAGGGGGAATCATCACCGGAGGGCTCAACATCACCATGCCCGCCTCCAAAATGATGCATGAGTGGTTTATACTTGGACTACGGGTCCATAGCAGTAGCTAGATGGTTGTTTTGTCCTCTTTATGCCTCATGTTTAGATCTTGTGAGCTGCCCTGCATGATTAAGATCATCTTATTTTAATGCTACATGTTGTGTTTGCTGGGATCCGATGAATATTGAATGTTATGTATCATAATTATCAATCTATCATGTTCTTTTCATGTGTATGTTATTTATGATATTGCATGCTCTCCGTTGTTAGTAGATGCTCTGGTCAAATAGATGCTATTAACCCCAAGAGGGAGTATTTATGCTCGATAGTGGGTTCATTTCTCTCTTTGCACTCACGCTCGAGTGACAGAAACGTAAACGGGTGGGGGATGTGTTGTTGCCATTAGGGAGAAAACAACGATGTTTACCTTGTTTACATTACACACTTTTCTTACCGCGATTATCTGTTGCTTGCAACTTTATACCCAAGGTTTGCTCGGATGACATTCTGAGGGTGGATTATTAGTCATAGATAGAGTTGGATAACGGTCTATGTATCTTGTTGTAATGCCCGCATGAATCATATAGTAATCATCATGTCATGCATATGCACTACGGTGCAGCCTTTATATCTGTCAAATGCCAAGTTGTAATTTGTTTACCACACATGCTATCTATCTGTCTTGGGAGAGACACCTCTAGTGAACTGTGGAACCCGGTCCATTTTCCTCATACTGATAATACAACTATGTTTTCATACTGCTGCTATTGTTTTACTACTGCCATCACTGTTCTTTTTCATCTAGTGCAAACAAATATTATTATCCACACGGTACGTTTAACCTCTTTGTGTTCAGCAAAACCGGTGAGATTGACAACCTTGATGACCCACAAGTATAGGGGGTGTATCGTAGTACTTTCGATAAATAAGAGTGTCGAACCCAACGAGGAGCAGAAGGTGTTGACTAGCAGGTTGGATAGAGGATTCACTGTAAACACTAGCAAACGGATTTTTGGAGGTTTTGATATAGCAGATAAATAAAGTGCGAGTAAATAAAAGACAGTAAATAATATTGCAACGAGTGGCCCAATCCTTTTGAGATCAAAGGACAAGCCAATTGTTCTACTTATGATTACCAAACGTTCTCGAGAACACGTGGGAATTTCGTCAAGTGCTTTTGCTTCATTACGGTTGATTAATATTTATTAGTTCGTTAAGTGTTGTGTGGGTGAACCTATGCTAATGCACCGCCCAACTAGGACTAATACATACTTGTGATTATACCCCTCGTAAGCATTCGCAAATACAAGAAAGTAATTAACATAAATCTACCCACATCCTTAAAACTCCGGGATCCTACACTCCCTCGTGCATTGGTTTCCTAACGGTGGTTTAGGTTTCTGACACTCCGGCATGCTAATGCATCCTCCTAGGCCCATAAAGGTGAAGTATCATGTAGTCGAGGTTCACATGACACAACTAGAAGAATAGCACCAGAACTTAAATACCGAACCACGAGATATTACTTCAACATAACTTCGCTACTAACATCATGTTGTTTTCATGTCATATGCTACATATTTCCTTTGCACTTTATGTCATTTTTATCGATTTTCTGGAACTAACCTATTGACAAGATGCCACAGAGTCAGTTCATGTTTTTTGCTCTTTTTAGTTTCAGAAAAGTTGTTCCAGAAATATTCTCGGAATTGGACGATTCGAAGCCCAGAAGTCTTATAGTTTTCGGAGGATCCACGGAGTCCAAAAGAGACCCGGAGACAGGCAGAGGGGTGCCCACACCATGGGTGGGTGCGGGTCCCCGCTGGCCGCGCCAAGGGGTGGTGTGCCCTCCTACTCGCCCACCGACGTTGCCCTCTCGCCTATATATTGTCCTTGAAGGGTTAACCCTAGATACAGAAGCCTTTTCCACGAAAAACACCCGCAGCCGCCATCACCGTCAACCCTAGTTCGGGAGGGTTCTGGAGCTCTCCCCGGCACCCTGCCGGGAGGGGGAATCATCACCGGAGGGCTCTACATCACCATGCCCGCCTCCAAAATGATGCATGAGTGGTTTATACTTGGACTACGGGTCCATAGCAGTAGCTAGATGGTTGTTTTGTCCTCTTTATGCCTCATGTTTAGATCTTGTGAGCTGCCCTACATGATTAAGATCATCTTATTTTAATGCTACATGTTGTGTTTGCTGGGATCCGATGAATATTGAATGTTATGTCTCATAATTATCAATCTATCATGTTCTTTTCATGTGTATGTTATTTATGATATTGCATGCTCTCCGTTGTTAGTAGATGCTCTGGTCAAATAGATGCTATTAACCCCAAGAGGGAGTATTTATGCTCGATAGTGGGTTCATTTCTCTCTTTTCACTCACGCTCGAGTGACAGAAACGTAAACGGGTGGGGGATGTGTTGTTGCCATTAGGGAGAAAACAACGATGTTTACCTTGTTTACATTACACACTTTTCTTACCGCGATTATCTGTTGCTTGCAACTTTATACCCAAGGTTTGCTCGGATGACATTCTGAGGGTGGATTATTAGTCATAGATAGAGTTGAATAACGGTCTATGTATCTTGTTGTAATGCCCGCATGAATCATATAGTAATCATCATGTCATGCATATGCACTACGGTGCAGCCTTTATATCTGTCAAATGCCAAGTTGTAATTTGTTTACCACACATGCTATCTATCTGTCTTGGGAGAGACACCTCTAGTGAACTGTGGAACCCGGTCCATTTTCCTCATACTGATAATACAACTATGTTTTCATACTGCTGCTATTGTTTTACTACTGCCATCACTGTTCTTTTTCATCTAGTGCAAACAAATATTATTATCCACACGGTACGTTTAACCTCTTTGTGTTCAGCAAAACCGGTGAGATTGACAACCTTGATGACCCACAAGTATAGGGGGTGTATCGTAGTACTTTCGATAAATAAGAGTGTCGAACCCAACGAGGAGCAGAAGGTGTTGACTAGCAGGTTGGATAGAGGATTCACTGTAAACACTAGCAAACAGATTTTTGGAGGTTTTGATATAGCAGATAAATAAAGTGCGAGTAAATAAAAGACAGTAAATAATATTGCAACGAGTGGCCCAATCCTTTTGAGATCAAAGGACAAGCCAATTGTTCTACTTATGATTACCAAACGTTCTCGAGAACACGTGGGAATTTCGTCAAGTGCTTTCGCTTCATTACGGTTGATTAATATTTATTAGTTCGTTAAGTGTTGTGTGTGTGAACCTATGCTAATGCACCGCCCAACTAGGACTAATACATACTTGTGATTATACCCCTCGTAAGCATTCACAAATACAAGAAAGTAATTAACATAAATCTACCCACATCCTTAAAACTCCGGGATCCTACACTCCCTCGTGCATTGGTTTCCTAACGGTGGTTTAGGTTTCTGACACTCCGGCAACCCCATAATTAGTAGCCAAATACACAATGCATCCTCCTAGGCCCATAAAGGTGAAGTATCATGTAGTCGAGGTTCACATGACACAACTAGAAGAATAGCACCAGAACTTAAATACCGAACCACGAGATATTACTTCAACATAACTTCGCTACTAACATCATGACTTCTCCCATGTCCTCAAGAATTAAACGAACTACTCACATGGCATCATATAGATCATAGTCAGAGGTGATATAATGGATAATAACAGTCTGGTCATAAAGTGCTAACACCGATAAATCTCACAAGCATCAACTACTAACAAGTAATCCACACCGGGAGAGAGATCTAATGTACAACAACGATAGAGACCCCTAATTGTTACAGCGGGATGAAGCTGGATGATGAGGGTGATGGTGCTAGTGGTGATGATGATGACGATGACGATCTTGATGATGCCCGGAGTGATGACGGTGACGATGGCGACGATTTCCCCTCTCCGGGGAAGAATTTCCCCGACAGATTTCTCCCTGCCGGAGAGGTTTTCTCTCTCTGGTGTTTTCCGCCCCGAGGCGACGGCAGAATAATTCTTTGATGATGTTATGGGGCTTAGGGTTCCCTCGGGGTAAAGTACGCTAAAGGGGGCACCCCGGAGTGGGACACGGGGGCACACCACCCCCAGGCGCGGCCAGGAGGGGGGCGCCTAGTGGTATGGGCCCCAGGTGGCCCCCCTCCGGGTGTCCTTCTGGCTCACTTCCTCCTCGGAACTTCTAAGACTCCTCCGGTACCCCTCCCCCCTCTTCTTTTGATCTTCTGAAATAGGGTGTCTTGACGGTGCTTTTTCCATCACATTTCTGGTTCCGGTGTTTGTTCTCCAAAAATTATGAAACGTGCAAAATAAGATAAAATAACATAAGTGATGCATCATAACATGAAATATATCGATGAATAACAGAAAATAACAATATAAAACAATGATTTAAAATGGACGTATCAACTCCCCCAAGTTTAGACCTCGCTTATCCCCAAGAGAAACTGAACTCAGTAAACATGACCACAAGTTTATGAAGTGAGGTGTCGATAAACAAAATACGGACAAGAGGCATCACATCTAACAAAGAATAAGTCATTTTAGACAGCAACTTCCTCTCATATAATCAAACTTGAAACAACTAGAGGAAATCACAATAAAGGTGCAAAAGGAAATCAAAATTGGTAAAGGAAAACTTTGTTCTTGGTCGGAAAACAATTAACAGTGTACTTATTTTTCGATCAGAGTCTTTATACTAGAGCTTATATTGAAGAGTTTATCATGCTCAATTATAACGGTCTCTTTGCAGACATTGGTAACTTTCAAAGTGGTATTCAAACAGATAAAAGAATTTGTACAAATAAGGAAGAATAAAAAAACATGATTGAGTAAATAAACATATAGATGGATGAATCACAACAACTCAAATGCTTGCTTAAGACGGAAATAAGTAGGTTTACTCACTCAACATAAATGTAAAAGATAGACCCTTCGCAGCGGGAAGCATGGATTACTCATGTGCTAGAGTTTTATTTTGTAAAACAGAGGTATAAAATGGTTGACACTCCTCCCAACCTTTCTTACACAAACCATGGCTAACCGAATCATCGGGTTCCTGCCAACAATCATAAACCATGGAGAAGTGTCTAATTTTGAGAGATGTGTATGTTTATGTCAACGAATGGAAAACAAAAAATACAATACGTCACAAGACAACTAGACTTCACAAGAGAGGCTCCCATAGAAGGACGCAACTGGTATAGAAGGTCATCCCTCTTTCTCTTTTGTTTACACAATTAAGCTTTGACTGATAAATCAGGGAAAAAATAGCGAAGAGAATTTGTATTATTATTTGGGGTTGGGAACCCCGCTGCCAGCTCTTCTAGAATTTGGATAAGCGGATGAAGCCACTAGTCCAGGGTGTGAAATCCAATCAACAAGTGAGATAAAGATTCTCTATTTGCGTCCTCATGAGCTAAAACAGTGACACAAAACATGTGTAATTTTGAACGTTTTAAAGGTAGCACACAAGCAATTTACTTGGAGTGGCGGTGAAATACCACATACAGGTAGGTATGGTGGACACAAATGGAAAGGTTTTAGGACTCAAGGTTTGGATGCACGAGAAGCATTCCCTCTCAGTACAAGTTTTTGGCTAGCAAGGTTGGTACAAGTTTTTGGCTAGCAAGGTTGGGTAGCAAGCATAAGAATTGAGGTAAAACAAACAAAAACATATATGATAAAGCCAATCATGCAATCTTCCTTGAAGGTACAAACAAAGTTATTTGAGAATACTAAGATTATGAGCTAACAAGAAAGAAAGGTCATGGAATAATATATCTACATGCAACTCCCTCTTTTCTACTTAAGTCTCAAGGAATTGTTGCTATTGACCTATGCTAAGTTTGCCAAAACCAACTAGATTAACTTGAAACCCCAACATTGATACTGAAAGCTCATGTCTCCTCTAATGATTTTGGTGATGATAACAACGCGGGTATGTCTACTAACCTTGTGGTTTAAGTGTTCACAGCTGGCCTCATTATATCTATGTTGATCAACATTATTATTCTTGAGAAGATTCACAAAGGAGTTTCTGAGATGTGCAAATATCGGCAGCCGAATTATTCAGAGTACCAGCCTGGAAATTCTGGTGGTTATTAGGCGGAAATTCCGGCCTCCTCATTTCTCCAGATGGTGAAGTCCTGGCATCCAACTGCCCGCTCTCAGATGCAGGGGCGGAAATTTTCTCGGAATATTCTAGGGCAAATTTCCGGGCCCCTGGTCCTTAGCAGAGATTTGGATGAGTCGCTGCTGCCCGCTCACAGATCAGGGGCGGAAATTTGGCAGGAAATTTTTGGGGCAAATTTCCGGCTTCTGGTCCTTAGCAGAATTTCGGACGAGTCGCTGTTGTCCGCTCGCAGATATGGGGGCGGAAATTTGGCCGGAATATTCCGGCCATCGGATTATTCAATAATCCACCCCCCGGAGTTTTCAAATTTCTGGCCCAGCTACCCCGGAATATTCCGGTACTAATATCGGAATATTCCAGCCCTAGAGGGAAGCAACGGTCAGGTCTAGGAGGAGGCTATAAGTAGATGTCTTCTTCCTCTAGACAGCTAGTTCGTCCATTCCTCTCTCTTCTCCATTGTTCAAGAGCTCAAAACGCCTAGATCTCCCTCCTCCTCCAACCAAACTCGATTCCCTTCAAGGATCTGATGGAGGGGGCCTAGATCTACACTTCTACCAAGCCATAAATCATTTTCCCTTACAATACCTCTTGGGATCTTGTAAATCTCTTGGTTGCCTTGTCATCCTAGAGAAACCCTAGTGCTTATAGCTTCCACCTTGTAGCAAGAAGCTTTGGATCATTGAGAGCCTCCATCTCACTTGTGGAGTAGCCTCAACCATTTGTAAATGTTTGGTCAACGCCTTCAAGTCGACCTCATAGGGGAAACGAGATTCTCCCTCACCGGAGAAGCTCAAGGAGAACAAGGTGTGCACAACTGTGCTATTGAGGAGCGCCTAGGTGGCTCCCCACCTCTCCAACGTAGACGTACTTCTTTTAAGAAGGAACTACGGGAAACATATCTTTGTCTCCGTGTTTACACTTGTGGTTATATTGTGCCTTGCATATTACTTCTGTTTCATACTTGTTTCTTATCACATAGGGTGTCTACCTAGTTGCACATCTAGATAACCAAGTTGTTTACTTGCTAACGCCCATCTAAAAGTGAAAAGGGATTAAAATTTGTAGGTCACCTATTCACCCCCCCCCCCTCTAGTTGACCATAGTGTACTTTCAATTGGTATAAGAGCCTCGGCTCTTATATCGGGCTTAACGGCCTAAGAGTATCATGGCCAACAGAGATGATCCTGAATCTTCTAAGGAGGAGCTCTCCAAAATGGGCGAGACTATAGCTAACCTAGAGACAACGGTTGTAACCATTCAAACCCAATTGTCCAAGGTTAGCTCTAGTGTTGGTTCGGAGGTTTCCTCCATCAAGAGGATGTTGGAGAACATGATGGGTAAACCTAAGGGGAACGTGAATTCTCCCCATGTCTCCGATGCGGATAGTTCGGAAGAGGAAACTATTCCGGACGATACCAAAATCGAAGATAACATTGCCAAATCCAAGGCGAAAGCCGCACAAAAGGCTAAGGCAAAGGAGAATTTTGGAGGCTCCAATTCTTAGACGTCTAATGGTTCGGGGTCCAACTCAAAAGTTCCACCACCTCAAAATTATGACTCCATCCATCCAATAGTTTCAATGCCACACATTCTTAATTTTGGACTTCCTCCATGCTTAACACTAATGAATTCTATTCTTGGAAGTTTGAAATGGAGTCACATATTTCCGTCTCGTGCACCGCTTTGTGGAGGAGTGTGGTCCATGGGTTCCATCCCCATGACCCAAGCAACTTGACCTCTAGGGAGGATGTCGAATCTCAACTCAACAAGACCGCCCTTTTCATCATTCAAAAGGCTCTTCCAAGGGAGCATCTCACTCACATTCATGGTTGCAAGACCGCCAAGGAAGCTTGGGACAAGCTTGACACTTTGTTTCAAGGGAATGCTAGAATCCAATCATCCAAGTATGATGTGGCCATTGACAAGTCCGAGAACTTTGTTATGCAAGAGGATGAGTCCCCCAAGGAGCTATATAGAAGAGTTGTCACCCTTGCCAATAAATTGAGGGACTTTGGAAAAGAAGAGATCTACGATGAGTGGATAAAGAGGAAGTTCATCAAAGCAATTACACCCTTCGAGAAGAACCTCTCCGCTAGCATACGGACAAGAGCGAACTACAATTCCCTCAACTCTATTGGTGTTCTTAGTGAGTTCGTCGTCATATCCCTGTCACACAAGAGTGTGGATGATGCTCTCGCTCGCTCTAGAGGAATGGGAAAGTCACCCAATCTTGCATTGAATTCAAAGGCAATTGCTCGAGTTTAAGAAGTTGAAGAGGAGAATGATGATAAGGAAGACTATGAGGACACTTACACAGGCGCTCACAAGTGCATTGCCCTTGCCATGCACGGATATTGGAAGAGATGGGAAGCTCACAAGACCGGCTCTCCAAGACCTCCACAAAACAAGAACTACAAGAAGAAGGGGGAGCGACCAAGGACATGCTACAATTGTGGAAGTGCAAAACATTTCATGAAGGAGTGCCCTTTTGAGCCAAGAGAAGAAAATGAGAGCAAGCTTGTTCGCAAAAACAAGGCCAAGGCTCCACAAAACAAGAACTTCGCTAGAAGAGTGCCAAGGGATCTTTACGTTCAAGAAGGGGCGGTGTTGGAAACCTATATCTCCGGAGATGAAGGAGAAGATGAAGTGGTAGGTGTGGCCCATGTTTCCATAGCTACCGCCTCATCTCTATCGGTCTCTCTATTTGAATCCCCCAATGAGATTGCGGCTATCCGACCTACATGTCTTATGGAAAAAGCCACTTCGGTATGCTCTCCTAACTCCAAAACCATTGTCACTAACCCTCCTTCATTATTGGATTGTGTTGAAAATGCTTGTGAGGAGGATAGTGAGGCAAAGGAGCTAGGCATTTGGTTAGCTAGCCTCAAAGGTGAGACTAAGGAGAAAGTGAATTCCCTTTTGCGACAACTTGATGATGCTAACTCTCTTGTAGATGAAAAGGAAGAAATTATCATGACCTTGGAAAGCCATGGAGGTCACTCTTGAAATGATAAAGAGCTTGAAAAGGATCTTGAAAATGAGCGTTCCATTAGAGTCTCTCTTGAGGAGAAATTATCTAGTCTTGAAGAGGCTTTTGCTATGAGTGTCTCTAAGCTTAGGAAAGATAATGAACAATCTCCTACTCTGTTAAAACACTTTAAAATGAAGAGTTGAAGCTACGAATTGCTCACAAGGAACTTGTTGCTCGTCATTAAAAACCAGAAAAGAGTTCACGTCTCTTAAAGAAATTCATGACAAGCTAACCAAATCTCGTGACAATCTCCTAGCTCAACAATCAAATAAGCAAGTCATGTCCTCTTCATCTACTAGCATTAGTATTTTGCGTAGCAATTCTTGTGGTGCAACTAATCTTGTAGGAAGTGAGAAGACTCTCAATGAGGTGGTTCCTCAAATAGTCAAGAATGGAAAGGAGGGACTGGGCTATGTAGCTAAGTCAAGGCAGAAGTACAGGAAGAACAAGAAGAAGGTCACCTCTTCCTCACAAGAAGTGAAATTTGTGAAAGAGGGAGAGGTGATCAAAGAGAAGGAGACCAACACCATTGTGGGTGGTGAGACCTCTAGGGAGAGCACCACTCATAATGACTTCGCCGGCAAATATAACCCATCTTATGTTCTTATGAAATCTAGAGATGGTCATCTATATGATAAATATGTTGGTACTTCTTATGGTGATGACTATCATTGGACTATTTGGGTTCCAAAGACCCTTGTTGCTAACAAAAGAGGACCCATTCAACGATGAGTACCTAAATCAAGACACTAATCTATTGTAGGGAAGTGCTTCCGGGTCGGGAAAATGGACGGTGGATAGTGGTGCATCCCAACATATGACCGGAAGCAAGGACGCAATGAGTGATCTTAATCCTCCATCACCTCATCTCAATTGCGTCACTATTGGTGATAACTCTGAGCTAAAGGTATTGGTACGAGGCAAGGTAGCTATCTCAAATGATTTATCAATTGAGAATGTTCTCCTAGTCTAGTCCCTTGGTTACAATCTCATGTCGGTACTTCAACTTGCAAATTATGGTTTTACCTCGTTCTTTAATAAAGAGAATGTGATTGTCACTTGGGAGACGACTCTTAAAGTAGCCTTTGTTGGGCATGTCGAGAACGACATGTATGTAGTGGAATTCTCTAAAGGAGACACGTGTGACGCGACATGCCTAATGGCTAAAGTTGATGTGGGTTGGCTATGGCATCGCCGGTTAGCTCACACCAATATGAGGACGTTGCATGACCTTCCAAGTGGCAATCATGTTCTAGGACTAACGAATGCTAAGTTTGCCAAAGATTGTGTGTGTAGCTCTTGCGTTCTTGGAAAGCAACATGAAGAAGCTCACCCCACCAAGACCACCATCACCACCTCAAGAATCCCCGAGCTCATTCACTTGGACCTTTTTGGTCCCCTATCATATGATAGTCTTGGAGGCAAGAAGTATTGCTTGGTGATTGTCGATAACTATTCAAGATATTGTTGGGTGTATTTCTCCAAGAGGAAGAGTGAGACTCAAAAGAGTGTCATAGATTTCATCACTTTGGTAGAGCACCAACACAATACGAGTATCATGGCGATCCGGAGTGATAATGGCTCCAAATTCAAGAACTACACCGTGGAGGGATTTCTTAGAGAAGATGGGATTGATCATCAATATTCCACTCCCTATACCCCTCAACCAAACGGTGCGGCGGAGAGGAAGAACCAGACACTAATGGATGCGGCAAGCACCATGATTGCGGAATTCTCTTCTCCATACAAATTTTGGGCCGAGGCCGTCTCCACCGCTTGCCATGCTAGCAAACGGATGTATCTCCACAAGAATTTGAACAAGACTCCTTATGAGATCCTCACGAACAAGAAGTCGGATGTTTCATACTTCAGGGTCTTTGGTTGCAAGTGCTTCATTCGTAAGATAGGTAAACGCTTGTTAAAATTCGAGACCAAGTCATATGAGGTTATCTTTGTTGGTTATGCCACAAATGCTCACGCCTATAGAGTCTACAACAAGTCCACCGGACAAGTTGAAGAAGCTATAGACGTGGTGTTTGATGAGGATAATGGGTCCCAAGGGGGCCGTATAGATCATGGTGTTGTAGGAGATGCAATTCCTCCCATCGTCATAAGAAGAATGGGGATTGGTGAAATAATCCCCATTGAGGGTTACCGGATGACGGAGGGAGAAGGATGTGACGCCCCTGGATCGGGTACTATGGGGATTTCAGCGTTCCCGCCAGAATCCACATAATATCTGATCCCGAGTTGTCATTTCTGATACCATTACAACAGTTCACGAATAATCCGCAAAAACAACAGAAGAGATATATACAAGACGACTCAAACGATTCAGGAATACAACTTATACAATACAAAGATCCAAATAACAGCGGAAGACGAAATATTATCCGGCTACGAACAAGATACAAATTGGACAAAGAGTCCTGAAGATAACCGATGGCGTCCAATCCCTGCCCAGGCCAAGCCGGAGGGATTTCCAAGCTAACGTCGTCCAACTTCAACCTGCTGACTGCATTGTTAATACAGCCCCGAATCAACGGGGGTCGATACTTGAAGGTACCGGCAGGCGGAAAGCAATACTCACAAGATACCAATGCAACCAGTCATCACAAGATACAAATACTTTGGGTACAAAGGAAGAGGTTGTTGTAATGAAGCGGCAGCGGGCAGCACTAAGCAATCTACAGAGACACGCTACAGCTCTCGTCTATTAGAAAGGGATGAGGGAGCGCGACGAAACCAACTATAACTACTCACCAAAGCAAACCCATCCAGGATTTACCCCCCAACAACCAATGCCAGGAGGTAACCGAGGAAAAACTCACACATGTTGAAATAGTAATCATTGTTATCGCACAAGTTAACAAATATCATTAGGTGTAAGTTGTCTGACTCTTGTAAGCCAGCACTTTCTCCAAGATCGTCACATAAGCGCGGACGATACGCCTTCTCGAAAAGATTTAACCCTGCAGGGATGCACCAATGTAGCCATACACGCTCAATCAATCCACAGCCACAAAGGCAGGATATCTCGACATGACCGTTCCTATCACCACTTAAGTCTTGGGAAGCCACCCATCTGAGTTGACCCGCGTCAAGAGTCCGGCCGTAAACTCCGTAGCGGCTCAAAAGTTTTCGACTACGTGCAAGACGGATCAAACCAAGTTGGAACTGTCCGTTCGCACGTACCGCACCTGTATGACCCCCCAATCTCATAACCTCTCATCATCAATGCAATGTGTATATGTGTATGAGCAAATAGAACACTCGAACTAGTTGTGGCTCCCAAGACCATCAGAGGATCTAGTACTAAGTCAAAGGGGGTTCCCATACACACCTCCCGCGAGTGGTTAGTGCGCTCATTCTTGGATCAGCGGACAAGAACCTTTTCCTAAGGAGACACCAGAGGGACCAAAAGCCTCAAGGGGCCTCCCGCCGGTGGCTTAACTCGATTTCAAATTTTATTATTACCCCCAAGAGTTAAGATCATTTTTTTAAATCAAGTTGAGCCAACCTATCATACTAGTTAGATTACAAGGAACCAAACTCGCCAAAGGACCTAAGCATGCGCTACCACTCACAAGGCCAACACGAAAATAGACATGTCATAAGAGGTGGGAGATGAGGCTATATCATGGCTGCAAGGTAAATATATGATAGGATCAAGACACAAGAATCAAATTATAAGGCTAGAATAAAGACAACGGAAAGAATCGGTAACAAGTGAGGAACGGCAGCCATAGGTAGCAAGTGAGTAAAGCTTGCCTGGAATCCAGCTTGTAGAAGTAGCAGAACTTGTCGTTGCTCACATCATCTCAACGTCCTATCCGCGAAGAAGCAAAACACTAACAGAATCCAAAGATGCAACACTTACTACTACAGCGAAAGATCCAACATGATCAAGATATGGATGCATGACATGCGAGGATGCAACTAAACCAATTTAAATGGAACCGGAATCCCAACAATTAAGTAGAATGTTAAGTTATTTAGCTAGCCATCAAATTAAATGTTGTTGATCATGGAGACCAATTGATAGATGAGCTAAACCAATTTAAATGGAATAGGGCACAAATTAAATTAAATACCCAACACATTCCATGTTTATTAATTAGGTGGACATGCATAACACTACTAAAATGCAAGATAGAAGATGCAAACATGGGCATGGATGGCATATTAATATTCCTTGCATTTTTATGATCAAAATAGACATAAAGTTTGCATCATTTGGATTAGTAAAACAAAAGTTATAAGCATACGAAGTTAGGGGTGTTTTCTGCCAAAAACAGCGACGTGTTTGTGATGGAAACAGAAGAAAGGAAGGCACCGGTACAAAAACAGAAAGAACAGGGGCCCAGATGCGAAATATTCAGATCCAGATCTGGATCTGGAGAGTTATACCGACTGGGACTCTAGCCAGAGAGGCTGACCAGCGGGCCATGCCTCCATGCAGCGCAGACGAGGCGCGGTTGGCAGCTCAGGTGTCCTCCGGGCTCACTGACGGGTGGGCCAGCCCCGCGTGGGAAAATCGAAAAAAAAGTGGATGCAATTTGCCTCAGAGGGGCGACGACGACCTGTCGACCTCGTGCTCACGGACATCGGAGAAGACAACCATGGCGGGGACGACCTAGGCATCCTCGGACCCTGTTCTGCAGCGCAGAGGACGGAGACAGCTAGGAGGCTCGATTCCCGCACTCATCTTGGCTTGAGGGAGTCCATGGCGTCGGGGCAACGGCGAGGTACTCCGGCGTGGCTTCATGTGTACCGAAAATTCAGAGAAGTGGAGAAAGAGAGAGGAAGGAGAAAGGCAAGAGGAGATTGGTAGGTGGCGGCGAAGAGGGAAGATAGGAAGGGGAGGCTAGGGTTCTGGCTTGGAGGAGGGGAAGATAAGGGGGGAGGAGGGGACCATGGTATGGTGGTTGAAAGCGACAGAGACGGGAGGCTCAGGCGCTCCTCGTGTTCGTCTGTACGGAAGAAGAGAAGGGAAAGAGGGTGGGCTGAGCTGGGCTGGAACTTGGGCCTCTCCTAGGCCTGGGCTGGCTAGCTGAGCTTTTTCCTGGCCGGTTGGGCTGCTCTCTCACTCCCTCCTAAACATTTTTTTTTTCTGGATTGTTTTATTGATTTTTCAGAGTTTGTTTTTCCACTATTTAAAATAGCTTTGAGGCCACAAACTGAACTTAGATGCTATGAAAAAAAGAAAATAGGATTGGCAAAAATTTAAATGTTTGGTGAGTTTTATAATGCAGATGACATAATGGCATGATGTATGACGATGCAAAAGAAAACAAGCAAAACTAATTGGGGAAACCCCGGGTGTTACAAAGGACTATGCTCTACTCAAGTGTAGCCATTGACTACACCCATTGATACACAAGCGACCCAACAAGATGAACCAATCCCTCAAGCTACAAATCAAGGCCAAGCTAATGATCAAGATCATTCCATCGATCAAGGCCAAGCTAACACTCAAGGCCAATCTCGTAATCAAGGCCAAGCTCACAATGAAGGACAAAGACAAGACACTCATGTTGGTAATAGAATCCAACACATAAGAGATCCATCTCCCGTTGATGAACAAGATCAAGGGCAAGATGAACATGTCTCCGATGATTAAGGTGATGCTCAAGCCATATCCAAGGAGACTTTGGAGAATATGCTAGCGCGTAGGGCAAAGAGAAGGCTAGAAAATCTTGCGCGTATCGGTCACACGGAGGACATGATTCTTGGAAAAGTTCGTGGAAGGGTAGTCACGAGGAGGCAATTGGTGGATTTTAGCAAGGCACATGCTTTCGTCTCTCCCATTGAGCCCAAGAAGGTCTATAAAGCGCTTGAAGATCAAGATTGGGTTGAACCTATGCATGATGAGCTCAACAACTTCGAGCGCAATATGTGGAAGTTAGTGCCAAGACCCAAGGATTCCAAGAACGTCATCGACACCCAATAGGTATTCAAGAACAAGCAAGATAAAGATGTCATCGTCATTCGCAACAAGGAGAGATTGGTGGCTCAGGGCTTTTCTCAAGTCGAAGGTGTCGATTTCGGTGAAACTTTCGCTCTCGTAGCTCGTCTTGAATCTATTCGTATCTTGTTTTCCTATGCTTCTCATAATAATTTCAAATTACAACAAATGGATGTTAAAAGTGCTTTCCTAAATGGTCTTATTAATGAGTTGGTATATTTCAAGCAACCTCCGGGTTTCGAGGATCCCAACCACCCCGATTATGTCTACAAACTCGATAAGGCGCTCTATGGACTTAAACAAGCTCCACGTGTGTGATACGAGCACCTTAAAGAGTTTCTAATGGATCGTGAGTTCAATGTTGGTTTAATCGATCACACCCTTTTCAACAAAAAGGTTGGAGGTGCCTTGTTCATATGCCATCTCTATGTGGATGATATCATCTTTGGTTCTACTAACACCAAATTCAATGATGAGTTTTGCAAGCTTATGACGGATAAATTCGAGATGTATATGATGGGCGAGTTGGAGTATTTTCTTGGCTTTGATATCAAGCAACATCCCAAAGGCACTTTCATCAAGCAAGCCAAGTATACACAAGATATGATCAAACGATTCAACATGCATGACACCAAGCCTATGAAAACCCCATGTCAACGACTCTTGACTTGAAACCCGACCCGAATGGTAAAGAGGTAGATCAAATGGTATACCACTCCATGATTGGCTCTTTACTCTACCTTTGTGAATCTAGACCCGATATTATGTACAGTGTAGGTAATGTGCAAGGTTTCGAGTCTCTCCGATGCAAAGTCATTTTGAAGCGGTTAAACGTATCTTTCGCTATTTAGTTCATACCCCAAACTTTGGTCTTTGGTATCCCAAGGGTTCAAGCTTCAGATCATCGGGTACTCGGATCTTTTGCTATTTAGTTCATACCCCAAAATTTGGGCGGAATTTTCCGGGCCAAATATCTGGGGGCCAGAATATTCCGTGTCATGAGCCCGGAAAATTCCGGGGTTCGAGATTTGCCCAGAAATTCGTCTCCGATCCATTGTGCCCACTCGCAGAAGGCACACCGGATTTTTGGGGCGGAATTTCCGGCCAAATCTCCGGCCCCCGGAAATTTTCGGCCTACACACCGGATAATTCTGGGGTAAGCAGTTGGAGCCTATAAATAGGCGACGGGAGGGGCTCTCTCAGCTCTTTTCCCCTCCCATCGCCTCCTCTCCTCTCCCCAACTGCTGCCACCGCCACAGAGCTTCCCGAGAGGCTCCGTCGCCTCCCCTTCTCTTCTTCCGACTTCTCTTAGCGGATCAAGAGACTAAACGTCCGTGCCAATCTATGGATCCCTGTATGTGCAAAGTCTTCTCGTGATCTAGCGTTTCCAATCGATTTGATCTCTCACGATTTTAGGGTTGGAACTCACCCAGTATTCCACTTGTGTTCCTCCCCGTGCACCCCTATCTTGTTGTAGATTCTTTGCAGGTCTGGATTCGCGACCTTAGTGCGATTTTTCCAGGGACGGAAATTTCTGGCCTCTGCCCGAAATTTCCGCCCCCGGAAATTTCAGCCAGGTCCATAATTTCCGGCCTGCTCTTAATCTTTTACAGAGATCACTTTATTCCACTCCACAAGCTTTGAGCCCCATTTTTTATGTTGTTTTGTTTTTCTTTACGTTTGCTTTAGCTTTTCTCGCAGATGGTTCAAACTCTAGGCCCAAGGCTACTAGCCCCCGCAAGCGGTGGCGCCACTTCCAACAGAATGAAGATGGGGTGTTTGTTGACGAGACCGTGATTCGTCAGCATCAGCAGGAGGAACAGCGTGAGTATGAGCGTCAGCGCAACGCCGACAGGGCTGCTTGTCAGGCCAACAAGCAACATGGCAAGACCTCTCTCAACCTGGCCACCATGTCCGTAGCTGATTTTAAAGCTTGGCGCTCCAAAATGGTACACCGAGGGCCCTCAGGACCCCACTATCGATTCTTGTTTCTGACATGTGGAGAAGGAGACTTTGTGCAGGCAGGTATACACAGTTATGAGCAAGCCTGTCTTCCCTATAAAGTACATCAAGTTTGCACTCATGGCTGCCAACCCTGCCTATTTCAGCAACTCTGTTAATTTCGCTGAGCTCCTTGGTTTGCGCCCTCTCATGGAAACCCAATGCTCCTACAACACCACTTTCATTCAGCAGTTCTTTGCTACCCTGGTTATCAATGATGCTGGGGAGATTGGGATGACATGGATGTCTGGCCCTCACTTGCTCACAACCACATTCCATGATTTTGCTTCTGAGCTCGGGTATCCTTTTGCTGGCCTTAATGTTCCTCAGGGTGCTCGCATGCACATCCACGGCGTGGAGTATGAAAAGAACAAGTTGGTTAAGTTGTATGGTCCTCGAGGTGTTGTGGGTTCCGCCAAGGGCCTCTATGCTATCTATGGCATCATTCTTGTATGTTCCGGAAGACCATTGCCCCTAGCGGTGACAACAATGATGAGATCCGTGGCGGTTTGGTGAACCTCATGCACCATGCCTTCCCAACTTTCAAAGAGGGTGATCTTAAGGATACTGAGCGCCACAAGATTGATATGATGTACTTTATCTTCCATGAGATCCACTTCGCTCTCTTCCACCGCAAGGTGCCACCTTATGCACCATACATCATGAAGCTCATCAAGTCCAGGTATCCTGCTGATCTTCGTGCAGATCTTGAGTTGGATTGTGAGACTCACAAGGATGTGAAACTGTACAAGAAGAGTGCCCACATTGAGCAAGCTGCACATGATGTTGGTGCTACCGGTCAGGGATACTGTGATCCTCGCATGAGACAGGCTCCGCCAGGTACCAAGAAGCGCTCCTGGGTTGTTCGTGTCATTGAGAAGGTGCTATGCATGAACGTCTGCATCCAGAAGGAGAACTACAATGCCTATCTCAAGCGTCGCTCCATTCTCGAGAACCAACGCTCCATCATGACGACTCTCAACTTGCCCAATGTTCCATCTCCTCTTCGTGCTCAGATTCCCTACTGTAACTGGAACAACCGTGATGTGGACTGGGATCTTGATGTTCCTGATGATGATGATGTGGATGCTAGTGAGGAGGAAGGCTCCGAGGAGGACCCCGAGGATGATGGTGCCATGGACTAGAGCTTGTTCTTTGGGATGTAGTGCATCCTTCTTTCTTTTTGGTATCCTGGTGCCAAAGAAGGAGAAGATCTAGAGATCGCGGGGATTTGCTAGGGTGGTCTGCTTTTTTATCTCTCGTGTGTTTTTCGAACTTCGTTTTATTCGTGACCGATTATTCGTGAATTCCTATTCGTGAACTTATATTGTTGGGAGGCATGTCTCCTATCTATGCTTATGTGTGGTGTCTTAATTCCTATTGCATTGTTAGATTATCACTATGCAAATACCCGTGTTGTCATCACTCACCAAAAAGAGGGAGATTGAAAGCTCATGTCTCCTCTAATGATTTTGGTGATGATAACAACGCGGGTATGTCTACTAACCATGTGGTTTAAGTGTTCACAGCTAGCCTCATTATATCTATCTTGATCAACATTATTATTCTTGAGAAGATTCACAAAGGAGTTTCTGAGATGTGCAAATATCTGCAGCCGGATTATTCATAGTACCAGCCCGGAAATTCCGGTGGTTATAGAGCGGAAATTTTGGCCTTAGCACTGGAATATTCCGGCCTCCTCATTGCTCCAGATGGTGAAGTCCTGGCATCCAACTACCCGCTCTCAGATGGAGGGGCAGGAATTTGCCCGTAATATTCCGAGGCAAATTTCCGGCGCCCTGGTCCTTAGCAGAAATTTGGATGAGTCGCTGTTGCCCGCTCATATATGCAGGGGCGGAAATTTGGCCGGAAATTTCCGGGCCAAATTTCGGCTTTTGGTCCTTAGCAGAATTTCGGATGAGTCATTGCTGCCCGCTCGCAGATATGGGGGCGTAAATTTGGCCGGAATATTCCGGCCACCGGATTATTCAATAATACGCCCTCCGGAGTTTTCAAATTTCTAACCCAGCTACCCCGGAATATTCCGGTACTAATACCGGCATATTCCGGCATTGGAGGGCAGCAACGGTCAAATCTAGGAGGAGGCTATAAAGAGCTGTCTTCTTCCTCTAGATAGCTAGTTCGTCCATTCCTCTCTCTCCTCCATTGATCTAGAGCTCAAAATTCCTAGATCTCCCTCCTCCTCTAACCAAACTCGATGCCCTTCAAGGATCTGACGGAGGAGGCCTAGATCTACACTTCAACCAAGCCATAAATCGTTTTCCCTTACCATACCTCTTGGGATCTTCTAAATCTCTTGGTTGCCTTGTCATCCTAGAGAAACCCTAGTGCTTGTAGCTTCCACCTTGTAGCAAGAAGCTTCGGATCGTTGAGAGCCTCCATCTCACTTGTGGAGTAGACTCAACCACTTGTAAAGGTTTGGTCAACGCCTTCAAGTCGACCTCATAGTGGAAACGAGAATCTCCCTCACCGGAGAAGATCAAGGAGAACAAGGTGTGCACAACCGTGCTATTGAGGAGCTCCTAGGTGGGTCCCCACCTTTCCAACATAGACATACTTCTTTTAAGAAGGAACTACATGAAACATATTCTTGTCTCCATGTTTACACTTGTGGTTATCTTGTGCCTTGCATATTACTTCCGTTTCATACTTGTTTCTTATCACATAGCGTGTCTACCTAGTTGCACATTTAGATAACCAAGTTGTTTAGTTGCTAAAGCCCATCTAAAAGTGAAAAATGATTAAAATTTGTAGGTCACCTATTCACTCCCCCCTCTAGTTGACCATAGTGTACTTTCAGATACCAATAATAATAACAAGATCAATCTCATAACAAAAATTGCAAACTAAAATAAAGTAGAGCAAGTAGATGATGAAACTTCTCGTTAATATTTCATTACGGCAACTCAAACCAAGGGATACAACGATAACCAACTAAAGGTTGATACTTCCATACTGCAAACCATACTATATGATATTTTCTCTACTCATGATACGACTCTACTAAAAGGTAAAAAGGGTGAAAGATAAAGATGTGATACCGCGGCACTCCCCCAAGGCCCCAAGCTTGGAACAAGCAAAGGGGATGCCAATACCAATGACGAATTAATTCTTCGGTGGGTTTGGTGGTGCACTCTTCTCAAGCAAGGCGTGAAAACGTTGCAAAATCTCATGAAACATGTCGTTCTCCTCTTGAAGAATCTCTACCTCCGTCCTTAAAGCTCGATAACATTCACATAACTCATCTGCAACTCGAAGAGCTTCTTCTACTCCAGGGATGGGACTGAGGCCCGGAACTGATGGTCTTGGTCCCTGCATGATACAAGAAACAATCTTCGCCGATTTTAGGATGGTTCCATGTTCATGTGCCCCTATTTGCCGAGGATTTTTTTTACTAATCTTTCTCTAGATTCCTTTGATTTGTGCACATAAAACCGTTGGCATATTCTCTTCTTTATGTTTTTCCTCCTACTTTCATTTTCAGATGCTAGTGGCTCTAGGGGAGGTCAAACCAAGAAGATGGCGGGACGGAAGGATCCGAGAGTTGATGATATTGAGGAACTCTCGATCCTTCCCAACCCAAGCGCATGCCAAGATCCCCTGCTCCCGATTAGCCCCTTCCCGGAAAGGAGAAGACCACATCCCAAGTGTCCGACTCGGTATTCCTCGCCACTCGCCGTGAAAACCCTCATGTCATTGAGTGGAGCCGCTTAATGCCTCAGTTTCGACGGAGGGATACCCGTTTCCACACAGTTTTTCAATCTTAGATTTACAAGGAGATTCTCATGAGGAAGCCTAAAGACAATGTGGCCTCTGAACACACCATTTGTCTTGATCACATGGAAAGGAATCCAGACTATTTTGGAGAAGCCCTTGCCATTTTTTATGCCTTTGTACTTTGTCCTATAATGAAGCTAAAACAGGATTATGATCAAGGGCTAGTGTGTGAGTTTATAGCTACCGTTCACCTTGGCAACGAGACCAAGCGTCATATCATATGGATGACCAAGGGTGAGCAGTTTACTCTCAAGTGGGCCGAAGTGGGGAGTTCTTCTTTATATTTATCTGGATCATGGCCCCTTTGGTGGTGGCCCGGAGTATGATCGTGAGTGGTTTCGAGTTCATTCCACCGGCAAGACTATTAGCAAGGACCAACTCACACCACTTTACTCATGGAAGAAGTATACAGTAGGGTTCTTCAAGGGTCTCTACCCCACCTATGACATCATGCTTCGCATCTATCGCGAAACCATCAATCCCAAGGTTGGCAATGTGGATCAAATCCAAGGGTATCTCAAGAATCTCATGCTTCTTAACCATGATAAAAGGCTCCAAGGTTTGACTCATAAACTTGATGTGCTAGACTTCATATGGAATGAGTTGTGGTCCGCTATTATATGCAAGAAATATGCTTGTTATGGTCCAATTATCATGACGATCATCTTGCATACTTGGGATGCCAAGCACCCGGAGAATCCCATTGATGACTCTTCATGGGTCTCTCACAAGGAGAAACGGCTTCTTATCAAGGATCACACAGAGCCCGTTGAGCACCCCACTCCAGCTACTCACAAGGGCAAGACAAAGCCTAGGGTTGTCGTTGATGAAGAAGATGAAGTCGGGCCCTTTCGTCCTCCTCCTTCTGACAATGCGTTTAAGTGGATGGCTCGTGAGAAGGTGTTCCTTGTGAACAAGAATATTGAGCAACATCAGTGGGAAGTGCACTATGATAGGAGCTCAAGCACAACACAACCGATCAGGTCGCTAGGCAGCTTCGTCGTGATGCCGATGAGACGGTCGAGTCTCCTATTAAGGACATCATCACCACTTGGGGCAGGTGGCAAGCCATAGATTCGAAGGGGCATATTATCACTTGGTCTGATGAGGAAGATGGAGAGGAATTCACTAGCTCCCGTCGTCGTGCCCGTCCTCCAAGCATGGACGACCTCTCCGATTGAGCCTTGGGACGTTAGCATCGACCTCTCTCCTTTTTGGTATCTTGATGCCAAAGGGGGAGAGATATCTATTTAGGAGCGTTTGGGTATTTGCATGGGTGTTTCACAAGCATTGTTATTTCGAGTTGTCTCTTCGTGCTTGTGAATTGGTTATGTCGTTATTTGTGAACCCCGTCATGCATGGTGTAAGACATGTGAACCTCGTGTTTTAATTTCTATCTTGTAGTCGTTCGGTTCTTTATTGTGTTTGCGAGCAAGTTCTCATTCTATTTCTATCCTTTTATCTTGCTCTGTCTATTCATCATGAAGGTAGCATAACTCTACGGGGAGCTCTGTCCATGTTGTTTAGACCTCGTGTTGCAAATTTTTGTGTTGTCATCAATTACCAAAAAGGGGGAGAATGAAAGATCATCTTCCCTTTTGATAATTGATGACGACACAATTAGAGGACTAATCTTTGTTGTAGCATATGCAGGTTCCGTTTGCAACACTCGCGTGGTGCTCCATATTCCCTAAAATATCCTTAGGGGCATCGCGGCATTTTTCCATCGGCGGAGAGCTCAAAAGATCAAGTATGGGAAGTGGTTTCCCAGGTGGCGGATGTACCCGTGAAAGCACCGGTAGTACCACCCCCTGGCACTTCCCAGCACAGCTCCAGGTAGAGGGCCTCCGGTGGTTGTTCCGGTGGTACCGCCACCAAATCGTTCGGTTGGCACCTAGCGGAGGCCACCGATAGAACCGATGGGCGGAACCTCCGCTGGTACCACCGGTACCTCCGACGCTTCTCTAGGCCTCTAGGGGCAGTTACCACCGGTGGTGGTACCGCCAAACATGCGTTCGATTAGCACCTAGCGGAGGTAGCGGCGGAGGTCACCGGTAGTACCACTGTTTCCACCGGTACCTTCGGATGTTGCGGAAGCAGGCACGCAGGGAGTTAGCCGTTCTAGCTCAGAGGCAAAGGCTGCACCGGTCGTACCGGTGGTAACACTGGTACTACCGCTGGTGCGGATAAGTGGCAACGGCCGGATTGGAGGGAGGTGTATTTAAAGCACTCCATCGTCCTCCTTTTACTTCAAGCTTCAAACTCTCTCTTTCCTTGCCATTAGTGCGAGGTTCAACTATTTAGATCTCCCTCTCCAACCACCCAATCACTCCAATACTTTGTGGAGAGTTAGAGGAGACCTAGATCCGTGATTCCGCCAAAGGAATTGCAAATCCATTCACCTCATACTTGTAGATCTAGAAATCTACTTGGGGCCTAGAAACCCTAGTAGAACTTGTGCTTCTTGTGTAAAGGTTTGGTCAACGCTTTGAAGTCGACCTCATAGTGGAAACGAGAATCTTCCTCACCGGAGAAGCTCGAGAAGAATAAGGTGTGCACATCCGTGCTATTGAGGAGCGCGTAGGTGGCTCTCCATATTTCCAACGTAGACGTACTTCCCTTGAGAAGGAACTACGGGAAACATATCATTGTTTCCTTGTTTACACTTGTGGTGTATCTTGTTACTCCCTCCAATTCATATTAATGGTCGCTATATCGGATGTATCTAGCACTAAAATATGTCTAGATACATCTGATTTAGCGACCATTAATATGGATCGGAGGGAGTACCTTTTAAATTGCTTTCGTTGCTTGCTTTGTTTTGTATCACTTAGGTTGCTCACCTAGTTGCACATATAGATAAACTTGTGTTTACTTGTTTAGCCCAAACTAAAAAGGAAAAAAGAGAAAAAATGGTAGTCATTTATTCACCCCCTCTAGTTGACCATATTGCACTTTCAGGCGTCGGCCGGGATCGGGGAAGAGAGATCAGCGGCGGCGGCGAAGAAAGAGAAAGGGAACTGGCGCGCTGATTTTTCCCTCCCGCCAGATAAAATTAGGGATAGAGGGCGCGCTCGGTCAGCCTTCCGCCCCTCTTTGATAAAGATTTTGCGAGGGGGTTTCTCGTACCCCTTAAGGACTTGTTTGGTACAAGTGTATATTTTGGGATTGGTGGGGATAATCCCCAGAGGGTTTGGGTGAAACCCCCTTCTCCATCCAATCTCATAAAATCCCCCTCCGCTAATCCACTAGCTGGAGGGAGTGAATTTGATATATACAGAAAAATACACTAAGGTCTTGTTTGGTACAAGTCTATATTTAGAGATTGTAGGGGATTTGGGGGGGAAGAGTGGGGATAATCCCTACTAATCCACTTGAACCGAGTTTTTCGGGATTTAGTGTTAGACCGGAATAATCCTCTCCAATTCGTAAATATACACTTGTACCAAACAAGGTCTAAAAAAAATTATGGCCGCGTCTGGTATTTGTCAGTTTTTTGTCTAAAATAGAAAAAAAAAAGGGGTTACTCTAGATAAGCAGCCCCTTGCGACATGGCACCCAAGGTTTGGTTCAGTCTCCGTCCGTGTAAGGAATTTGTTTCTGTTTAGCGAAATTAATAGTTTCAGCTTCAAATTTCAAAAAAAAAAAAAAATCAGCTTGACAGGCGTGACATGCGTCCGTGAGTTAGTGAGCAAGGGCGGTTGTGATGGTGGGGCGCAGCTTGCGTAGGTGCCGACACGAGAGTTGCCGGGGAGCCTCGCCCTCCGACAAGGCAGCGGAGGCGTCGCTCTCTCCCACCGCATCACCCCCAACCCGTTCCGATGTTCCGTTCCCCGCCACTAGGTACAGTCGGTACTCGTACGCACCTCCTGCTCGGCGCTGCAAGCTCTGCACCGCGCCGATCAGAGTATAATATAACGGGACGAGCATGCTCGGCCTTGCGCGCTTGCCGGTCCATGTGTGCACGTCATGTGCACGCACGAAACTGCATCACCTGGCCGGCAGTCGTCGTCCATGCCGCACAGCCAAGGCATCGCCTCGTTCCTGCGTGCCGACGGACGGCGCTTCCATTCCATTGGATCCTTGCGTACGTCCGTGAACAATGGATAGGATCCTCGACAGGCACACCGCTCTACATCCCTTTGGGAAATCTGTACGTAAATGGAGGGTTCCAGTGGAAGTTCATTATTTCATTTTATAAACACTTATGATTTGTATACGCCTTCCTAAAGGTGTTTCGGTTGTTGAGTTTATCTTATAAAAATATATTTATAAGGATTCACCGCTATATTCGTAGTAAACGTACGGGAGAAATGGTCAACAACACATGGCACTGCCTCTTGGATTCCTGCCGCCTGCCAGCCACTGCCAGTTCCCACTCCCACAACATTTGCTGAAGGGCGCACCGCGCCGGCAGGCAAGGACTAGAAGTAAAGCCGGCCACATGCGCGGAGGCGCAGTAGGTTGGCTGGCGCTGCCGCTGGCGCCGGTCGACGCATGCATGCCGCTGCCGCTGGCGGAACGAACGAGCGCACGAACATCCCACAGTAGCGGGAACTAGGCTGCCACTCCTCCGTCCATGCGTGCATCATCACCGCAAGCTCCATCGACCATCATGCCTGCCTGCTCTGCCCCGCGTGCGGGTGCTCCAGACCGCTGCTTCTCTTCCTTCGCCTTCGGGTTCGTGGTCATTGCGACGACGAATTTTGGTGGCATCGTGCGGAACCAGGGCCTGCCGCGTCGTCCAATCATCCGTCGCGTGCCAGGATGGATCTGCTTTCTTTCGACTCTACTCCCTAGTGCTAGGCTTTCCGTGGCCGGCGACATATAACGTTACGATTTGGACGTGCTGCAGCATAAGTAGGCGATGCTGCACTTTGGAGCGGCACCGGTACCACCTTGTCGCCGCAAAACGCGACACACGAGCTTTTTCCACATATTCTCCTCGCCGAGAGTGCTGCATAATAGTAGTAATACAGTATTAAACTCCTACGGGAGTATTAAACTCGAATCGATTTGGTTTTTACAGAACAGCTCCAGACGAAAGCGTGTTAAAAAAAATGCGGTCAAATGTGATGCGCTCCCGGCAGATTTGTTACTGCCAGCAAGTACTAGTACTCCTCCAAAACCTCGCAGTTTTTACTTGTGTCAGGATTCAGGAAGATGGTGGGAACAGCAGGAGGAGCAGGAGAGACAGAGGCCGTGCGACGGGGCAGCTAGCCATGGGGGGCGGGTCATGATGATGACTAGAGGCTGGGGCGCCCCTTGGGGCGCCTCCTCAGAGGTCAGTGGCAGTCCAATTGCAGCCCAATTAAGCTTTTGTTGGTTTTTTCTATACAAACAAGGCAACTGCACATATCAGACTTAGGTGATTGTATTAGTGATGTGTTGATAGACAATTGATTAGTCAATATATCCACAGTTATGATGTAAATTACTGGACAAACTATGAGCATCTTCGTTTACCTATTTGTCAGGATGCCTACCCATCATCAATACCCTCAGCCCCAACAACATAATGAACACCTAACAGATAGAGATAATGCTTTGATAACACCAAAAATAATTTGAGAGACCTTCAGTTATATAGAAGCTAAATCAAACAATTTTGTCAAAAACCCCACTTTCACAGTCTAGACAGGAATCAAATTTATTAAAGAAACAGAGAACATTGCAGCCAAAAGAGTAGGTAATATTTGCATATCCTAGTATACAAACTCTAGTTTTCGTTGAATACATTTCTGCAAACAAATCAATACAGAACATGACAGCCAAAAGAATAGGTAGCATTGCGGAAAAACTTTATATAGAACCGCACATTGAAAATGATTCAATAAATTGCTCCAGCTCCCATTCATTCATCGAGACAAGCTCTTTGTTTCCTTTTTCAAACTCGATAAAATATCTTTTCGTCATTGCCTTCACTCACAAGCAGAAGACTCCCTCAAACATACACTGTAGTTTATTTCAAATCAAAAAATTAAAAACTACAATAGAGTTGCATTGTTCTTGCCTAATCTTGTGAAAACACCTCTTCTTAGGATCATTCTTATGGTCATCTTCGAGGCTCACATGATCATCCTGCAAAATCACAACAGGTTTTACCCGATGGCTTCCAGTATATCTACACCCTACAAAGGAGAGAAAAGAGAGTTGATAGAGAGAGTGAAAGATAGAAGACCCTAGTTGGGCATTCATAGAGGAACTTACCTTCTGACCAGTAAGATGCTTCAGAGCAGAACAAGAAAAGACAATTGTATCTTTTGTTCTTCAGTCGATGCTTAGGCAAAGTGAGACGGCACTGGCTTTTCTTGAAGTATACTACTCCCTCCGTTCCAAAATGTAAGCCTTTTTAGCAAACTGTTTTAGTTCACTAAAAAGGCTTACATTTTGGAACGGAGGAAGTATTACGTAGGCAAAAGATGCACATCTGAAGTGAGGAAGAAAGCTGCAGTGAAAGTAGGTATTCCATTCTATCCATTTTTGCACCATTCAGTAAATTGTCAATGACTCGACCGTGTTAAGGGGATCCACATACACACGTAAGCAGAGTAAGCATACCGCATTGTTACAATGGTAATCCCATGCTGGTCAATTGCATAAACAACCACAACAATATTCGGCCGAGTTTAATGGAGTCTGTAAATGCAACCAAGATACCTTTAAAATCCAAAGTTAAAATAGGGAAACCACATATCACCCATACACATGTAAGAAAAATAGAATTAAAGCAAAGTTTTATGACAGAAAATATTACCATGTCGTAATATATTAAACGCTCAAACACATCAAGATGTCAGTGAATAAGGCAAGCATATTTATTGGTTTTCAATGCCTTAAAATCTATCATTGCAAGAAATACTTGGTTTAGATAGTACAAGCAACATATTGCTTTATGTAATGTAATTGTAAGCGACACATAATTATTAAATGCAGTGAGATACAAGGTGTAGTTTGAACATGATATCATTGGGTTATACACGTATCAGTCAGATGCCTTAGGTGTGATAGTTTCAAGATGGGTTTAAGAACATCTTCTGGAAATCTTATTACATGCCACAGGCACATACTTATTACAAGCAGCTAAAAGGAGAGTTGTTTACCTCAGAAGAGACAAAATTATCTAGCTCCCGCAAGTTTCCATAGATTAGTCTTGAAGTTTGTTCTGCTACGACATCTGAACTCCCAACATGAACTTCTGGCAAAGTTCCGAAGAGATGTACATGTTCGTAAATTGCCCCTAAAACATTTGATTGTCCATTTACATTAGTACATCTAAGAAATAATTATGACATAGATATAACACCAAAGTACAGAACATACAAGTACAACATATATCACCAGCATGATTTAAGCTAGGCATTTCATGGAGCTGGATTATTGATAGCATTACGACAGTTCTGTAATTCGTTTATCTGCCAAGATGCTTTAGAGACTAAATATTTCTTTGTGAAAAGAAGATAGATTATCTATATAACATGATATAGCAGCTTCTTTTTAAATAACCAGCTAATATGCATCACCAATCAATCAAACACTTTTAGAGACAAAAGAATCAGTCACAGTTTTACTGTGTAATCACGAGAGCTATCAGCTACCTGAAAACAAAATATGGAGGCAGTGTAAGCTATAGTTGTGAACCCACATGGGAGTAGAATTTAAGGCTGGATTCTCTCAAACTCACAAATAAACATGTAAACCATAGCACCTGAATGGGAGCATAATTTAAAGCTAGGGTGCAATTTATGTACTTTTAAGAATGTGTTGTCAAAGAGGAGGCGTGCAAGTTACTGGGATTTATCAGGAGACCTAAAAAATACATAGATGATGTAAGGCACATTTAGTTTATCATGTCCAAGGACAGAGGTATTTGGAACTAAAGACGCAAACAAAAATTAGGAAGTTTGTCTCACCACAGTTACAACCACATTCCATCCGTTCATCCCTGATCTATTGAAGCATCCTTCACTCAGGGCAAATCCTGTAAATTTGCAAAGACTAAATCATAAACAGAAGTAGATATAGCCGGAGGTATTATGGCAGTTTCTTATCACCAACATATAATGGTACGGAGTCGTGGATGCATTCATCCTCAAGGAAGATACAAAGAAAGTTAGTTACACACCATCCTTCCAAGAAACAAAATTCTCTCTCTGGTCTAATCGAGTTCAGAAACATCAATTACTGACTTGCGATATTTACCATGAACACTGTACAGGGAGAAGCGCTAAGCTTGCTAGTAAAACAAAACCACAATATATCGTGTAGTACCAAAAATAAATAGCATACCTTCTCCAGACGAGTCGAACATAGCTTCATTTTCCAACCTTGTAACTTTTAAAACCACTTCTAGTAATGCCTCAGAGACAATAAAAAAAATCTTTAACACTGTCAAAGGTATGACAAGAGACATTTATAAGAGGACCTGCAAGGAAGCTTTCATGTTGCACATAATTGTATTAAAAGAGCACAATGCGTCATTGCTGATGGCCACAACCAGAAGAGAGAGATCGCTCTCCCGTAGTACTCGGCGATAATGGAACACAGTAGATTCCATGAGCATTGCAAACCTGGAACGTAAAGATTGCTACTGTATTAATTTTTTTGAGTGAACAATAGTTTCTTAAAGACTAAATCTTGACAAACAGAGACGCCATGAATAACCAAAAAAGCCGGACGATAAATTGAGAACAGGGTTTGAAATCTAGAACCTGTGAAGGTTTAGCTTTTTTTGTCGAGGCAGCCATAGCCAAGGCCTAACACAAACATCACGTCCAAACACATCATGCTCAGCGCTGACGTAAACATCCTCAGCTCAGACCTAAACGGCGAGGCAGGAGCGTGTCCCGAGAAGGTCACAACAACAACGCATATAGATGGTCTTGATCATGACCATCTTTCCGTGAAATTTCATCACGCCATCCCGTTATCGACACCTCGTTGATCAGCCTACACTTCAGAAAAAAGGTGGGAGAAGAAGTCCTGGCGAAAAAGTGTGATGTCTAATTATGACTTATGAAAGGACAGACGAAAAAACGAAATAGGAAATCTGAGTAGATAACAGTATCATATCATGGTTTCATCAATAAATTAATTTATCCTAGACGAGATAGATAGCCAAAAAATACGATAATTATCCGGTCTAATCTTTTTTAATCAACATGAAAATGACATGATCCCAGTTTAACCGTGAACCATGTGCTAAATAAAAGAGTAGCAAATACAAAGAAATGAGGGAACAAACCTCTGGTCCAAACTCCATATTGTTACCAATTTTATTTTGCAATGCCAAACACCTCCTTATATATACTCGAAACGTATGCACCAGCCTATTTGTTTATAGCACACAAATCATATTTTAGCAAGGTTTCTACTGCAGTTATATTTTAAGGGAATATAAGTTGTAAATGGAGTAATCGATTGGCTACCAAGAATTTTGTTGTTTGGATACTTCTCCACGACCATTATGTTCAGCAAACATTATTGAAACCCGGAACTGAAGAAGCTCACTAAGAAAAAGGTCACCAGATTTAAGAATTTAGAAGCAAGTCAGCAGACCAAATGCAAAGGACCAGGCTCTCAGTTAATTTATTAGCCCCTTCGTTGCTAACTAACCCGAAACAAAGCAGACATTATTGACCATTCTGATATCAGCATACCCACTCGCATATGGTTAAAAAGAAATTATAATTCACCCTAAGCCCAACCTATTCTGTACACTATATGACAATTCATGCACGACATAAACATACTGATCAATTTCTCATCACATCATACATTTTTTTTCTAAGGCTCTTGGTCATGTCCCGGCTGCGAGCTTTCTGCCGCCTATCCAGCCCGCTGACTAAGCATAGGCAAAATTGAAGGAAGACGGTGAAGTTACCTAGCCTGCCATCCCCTTGCCTCCTCTTCCGCGCATTGGCGACGTTGTCGATGAGCCAGCATAGACCTGGGCGAGTGGGAGACCTCGGTGCATAGGAGCATGACGACCATACGGTAGAGGCAACAGGTGTAGGGAAACCTCTACCACGGTGCTACCGGCGGCTCAGCGCCCGGACGCCGTCCTGTCAAGCAGATCGAGGACGAGCGAGTGTGGGGCTCGTCACCCGGCCGCCGTCCTAACGGGCAAAGCGAGGAGGAGCAGAACATGGAGGCGACTGGCGTGGGTAGGGAAAATGAGATGGAGCTGCAGCGTGGGGCTGGATACAACCAGGTCTCCACACCCCGAGCCAACCACTTTTTAGTGCACGAGGAAGAACGCTCCCCAATCTTGGAAGATAACAAGCTCGGACAGTCAATCTCACTTGAACAAGAAAGGATGAACAAGAGATGAAGGCGAATCATCAGCGTCTCTTTATCTTCTTGATCACCGGCTCAGTCCTCTATCATGGTCCTGTGCTCCCGCAGAGTGATAGAGAGAGGGGAAAAGTGAGCACGCCCGTTCCTGCCAGCAATGTTCGCCATTCCCCACCGCCACACAGGAGAGGAGAGCGGACAGAGCGAGAAAAGAAAAATCCATCTGAACCTTACGGCCTACACAAGGGTAAATATGCAACTCAAAACAGAAAATGTTACGGTATTTCCATATATCACATATCAACAACTTTTGAGATGCATTTAATTGTTTGGTCTACTCTGAGAAGCTAACATATTTTGATCATCGTCATCCATCCATTTTCACCAAATAAATCAGTAATTAGAACAAAGATACAAATAGTTTCACCAAACTAATGTTCTAATTACACCCTATAACTGTATCATCAAGCCTAAAACTAACAGTAAATTGCTGTCAATCTGGATGCTGCAATCACTAAGTGTATGCATAACATAAAGGAAAAAAGAAACAATCGAAGTATACCTTGAATCCATCGATTTAATCGAGCTTCCAGTCCACTCATGATATTAATAAGTATATGTTAAGCTGATGGATGGGAGCAGACCTTCAATGGACCAAATCCAGCAAGCAAGAAATAAGCTGATTGCTCCCTTATGCATTTTGATATACAAAATCATCTCAATCCCCAGGAGCCACGGCCAACCACATCTTTCTTTAGAAAAAAAAACCAACAAATCACATTTACCTGCATGATTTGACCAATGTTATAGCAATTCTGAGTTCCTAAAATTATTCGATTTGATGGACACGGTCACACCTAGCCATTTACCTGGTGCCAAACAAGAATAATGCCCGATGCGGCCATGTCCTGCCGCCGCCTCACACTCTGCGAAACATACCAGAGATGAGGATGACCTGGACGCCCTGCTCCTCATCTCCTGCAAGCAAAGGCGGGCCTGGAGGTGGAGGCGGCGCGGGGAGACGAGGGCGAAGGTCGCCGGAATCTCCACCTCCCACGCCGCCGTGAATCTGCCCCCTCCAACTGCTGCATCTCTGCTCGGCCTCCTCCGCCTGTGGATATGGCCGTGAGTGGCAACCGCAAAATTTAGAAAAGACAGAGGGTCCGCTCATCCGGCTAACCTGGAGGAGAGGAGGATGTGAGGAAGGGGAAACATAATAGGTGGCGGAGGGCTCCGGGGGCTCGCCCGCGCCGCACATGTAGAGAGAGAGGAGGATAGCCATTGGAGCGTCGTTGTCATCGCGGTAGGCGCTGCCGACGGCTGCCGCATCCTGCTGTGCCATCCTCCGATGGACGACGGCGTCAGATTTCAGGAGACTGAGTTGGGAGGAGACGTGTGAGGAGAGGAAAGATGCAAGGAGGGAGAAGCAGAACGGGACAAAGAAGACGAGCCAGCCCGCGCGCGCCAGCTTGCTAACGTGGATAGGCTGAGGAGGCTCGCAAGCCGGAAGAAACCAAGAAAGATCGATTGATGGCCGCGGCTCTCCAGCGACAAAACGATGCGTACAAAAAGAAGAAGACAAAACGAGAGCACGCAGGACGGCGGAACGGAAAAGCAGAACGGTACGTTTTAGCCTAAAACGTACGCGTGGACAGCGCCATCGGGGCTCCAAGTCCTCCGCTCTTGCTTGTTCTCCGATCCCCCTTCTCCCCGTTCCTTTTTCGCAGCGCCCGTGTCTCCCCCTGCCCCAGCGGCAACAGACACCACCGAGCAGTCGATCGAGGAGGCCGGATGCCAAGCAAGACCACGCACACACGGAAAGAAAGCCATTGTCAATTCTTTGTTTGTTTCTTGGCGTGGGGACACAAGTGCTAGGTCCTGCTCTGCTCTGCGTTGCCCCGTATGCGAGCATGACCAAAAGGCGCCGATGTCTACCGCCAGTGCCAGTTCTTCTTCCCATGCTCCGCTGCGCCACGCGAACAGTGTTTTTAGCCTGTGTGCGTACCGTGGGTGTGGGGATGGGAACTACTGCCCCACGCGAATAGTAGCTGCTGCCGCCAGGGTCAGAGTGGGGCTCCTCCACTCCAAGTCAACTTGTGTCCATCCTCTGCTACTTCTGCACCAATTGTTTAGCCACAACTGGACTAGAGAGTAGAGACTCTACTGCAATACTTGTATGCCGACGGTGGAGGGGGAGTACTAGTAAGCCACAATGTGTACGTACCCTTTTTACAGCTGAACGGTACATTGCCTACGGTTGGTACTGGTTTATCTCTTGCCAGACACGATTCCGTCTGACTCAACTTACCATGGAAGCGTCTGTTAATTGTAACAGAAGTATCCCCTATGGAAAAGGCTAACGTTCCGTCGGGGGATACGCGTTTTGCATCCTCCGGATGCGTAGCCATCAGATAGGAGCGATCGTGCGGCTAACGCCCACCAGCCCACCGTACGGCACCTTATCCAGACTCGCGACCCCATCTCGAGCACGGTTCGCTCACCCATGGCGCAACCTCCTCCACAAGCTCCCGACGCGTATATCCGCGCCGTCCCGCTCCCCTGCGCGCCTGCCATGGACGACGCCGCCGGAGACGGAGCTCCGCGCCGCCCTCGTCCTCGACGAAACCCCACGGCCACGCCGCCTCTGCCTCCATGGAAATCGCGGGGAGTCGCATTGGAGCAGCTCCCATGGGAGGCCGAAGAAGATAATCACATTGTAATAAAACGTATGCGCAACATTGCCATGTGTACACAATATTGTTGCAACATTTTCCGGCCCCCAAAATCGACAAAACGTGCTAAAAAAAGCCGCAACATATCGTATGCATGCAATAAATCCAACCCCTTTAGTTTTGAAACACTGCGTCATATGCAACATAAAAAACGTGCAACGCAAAAACGCTTCTGCAACTTTTTTTTAATACGAGAGTGATCCTGAAGGTTTCAGAAAGTACATTGTTACATTTTACAATGGGGCCTCAAGGAAAAACGAACAATACATTTTTTTATATATTTTACAATGGGGCCTCAAGGGCCTCAAGTGATCCTGAATTCCTTATTTGACACTCTCTTAAAATCTTGTTCCTTATTTGACACTGGAGACATTTTTCTTCCCTATATGACCTGTAGTCTTAATTTCTTTCCCTATATGACACTCTAGTGCATTTTGTACATGTGAAAAGACCTGTTTACCCCTGGATAGAATATGATCAGAAATATGCCCAAGATAATAATAGTTGTGCCCAAAAAATATGTGGTGGGTTAGATAGCACTGAGACTTAGTATGGTAGCTAATATGTTTGTTGGTAAATACAGCGGGCAGTGGCTACCATTAAGTGCTACTAAAATATCTGGATGACTTAGTACTACGTAGTATTCAGGCATGGCTTAGGAGAAAATGAAACCATTTGTACGTGGGGGAAATAGAATTCCATAAGTGGTAGACATGCATATCCCATTCTCAGGCCTCACGAGCCTACGGACAAGATGACGTAGCTAACCACTTCACTCGTGATCTGAGCCTCACGCGCAGTCGCGCACGCACGCAGAAAACGGCACACGCAGAACCGATCAACGTGCAAGAAGAGAAAAAAATTAAGACGTGCCTCTACAGGATTCTACGTGCGTCCAAAAAAAAGAAACACACGCTAGGGAGCTAGCTGGATATATTATTGAAATAATACCAATGTAACATTGTAAATATTGTTCCACACGATTACCCCCACGTGAAAAGAAAGCTGGTTGTACTACCCTATCGTGCCAGGTCCTGACTCCATCCCATCCACCAAGTACAATGCCAGCTGATCGTGTCAAGACATGACTCTCTCCCTTCCTTAAATAAATAAAAAAGATCTGTAAAGAAACGAAGTTGTTCCAAAACATTAGCTAGCTATAAGCGGTGATAAAAAAAAATAATCATATGCGTATATGTGTGCATGATTGGGAATAAAATATTAATCGCAAAATAACTATATTTCTGGTCAAGTTATGTCCAAGGGTAAAAAAGTCTTTTCACATGTAAAGAATGCACTAGAGTGTCATATAGGGAAAGAAATTAAGACTAGATGTCATATAGGGAAGAAAAGTTTCTCAAGTGTCAAATAAGGAACATGATTTTAAGTGAGTGTCAAATAAGGAATTCTCTCTATATTAATATGGCGGAGATACAAATTACATCCGGCCTCTGCAACAATGCAATGGATGCACACTGCCAAAAGGCAATAAAAAGAAAAGTCCCGCTACAGAGTTACAGTCCTCGCGGTATCCGCACAACCACCATTTAAACAACAGCTGATATCCATCTATTCGAAAACAACGTCTCCAAGAAGAACGGTTTCAGGCATAACCAATTAAGGCCAGACCTTGGGTTTTCACCCTGAAGATAATCCTCGCTCTCAAAACAACGACTCCAAGAAGACCAGTGCCAGACACAACCAATTAAGGCTAGACCTTGGGTTTTCACCCTGAAAGGTAGGACGTTGGACTTCACGCATATTGTCGCCCCCTCTGACATACGGCTGCCACAAATCTTGTAACTCCAAGCCAACTCCCCATCTATGCAAAGACTCCAAACACCGTTGCTACTCCTCCAATCCCACCTTCGATGACTGAGCATTGCGACCGAATTCCACCGATCCAGCAATCTGCAGGCGTCGCCCATGGGAGTTCGCCGGCGGAGCCTTTCGGTCGACATCCCGGCTTGATCAAAGAGAACCTAAATCAGGATCTTCATCTTCGCGCGATGGCAAACCCTAGGACCACCTCCTTTATTCTGATTATTCTCCGGTCATGGCCCCCACGCCACCGACCTTCACCGACGATGTTGGCGTGAAGAGGGCAGGCCAGTACCCAGCTGCAGGACACCGCCGGCGTGGCCAAGGCCACAGCCATGTCACCCACACCAACGGCTCTGGCTAGATCTCACCAGCCCAGATCTGAACGGATCAAGATAGAACCAGTGAGGTCCAGATCACCACTGCCCGAAGTCGCCGCCCGAGTCGCAATGCGCCGGAACGGACAACCTCTGCGGCGGCGCCCCACCATCTTCAAAACCACTCCACCGGTGACCCAAGGCGCCGACCAAAAGACCGCGCCGCCTCAAGCCTTCCCGACCCGAGCTCCTTGCGGAACGTCAATCGCCGCCGGCTACTCACCGCCGAGCCCGTGCTGGTTCCACCTGTGCTGCACTGCCTTCACGTCGCCGGCGAAGACCAAAAGGAACGGCGGGAGGGAGCCTAGCTCGTATATCCTGGCTTCCTGCTTCTGAACGTCCATATAGTACTCGAGCTTCGCGGTGTAGTCGCTGGCCCGCCACCGATCCAAGTCGATGACGACCCCGGTGTTGAAGTAGCAGGGCGCGCGCGACCGGTTGGCGAAGACGGAGGAGTACTCGGCGTGGCGCCAGAAGGCTTCGGTGAAGTAGGAGGTGAAGTTGGCGTGGAAACACTCGGGCGCGGCGAGCGTGGCCATGGCACTCCGGCGACGGACTCCCACAGATCGCACAGGACGAGCCGCCACAGCCCTGATCGAGAACCTCCGGGCCGCCCTGATCCGCCGCCCTGCAGACCTGAGCCGCCCTGAGGGAGCGTGAAAGAACATAGTTCCTAAATCCTATTTTGAGTGTTTGATCACAACATATGGATGGACTAACGTGTTCCCTACGTGTACTCAGAAAATATCATGGATAAAGTGCAACCATATCTCCCCGTAGACCTCATACAATGAGCAGCAAAAATGAAGAAAAGATTACGGAAAGAAAGGGGAAGAAAGAAGAAGAAAAAGGAGAAAATGGTGGGCTGCCGGCCTCCCAGGCCGGCCTGGCCGGTCCCTAGGCCGGGTCTAGGCAGTGCGCCGGCCTCGCCTCGCCCCACGCCGGCCCCAGGCCGGGCTCCAGACCGGGAGGCTCGGGTGGGTGCCCGGCCTCGCCCTGCTCCCCACGCCGGCCCCGGGCCGGCCCCCAGGCCGGGCGGCTCGGGCGGGTACCTGGCCTCGCCATCGCCTCCACGCCGGCCTGCCAGGCCGGGCCACCCCTCCTGCGCCCACGCCGGCCCCAGGCCGGGGTGGGTTTGCCTCCGGCCCTGGCTGCTCCAGGCCGGCCTGGACGGCCCCTAGGCCCGGGGGGGCGCTGCCAAGTGGGGAAATACCCCCCCAACGTCCGTATTCTGCCCCGGTATTAAAGAGGTCCTTCCCTTACCTTTTGGAGTTGTCAATCCCACCCACTCTCTCTCTCACCACCATTGATTGACCAAGCTCAAGCTCAAGAACAAGCACTCCTCAAATCCCCAACCAAAGCTCGTGATATTTTGGGATTTGAAGGAGACACCCCCGATCTACAACTCCACCAAGTCGATTAAAAATCCACCCACTCATCACTTAGGGATCTTGTCATTCTTAGTTCATTGGAGCTAGGAATCTTGTTGCTCTTAGCTCATTGGAGCTCGGAGCCTTGGTGATATCCCCGGTGCTCTTGTGCTCGTGGATCTTGCTTCTCGGAGTCTTGGTGGCTCTCGGGATTTGGTGAGGACCCTCCAATCTTGTGGAGTGCGCCTCATCCTTGTAAAGGTTCTAGTTGTCAACCTCAACGGCAACATAGTGATTCGAGCCTATCCACATCGGTGGAAGGACTCGAAGGAGATACGGTGTGGCATTTGAGGCCTACTCGGTGTTCCACTTTGGTGGCACCACACCGCTCCAGCGGAGATTAGCTTCCATTGGGAAGTGAACTTCGGGATAAATCTCCGCGTCATTATGTTCGGTTATTCCTCAACTTACCTTTACTAGTTACTACTAGCTTAGTCATATAATCACCTTGTGCTAGTTGTACTTGCTCAACATATAGGATTGTTCACCTAGTTGCATAATCTAGATAATATATATTTGAGCATTGCCTTGTTAACTTGAAAAAGAAGTTAAAATTTGTAGTTAACCTATTCACCCCCCCCCCTCTAGTTAACCTCTCGATCCTTCAATTTGTATCAGAGCCTCGTCTCTTTATATAGGGCTTTACCGCCTAAAGAGGAGGTAAGGATGGCCGATGATCCCGTCACCATGGATGGGATTCAAAAACTAATCCAAGCTATGATTGATAGTTCCGAGAAAAAGATGGAGGGACTAATAAAAGAATTGACATCCCCATCTAGACAATCTAGTGAAAATATTATCTTAGATGAACAAGGAAACCCCATTCCAACTAAGGAAGGAACCGCAACATCTTCACCTTTAAATGCTAGTGGTGGAAATTCTTTTGTCTTTGCTTATAACAATGCTCCTAACGTTCAACATCCACATGTTAATCATCTTGGTCCACCTCCTTTGGTGGATCGGCATCGTTTTACTAATTGGAAAGCTTCCATGAAGTCTTACATGTGCAACTCTTCAATGCAAATATAGAGAATTGTTGAAAGAGGATACGAGCCAAAGGATCCCGCAAATATAAGCTCAAGTGACATCATAGATGAGCAACTCAATGCTCATGCTTTGCACATGTTGGAGAGGGCAATGGAAAAGGAAGGAGTTGAGCACATCCGGTCCTTCACAAGTGCAAAGAAAGCTTATGATGGCCTTGTTGATATGTTTGACAGCAACGTCAACCTCCAAAGATCCAATAATTCAATCATTCAAAGAAAAGTTAAACTCTTTCACTTGAGTGATGGAGAGAACATAGAAGACATGTTTAGAAGACTCAAGGCTCTTGTAAATGATATGAGAGATTGTGGATTCACGGATTGTACGGAGAATTGGGTCAAGGAGAAATTTCTACTCACCTTGATGCCATAAAATGAAAACATGGTGACGAATATAAAAGCAAGGGACGACTACTTGGACCTATCCCCCAATGATGTCTTGGGTCTCTTTATCACTTTAAAGGTCATGAAGCAAACTTTCGATGATGTCATGGCCCGTGTAAACGGAATGAAGAAACCCTCTCTTGCCTTGAAGGCCAAGGTCGTTTCCCATGAAGATAATGACTCAAGTGATGATGGTGCATCCACTCATGAGGTCTCCGAGAAAGGGATGAAGACATCACATGAAGAATGCTTAGCTCTTGCTCAACACAAGTGGTGGAAGAAAAGAGACTTTAGATCCAATGCCACCAAGAATAAAGGGAAGGAAGTCTCAAGCATGAATAAAGCAAGAACTTGCTTCAACTGTGGAGATTCCGAGCACTTCGTTGCCGACTGTCCCTTCAAGAGTAGAATTGAGAATGGAGGAAGACTCATCAAGAAATCCACCTTCATTCCCAAGTCCAAGAACTTCATCAAGAGAGGCCCTCCTAGGGCATTAATTGCTAAAGAAGTTGAGTACACATCCGGTGGTGAAGAGAGTGACGGTGAAGGCGAACAAGTAGGTATGGCGGCCATGGCTAGGGGCATCGTACCTCCTAACTTAAGCTCTCTCTTCTCCAACCCAAATTACAACAAGGGCCCTTCGAGTCACACATGCTTCATGGTCAAGGGTATATACCCAAAGGTGACTCCTACACTCAAACTTGCAAACTCCTCTATTCCTTCACTACTAAATTGTGTCGAGGAAGAACCTTTGGTAAACTTTGTGTAAAAACTAGAAGGATAAACTAAATCTATCTTTGCCTCTCTCATGGATCAATTAAGTGAGGCACATGGCCTCATTGACGAACATGAGGAGAGAATAATGTTACTTGAAAAGTTTGCTCGTGATGATGCTAGTAAAATTGAGGAGCTTGAGAAAGCTATAGATGAATCACATTGCTTTAGAGAAAGCATAGAGGAAACCTTTGCAATTGACATAGCTAAAGTAAAACTTGATTGTCAACATGCTTTTGCTAAGGTAACGGAATTCATGGCTTTAAATGATGCAACTAACCAAGGTTATAATGAACTCATTAAGGATTTTTATAAGCTTAAAATTGATAATCGAACAATATCAAATGAGCTCAAAACCTTAAAAGGAGTAAAAGTTGTGAATGAAAACTCTTGTGTTACTAACCCTTTGTGTGTCAAGGCAACTCTCATTGAGGAGAACAATAGGTTGAAGGCACAACTCAACAAAGGTCTTGCCACATGCATTCAAGGGCAAAAGAACCTTAATGATCTTTTGAGTAATCATAAGAGAGTTATTGGCAAAGAAGGCCTTGGTTTTGATTCCACATCCAAGGTGGCTTACAAGAAGAAGTCAACTCCCTCCACTAACTCTATTGTTTTTGTGAAGGAGGGGAGTTGGCTAATGATGAAGATGAGTTTGATATTATTGCTAAAAGTCTTGTTCCTAGGAACACTACTACTCACAACAACTTTGCGGGAAAGTATAACCCATCTTATGTGCTTCTTAAATCTATTGATGGTCATGTTTATGCAAAGAATGTGGGCACCTCATATGGTGATTTTTACAAGCATGCTATTTGGATTCCCAAGACCCTTGTGACTAACAAAAAAGGACCCATCCAAAAATGGGTACCTAAGACAAGAAGTTGATTCATTGTAGGGTTGTATTTCCGGTGGAACATCATGGATGATTGATAGTGGTTGTTCCGCACACATGTCCGGAAGCAAAGAAGTATTAGAAGATTTGAAGCTCCAACTTCTCAAATTTGCTCATGTAACTATTGGCGATCGCTCACAACTTAAGGTATTGGGACATGGCAAGGTGGTCATTTCTCCGGATTCATCCATTGAGAAAGTCCTCCTTGTTGAGTCCCTTGGCTATAATCTCCTTTCCGTCTTGCAACTTTGTGAGTGCAATTTTACATGTGTATTTGGGCGTCATCATGTGCTTGTCCTTCACACTATTTCTCTTAAAGTAGCCTTTGTTGGATTTGTGGAAAACGGTATGTACATAGTGGATTTCTCGAAAGAAACTACACATATCGCCACATGTCTAATGGCTAAATCCGACGTGGGGTGGCTTTGGCATCGTCGCCTAGGCCACGTCGGTATGAGAAATCTACAAACTCTTGTGAAGGGTGAGCATGTGGTAGGACTAACAAGTGTGAATTTTTCCAAAGAACGTCCTTGTAGCTCTTGTATTGCCGGAAAGATGCATGAGAAGAATCACCCCAAGAAATGAATAATCTCCACAACAAGGCCCTTTGAGCTTATTCATTTGAATCTATTTGGGCCTCCAACATATGATAGTCTTGGGGGCAAGAAGTATTGTTTGATAATTGTTGATGATTACACAAGATACACTTGGGTTTTCTATATCAAGAAGAAGAGTGAGACTCAAGAAAGATTCATTACTTGGGCCACCGAAGTGCAACGCCAATATGACACCAAGATCTTGTCTATTAGGAGTGACAATGGTTCCGAGTTCAAGAACTACACCATTGATGAATTCTTAAGTGAAGAGGGGATAAGACATCAATATTCCGCCGCGTACACCCCTCAACAAAATGGTGTAGCAGATAGGAAGAATCGCACACTTATTGATATGGCAAGAAATATGATGGCCGAGTTCAAATCCTCATATAACTTTTGGGCCGAAGCCATCAACGCCGCTTGTCATTTATCTAACCGACTCTTCCTTCGTCCGATGATTGTCATGACTCCATATGAACTCCTAACCGGTAACAAACCCAACCCCAAATATCTTTGATTTTTTGGGTGCAAATGCCAAGTCTACATAAAGGGAACTAGATTGTCTAAGTTTGATTCTAGAACTTTTGAAGGCATTTTTGTTGGTTACGCCATGAACTCCCACACTTATAGAGTCTACAACATATCCACCGGGTGTGTTGAAGAATATATGAATGTGGAATTTCATGAGGATAATGGCTCCCAAGTGGAGTAAATTGATTGTGATGATGTAGGTGATGAACCATCCTCCATAGACATAGGAAGAATGGGTGTAGGTCCACTTATACCCATTGAGGGACACCTTGTGGCAAATGGGTATGGAACTAGCTCTACGCAAGTGGAGCCCTCTACATCAACCACCAATCAAATGGTAGACCAAGAACAAGAAGAAGACCTTCATGTGGATACCACCCATCAAGAAAGTGATCAAGGTCCACTCAATGATAATGGTGGAAATAGTCTTGGTGATTCATCACCTAGAACTCCAATACAAATGGACAACGGTCTTGATGAACGGAATGATGAGGATATTACCCCCAATGAAAATCCCGATGATGCACTAGTTCGTATCATGACTCGTCAAGCATCAAGATTGCAACAAAAGTCACTATACCAAAAGAATATCATTGGTGGCTTGGGGAGAAGTGTCTCCACTCGTGGACAAGTACTCAAGTTTTGTGGTATTCATTCATATGTCTCTCATGTTGAACCTATCAAAGTGTATGATGCTCTTGAAGATGAAGATTGGGTTCAAGCTATGCATGAAGAGCTCCATAATTTTGAGAGAAACAAAGTATGGTCACTAGTGGAAAGACCCAAGGATCATAATATCATTGGAACTAAATGGGTGTTCAAAAACAATCAAGATTCTCATGGGCAAGTGATTTGCAACAAGGCTCGATTGGTTGCTCAAGGCTACTCTCAAGTCGAAGGACTTGACTACGGTGAAACTTTCGCTCCCGTAGCTAGGCTTGAATCTATTTGTGTATTACTTGCATTTGCCACTAGTCATAACTTCGTCTTGCATCAAATGGATGTTAAAAGTGCTTTTCTAAATGGTCCTCTAAATGAAATGGTATATGTTAAACAACCTCCGGGGTTCGAGGATCCCAAGTACCCTAACCATGTCTACTTCCTCCATACGGCTTTGTATGGCCTCAAACAAGCCCCACGTGCTTGGTATGATCATTTAAAGGAGTTCTTAGTGGATCGTGGTTTCGTACTTGGGGTAATTGATCCCACTCTCTTTACCAAAAGTGTAGATGGACATTTCTTCGTATGTCAAGTATATGTTGATGATATTATATTTGGATCCTCTAACCTGAGTTTTGTAGATCAATTTGCCAAACTAATAACAAGTGAATTTGAGATGTCTATGATGGGAGAATTAAAGTTCTTTCTAGGTTTTGAGATCAAGCAATATCATGAAGGGACTTTTATTTGTCAAGCCAAATATATTCAAGACATGCTCAAGAAATTTGATACGAACAATGCCAAACCATTACATTATCCAATGCCAACAACCGCGAATCTTTCTATGGATCACGAAGGTATACCGGTAGACCCCAAACTTTATCGATCCATCACTGGATCTTTGCTTTATCTTTGTTCATCTAGACCGGACATTATGTTTAGTGTGGGTTTGTGTGCAAGATTTCAATCTAACCCCAAGGAAAGCCATATGATTGCGGTCAAAAGGATTCTTAGGTACTTGGTTGACACTCCCACACATGGTCTTTGGTATCCATCAAACACAACTTTTGATCTTGTAGGATATTCGGATGCGGATTGGGGAGGTGACAAAGTGGATAGAAAATCAACTTCGGGTGCTTGCCAATTCCTTGGTAGGTCCCTTGTGTGTTGGTCTTCCAAGAAGCAAAATTGCATTTCCACCTCCTCCACGGAAGCGGAGTATATTTCCGCCGCAAGTTGTTGCTCTCAACTCCTATGGATGAGGCAATGTCTTAAGGATTTTGGAATTAAGATTAATACAATGCATCTTTTATTTGACAATGAGAGTGCTATAAAGATTGGTCACAATCCGGTACTTCATGGCAAGACCAAGCATATTGAGATTCGGTATCATTTTATTCGGGATCATGTGGCCAATGGTGATATCTCACTTTCTTATGTCAACACTAAAGATCAACTTGCCGACATCCTTACCAAGCCTCTAGATGTGAAGAGATTCAAGCAATTGAGGAGTGAGCTCAACATCGTATGTGCAAGCAATTTTAGTTGATTGAAAATATTGCATACACACCCTTACTAGACTCTTATTTGGATTCTAGATGTACGCATAGACATAGGGGGAGTGTAGCTAAATCAATGAGCCAACACTACCTCTATAATGCATAAATAAACAAATCATGCATAATGATCATTTCATTTGACATCATGTGATTCAATGATGAGTCTCGACAATGCACCCAAGATATATATTCGCGGTGACATATCAAACATACTCATACATGGTGGCTAAGGCCACCGCCAAAAATTTGGTTTGTTTTATATCGATGAGACATTTGTGTTTGTGTTTCACTCATTTGCATTTCCATTTCTCATATTTCATTGGTATCCAATGTTGCTCATTTTGTTTTCACTTTTTCTCTCCATTGGATGCAAATGAAAACATCATACTCATGTCATCATACTCATTTCATTCGTGCTAGAAACAAACTTATGAAAACTTGTTATTAGAACACTAGGTTCAATCTATTTTTTTGTTTTGTTTTGTTTTGTTTGTTATGTGTGTCGTTTTAACTCTAGTTGGGGGAAATTTCCAAAAAAAAAAACAACCAAACACACACAAAAAAACAACACAGACAAACAAACAACAACAACAAAAAATGCTGCTGGCAACCGACCCCGTCGGCCCCAGGCCGGGGCGCTCGGGCAGGTGCCCGCCCTCGCCTTGCCTCCGCGCCGGCCCGGGCCGGGGGTCAGGCCGGGGCGCTCGGGCACCCCCCCGGCCCCGCTCCCCTCGCACGCCGGCCTGGCCGGCACCCCGGGCCGGGCACATACATGCACACACACATCACACACGCCACACCCGGCCCCGCCCTGCCGCACGCCCGGCCCCAGGCCGGGGTGGGCACACACACCCGCACGCACACGTACACGCCCCCTCCCCTGCCCAAACCGCCCCAACCCCCACTACTCCATCTTCCTCCTCCTAACCCCCTCCATTAGAGACCCCATTGGAGCTCTCCTCCCCCCTCCCCCACCTCCCTAGCCCATCCCTACCGCTCAAACTCTCGGATCCGCAAGTCCTCGTCCTTCTCCACGCTCTCCTCCACACGGATTTCTCTTTGGCACATTATTGGGGGAGATCGGTCCACTTGATTGTTTGGTGATTTTTTTGGGAAGATGGCTACCAACTCGGGTAATCTCTTTGGGCTTTACTATGTCTCGCGTGTATGTGCTTGCTATCTATCGGTGTGCTAGTGTGTTTCATTCTATTAGGAATTTTTTTTATGCTCATGCTCGAGTTCATGTCGCTCATATGCCACTAGATTAGTTCCTATGCCATGATACGTTTATCTCGTATGCTCCTCATGATATAGTCTTATGGTACCATAATTTACTTCACTATGCAAATGGTTCTCCCATGTTAGGCCATAGTTCACAAATTCCCACATTAGTGTTATGATTGTCGTGGTGTCATGGTTCTCACATATTATGTTCTTAGTGTCATGGTATGTATGCTATGCCCTAATTCTTACATGATATTGGTTCTTGTAGTCTCATGCCCAATACATAACAACACTATATATCGTTTATATTTTCAATAAGAACACAAACACAACCGCATCCTACTCCTTACACAAATGCTATGATATAATTGTGTTTGTCCTCATTAGTAGTTTTTTTCCACCATGGCGCTATCACTTATACTCATGGATAATTTTTTTCTCTCACACAACGACCATGTGCACTCATTATCATTATCCATATCCATGCATCATTTATTTCAGGTGATTCCGATACCCATCATGAGTCCGATACCCACCGCTCTCTCCGTCCTCGCAAGAAGAGTGCCGCTGTTGTTGCTGGGTCTACTCCCTCACGGAGATAGGGTCCGTCTATTCCGGTCAATCCAAATGAACCCGTGGTCAAGAACTGGGGTGGTCTCAGTGCCACTGACTTTGAGAAGGCTAGGCTGCATTTCAACCCCTATGAGTTTGTCCAAAGTACAAGTCCTGATCCTCGGTTTTATTGCAAGATGCATCAGATCATGTATGACTTCATTCTTGGCAAACTTCAGAATAGCCATGTGGATCAACACTTCTTTGATGTGGAGTCTGCTCGCACTAATTGGCCCCGTGTCATGGAACTCATGGATTTCCACAATATCACTCCTCTCATGGGTCCCAATAATGCCCATCCATTTGCCCCTGAGCTGCTCAAGGAGTTTTATTCCACTGTTTTCTTCTCAGCTGGTGGACCCACGAGGAGTCCGCGTACATTGACTTGGATGAGTGGTGGCACTATGTGTGTTGCTACCATGGAGGATTTTGGTGCCATTCTTGGTATTCCCACGTACAAGTTTGATCATATGTTCTACTTTCGCATTCATGGTGATCCCAAGAACATTATGAAGGCCAAAGAGGGTATCCGTCATTGCTATCCAGAAGGTATCGGCTCTATGCACATTCCCAAAGTCAAGTTCTTCTCCGAATATTGATACATTGTGCACACTATTCTTCGCAATACCATCAATGTCAAATATGGTGAGAAGGGTGAGGTCCGCAAATGGTTGATCAACCTTCTCTTTCACATTAAACTCAAATGAAGGCAAAGAGGCAATTGGATGTTCTAGATTTCATGTGGCAAGAGATGCAGACCGTGGTTCGTGACAAGAGGGTACCCATCTATGGCTCTTACATTCAGCTTCTTATTGAGACCAAGATCCCAGTTGGTCTCATCAACAACTATGCCAAGGTGACTCCCAAGAAGTCTGTTCTTATCACTGAGGCTGAGTTAGCTGCTGCTCAACGCCCTAAGCGCACCCGCACACTGTCCTCCGCTCCTAGTACATCTCAAGGGGTCCGCCGCTCTCCTTCTCCCGCTCCTTCTGGACCTACTACTGACACATTCAGCCTTAAGAGGGCCCTCCAGAAGATGAACTGTTTCTTCATTGATAAGCAGCATCAAGATTATGAGGCATATCGCAAGGGCAAGGCCTCTAGTCGCCGTCAGCGTTCCATCATGACAGCTCTTCATATCCCCCTCAGTCTTCCTAGCTCAGACGAGATTTCAGAGGATAAGTGGAAGTCCCAGCACACATACTGGCTTGGCGATGACGCTAGCTCACTCGGCTCTTTTTCGGTGCACTACACTACTACTGCTAGCTCCAGTCAGGCTCCTCCCGAGGACTTCATTGCAGAGGATGTTGAGATGGGCGACGAGTGATTGGGCTTGCATCTTTCTCCCTTTTTGGTGTCTGATGCCAAGGGGGAGAAACACTCACGCATTGTATTGCATTTCATGCATCTATTTGCATCTTATCCTCGCTATTTGTGTTCTTCGCTCTTAGTTGATGGTACTATTTGTGTGGTTTGTTGAACCTTGATACTATTGTAAGACTATGTCCTTATTTACCTATCGTAGTTTCTATCTATCTATTATGCGTGTGATATTTGATATGTTGAAGATCATAGCAAGGCTATTATGTTATCCATCTACTCACTATTTGATGTGTTGAAGCCATAATGAGGGTAGTTTTTATCCATCTACAACTATGAGAAGAATGCTATGGTAAGATCCTTCTTGTGATAAATCCTATCACTCATCTAGAAGATAACTTTGTGCCTATACATGTGCATCTCCAACGTTAAAATCATGATTGGATAATCCTCACACTTCACATAAGTACATCATGGTTACATCACATACCCTATTATCTTATAAAACATAGTGTGAATATGAAATTATGTTCGGTGCACTCAACATAATAATCAAATATATATGTCTCTTGTTTGGGCACACAAATAGGGGGAGTACGAATATAATTTTTATCCTTTCGCAAATAGTCATGATAAATTGTTCTTTATGCAAATCCGTATGTTGTCATCAAACATCAAAAAGGGGGAGATTGAAAGAACATAGTTCCTAAATCCTATTTTGAGTGTTTGATCACAACATATGGATGGACTAACGTGTTCCTTAAGTGTACTCAGAAAATATCATGGATAAAGTGCAACCATATCTCCCCGTAGACCTCATACAATGAGCAGCAAAAATGAAGAAAAGATTACGGAAAGAAAGGGGAAGAAAGAAGAAGAAAAAGTAGAAAATGACGGGGTGCCGGCCTCCCAGGCCGGCCTGGCCGGTCCCTAGGCCGGGTCTAGGCAGTGAGCCGGCCTCGCCTCGCCCCACGCCGGCCCCAGGCCGGGCTCCAGGCCGGGAGGCTCGGGTGGGTGCCCGGCCTCGCCCTTCTCCCCACGCTGGCCCCGGGCCGGCCCCCAGGCCGGGCGGCTCGGGCGGGTACCCGGCCTCGCCATCGCCTCCACGCCGGCCTGGCCGGCCTGCCAGGCCGGGCCACCCCTCCTGTGCCCACGCCGGCCCCAGGCCGGGATGACCCAGGCCGGGGTGGGGAGGGCCATCTGGCCCCTGTGCAGTCCACGCCGGCCCCAGGCCGGGCCCCCAGGCCGGGGTGGGTTTGCCTCCGGCCCTGGCTGCTCCAGGCCAGCCTGGCCGGCCCCCTAGGCCGGGGGGGGGGGGGGGGGCGCTGCCAAGTGGGGAAATACCCCCCCCCCCCCCCAACGTCCGTATTTCGCCCCGGTATTAAAGAGGTCCTTCCCCTACCTTTTGGAGTTGTCAATCCCACTCACTCTCTCTCTCACCACCATTGATTGACCAAGCTCAAGCTCAGGAACAAGCACTCCTCAAATCCCCAACCAAAACTCGTGATATTTTGGGATTTGAAGGAGACACCCCCGATCTACAACTCAACCAAGTCGATTAGAAATCCACCCGCTCATCCCTTAGGGATCTGTCATTCTTAGTTCATTGGAGCTAGGAATCTTGTTGCTCTTAGCTCATCGGAGCTCGGAGCCTTGTTGATATCCCGGTGCTCTTGTGCTCGTGGATCTTGCTTCTCGGAGTCTTGGTGGCTCTCGGGATTTGGTGAGGACCCTCCAATCTTGTGGAGTGTGCCTCATCCTTGTAAAGGTTCTAGTTTTCAACCTCAACGGCAACATAGTGATCCGAGTCTATCCACATCGGTGGAAGGACTCAAAGGAGATACGGTGTGGCATTTGAGGCCTACTCGGTGTGCCACTTTGGTGGCACGGCACCGCTCCAACGGAGATTAGCTTCCATTGGGAAGTGAACCTCGGGATAAATCTCCGCGTCATTATGTTCGGTTATTCCTCAACTTACCTTACTAGTTACTACTAGCTTAGTCATATACTCACCTTGTGCTAGTTGTACTTGCTCAACATATAGGATTGTTCACCTAGTTGCATAATCTAGATAATATATATTTGAGCATTACCTTGTTAACTTGAAAAAGAAGTTAAAATTTGTAGTTAACCTATTCACCCCCCCTCTAGTTAACCTCTCGATCCTTCAGAGCGCCCCGCCGTCGCCGTCGGCCACACGGGGCTCGCCCGGCGGCGTCCTCCGGCGATGGCGCGGCCGGATGCCCGCAACCGCTGTGGCGGCGCTAGGGTTTCCCTTCCGCCCGAGTCGCCCTGGACGCGGACGACGCGGACGTTGTACAAAAAGAAAAAAAGAATACCCTAAACAAGAAGATTAGAACTCCACCGGAGTTGCATATGAGCTTCACGCCGCGGACACCCACGTCGTCCGCAGGGACGACACCACTTGGGAACACGTAAACGTTTTTAGCCACCGGTTATCTCAAGAAGATCCTCCCCTTTTGCTTGCTGATCAAGAGGAAGAAGGTGAGTTGCCATTGGTTCAGCGCTAGGTCCAGAGCTTGGAGTGGGCGCCCTTCGGCCATGAAGGCTAGAAGTTGTGCCATCAAGTGTGTGCTGTCGAGAGGACGACCTCCCAAAAAATCTTCATAGATGCATCTACCAATTTTACCCACTCACCAGCGTCACACCAAAGAGGAGAATTCCACCCTCTCCTTGTCCAGCAACTCCATGACCATGAGGAACGAGATATGCAACCACTTCTGCTGGATCCGGATCATAGACGTGCTTGTTGAAGAGAATTATGTTAGCTCTACTCCCAAACAACACATGCTAGAATAATTGCATCGAGTGACCCATGTGGATGCAACAGACAATATAGGAGGTTGAACATGTCATGTACGCTAGAAGTTACCAATATCAAAATTTCAAAATCGTTACCCTCTCGCCATGTACCTTTTTGTTTTGTTTTGATAAAGGGAGATTTTATTACTAATAGTAATGTTATACACCCAGCCTATGCATATCAAGATGCAAAGTAATCGTTAACCTCTCGCCATGTACTACTGAGCTTGGATCCATCCACCTTCGGGCAGCATGATCCTTAACATCTCGTCTAGGACCCGGGTTTCAAGCTTACTATGAGTACATTGATGATAGCAAATTCCAAGCTGTACCCGCAAGTGTGGAGAGAAAGGAGGAGCAGATTGGGGGGGGGGGGGGGGGGGGGAGAAAAACGTGAAAATGAGGAGGAGTGCTCGGGGACTATGGTAAGGAAGCACGAAGACAAGGCATATATCTATGTACAAAGCATTTTCACATGTCATGTCAATTTTTTCTATTTTCATTTTCCAGTTTGTGATCCTCGGAGCTCAAGAGTGAGTGTCAACTGTAGCCGAAATCGACGGATTGAGACAAGTAGATTCATGCAAGTTCAAATAGACAAGTTTTCTTTTCTTCAAATATATTAAACGTAATGTGACTTTAAGGGAGTGGCTATGAATCAACTGACATAGAAAATTAATTCTTATTTGTATGTGAGTTGTTCATAGCTAGATCAAGATCTTCTCATCTTTGCATGTGCACCGATCCAGAAGTTTGGTTCGATGCTCTTATACTGACTTGAAAATAAATAATTAGTTAGAAAGACTAAGGCTGGTCATAATGGGGAGGAACTTAGCAGTAACATCACACATTTCAATACAACTTTGCTTATGTGGCATGTATTTAATGAAAATAGATGTGCTTGTGGTAACTAGCTTAGTTAGCGGAACATCACACACTCCAAAAAACAATGAGTCTATAGCCTAATAAATGCATTGTTGCATGACACTACATATATGTTCCTCCCCATTGTGGAGGTAGTAACATAGTCTAGAAAAGCGTGTAGGTTACTAGTGTATGTTCCTCCCCATTGTGACCAGCCTAATTCTAAGACAAATGATAACTAAATTAGTTATATGCTAGGTGACGTCATCAAATCTCAGTTGCAACTCATACCTACCACGAATCACGAAGCAAATCCAACAATCTTCTCACTTCAACTCCACTTGAAACTGGAAATTTATCAATTGTAACCCAAGCTCAACTCATAAGTGTAGTAATCAAGATGCAAATACAATGTTACAAGATTTGACTGAGCGCTAAGCAATGCCGATAGTTGCATGAGAAATTGCTCTCTAACTCGGGCTCGAGGGGTCATGACTCCCCAATCAAGCTCATGTGCATATTATATTAAAATATGTGTTAGGTCTAAAACAGAAGCCAAGCCATATCGGATGGACCATAGCACAATCTATAACTAAAAACACATGGGTATAGGAGAATCTCTAGAAAATATCTTAAAACAACTTGACCCGTATAATGTATGGAATTCTGAGGTTTTTGTCAAAAAAGAAAATACCGGCTCAAGGAGTTTCACCACCTTCGCCGCCCGTAGAGTCTGCGTCGACCGTTGATGAAGGAGGCACACACAATGATGAAGACCAAGGAAATGTGTGTGGCTCAAGAATTGTACTTGCATGCACGTAATTACAAGAGAGTGGTTGGAGATGAGAAGAATGAAAATCATATAACAGAGAAGGCAAGCTGAGTGGTGCCGAGCTCCGGCTGGTGGTGGAGGTGGTGCTCTTGCTGATGGTGGTTCTTCGGCTAGTGATGTCATTTGATTAAAAACTATTGTCAAATTTAAGTTCTTTGCAAATTGTGGGAGAGAACTAGTGTTTTGTAACTAATTTGCAACTCATTTGCTTTGTAGAACATATTTGCAACTTATTTGGTGCGTTTAACTTAAATATAATTTTGCAACCTATTTGAGGTATCGCACAGTGTTTAACGGGACTAATCCCTAAACCCGTACCATTACACAAAACATGTTTAAGGTGTAGCTGAAACGACTTTTAGGGTCTACCATTTTAAGGAGTCTACTAGAAATTCTCTAAGGGTGCAACACACCGGTTAGAGAGGATTTTCACAACCTTGTAATGTCTGTTTTCAATATCTCCAACCCGTGAGCCAATTCACGACTTGGAGAGGGGAGTCTTGCAAGGTAAATCACTTACTCAAAACTTGGAAAACAATGTGAGTTTTGGAACTTTTACACCATAGAATTACCAATTTCACACTTTTCTAAAACATATTTAGCAATTAGTCTTGACGAAAATTTAAATGGACCATATTTAATGGTCATGGAATTTTTCAGAATCTGCAGAACTTACAAATATGTGGTCTGCTAGATTTAGAAAATATGCGCACAAAATATTTTGTCTTTATTATTCTACTCCCTCCGTATCAAAGTACTCCCTCCGATCCATATTAATAGGTGCTCAAGTGGATGTATCTAGCAATAAAACATGTCTAGATACATCCATTTGAGCACCTATTAATATGGATCGGAGGGAGTATAAGATTTGGGCGGTTGTCCAGATCTTAAGTTTAGACATCTCTATAACGAGATTGACATTTCTTCAACACTAATGCTCATCCAAGGAGCTTAATGAAATGAACAGGCTGCGCCTTGTTTATTTCTCTTACATTCCACATCGATGGTTGTGTTTGGATTGGGCCTTTAGTGCCAATGGTCCAGGATAGAATGTCCAACATGGGCCGAAATGTAGGAGACTACGCCACTCGATCCTGGCTAGCTACATACAAACCAGTGCTATTGTTCGAGAAACAAATTTCCAAACCAGTCTAGTGGCAAGGTGCCAACTGCCAAGGCGTAGGTAACACAACTACGCCTGGTAATCCTCACCAGATACTCTCTCCGTATCAAAATATAAGATATTTTAGCGTTTTCTAGATAAAACATATCTATATATTTTAGTGTACAGATATTTCTAGACAAAACATACGGAGGAAGCACTACCACTCCCAAGTACATGTACGATGGTAGTATCTAGGACTAGAAGTTCCGCGCATACCCACAGTTACTGAAACGACACATATGCCTTGGACCTTCGACCCTGTCGCTACGGTACAACGTCATTCTTACCATACTGACATGCAACAACCAATGCTGAACAGTCTCGAGTTAAAAGTACATACAACACCCCGCGGACACCTGACCAACCTGTCTTTGCTTGCAACTTGCAAGTAGGTAACGGAATATATATGCTGGTGACTAATTTCGTTATCATTCCGAGGCTGACCGCGGGCCTAGTGATGGACGTGAGAATCAAACCACGAGCAAGTATACATAGTACTACTGTTCTTCCCTGTTCGGCTGTTTGTCTCGTCCAAGATTGTTTCCGCCACTAGCACAATGCACTTGCGTTGTTAGGAAGTCATAAAAGAAGCCAAGAGTTAGACATCGGATGCAAGTGGGTCGTCATTAGGGTAACATTTACCCTTTACAGTTAAAAAATGAACTTTAAAAAAGAATAATGATGTCGTGGTAAATGTTGGTTCTGTTTTTTGAACTAAAATACTCTCTTCCCCCTGTCCTGCTCTTGAGAGTCCGCCGCCGAGGAAGCCTAGGTCCGGCCACTCCCGCCGCCGGTGCCTACACCAGTTGGTGCAGAGATGAAATAGGGTGCCAACCCCCTCTATATAGAAGTAGTTAGGCAGTAGTAGTAGATCTCCGATTTCGTTTGCCTCTGTGCAGGTTGGTGTTATGCCGTGGACGATTCGCCGGCGGTTGTGACCGAGCCGCTCCGTCGCGATGGCGTTCACCCTTCTCCTTCTCCTCGTGCTCCTATGGTTGGAGCCAGTGGAGGAAGGGATGGATGGCGTCACCTCCCCTCTCCCTCATAAGTTCGAAGGTCAACTCCTTCTCTTAGGGGTTAGGGGTTGAAGGTGCTAGTTCTTCGGAGGTGGACGAAGCAGAGGGGATTTCATCACCTACTAGCCACGGAGGTCGTGGAGGTAGTTGTTGCTCCCTTCTGTTATTGGTCATCTCTGCAGGACATGGATTCGACTGCAAGCTGCAACTCCGAGCGCATCACATGGAGGCCATGGTCGCCTGCGTGATCTTAGGCCGAGATGGCGGCCCTCTCATCTCCTCCTGTGCGGAGGTCTTTCGAGCCGTGTCCCGGATCTCGATGTCGAGGAGAAGACAAGTGGTTCGTCCCCGCCTTCTTCTTGGCAGCTGGTGGCAATGGCTCTGCGCTGGTTTTGGAGAGCGTCCGAGCGCCCTGCTCTCGTACCTCGGCATCCACGCCTTGAGGTCGCCGGCGAGTGGTAGCGCAGGGGATCAAGGACCTGATTGCTTTGTAATTTTTCATTCTAGGGTCCTTTTTAAGTTTGTGTTGGCCTTATCTTCAAATTCTAGGTATCTCAGGACGAGAGTTGTAACACGGCCAACACACATTTTGTACCTGCTACCTGGATCTTTATGAATGCAGCATCCGGGTCCTCAGGGCCCATTTCTTGTTAAAAAAAAGTTTTTTGAACTAAAAAGGGTATAGAGTCTACCATCAGCTCAGGAGATTGCCGAAATACGTCGGTATCCTATGAGGATCACGTGGTACTCGCTATAAAAAGGAGAGCGAAGAGATTCGAGGAAAATTGCAGGTGTGGATGCCTTGAAGCATCTAGAGCGACCACAATAGGACCAGACCAAAAATTTAAAGCGAAGCAAAAAATTTGAATTTTGAAGCCGGAGAGATGGGCATTTGGAAATACACAAGCAATTGAATGTCTATAAGATAAAAGAAGCAAGTATTTCATCGAGTTAGTCGTTTTGGAGACCGAGCTCAAGGGAGTAATTTTTTTATCTGCATTTTGAAGTTTTCAAAAAATTCAAAAAAAAACTTAGGATAATAATAGAATATGCGTATGTGCAAAAAATCAATCCAACATTCTCTGTATTCTAGGTGGACAGAAAAAAGACAAATGGAAATTCAGGAAAACTTGAAATTTTGTCATATTTTTTATGTTTTAGTAGCCTAAATAAAATAAATTTTGCATGGCGGAGTTCGACATTATCAATAGCTAGGATTTTTTTTGATTTTTGTGAAACTTAAAAATGCTGATTTTGATATATTTTTTTTCATAAAAAGGACTCCATAGAGGCTGGACTTCATTTTCACTTCCCGGCATTTCGTCACATTAGAAATAAGCGCTACATGGAACCTAGAGAGTTTGTTCTTCGAGAACAAAGCTAAAACATGTTTTGGAGTGGGAGTCGTGCCCCTTCATTCTTTTATTAGTTATGATTTTACAATATTGTAGTCCCACATAAGAGATAAATGCATTTGTTAGAATCATTACTTCCACATCTGAGTAAGAGTATATTTGTTTATTTACACGTTTAGGTTGGTGACCACGTGTGAGTATAGGTACATTTATTTGTTTGTTTCTCTACGGTTTTTACGGGAAAAAATAGTCCATATGTAAATAAAAGTGGATGAAGAAAAGAAAACTCACCAACAACTATAAACTTTATGAGTAGAAAAGAAACTAGAATATTTTTTTCCAAGGCAAGAAAACTCTCGTCTACTTGATTGTACCTCGGGACTTTTTTTTTTGCGAGAAGGATATGGACCTATTATAGAAGTTCACATGAAGTAAAAAAATAACCTCAAACATAATAAAAAATACATCGAGATTTTTGGATCACGTAACGGCTACTACAATCATCAGAGTGAGCTGCCAACGTGGCGTTGTTGCCGCTCCTCTACCAGAGCTGGCCTGACTTTGTCGATGAAAATCGGGAGGTCTTGGTGCATGCGTCCCTAAGGACCAGCGCCCTAGAGACGAAGTCGTTGCCATGGAACCCTTCAATCAATCAAAGTCTTCAAAATCAAAATATGCCAGACACGTAGACCCAACGAGATCCGCCACTCCAACGAAGCAGTGACCAGATGATTCTCTGCCCTCCTCAATGCACCGACAAGATTGTCATTAACAAGGTGAACGAGGAGACGAGAAAATTTTATTCTTGTTCAGCACAACATCTTCGTACATAGTCACTATAATATCGATGCCCGTTAACCAAACCATTTTAGGGATCTAACAACAACGTTGAGCGCAGGTACGAGGTCCCCACCCCCTCCAACCACCAAAGCGGCAAGCAGAGGAGGAGGAACACGTCAAGTACTGTCCGGAGAGAGTGGAGATGGGGAGGATGATTGACAAGGATGCAGACTCTAGGTAGGCCCATTGGGCCGAAAAGAAGAATGACCTGAGCAAACGGTTCACAAGAGTACGATGTCTACTACATGTTACTGCTCTTGTAGACTATGTTGGGCCTTCAAACACAGAGGTTTGTAGGACAGCGGCAAATTATCCTTAAATGAGTAACCAAAGGTTTATCGAACTAAGGAAGGTATAGGTTAAATTTATCCCTCTCAAGCAACCCTGCAATTAAGATACAAGAGGTCTCTTGTATCCCCAACACATCTAATACAATTGTCAGTTGTATAAGTGCACTAGTTCGGCGAAGAGATGATAAAATATGGGTAATATGGATGGGAAAACAAGGTTTTGTAAATCTGTAATAAAAATGGCTGTAAGCAAACAAGTAGTAAAACTGAAAGAAAACGAGATAGCAATGGTGGAAAACAAGGCGTATGGATCATATTTTCACTAGTGGCAACTCTCAACAACATTAACACAATTAAACAAATAATACTTCCTCTAACAACATGCAAGAAAGACATAGCTCAGAAACCGTTACTCGTGAATCAAATAGGATGAGAATCACGTAGGACTACGCAAGCACACCTCAAAGTTCACGTTCTCGTCAAAGAACACCTCAACCCTGTCACTTTGGGCATCCAAAGATAGTACTAATAAACAACACAACCTATCTCTTGAATAGATTCTAATCAATCCACATCACCGGCATTGTCACCTTGGCACTATATAGATTATACTAAACACAAGCATCACGAAACCTCATGATTCCAATTCAATCCAACGTAGTAAGAACAACTCATGATAAGTATCCCTTTAATCCATAGTCCATAGAGTTACACACAACACCCGCACTATCACCATGGCACCGTGGAACAAAGGTGGCTCGGACAATTATACTAGATAAAACCAATTGAGTACATTGGATCCATTACATAATCAAGGGGAAACATCATAGATTCAACAATGATAACATAGCACACGATCACAATCGAGATCACATCATGAGAGAGATAGAGAAAGAGATATAACCACATAACTACTAGCACGAGCCCTCAGCCCCACGGAGGGGCTACTCCCGCATCATCGTGGGAGGCAGCAACGTTGATGAAGAGGCCTCCGGTGACGATTCCCCCCTCCGGAAGGGTGCCGGAGCAAGGCCACAGAAGCCCTAGATTGGACTTTTGAGGTGACGGCGCCTCTCTGTATGTTTCATGGAAAATAACTCAGTCCCCGTTGTTTTTTGGGTAAAAGGCAATTTATAGGCGAAGAGGGGACGTGAGGCGGTTGCCAGGGCCCACTGGGAGCGGCCAAGGAAGAGGTCGTGTCTGGTGCCCACATGGTGGCCCCTGGGCCCCCCTCCAACTCATCTTTGGACTTCATCTCCGTTCCGGGTAAAAAATTATCTCGGTAGATTTTCAGCCCTTTGCGAGAATATTTACTTAAGAACTTTTCTGAAATAGAAAAACATCAACTGGCCCGGGGAATATTGTTAATAGGTTAGTCTGTGAAAACATCCGGAAAATGAAGGAAAACAAAATAAAACATGTAGAAAGCAAAAGCTATTGGATAGAAAACAAGCATGAGCATAAAAAAATATAGATTTTTTTCAAGGGAAAGACCGTAGGGATGACCTTACGGTATAGATTTTATATAAATGGTGTCAATTAGATGGTGACCCAAAGAGTAACAAATACAATATTGAATATTCTAGGGGGTTTAAAGTAGAAGTAGGAAAACATTTATAAAAAGATAGATTACAAATCCACTGCAAAAGTGGAGCAACTAATCTATATTTGACTCTATGCCGGCATAGCTCCATATCTGACTTGAATCTGACTTTCCATCTATCCCATGAAGGTTGCTCATCTTGGAAAATGAAGGAATTCCTAGTTTTCCAAATATTCCATGTGGCACAAGCAAAAATTATAGATATGTTTGCAACGTATCAGCATCCCCAAGCTTAACTCCTGCTCGTCCTCGAGTAGGTAAGTGATAACAAAATAATTTGTGAGGTGACATGAAGCCAACCCAAATCTTGATCAACGTTATGTAAAAGCATTGCAAGCTGAGATCAAAGTACTTTAACAAAGGCATGCTAAATATAATTTTAACTAATGTAAACTTAGCAACCATGTTGCACATGAAAATAAACGCAAACAAAAGAAAATAAATAATGAAACATTAAAAGTGATATAGTTGTTTCAATCATCAAGAAAAACATAATAAAGTGGTATCTAGCTAGTCCTTCGTGTGGTAGCAAAACATAAATGTCCGGACACCTTCAAAGTTTAAATGGTGACTAGATACAAATAATTTGAGAGCAAGAAATACCACAAATCATGAATAAACCAATAATAAATTTTGCGGCTATGCAAATTATACTCAGAATGACAACTAGGCTCTCTTAGCTGGTGCATAAAGTAGGAAGATGAAGACTCAGCATAAAAGTAAAAGAAAGACCCTTCATAGAGGGAAGCAGAGATTACTCGTGTGCTAGAGCTTTTTATTTGATGAAAAAGAGGTATTGAAAACAGTTTTGAGAGAGGTGCATGTCTATATCAACGAATGGTAATGAAAAAGTTATCATAGTCCATGTCAAGCAAAGTGTTTAGACTTATGAGAGTGATTTCCATTGTTTTATTAGTTTGGAACCCCCCTCCACCTTTCTTTAACAAACCAGGGCTAGCCATGCTCACGGGTACCCACCATCTTTCATCAAACCATGGGGAAGTGCTTTTTTGTTATATTAATTGGCACCGGATCTCTGCAAATTTAGGTGAGCACAGATTCCATACTCATCGGGTGAAAGAATGGAGAAGAGCCATAATAAAAGTTAAACCACTTCCTCATGAGCTAAAACAAGAACACAAAACTGGTTATAGTTCTGAAGGTTTTAAAGCTAGCACACGAGAAATTTACTTGGAGTGGCGGTTAAATACCACATATAGGTAGATATGGTGGACCATTTGACAAACTTTGGTTTTTGGGAGTTGGATGCACAAGTAGAGCTCATACTTATTACATGTGTAGGCTAGCAAAAGACTGGGAGCGATCAACTAAGAGAGCAATAACGGCTATAATCATGCATAGAGACAAAACATCATTAATCAAAGCATGAAGTGATATTACAAGTCAAAAAATAAATGATCATCAAGGTTAAAAGTGACTTTTTTTTGCAGTCATAACATGATGTGAGCATGCGCCAGGTCAATTCAGATAAAGCATTCAGAGGACAAATACCACAATACCATGCTTCAATATGTGAGAACAATACATGATTAAATTCAATGACACATTAAGCACTCTCAGCTATTTGATACTAGTCATGATACATCATAAAATACTAGGCACACAATTAAAATAACATCTAACATGAAATGTCAAAACCTAAACCACAGTCAAAACAAGCTTCCTATTGCACCACTATAAGCATGAAACAATTTACTCTTCTCCAACACCAATCAACTTATTGGAAAAAACTCTCAAAGAAAATAATCATCAAAGAACAAAGAGATAATCAAATATAACTAAACCAAACCAACAAGCTCTGAACAAAATTCGAGTGAAAAATAAGAGCTAAACGCAATACTAGCAAAATCTGAACACTCGCAGAACAATAAGAGTGAAAACTAGAGTGTTCTAGGCAATTAAAACGGAGCGTATCTCTCCCAAAATAAAGTTACTAGGATCCAAACAAAAGCTACAGAAAATAAAACAAAACAAACTTAAAGTAAAACAAAATGACGCTCCAAGAATAACACATATCATGTGAAGCAATAAAAATATAGTGTTTTGAAAGAAACCTGATATTTTTTTGATGAAGATGAGGATGCCTTGGGCATCCCCAGGCTTTGACGTTTTTACCTATTGGATATGTCTTGGAGTGACATGGGCATACCCAAGTTTGAGCTTTTTTCTATCCTTCATCTCATCACATCATACTTCTCTCCCTAGAATTAAAAACTTTCTCCACCAAAAATTTCTCACAATCTTCATTAGCAATGTTGGTGTAATCAAAATCATAAACCACTTGGTTCAGTTACAACACAAGTATAACACTCCATTTAAGATATTAGCTACCATCACAACTTCTTTTAAATATCTTCCCTTCAAAAGAACACCAAAAGAAAGAGATTAAGACACAAATGCAATTTTTGGCAAAAATCTCAAAACAGAACAATCGGTAAAGATGAATTTTTTAATAATATCTTCTATGGCTCAAATAAAAAAGTGGGAAACTAACTAAAGTTAGATAACAACCCGGGGCATGTTTCTATTTTTTCAAAGAAATCCGATGTTCTGGTTGAGAGAATTTTTTTTGTGTCTGCCCAGAAATCTGTTTTATAACATCAACTTCCCCAAATCGCACTGTCTCTCTATTAAAGGTTACTCTTGGCACAAAAACAAAATAAAAAGGATAAGGAGCGGTTGCTACAGAGGTAACAACTTCCAAGACACAAAAAGACAAAATAATACAGAAGAAAACATAAAAATAACATAGGAAAACAAAGTGGGTTGCCTCCCACAAGCGATTTTCTTTAACGCCTTTTAGCTAAGCATGGTGAGTTTAAAAGATGCTCACACAAGAATAAGATTTGAAGAACAATATTAGAGCATCAAGAAGAAAATATAAAACATATTTAAGTCTAACCCACTTCCTTTGCATAGGAATCTTGTAAGAAAACAAATCAATGAAGCATAAAGTAGCATGCATAGGAAATGAAAACAAGTGCAACTTCAAAAAATTCAACATAAAGAGATGTGTTTTAGTAACATAATAATTTCCAAAACCATATTTCTCTCTCTCTATTAACTTTCAGCAGCATGGTGAAAAAATTCCACAATATAGGTATCACATAAAAATTCTTGTCATGATCCACATGCATAAAACTATTATTACTCTCCAGATAAGCATAGTCATTCTTATTAATAGTAGTCGGAGCAAATTCAACAAAGTAGCTATCATTATAATAATCATAAATAGGAGGTATATCATAATCACAATAAATTTTCTCCTCTATAGTAGGTGGACTGAAAATATCATATTCATCATTGTAATTATCATATATTGGAGGCATAGTATCGTCAAAGTAATTTTCTCCTCCATGCGTGGGGAATTAAAAATATCATGCTCATAAAAACCGACTTCCCCAAGCTTACAATTTCCCATACCATTAGCAATAATGGTGTTTAAAGAATTCATAATAATGACGTTGCTACTAGCATGCAAATAAAGTTCCATAAGTGTTTCAATTTTCTCTTCAAACACTTCATATCCTAACTCAAGATCAATCTCATAGTGCTGTGTCATATTTTTGTTGTTTTCCATTAAGCCTAACTAGTGAAAATAAAAACAAGAAACAAAACGATAAAATTGCAAGATCTAAAGAGATACCTTCAAGCGCTAACCTTCCCGGCAACAGCGCCAGAAAAGAGCTTGATGTCTACTACTCCCTCCGTTTCTAAATATAAGATGTTGTATCTATTACTTATGTTGTCTGCATATATACTAATATGAGTGAATATATACACTAAAAGTTGTATAGATACATGTAGACATGTGTGAATATGGAAAAAGGCTAAAACATCTTACATTTAGGAACGGAGGGAGTACAGATTACTACTCTTGTAGACTATGTTGTGCCTTCAAGCGCAGAGGTTTATAGGACAACAACAAATTTCTCTAAGTGAGTAACCAAGGTTTATCGAACTCAGGGAGGTATAGGTTGAATTTATCCCTCTAAATCAACCCTGCAATTAAGATACAAGAAGTATCTTGTGTCCCCAACACACCTAATACAATTTTCAGTTGTATAGATGCACTAGTTCGGCGAAGAGATGATAAAATATAGGTAATATGGATGGGAAAATAAGGTTTTGTAAATCTGTAATAAAAATGGCTGCAAACAAACAAGTAGTAAAACTGAAAAAAAAAACGATATAGCAATGGTGGAAAACAAGACCTAGGGATCATATTTTCACTAGTGGCAACTCTCAACAATATTAACATAATTAAACAAATAATACTTCCTCTAACAACATGAATGAAAGATATAGCTCGAAAATCGTTTCTCGTGAATTAAATAGGATGAGAATCGCGTAGGGCTACACAAGCATACCTCAAAGTTCACGTTCCCGTCAAAGAACACCCCAACCCTGTCATTTTGTGCATCCAAAGACTGTACTAATAATCACCATAATCTATCTCTTGAATAATATCTTTCTAATTAATCCACATCACCCGCACTGTCACCTTGGCACTATAGAGTTATATTATTTAGTAATAACTAGTAATAAGATAACATATGAGAACTACCTAGCTGGATACTTTGTTCATGAATGACGTCGACGACGCCTCTAGTTTGATATTTTTTTTGTTCATAGTCATTGTAATTCAGTACATCAATATTCTGTATATGAAAATAATCTAGTTTTTGGTGCAACGTGAGAGCTATCTAGCTTGTTCGATTCATAGCAATATTTATTTTATTTCCTAATTTTATACTCGTGGCGCACTTCACGATTTATGCGTCACCGATGCAGGGTACCATTGGCGCACTTCACACTTTGTGCGCCACATGTACACACCAAATTTGGCGCCACCGGTAGCCTATTACAGTGGCGTAGCATTGGTGTCGCACATGTGAACACCATCGGTAAGCAAAGTCCGCGCGCCACTAAGGGCATGTACGACAGTTAAGACGGATGTTGTCTATAACAAGTTTACACGTCGTTTACAGACGGTGGTATAGACACCTTGTATAATAAGGTGTCTGATAATCTGCCTGAAAAAACGTGAAGCGGTTAGCTACTGTGAACGTGATTTCTAAAATCTAGCCAATGGGATTTCTTTTGGGGCCACCGTTATGGACGATCCTTTCATACAACGGGAGCAAGTCGACTATAAGTAGCGATTTTTGTGGCTACTTCTGTTTCCTCTTTCTCTCTCGTCCACATCAATAAAACTCGTACGTGGCTAACCTTATAGACAGCTGACTCAACACTATTGTACATGCTCTACTAATAGGTCTTTTGTTCCTAGTGATTTTTTTTTTCAACCTTGATTCATGATGCAAGTTTATTGTTGGCCGCTACGATAGCCTAGGCAGTGGTATGAGAGAACAAACAATGGGTTTGATGTGCATTCGGCATGCCACACAGCAAAAAAAATTCGCGTGTACCGTACCGATTAGCTTCCATCCTTCAAAATCAAGGTACAGCAACTCAAGTACTCGCGCCGGCCGAAGATTTCAGCCAAGCTATTTAAATTCCTGCGACGTAGCATATTTTAAGTGCCCGTGTGCGGCGGAACGTGCCACATCACATCGGTCTACATTTGTTGCTTTGCATTGCGGCCAGGTACGTGCCCAGGGAGGGTTAGGTGACAACAAGAACTGAAAAAGGACCAAAGCTGTCGATCGATGCGAGCACCATGGGGTTTGGCACCGGGCACTTGTCGAGATCGCGGAGAGCGACCGAGCAACGACGCCACAATCGATCTCTTCACGCGACTCGCTGCCATGTAGTGCTACCAAACTCCAACCAAGACGCGGCACCAACGAACCGGCTCGTGTCAAACAAAAGCATCTCGGTTTCGCGGATGTCGAGAGTTTTCAACGTTGTTTCGATCGTCGTCAGGGTTTAGCGCTTTCCACACGCTCGACGCGTGCGTCTTCCGTCTAGGTACAGGGGCTGTCTGGCCGAAACGGAAGGGGACTTGCCGGATGGCGCCGGCCGGCTGTTGGGCATTGACCTCCATGCGCGTGTGCTCGGAAACGTGGGAACTGATACCTCCGTTTCGCAAAATAAGCCGTGTATTTTTAGTCAGTAGTCAACATAGTATAACTTTGACCAATCTTTTGTACAAAATAATAAGCATTCACAAAAATTAACCTACATACTATGAAAATATATTCTTTGACGAGTCTAACGATATTAATTTGGTATTAACACTCACTCTGAAGCAACTACGTCTAGGTTAGGTCTGGCGACCCCAAGGCAATTGGGAGCCGCCGCCGCCTCCATAGACGGGAGTGACCAAGTCTCTGGAGTCTTGGGAAGTCAACAAGGAGAGGAATCGGGAACGGATCCGATGGCGCTTGGAAGGAAACCGGGGAGTCTCCGGAACCTACACGATGGCGGGAGGGAGTCCGGGATCGCCACGAAAGGGATCCATAAAAAGCACACACGCGGTGGGGAGATCCAAACCCTAATAGCAGCTTTTGATAATTGGGCTGCTACCTTCGATCCCGGCGTCAATCCAAGCAACGCGCGGCCACGAGCGATGTCGATGAAAGGCGGTGGGGGTGACTATGGGGAGGCCGATGATGCCTCTACCCACCCGAAGCCGTCTGAAATCGGCGCGATCGTACCGGTGGGGCTGGATCGCCGGATTGCGGCCGCGGAATCTGCAGAGGCGATGGATGGCAACTGGGATGGCACAGAGGAGGAGGGCACCAACACTGGCCCGGAGGCACGACTTGCAAGCGAAGTGGACCTTGAAGATGATGTTTGCGCAGAAGAACCAGAGGAAGAAGAAACATAGAGCTTAAACCCAACAACTTGGCGTCTATTTGCGAGGTATTATTCAATTAGGGCTGCAAACTTCTATGATCTACACAAACACTTCATGGAAGTCTGGAAGATACGCGGGACGATGACCTTCACGCCTCTAAAAGATAACTTTTTCATCATCATCTACACCGAAGAGGGGGACTACAAATTTGTTGGTCGTGGAGGGCCATGGATCAGGAAAGGCGTGGCAGTTCTCGCACCTTTTGTTGAGAAAGCCAGACCATCGGAGGCAGTCCTCGATCACATACCAATATGGGTAAGGTTTTATGACGTTCCATGGAAGAAGCAGACAGTGGAGTATGGTAAATTCGTGGGTGCTTATCTTGGCCGGGTAGAGGAGGTGGACGTGGATTCGGCGGGGCTGGAGTATAATGACTACCTGAGGGTTCGTATTGTTCTACCATTGAACAGAAGATTACAAAACAGGTTTGCAACTGCGATCAAAGGGAAAGCTGAAAAACAATACTACCCGCTGAGGTATGAACGTGTACCACACTTTTGTTTTCATTGTGGTTTCATTGGGCATGATAAGGAGGAGTGTGAGAAGAAGATCCGTGGCACACCTTCCTTGCACTATGATGCGTCACTGAGATGCTTTCCAAAGAGGAAATTTGCGTCAAGGCTAGTGACCGCTTCGGCAAACCCTGCAGCTAAAAAGGGCCTCGTGTTTAACACACCTTCAGGGAGTGTCAACTCATCCTCATCCCTTGGCAAACCGAAAAACAGTTTTGGCTCTTCTGCTTATCAGCCGAAAAACCATAACTTGGAGGTACCAGAAGCTGTGGATGCTAGAGATGATTTTGAGGAACCGCTATTTAAAACAACAGAAGATGTGGAGCAATCCCTTGCGAGGACTGTGAAAACCATGCAGCTAAGGATCGGTGTTGATCTCAATAGGAAGGTGACATCACAGGAGGGTTCAAAGGCAAACTCAACGTCTGCAAACCAGGGACTTGGAGGGTCGGGAAAGGAGAAGACGGACGGGGAACCGGATATGCCGCCGTTGGAGGATGCCTCAATGGAGCATGATCATGTTAAACACTCGCCTGGTCATGATATGATTCCCCCGATACGCTATCTGTCACAGCCATCTACCTCATTGAGCAGCGTTGCAGATGTTTCTACGACTACAGCGGATTCAGTCCTGGGAAAACGTGTGGCAGAAACTGAGGAGCAAGGAGGCCAACTAGAGCTTTCTCTGACCCTAACTCCTGGGGCAAAGAAAAGAGGCACGATGAAGAAAGGGAAGATGGAGAACAAGAAACAGGCCGAGGAAGGGAACGAGACAGTGGCAGCGAATGGGTGTGATGCAACAACTAATAGGGCAGCAACCGGTCCTGGGGCTTCCGGTACACTGACGAGACAAAATGTGTGGTCTCGTCAGCAGCAATGAATTGCTTGGGGCTCAACTCTCGGGGTTCCGGGAATGCCCCGACAGCTAGAGAGCTAGCTACTCTTTCCCATGAATGGAATCTTCGTTTGCTTTTCTTGTGTGAGACTAGACAGAATAAAAATAAAATTAGACGCCTTTGTAGTAGGCTAGGTTTAAAAGGGTTTGCTGGTTTTAGTAGTGACGGTCGAAGTGGTGGGCCTGCTTTGTTTTGGCACGAGAGTCTTCTTGTAGAGGTTCGTGATATTAATGAAATATTTATCGATGTTTACATCCGGGCCTCACCTTGTGAACCCCAATGGCGCCTCACATGTGTTTATGGGGAACCCCGTGTGGAGAATAGATATCGTATGTGGGACACCATCCGAAATCTCAAGAGCCAATCCACACTCCCTTGGCTTGTGATGGGTGACTTTAATGCAACTTTGTGGAAAGAAGAACATTTATCTAACACTCCGAGGTCGGTTAGACAAATGGAAGAATTTCGGGAGGTTCTGTCTGACTGTAATCTCTCTGACCTCGGTTTCTCTGGTGTACCGTATACATATGATAATAGGCGAAGTGGGGCTGCTAATGTTAGGGTGCGGTTGGACAGGGTTGTGGCTTTCCCAAATTGGCGTGATATTTTCTCGGAGGCCTATGTTAAACATTTAACGACTTCTGTTTCTGATCACTGCCCAATTCTGCTAAATGTTGAACATGAACATCAGCGTCCAACTAGGAATCATCGGCGCCAATACGAAAATATTATGGGAGAGGGAGGCGGAATTACCAGAACAAGTGGAGCGTGCCTGGAAGGAGACGGGGGGTAAGAACAACTTGGAAGAGGTTATGGAAGGACTTAACCATGTTATGGATTCTTTGCAGGGTTGGAGTAAAAAGAAGTTTGGCAATATCATACGCGAACTTAAAAAGTCTAGGAGGAACCTTGAGGAACTACAGATCACAAATGCAAGCCAACATGAAATCAGACGCGCAAATGATCACCTCAATGAACTACTTTTTAAGGAGGAGATGCTTTGGCTACAAAGGTCTCGGGTCACCTGGTTAAAAGAGGGAGACCGTAACACTAAATTCTTCCATAGGACAACAAAATGGAGGGCTAGGAGGAACAGAATTGTCGTGGTGGTGTCACGGCAGATGCCATGGGATGGCTAAAGATGTGGGGACGATGGACGCTGGAGGTGTCCGGGGAGGGATCACGCGACGAGTAGCCGCGTGAGGTAAGATCCACACAACACAAACAACACGATGTACCCAGGTTCAGGGCCCTCGTGAGGAGGTAAAACCCCTACTCCTGCCTTTCTCTATGTATTATGATGCCTCTCCGAGTAGCCACAGTACAAATGATATCGCTACCGAGTAGCCCCTTGCCCCTCTCCGAGTAGAGCTAGGTCAAGAACTTAGGGTTTCTAGGGTTTCCAGTGAGCCACTGATAGCGTCTATGGGAGCGTGCCTCGCGCAGGAGGCGGCGGGGCACCTTATATACGCGGTGCCCAGCCGGATACGTCCAAATCTAGACAAGTGTCGACATAATGTGCACACTGTCCTTTCTCCGAGTACCCGCTGACATCTTTGGTCGTTGATCTTGTCTGCTTCTGTAAAGTCGTTGGGCAAAACTAGGGGACAGACTGGTATCACTGTACCTAGTCACAGAGTAGGCCCCCCTTATCCTGCCACGGCCTGCTTCCATGCTGTCACTGTCAGACAGACCGTCCCCACGTGAACAGTAGTTCGAATGCTGCCAAGTACGGACCCAGGATACACGGGATCCTGTGTCAGAACGGCTCCTTTGACTTCCTGCCCGAGTAGTTTCCCGCCAAAGGTTCCCGCCAATTGTACTCGGGCCAAACCTTCTACTCGACAGGGTAGAACTTGACTGATATCTCCTTCTGGTCATCTTGAGGTGAGACCGGGTAGCAGTCGACCGGGTAGCGAGTACCCGGTAGTCGGATACTCGACCAAACCTCTCTTCTGTAAGCGGCCTTTACCACCTGTCTTTACCCTACTCGGGGGTAACCCCCCGACAGCAGTCCCCGAAGCTGGTTGAGTCTTGCGAACTTGTTCACTAGGCTCTGCCAGCTTAAAACCAGCCTTTGCATCTCAGCCATCGAACCTCAAGATGCCGAGTAGGTCCTTCGGGTAGCTATCCGGAAGGTACCTTGAGCTTCCTCTCTTCCGAGTAGCACTTGCTTCCTACTCTGTAACCGAGTAAAAAGACTTAGCGAAATTTCGCAAGCTGAGCCTCTGCAGCGCAGAGCAACATCCAGCCCTTCACGCAGGCACTGCCCACGTGTCAAGCATCCACGACCTCGTCGTTTGGTTGCCCAGGACACGACGCCACGTGTCCAGTTTTCACGCTGTGGGCCCACCGGCCGTCATGTCCCATCACGCGCAATTACTGGCCACGATCTGGTGGTGGGATCAAATGCGGCCGTTACGCGCGCAGCCCGCGCTTGTGTGCGTTTCTAGCCGGCCACAGGACCCACCACACGCCACAGTCGATCCCACTACCGCGGTGGTAACGGTAATCTCGCGAGGGAGATATAAATACCCCCGCGGTAACTTCCTTTTCTTCTTCCCTGCACTTTTCCCCTTCTGCCTCTTGTTCTTCTTCGCCACCGAGCCCTCCGCCGCCGCGCAAGCTTTCGCGCCGCCGCGGACTCACTCCACCGAGCAACTCCACTCGAAAATCATCCACTCCCCCCATTCGCAACGATGGCCAAGGCTAGCTGGGCGGGTTCCTCCGTCACCCAGGCCAATCTCGCCTGGCTCGTGTCCAGCAGAAGGGTTCCCCCCGGCGTGGAGTGCCGGGCACCCGACGACGAGGTTGTGCCAACTCCACGGGACGGCGAGCGGGTGGTCTTCATGTCGCACTTCGAGCGCGGCTTTGGACTGCCCGCCTCCGACTTTCTGCGCAAGTTCCTCGACCACTTCGGGCTGCAGATGCATCATCTGCCGCCCAACGCGGTCGTCTTCCTCGCCTACCATGCGGTGGTCTGCGAGGCTTTCCTCGGCATCAGGCCCACGACCGATACGTGGCTCAGGTATTTCAATCTCCGCCAACAGTCAGTCGGGAAGAAGGACGCCGCAGGCATCGGCCGCGCCACCGACACGGGCTGTGCCATGATGGTGCAGCGGACCGGGACGAATCATCCCCGCATCCAGGGGCTGGATTCCTGCCGAATGTGGCAGCAGTCGTTCTTCTACGTCAAGAACGTCCCCGCCACGGAAGGAGGTGTGGTTGATGATCGAATCAACCTGCCCGCTTGGAGGAATCGC